>OZ023244.1:2896727-4096727 GCA_964006365.1 Trididemnum miniatum
CGGGATTCCCATATCTTCGCATGGTAGACGGAGAGCTTTCAACTCCTAAGCGAGCTCGTATAGCGCATTGATCGCTTTCTCGTAATACGAGGATAAATATGCAACAAAATAATAAGCATTCCAAAACCGTTTCTATTCATTCCCAAGCCACAACGCACCTTGGCAAAAACATCCATTGAGCCATAAAACTCATCAAAATTTCCCAAAGTAAAATTTATTGTGTCAGTGAAGTGCATGCATCATGGAAGACGACCTAGTTAGGTAACGAACCCGCGAAAACAGTTTCGCAGCTCAATGCATTATCCAGCAACCACTCAGCCTGTCGGCCAACTCCATGTGCCGTCGTGAGCTCCAAACTTTTATGCCACGACAAAGCGACGTTTGGCGGTAGTATTGTAACTTATTTTTTCGCCGCAGGTGTCATGACCCGGCGGCATTTTTATGTAATGTTCTACTACCTAGCACCAGCAGAACCTTGCTTTTTTCTGACAAAGCTCGGGTTTATATGCGCCAGCCATTATTTGCAAGTTTGTAACTATTTTTGTATAGCTCAGTGACTTAGAGCGCCGCATTAAGAGGAAAACGCTGCACTAGTTTTGGGTTCGATTCTCGTCGCAGCTTCGCTTGTGACATGAAGTCAACAATCGGGTTCATCAAGATATTAGAATAGAATACGTACGAGGCGCCGTTTGGAAAAAAATAAATTACGTTTTCCACATGCTTTTTTGGCCAATTTAAACTACATTTTATCCAATATATTATTGTAGGATATTTCCTAGATATATATATATATATATATAGAACAATTATGTGGTCTAAATTGGCCAAAAAAAGAAGTTGAAACAATAATGTAGTTTTTTTTTCACGTTTTTCGGCCAATTTATGCTAAATTTTGTGTAATATATTATATAGCATATTTCCTATATATATATATATATATAAGACAAATATGTGGTCTAAATTGGCCGAAAAAACATGCAGAAAAAAATAATTCAGACAAATTATTGCATAAATTTGCCAAAAAAAGCAACGCCAAACGTATAGGATATGTATATAACGTATAATTTGTCTTATATAATGCATAGGAAATTTCCTATATGTTTTGCGTTGCGTTTTTTGGCTAATTTAAGCAATAATTTGTCGTATATAATATTATAGGAAATTTCCCATATATTTTGCGTCAGTGTTTTAGGCTGTTTTAAACCACTTATTCGTCCTGCATACAAATAGGAAATTTCCTATATAATACATTGGACAAAATGTAGCTTAGTCGAAGAAACATGTGAAAAAACTAAATTATTTTTTTCCAAATGTCGCTCTTTGCGGTGTTTAGTACATCAATTTGAGGTCCTTTGCGGCGTTTCAGTCCTTTGCGGTGTTTAATAGGACCGGACAATAGGGTGGCAGCTGACTAGGTGATCTAAAGGTCTATTCGCCGTCTCCCGGCGGTCATGTGTTTTCTTTTTTCCTTGAACTAAGTATTTTTGTGGTACTTGACCGCCAATAAATGTTGATGATGATGATCAATTTGGTGCCGCAGCTGTCAACTGCTATACCATATGCTTACCCTTGAGAAACTTCAAAGGCCGGCGCTTGACATATCAGTCAAAAGTGACCGTTTGGTAGCAGAATACTGGGGTTGCATTTCCGGGGGGATCAAACTAAGACTCTCACCTATTTGCAACTTTAAAATCAATGTTTTGAAATAAATATTTGATATTGCATTTAGGCAGCGTTATTATCATTGAAATTGGGCAACGTCAAAATGATGCTCTGCTCGGGAAACAGGATCATAGATTTTTACCAAGACCGTCCCGTGGAAAAGGTAAAAAGCTGCAATTCTTAACGAATAACACGCATAGGGTAAACAGTCAAAAGTCGCACAGTGAAAAAAGCTAGAAATATAGTACATTAGCCCCAAGCCGAATATCTTTCCCAAAGATGACAACTTCGAACCGCGAGCCTTGCCAAAGTAAAGTTTACACCCGCAGCTAGCAAAGTTAAGCCAGAGACATATTCAAATGCCCACATTTGCGGAATACAAACAGTCATCCATTTAACCGTTACAAACCACATTGACTAGCTGCAAATAGATAGAAAAGTTTATACGTTTTCCTTAATCCTTACCGCAAAGCCAGGACATAGCCCTTAAACACTGTCGATAGAACTAGTCATTTCTTTAACAAAAATGTCGTTTTTGGACTGCGACTGGACAGGGAAGAACCAAAATCACTAGTCCATGATACCTCGTGTGATAGTGGTGGCGCCCAAGAGCAACTGCGACAAAGCATCCACAAGAGGTAACAAAAAAGGAGACCTCTAACTCGAAAATACTAGCAGTGATGACTTGTGACTGGTTACATGTGTTAGAAAAAACGTTTTCGTTTTGATTATGAAATTCAATTTTTTTTTATTATGCCTTCTTCATTTAGTTGTGCAAAATGCAGTCTTACAAATTGTTGAAGAACTGAAAGTTAGTTCAATTTTTAAGTTTTTGAGACCAAAATTTAAATAGTGTTTTTAGTTGTGGATCTTTAAACTGAGTGTTAGCAGTATTAATGAATCAAATCAGCGTTTGTTTATTTTAACTCAATCAGCTTGATTATATTTACTGTTTCATACATGTTTTTGTGAATGTCGTATCAAACATTTTCTTTACCTGAAGCGAGCGTCACATTCTGAGCTGCCTATTCTAAAAATCATTAAGCAAATGATTCTTAATTCCATGGCAAACGGTACCGCTGAAAGGTAGTTAGCAATTTAATCACAAATATCACAGTCAAAAACACTTTGGCAGACGTTTTTTCTCTCTTCTGGTACCATTGTCAGCGTCCTAAGCTTAGTCTGAGCTGAGCCTTATGCCATGGTGCCAAAAAAGAAAAATCAAATAGGGCAGAAGGAATTTTAGAATAAGCGATCAAGGATGAGAATTCGATTCAACCTCTAACCGAATCTTAGTATGCACTCCAATCTTTTCCTCCCCATCTCTTTAACCTGTGTTTAAAATAAAGCTTCTCCAGTCCTACCTCGCCTATTTACCAGATAAATGCAAACTTCCCAATCTCATCCATAAGTCTTTATTCATTCAACCGCTCCAACCAGATCTCAACATCAATAAGATCTCAAAGATGAGAAGTTTGTATTTATGTAGGGAATGAGGAACAATTTTTGATACAGGAGGAGCTTTAATTTAGTCACGTGCTAAAAAGGTAGAGTGGGAAGAATGTAGAGTCCATATTGAGATTTGGTTTGAACTGTTGAATGAATATAAACTCAGGGATGAGAAGATCATTCAACACCTTACACTGAATCTCAGTATAGACTCTACATCCTTTCCACTTCATTCCTTTAACACGTAACTACAATAAAGTTCCTCCTGCTCCACAAATTCTCATTAATTTCCCAGATAAATGTAAACTTCTCATTTTGAGTCCTTATTCATTCAACAACTCAAACCGGATCTCACCATGGATGAAGGTTCGATGATGAAAAGTTTGTATTTGTCTGGGAAATAAGCGAGGATTTGTGAGTTTTTAGAGTTTACTTAATGGTAGGTGTTGGGTTGCTTAATTACCCTCAATGCATTGTTGAGTTTTTGTTGAGCGACAGGCGCTTGGGGCTGACAATAAATTTCGAAGACTAGCGCAAAGAGTTTAGCGAAGTCTTTCGACCCCGACGGTCATTTTCAAGCTATCCACTTATTTAGAAAAAAATAAGTGTTCCGATTTTTATTAATTAGAGACTTTATTTTCTGTGTGAAATTCGAAAAATATAATTAGGGGGCGAAGGAGGTTAACGAAGTTAAAATTTACATGATCAGAAAGAGAAAAGTATAAGCTAAATGGAAATTTTTTAACAAACTTCCTGGCTCACCACAAGTGTTATAATGCAACTACCAGCAAAGGTTGAACTTAAAAATCAAAGAAATAATCCAATAAGAATTTAAAAAATATTTTTGGCATGTTTTTCAGAAAACTGCATGCTCCGTATTTTTGATTGAATACCCGATATACCCGATATACTGTATACCCGACCGTATACCCGATTGAGGTGTTAAGGTTTGAAAACTATGAATGCATACAAAATTTTCTGTCAACGGTAAACTTTTGGTATATTATTTAATCCTAATGAACTCTTAAATTCAGAATCAGCTGTTTCTGTAAATTAAGCAGTTTAGCCTACCTATTTCGCAGTACAGACCTCTCGGTCGTCGAGTCAAAGCTATTCGCCTGCCCTGAAAATAAAGTCAGCGATTGTTACTGGTCGACCCTACCATCTGACTGATGGCAGATAACGCAAATTGCGCTAAAATTTTGCTTTTTGTCGAAATAGATCGAGGGCGTGGAACGTCCTGCCGCCCTTGTGCAATGCAATGCTCTTGTTTGGGAGGATAAGCATGGTCTGGAAGTATGGAGACACGAAGAAGAAATTGGAGGACCAAGAAAGCCAAAAAAACAATAACAATGCCCTAAACCAGCTTTCTTTTATATGCTGTGAGGCTATACGTAGAACCACAATCTTAGTCCAAAAGGCTACACCCTTAAACGAATGGAAAGTTGCTTATTTATTTCTAACACGAATAAAATCCTTACTAACACAAAGCTTCAAACTACGTACTTCAATAATATTTTGAACTCCCAATCCCATGCGTGTTTTTACTGTGAAAATTAGAGGCGACCCGACATCGAAGCATCGAGTTACAGCTACACAAACAGTTCAAGTTTGAAAAAGCGACGATAACAAAAACCGTTAACAAAAACAATTATGCTTTGGGCGCTGTCAGTCCGGCTTCAGTCCGATCCTACCATAATCCGGTTCAGTCCGACTCCGATCCATGCTTACCTTTACCGATATTTAGCGTTATAATTCTGTATAGTTCTGTTGCGATGTGCTCTATCGTATTGTACTTATTTTATGCAAAATAAAATAAAGCTGGTGCAGATTAAAGGGAAACTGAAGAGCAAAACTGTTTTTTCAGAAATGGCGTTAAAAATTACACTGAGTTCTATACTGACTGCAGAAATTTTCAATCATTTTTAATTAATCAAAAATTAATCACTAAAACAAAAACAGAGTTAGGCGAATTGACGAGTTAGGCGAAGACAACTCAGCCGAACTTGATAACACAGAAAACAACAGGCTCTCAGCCGGGACCAAGCGATATGTGGCGACTTAGGTACAGTAGAATTTGCCTAAGTCGCCATCTTAAGGGGAAAAGAAAAAGTGGCGACTTAGCCGAAATCGATTTAGGCAAATGCTGTGACGTGACTATAGGTACAATAGAATTTGCCTAAGTCGACTTCGGCTAAGTCGCCAGTTCGCCTAAGTCGCCATATATCGCTTGGTCCCGGCTGAGAGCCCATAATGTTTTCTGTGTTATCAAGTTTGGCTAAGTTGTTGTAACGATGTGGTAATCCGCCTGCCTTTCTACCGTCTATACAGATATTTACGCAAACAACTAAAAAGCAATGTCCTTCCTGGGCTACCGGACGGGAAGTCATGACGACCTCTTCTTGTTGGGTCAGAGGCTATAACAGCACTCCATCACCAACAGTGCAAAGCACTCCTGTAAATTAGTGTTGTTGATAATGTCGAGACTGCATCTTGAGTATTTAAATAAATATTATGTTGTTGTACAGCAATCCAAAAAGTCATTTCTGTTCGTGTTCTTTATTTCTCAAATGTTCAGCTTCTGCAGAAACAAAGGAATCTAAAGTCTGTGTAGGCCTAAGCATATTAATCTGTTGTTTGCCTAAGTCGCCAGTTCGCCTAAGTCGCCACTTTTTCTGTTCCCTTTGAGGTGGCGACTTAGGCAAATTCTACTGTAAATAAAATTTTAAATCCGCTCGCAAGGTGTTAATGAATTTGAATATTTGAATTCAATTTTTTCAAAGTTAATGAATGTGAATTTAAAAATTAAAAAATGATCGGATCCAACTCTGCACCGGCCTCCTTTCTCAAGTTCTACGCGCACTCTGACACACAGTATGTTCTTTGTAACATCATTACGCACTTAATTATGACTCACTTAAAAGGAAAGGATAGCGAAGAATTTTAAAACTGAAATATAGTATAGAATCTTATAGCGCGAAAATTCCTTTCAACGCGATTCGCAAAGCAAAATTTCGTTCTTGAATTGATGCCACTTTGGGTCCTTTGAGGCAATTTGGGGCCCCTTATAAGCAGTGTGGGCCCTCCCATTTGGGGGGTTTGAGGGGCGGCTGCTGCGGTTTTCGTTACGCTAAAAGTTTAGCGTAGTTTAGTTGCATATTTATTCTCCTATCACGAGAAAGCGATCAATACGCTATACGAGCTCGCTTAGGCGTTGCCGACCACCTGTGTACCGGTACCACACCAAAATCGGGGGAATCCCGCTAAGTGCCTTTCCCTACGGCACAACAAGTAAACTTGCCGGCTTCTTCTTTGCACTGTCCTTTTAATGCCAAGCGTCAAGCAGGGAAGCTGTGAATACCAATTACTAAAGCTCTGTTCGCACTTGACAACGTTTTGTGAAGTTTTTACTTTTTGACTACAACATGAAAAAAAGAAATCGTTTGCGACTGATTTATGCCATTGAGGAAGGGAGCCTCTCAATACAAGCGTTAAGTTTTGTGAGTGCCCGGCCCACTGGAAACAACTTCACGGCCCACCAGTGGGCCGCGGACCACCTTTTGAGAAGCGCTGCTCCAACAGATGGGCTATGCGGGGTGACAACTAGACGTGAAATTGAACATTGCGCCTGCAGTTTGGGGTGTCGGTATTGGTACTGGATATTTCGGAGAATGCGTGGCTGGTTCCACCAGCTCATTACGATTTAAAAATTACAGATTTTCAGCAATATAAGATCTTAGTCAAAAACGCGATTTCTCCAAGTAATATGTGCTACCCATGTCTTATTGAGAAGCCATTGATGTTCCATTAACACTGATTGGTCTATTAAGTGCAGACCAAATATCAATTCAAGTAATTGTAATTTGCTGGTATCGGCTCACTTATCCTCAAGCTAGTTACCCCCGGTGATATACCCCGCTAAGCAACACAAACTAAGGTTAATTGTCCTGCTTTAGGCCAATAAGAACTATCATGATTGTGATTATAGGGTTCGTTATCAGCTTCATAACATGTTAGTATGGTACCTGCGTCTAATAAGGCCCGGTTCCTAATAAGGCCCACCGCTTGGATTTTCTTTACGGGAGCAAATAAAAATTTCGTTTTGTCCCTCACCAAAAGCTAATATAAATTTACTATGGTTTACCACTTTTCAACTTTTTCTGTCAAACCATTATTTCTCTAGAGCTAAAAGAAATTTTTGAGAAATGCGTTTAGCGTTGGAAGTAAAATTTGTAAAAGTTCAAATTTTAATTTTTAGCAGTTGAGGGTAAGTTTTTTTCGATTTGAAAGTTTCGCGTAAAAATACACTTCCTAGTGAATAAAAAATGCGGTTTATCGCAAAAAAAATTTTAGACGTAATGAAAAACAAAGTATTTTTATAGGGAAGGCAGATGTTCCTAGTAAGGCCCATCTGCTTGACTAGTCTTGCTGGAGTATCAAAGGAGTAGTTGTAGATAGGTTACTGCAGCAATTCAGCTAAATGTTGTCAAGACTTGTTATTATAGGAATAGTGTTGGATTTAAAGCTGATTTGTGATTGGCTAAACCTGAGAAAGCAAGTTTTAAATGTTTGGTTTGACACGAAACGAGATTGAAAACGCAAGCCTCTAGTTCAATATTTTCTGTATATAGCTGCTTGCTTTTTTGAATTCTTCAAGCTTTATGAGCGTACCTTGTTAATCACTGCTTATTTGCTGTGTTTTAATGTTGCAATTTAACTAAAATGACGGTGGGCCTTATTAGGAACACTTGATCCTAATAAGGCCCACTTTTGTAATTTTTTGTTTTGCTTATAAAAATCTAATGAAAGATCACTTCGCTATATGCTTTCATTGTCTGATGACCATGAACCCTACTAATAAAATACCAACTTTCAAGCAAATATTTCAAGCAGTGGTTGAATTAGAGCAAAAATTGCGTTAGCGGGCCTTATTAGGTACATGTATCTTATGCGGATATGTCGCCAAGGAGGTATATGGCCAGGCGTTATATATCTACACAGGCAGGTACGTTAGTAGTGATCTATAATCTATTAAGAATAACTGTAATCTGTTGACAGTGATGGGCACGATAAGCCATTCTATACTAAAGCGATAACGATAATTATCGTTATCGCTGACTAATCATAAGATTGAAGTTATCGATAATTATCGTTTTGAAGTTATCGATAATTATCGTTATGATAATGTCGAGACGGCATCTTGAGTGTTTAAGACTGCGTCTTGAATGTTTGTCGAGCAGATACGAGACGAGACGATTGAGTGTAATGTCGAGACGAAAATAATCGATAATTTCAAAAAAGCTCTGGGCGATACCGATAATCGATAAATCTCAATTTCTTAAAGCAATATCGATAATCGATAAATTATTGCCGATAAATTTTTCCGATAAATGTTGCGGTAAATTTTCGATGTGTTTGACGAAGGTTTTTTTTGTAAGTCGAATTGCAAAAATGTTTTTTCTAGATTTTTCAAGAAAAGAGAGCAGTTCACGAACTCTGCCGTGAAATTAAATCAAACAAAGAAATAATTTTTAAAAATTACAACAAGTCTTAATGGACACCGTATTTTTTCCAAAGCGCCAACTCACTAACTTTGAAGTTTAAACACTGCGTGCATAAAAAATCGTTTATCGCGATAATTTATCGGCTATAACAAAATATATAACAAAAGCGATAACGGTAATCGATAAATCCAAACTATTTTGAGCGATAAGGATAATCGATGAAAAGTTATCGCCGATAACTATCGCCGATAAATTATCGCGATAAATGCCCATCTCTGTCTGTTGACACGGTACGAGCATATAAAAAAATGTAGTGTCAACAACAAACTTAAATCAACATTTGGTTCTGATTTTGGGGGAATTACCCCTTTTCCTCTGGGGGAAATTCCCCATTTAGTCACCAATCAGGAAGGAATATAGTGACCCAGTAAGTAAAACTAACATTATTAACTGATATACAGCGTTCCTTTTGATATAAACCAAACTATGCATACATAACAGCATATTGAAAGATTGAGGAATCCCCTAAGTAAGTGCAAAAAAAAATTGCTACAAATTTAAAACGATTTGTCCATAAGGTAAACGATAATATTTTTCGCAGAAATTTTGCAGGGATGATTTTTTAGTGAAGTATAACGGTAAAAAGCGTTTTCAGCATGAATTTTCAAACAAAGTGTTTTTTTGGCCCACCCTATTGCGTAAACGCTACATCTCAACTAAATGGCATGATTCACTATAGCGACTTCGCTTAGGACGTTTATAATGATGACGATTTTTTCATTTTACTTAAAAACCCTCTAGTCACTGCAAAGCGGCGGGAGCCTTAGGCTATACATAGGACAAATCCATACTCGCTTCGGAGTTGGCTTGGTTTCCGAGTTTTCCGGTTAAGTTTCGCGCGTGGCTTCTTAATTTTACGCTTGTTTGATTCCTCCACGCAGGAATAATTATTGCGAAGTATCTTATCCATAGGAGCAACAACAAGGCTTAGGTGGGAGTTGAATCATCAATCTTGCCATCACAGCTGTCGTAAAAATAACGATTCGGACCCATTCGCTACCCTGCGGACGAAAAAGCCATACGACGCGATTTTTGGTATATAAAACAACGTAGGTTACGGGAAACGTCAATTCGCTTGGCATTGGAAGAAACAACCAAAAGATGTTTGGAAAACAACCGATTAAATGTAAAATGTTTTGAGTTTTGAAATTTCTGGAGGATGCCTAATTCCGTCAACTGCTGAGTGCTGACATGAAAAAATCGGACAAAGTTTCGTACAACAACCAATCGAATATAAATCGCATTTTGTGTAAGTTGACCTTCAATGTAAATTATGCAATGGTTGGTACAAAATGTAGTGATTCGCTTTCTAATGAAGAGGTACGTAATTAGCAATCATAATTTTTGTGCATTAATTAAACTTTTCAATTTAAGATGTCTCTTATCTCTTGACTCTTTGGCTGCAAGCAAAATAATGACAATTTGGTGCTTTTACGCTTTTAATTTTGAAGTAAAAGGTAATCATAGAACAGATCAAAAGGGATTTTGCAAGGCATCTCTATTTTTCTAAGATCACATCACTAATGATGTATAGTCGGATGAACAAAATCGACTGATCCCAGCGGAGTAAATAAAAATCCTTTGTCGGAATAGTCTCCGTTGTCATGCATGTTTCGTTCTTTCGTAAATTCAGTTGCACCAAAAAGTAAGTAGTTGCAATTAATCTTGGTTAATCTAATTATACAATCGTTATTAGTCATACAGCACTTGCTTTTTACACAGTTATGTACATATTTTGTGTAATATGAAAATGATATGTTTGATTTGTGTGATCTAGCATGCAATTTAACATAATGATTTGGTCTTTTTCGCCCGTGCGGTCTTTTTCACCCGTGCGGTACTCTTTTTTTTTTTTTTGTGTGCAGTACCTTAGTTGACTAATTTAAATGCTTTGAAGTTTTTTATCTTTATGTTTATTGGCTAATAATAATTTATTGCATGTTGATGCTTTCCCTCTTAGATTTTTTAGGTCAAACTTGGCTTGGGTTGTACCAAAAGTTGGTGTCTAAATTCGTACCGGTACTGACTGCCTTCAAAATTAAGAAATTGTACTCTGATATGTATGTAATCTGAGCTTATTGCAGTATTTTTGTGAATGGTAAAATTAGTGGAGAAGTGTAAGCTCAGGCTGTCACCACCAATCATAGACTAGTATTGTCATGGATTTTTTTTTATTTCGTTTTGGTCATGTGACTGATTTTTGCTACTTGTAATTGTGTAATCTTGCTCAATTTTTTTTGGTTATAATTTAACAACACTTGAAAAACATATTTTCCAACACTAGACTAACAGAGTTGTTCACTCCTCAAAGTAAGCCTGACTGTGATGCAATTGCAGATCAGCTGATAAGTCTAACAAATTGTTTTTATTACGGTATATACCATCAATTGAGGCTACTTGGTACACCAGGGTAACTTTGAACACTGAGAGATCTTAAAAATCAATGTCCAAGATGCCCAGTATAAATTATCTCTGGATCTTTAATTTTTTTACAATTTGACAATAGCCACAATTTCTATGGTAATTATTTTATTTGCATCAACAAACCACACCAAACACTTCACTAATTTCACTCTACCAGCCTTGTGTAAGCTTACTCACACTCCCCATCCCCCCTCCAAACGCACATTCCTCTTTCACTGGTTCTGTCCTCTAATTTTTGATTTGGAAACTTTGTTTTTAATTTTTTTATTTTAACATTGTACGAAGTAACCCCTTTAGAGGGCAACTTTGTCCAGTTTAAAGTCAGAAATTCATTGCTTATGGAAGTTAATGAAATGTATGAAGTTACCGGTTACCCCAAAATCGGGGCAACTTTGTACACGATAAAATATTATTACTTTTGACATGCTTCAAGTCCCTTTGAAAAAATTAATATAGCATTAGATAGCTGGAATCCCAAATGTCAAGTTCCACACCAACAGAATTGGTCAACTGGTGGCATCAAAGAGTTAAGTTCCTACAAAGGTAAAAAATGTACTAAGTAGCCCCGGTTGACGGATTGGTGTGTAATCAAAGATGCTTTATTTTTAATAAGTGTCTAGAGCACTGTAAACAAATAAGCAGTCTGGTGCAGCAGCGTTTTGATTATGGAAATTGGTCCAGCATGACAGGAACGTCATGTATAGCAACAAACAAGAAGTCCAGTGCAGCAGTGTTTTGATTACGGAAACCAGGCCGGTGCTCTTGGCACTGCCTTATTTTTAAAAGCATGGAGATATCCAATTACTAAAGTTTAATTCAATTGTTGGTTGAAAACTTGCGCAAATTCTCCAGGCTCTATACTAGTATATACCGATAACTTGTAGTCTGTGGTGTGTTGTGACAATAAAATACCAAGTTTCAAGGTCAAGTACCACTTGACCTTTTATGTGAAAAAATTTTTTGTAAAGTTGAAGTTGTAAACAAAGGGAGATTTAAATTTTTGTCAGCTGGTTTTATTACACAAGTTACATTTCTAGTCAATTCTGTTTCAACTACTAATGCAAGTATGAGCAGCACTGCTGGCCTTTTTGCTGATATAATAACATTCCGTGAAGTCCAGTTGAATTTCACCACTGTGTATGCATCAACAATGGCAGTTTTACTAAAGTATATACCGTAGCTGAGTTTCAAAGTTAAATCATCACTTACTGACTTGTAGTGTGGCATGCAACTGTTTTATTGTGTTCATCGTCCTCAAGAAATCCTGCTACATGGTTACTGGTGCATTTGTTGACATTAATCAAACATAATAGTGAAACGTTGTTCTTCAATTTTAAAATGTCGGGCTTAATTTTAAAAATTGTCTAGATTACTTTTTCCAATGACGGTACCTATTGGCATTAAAAGCGTAGTAGTGATCCCTAAATACTGAAATTACCATAAATGTTCCCTATAAGTTATTACTAGAGCGATTTTTGGTTACAAAAGTTACTTTTTTTTGCTAGCTCCAATTATCGTAAAAAGCGTTTAACCAAAATTTCACAGTTATAGGGTCAGTATTTAAAAAGTTATAAGGTTACAAAAAGTTACTTTTTGTCTTTTAGGTTACATTTTGGTTTTCGTGCTTTTTTGCATAATTTTTCTAGTTTTTTGTCTTGGATTGATGCAAGAAAGATAAATTTACAATCTACAAACACTAAGGTGCCTCTTTGGTGCCAGCCAACAACTGCTTCTGTGGAAAGAAGTTTTTCTATGCTTAACAAATTACTTGTAAAGGACAGAAACTTTCTACCACAAAATGTAAAACAATACATGTGTGTTCACTATAACTTAAGCACGAGGTAGAACTGGGCCTTCTTCACGTTTTTTCATGTTTGGTTGCAACTATTTTTGTTTTACTTTTATTCGTTTAATAAAGTTACTTTTTTACAAAAATAAAGTTACATTTTTAAGATTTTTAGGTTACAAAAAAATCGCCCTAGTTATTACCTAATGTGAATATGCCTAAAGATTTAGGGCTAAAAGTTGATCCAATTTTTGCATTAAATTTGAGTTTCTTGAGAAGGAAACTTTTGTTTTGCATAGAAGTATTGAACTCTTTAATTGAACTTGGCCATAATCCACCATATTAGTTTGAGAGAAATTGAAAAACTGCCCGAAATTTCTTATTCTCTAATTTTGCACCTTTTTGGGAAAAGTCCCCCAATCATCAAGCTAAAAGACATGCTAATTTTGTTGTCTGTTTTTCTTTTTTGACCACCAATGTTGCGTTGTGCTTGTTCTGTGAAGTGTAAAAAAATGCATCTGAAGTATAGCTGGTGCAGTGTCATGTTACTAGGTGAAATGCATTTCGTGAAGAACTAAGTCTTAGGTTTTGAAAAAACTTTAGAATGTTGATGTTAGAATGTTAAAAATTTGCTGCGTTTTAAGTGTTGATTAATTGAAGTATTTTTTTTTTTTTTTTGGCTAAACGAAACGCATATGGAATTCTAGTTTATAATTATGTGTTGCAACTTGAGTCATATGCTGTTTACTCTAAAATTCCAGTCGCAAGAAAGATTAGATGTGTTTATATTGAAGAAAAAAGTTTAGTTGGCATTGCTGGAAAAGAAAAAACTCATTTGTAGAAGGTTTCTGCGTTAGTCTAATCTGCAGGTTGAATTATGTTTTTTACTGTGAAAATGCGTTTGGAAACATTGTTAATGTAGTCGAAAGATCAAGTTCTTATGTTAGAATTTAAATTAAGGCAAAAGAGATGATGAAAAATTACTAGTTTTGTTCTTTTGAATATTTGTCGCATTCGTCAATTCTCAGTATTTCACTGAGCCATAAGCTGCATTTTTTTAATGAGTTTTATGCGGTAACGTGATACTTCTCTAATATTGTTGCATCTTATAGTTCGGTGAGCTTTATGTATGAAAAAACAAATTAGGCTATTTAGTGACAGTGCGTTAGAGGTTGTGATCAGGAAAATACGGTCATTTTACTGAAAAATGGCCTGATTGAAGCTGAGTCGCTATTTGTTTGTTATGAAGCATGAATGGCCAGGCCTGATATATGGAAATTTGTGGTGTTACTTTTTGCACTGTTGTTTTGGGTAGAAATTTGTTACTTGGAGCAGGGTCGAGCAAAAGTTTATTCGCATGTTTTTTGCTGGTTCATCATTCTAGCATGCTCCATTGCAAAAATGCAAACAACCACTTTTAACAGTTCAAACCAAAATCCGTGCTATTGTATCTGTGCGTCGTAGGCTGTAAATCGATTAGCATTATTTTTTTCAAGCAAAGTAACGTAAAGCCAGAGGTGGGCACAGCGGCGCTGCTCCAGCCCAGCAGCGCCGCTGTTTTTTCAGCAGCGGTAACGGAAGCGCCGCTGTTTTCTACCAACGGCGAAAAGCGGCAGCGTCGCTTTTTTTTGAGGCGGAGTAGCGACCAGCGCAGCAGCGCTTCTGTGAAGATAATTGACTTGCCGCTACTGCAAAAAAAAAGGTTTTGAAGACAGTGTATTATGCAGCCATTTAATAATAAAATCGCAACTTAAATGTAGACTCGCTTAGCTTGACATTAATACCATGAAACAAATAAATGACAACTTAAAGCCAAGTAATAGTGTGAGATCGCAAGCAATGTTCCATTTATTACAACTATTTTCATCGTTCTCATCGCCAGACACTAATCCTGATTGACAGTTGCTGCTTCATAAAGACAGCTGCATCTCGCCATCAGAAATCAAACATTTCAGTAATGCCCCCCGCTGGTTTGACTTCTCGCTTTTTTGATTCGAGTATCTTGAATCGTTTTCCCTCATTAACACTACGACTACGACCCGTTCAGGAAAAAAAAAGCGAAAACATTGTCTGTTCGAGTTAGATGAGAAATTTGCAAGGGACAAATTAAAAGCAATGCAAAAAAGAGTCTTTACAGTCTGGAATGAGTTTAGCCTGGATTGGCTGTGCGTAGCAAGGCTGACGAGACTGGTTATAGTCGAAACATTAATTGTCTGTTCGATAAGACAATTAATGCGAAAAAATCACTGATCAGTCTTTGCGGTGATAGACTAAAAATGATATATGGAACAAAATTATGAAACTCAAGTTAGCGCGAGAATTTTGAACTAATTCAGAACCACTAAAGTAGTAGAAAAATGGTTGTTGATTTTATGCCAAAAGTGGTTAAGACAGTATGGCATAACAACAAGTAGGCCAAGTAAAGTTAAGGCTCATAGATAATTATTATTTGAAGTGATTCATAACAAATCAGTGGCGTAGCCTGGAAAAAATTTCAAGGGAGTGCATATTGATTTTACTTTGTGTACTTACCCCCGATTGTGTGTTTTAAAGTATCCAATGATAGTCATTTTGATTTGAGTGAAAATATTCTCAGTACAGTAGGCTACATCATTTTTATGATGCGAGAATTTGCCTTGAGCTCGTTAAATATAATCATATCGAAAGAAGTAGCAAAAGTAAATTGACTCTTTGTCTCTCCTGCACCCCCCCCCCAACTTGGCCCCTGATCAGATTTCTGTGAATATGTGTCCATTATCACCAGTATTTGTTTTTCATGAAAATATCATTGACTGAGGAGGAAATTCACTTTTATGTCATTGTTAGTCGTAAGTTTCGTGACTTTTAGTTTTTACGAAAGCTTTCGCAGTTTCATAATTTTGAAGTAGCGGCAGCGCCCGCTGTTTTCGCATGCAGTAGTGGCAGCGGAAGCGCCTCTGCTTTACTTCTTTAATTCAAGTAGCTGTAGCGGCAGCGCCGCTGCTTTTTTTGTCAAATAGCGACAGCGTCGCTACTATTTAAGTAGCGGCTGCCCTGCTCTGCCTAAAGCTGAATTTTTTTTACAAAGGAAGTTATCTTTTTTGCTATTGCTTAAACTTGAAACCGAAAACTCTCGGGTTAGCTGGAAAATATGTTAAGTGTAAAGAGTGAAATACAAACGCTGTGACGGCAATTTGGCACACTAAATCTCTTGAAGTTCACAAACAATTAGGCAAGAAACTACATTCTAATGCAATTTTACAAATCAACTAAGTGAGCTTCAGAGTCGGTTTTTACTATGTCTTTCTTTTAGTGGCGGACGCTGCAGCACCAGCCGGTGGTTCAGGATCTCGTGGGTTTCGGGGAGGATTTGGGGCCAAAGGACGTGGAAGAGGGAGGGGACGAGGCCGCGGAAGAGGCCGAGGGCGGGGTAAAGATGATGAAAAGACTGTAAGTCACTTATTAATTTTGGCCATACGAGCTTGTCAATTTTGTTGATATTGTACGCGTTGTTAGTTGAACTTCTATGTGATGCTGTTTTGGTGACCATCACACACAATTACTGTTCCCTCCGAATGAACAAATAACTGTTCAAGTTATTTTCAAATTATATTGATCTCCAAATTCAACGGTAATTGCGGGAAACTGCGAAGTGAGCTTGCGCTCTTCAAGTCAGCAGCCACCCGGTATATATGTCAAATGCGATCGGCTCCAGCCGCGAATCGAACTCGTCACTTAGGATCTGCAACTTGCGTGCGATACCGCTAGGCCATGTAGCACGCACGACTGTGAAATTTGAAAAAAACGAGGAATTATTGGCAAAGTTTGAAACAAAGTGTTTAATATTTTGGTGCAACAAAAAGTTTGATACTCCTGAAATTCAACTTTGAGGCAAAAATTGGATCAAACTTTCACTGAACCCCTTGATTTTGTTTTTAAAACCTATGTTTGGGCAAATTTGGACTTGCTAAGACCTTTGAGGGAACAGTGACCGTCGTACCCAATTATCCAATGAAACGAGGACAAACTTTACCGAAATTAACGATCATGGCCGTCGTAAAAACGACACGCTCGTTATTGTGCGCTGAGCAGGGATGTGCCTCTAGGAAATATTCTCGGACTCGCCGAGTAACGAGTATTCATGACATTACTCGGCCGAGTCAGTATTTACGACGTGAAGATATGAACCGAAAATCAGTTGAAAGAGCAAAAAAAAGGTCATCACGTCTGTGGAAGTCCTGATTTTGACTCAAATTCGGATACAGAGCAAAAAAAGTTCAAAATGATAATGCTTTAATACCCGGTCGAGTACTCGGGCTCGACTCGGCATAGCCTTAGCGCTAAGCTTGTGATTTATTCCGCTGGACCAGCTCGGCTTTGAGACAATCGAGTAAAATCCTACTCGTGCCGGCTGGTTTGCTCAGTTGTTAACCACATTATCGGTGCGGGAGATCTGGGTTCGATTCCAGGACCGGTCAACTGGGACACAATGTCGCCAACGGCCTGGTGCCGCTGCAACGTTTCTTCGGAGCTGTGTTGGTCAGGCGCTAAGCCGCGGAGATGGGCCCCGCGACTCGTTATACGCTTTGACGTAACAGAAAACAAAGAAGTTTTGATTTGAATATTGACTGATAGCCAAAAGCGTACATAACACCTTGTTTTAACGCTGAATCGTTCACTCCGAAAAGTCATTTTCGTGAAAAAATATTGTCTTTGGTTTCCGCTAATTACGCAAGCTCGTAGTTCGGTTGATGAGAAATCGTGGAATTTTTTAACTTGTATATTGTATCATCCGCCATATCGATAGAATAGCAAAGAACTCGTGCGAACTATATCGTTACTGTTGAACGGTCTAAGACTGAAGTGAGCTTGCACTTTTTGTGTCGGCAATCACCTAATATGTGTGTTAATCGGCTCGCGCCAAAAATTGATGTTGGCTTTACAACATCAAAGTGGTGGTGTTCGAGTTGTCGCTAGTTTACTGTAGTTAAAAACTTTATATAAGGTGGGATTGCCTGAAATATTTTTACTATATGAATTACCGGAAATACCGGCCGGTTAGCTCAGTTATTGAAGCGCTTCGCTAACTTGCGGGAGGTCTGGAGTTTGATTCCCGGACCGTTCAAATCGGACACAGTGTCGCCAACGGCTCGCCACCGCTGCAACGTTTCTTCGAATCTGTGTTGCCCGGTCGCTGTACCGCGGAAATGGACTTCTCGCACTTGTTACACGCCTCGGCGTAATAAAGCAAGTATAACGAAGATTTGATTACTGGAAATAATATTACTATTGTTTTTTACTAAACCTAACGTTTTTTGCTTCAGTGGACTCCAATTACAAAACTTGGACGTCTTGTCAAAGATGGTAAGATTAAATCTCTGGAGGAGATTTATCTTTTCTCTCTTGCCATCAAAGAAGCAGAAATCATTGATTTCTTTCTGGGTTCTGCGCTCAAGGATGAAGTCTTGAAGATTATGCCTGTGCAGAAGCAGACCAGAGCTGGTCAGCGAACACGCTTTAAGGTAATTATCAAACAAATATGATTCAGGATCGGTATTTCATGAGTTTATGCAGCAGTTTTTAAACCAGTGGCGTGTGTGGCAGGAGAGTGGGAGGGCGCTGGGTCGAGCACTACGTAAACTTTTTTTTACGGATTTATGTAGTACAAAAATACCCTGCCCTTCAAGTACCAGCAATCGGTGTGCGAAGGAGGTAAGGTGAAAAGCAGACGCTAGTTTCTTGTTGATCGTTCTGGTTAATTTTAATAACTTGAACCGCCGTATAAGGAGTTGAAAAAGACACGAGTAGGATAATTGCAACACTCATCATGAGCTCTACATCAGTGCTTGTCAACCTTTAAAAAATCGTTCACACTTTCAACTTTTATTTAAATGCTAGTACATCCCGGTCGACTGATAGGGTACTCAAATCTTCCGTTTGGTTATGGCGAGACACGTTAATAATTTAACGTAGTCTTTAAAAAAGGTCTTTTAGGGGCGTTTTCGCAAAAGAAAAATTAAGGTTAATCTGCACGACAAATTACTCTGACATTGACTTCTAATACCTTTGCGTCAGATTCCTAGTCCTGTCTGTTTGCATTGATATAGTGAAAGTAAATTCACGATATGGTTTTGTGGCATGCTGTACACCCTATTAAAGCGGTACACCCTTTGGAAGTTTTGGGATGTCCGTGTGTGCACTATGCACCCGGTTAAAAAGCACTGATCTAGATTGTAAACTAAGTCCAGTAAGGCTATTGTTACTGTACTTTATAAACATTTAACTGAAGCTTAACTTGATTTCAGGCGTTTGTAGCCGTGGGTGATTACAATGGACATGTTGGCTTGGGCGTAAAATGTTCAAAGGAAGTAGCCACTGCTATCCGAGGTGCTATTAACCTGGCCAAGTTGTCAATTATTCCCATTCGTCGTGGTTACTGGGGAAACAAAATCGGAAAACCTCACACTGTGCCATGCAAAGTAAGTCGCTAAACAGAAACATGATTGAAAGTGAAGAGCTCCTGTCTCTTCCAACAACACGGCACATTTATTACACTCTTATTCCTTCTGTGTTTGGCTGAAACTGCTGTTTCAAGCGACTGTAGTTGTTGCTTAGATCAGGGGTGGAGAACCTGCTTTCCGTTCAAGTTGTAAGTGGGCTCGTGTCAGAACTTATGAAGTGGACAGCACACCGGTAGAGTAGAAAGCATTAATCTTTCGTAAGAACTCGTTCACATTCAACTACATGCTAGTAGTAGGAGCGTCCGCCTCTGAAGCTGTAGACTGGTTTGATTCCAAGTCTGGTCAAACAATGACTTAAAAATTGGTATTCACTACTTCCCTGTTTGACGCTCAGCGTTAAAGGGACAGTATGGAGAACAAGCTGGCAAGTGAACAGTTGTGCCGTTGGGAAAGACACTTACCTGGATTCCCCTGTCTTGGTGTTAAAGAGAGGTAGCCGGTAATAGCGGTTTGATCTGTGTCGTGACAGGAGGATAAATAAATTTAATATGCACCTAAATACAATCCACATGTTTCTGTTCTGCAGGTTCATGGAAGGTGTGGGAGCGTTCACGTACGTCTTATCCCAGCTCCTCGTGGTACAGGTATCGTTTCTGCTCCCGTTCCAAAGAAACTGCTTAGTATGGCTGGACTAGAAGATTGCTACACGTCTGCTAGTGGCCAGACTTCCACTCTTGGAAATTTCGGTAAGAATATTTTGTTCAAAATTGACTCCTTACGACCTGATTTTGTTTTAGTCTCTGTCGCGACTCATTAAGTGTTTGCTGACACTTTCTGGCGAAAGGAACATTGAGAAATACTCTGTGTAGAAGCATGTGTTAAATTAGCTGGTCTTAGAGTGTATTTTTACGGCCGGTCGGCGTGGTGTTTACAATATTGCTATCGGCGTGGGAGGTCTTGGATTGGATTTCCTGCCGATCAAACCGTCACTATTCGGCTCGCCGCCGCTGCGATGTTTTGGTGTTGCCCAGGTGCTAAGCCGCGGAATGTGATGCCGCGAGTAAAATAAAGATTAGATTGATTTGAAGTTTAAAGTGTGTACAAAATATCTTCGCATTGTCTGGCTGCTTGATATTGTTAAAACCCTTTTTTTAGCCAAAGCTACGTTCAACGCAATCGCCAAGACTTATGGATATTTGACGCCGGACCTTTGGCGCAACCAGCCTCTCATGAAGACTCCCTACCAAGAGTATACTGACCACCTTGCCAAACAGCAAAGTTCCACAGGAGTTCAGCGGCAAGAAGTCAAGAACTATTGAGTATGCCAAGTGGCACCGCGTCGACCTGATACAGCGGCCCAAGTGCGCGCTGATAGATGCGTGCCGTAGCAAAAAAAATTCAAAATATTTGCTTCGTTGATAATTTTTCAGTTGCAGTCTGTACGGTTTATGTTCTCTTAACATCGTGTGATGGTGAATATTTTTGGACTTGTGTTTCTTCTCTATCTGATTTGAACAAATGAAAAATAAACGAAGTGAATGCCAAACTGTTTATTACGATTTTTTTTGGCTGATTTTCGTTGTAGGTCATTTTTATCGTTTTGCATTTACATTTAGTAGCATATTTTGATTATTTATACTCTTATCATGAGAAAGCGCTGTATCAAGCTCGCTTAGGAGTTGTCCGGCCATCTGTCTACCACACCAAGATAGAAGGAATCCCGTAAAGTGTTTTTCACAAGAGTGTTCTCGACACAGTCCCTTTAATGCTGAGAGTCAGGCTGTGAATACCAATTTTAGTCACTAATTTAACCCGACTCTGAATGAAATCCTTGTCCACAGCTCCCGAGACAGACGCTCTTACCATTCGACCATCTGAGATTTTTGAGTCCGTGCTGCGTTCGGGGTAATAGCGAGCTTTGACAAGTTGGTGACCCACTCTGAAGAAGCCGAAACAGATGATCGGAAGCGGATCCAAAATTTCTGGTCGTGGATGCAGTTTTAAATAAGGTTGAATGCTAACTGCATACAATGACGTTAGACCTGAAAAAGAGCGTAAATAGGCCTCTTGAAATTGTGTCCATTTTCAGTGGAGTGTTCAAAATTTTTTTAGGCGTCAAGGCAGCAAATTTTGATAAATTTTAAACGTACTTTTCCAGCTGGGTGAATTTGAAGCAAATCGAGAAACCAACCGTGCTCTAGGGGGTGTGGGGGACACTCCCCCGTAATATTTTTAAGAGTTCACATACTGTAATAGCCATTTTAGTGCTTTTTGAACTATGATAAGGTAATTTTTTTGCTCCTAATTAGTCCTTCACCTAATATGCTGCGTTTTTTTCGCACATTTTTGATTTAAGCGTGTTTAAAACCTAAGTATTTTTATATATATCGAAGAAGTTCGAAGCTATGAAAAAATTTTATTCACGAAAAACATTGTTGAAAATGGCTTGTGGGGGATGCAAGATATCCAGGTAAGGTCTAGCATCAGCCCCCAGGTTTGGTTAGGATTAGATTCGGTTAGGGTTGCAATTAAACCGAATCCTAACAAAATTTACCCTAACCGAACCTAATCCAACCCTAACCGAACCTGGGGGCTGATACTAGACGTTATCCAGATCCCCGACATCCCCACTTAGATCCGCCCTGTAGATGATCACCCTGGTAACAGTGTAAATTTTGAGCCTTACGGGTACTACGTTAGTGCAAGAACAAACAAAATCAGGATCGGTTTTCAAAGAAAGATAGGCTATTGGCTTTCCACGGCTGCACCCCTGGTGGGTAGGTTGTCGATCAGATGTGCCCTGACCCTCAAAAAATTCTGGTGACAATCCCAATACTGCGTATGCTTGCCGCACTACCCTCGCTCTTATATTTCTGTGCATGAGGTTCAACGTAATGTTATGTCGCTCCCCATGTAGTCCGTGTAGAAGGGAAAGGGACTTATAAAATCGGTATTGGCCTATTTGCTGTTTAAAACTGCCTTGGACGCTCGGCGTTTTTTAAACCACAAACGCTTATCTATGAAGCTGCGCAACGTCACATCATTTTTTGCCCTTTAAAAGGCCATATTTTTATTCGTCCTTCGTAATCGATTTACACAAAACAGTTTTTGTTCGCCAAGAAAAGGAAGGCCAGTTTCCAGTGTTTGTTCTTTGCCATTGGGGCATGGCCCTTTGTCAACGCTCGGTCTTCGCTCTGCTTAGCCCTCGCCATTATCCGCTTTTGCATTTGTTTTTCGATCTGACGATTCGACCGCATTTTGTCATGTCAATGATCTGGTAATTTTGTAGCTCTGGTCGTAGTTTAGTCGCTTCGGTTGAACGCATGCTTTTCTCGTGTATTTCTGCTTTTTTGCAATCCCTTGGTGCCTTTGATTTGTCGTGAATGTAGCTTCGTATTTATTTTATTAACAGCTCGGATGGCCGAGTGGTAAGAGCGTCCGCCTCCGGAGCCGTAGACTTGAGTTTGATTCCAAGTCGGGTCAAACCAGTGACTTTAAACTTGGTATTCACAGCTTTCCTGCTTGACGCTCAGCATCAACGGGACAATGTGGAGAACAAACCTGCAAGTTTACGTGTTGTGCCATTGGGAAAGGCTAAGGCACTTAGCGGGATTCCCCCATCTTGGTGTGGTATAGACAGATGGATGGCAACTCCTAAGCGAGCTCGTATAGTGCATTGATCGCTTTCTCGTGATTGGAGGATAAATATGCAACTAAATACAGTTGAAGCGCTGTAACAAGTTCGCTTAAGAGTTGCAGATGGGGGATCCCGTTAAGAGCTTTTTCCAACTGCGTAACAAGTAATCTTTTTTTTAATATGAGTAAATTTTAAGGCTGAGGGTCAAGCAGGGAAGGCGTGAATACTGATTTCAGAGCGATTGTCTACAGTAAGCTCCAGAGGCCGACAGCACTCTTACCCCGCAGTTCGCTCGATTGCCTCGAAAATTCCGCATGTTACGCTTCCAATTTACAACCATGGGCAGATCCAGGGGAGAATATGGGGGATGCATCCCCCCACCAGCCATTTTCAACGATGCTTTGGATGCAGGGGCGTACCTAGGGGGGCCGCTGGGTCCGCACTCCCCTCCCCGCTGAAATATTAGCTAATATATATCGCCAGTCAGCGGAACAGTAAAAACAGGACATCTGAGGACGCGATGACCTTTTTTTTGGTCTTCACTTGATTTTGGGGGGTAAATTGGACCTCGAAAGACGTGAAGACCTTTTTCCTTTTATTTTTGGTCTTCACCGATATTTTCAGTGGAAACGGAAACAGAAAATTGCGCCCCCCCCCCCCATGGGCGTAACCACGTAGGGGCAAGGGGGGTCAGTTGACCCCCCCCTGGAAAAATAACACGAATTTTAAAATGCAAAGAAACGTTTAAAAACGAGTAATATGACATGATGAGTGTGGGAGAGGCGTCAGCTGCGTTCAGTAGGCCTACTAGCTCTACTAGGCAATCCCACAAATCACAACTCAATAGCGCGGTACACAAACGAAAGATGTCGAAATAGCAGGTATTAAGTGGGTGCAGATACTGCTATAAAATTTTTAGAAATATATAACAGCTATGAGGTTTTGTGGGACACGAACCATGAAAATTATTTCAAAAAGAATGCAAGCGGACACAATGTAGGAAAACTGTTCCTTGAACTTCAAAATGCCGGACCAGAATTTAAAATTCCCAATGAAGAAACTAAGGAAAAATCAGAAGTATTAAAACTGTTACCAAATTGAGCTCAACAAAATTTAACGATAAAAAAAATAAACTCTCCAATCTCTTACCCACTTCCTTTTCTTTTTAAAATAAAATTCTCTTATTATCCCCTGACTGATTTCGACACATGCTAGTCGGGGCCGTTGCCAGCCTTTACATTTTGGAGGGGCTAAATACATTTTTGGGGGGCTGAAAAAGCAACCTAAATTTTTTTTGATTTTTATTGCTTCACAAACCTGAACAGTGAACAGATCAATTTCGGTCAAGTTACAAGTTTATGCAGAAAAAAAAACTTGAATGCGGAAACGAAAAACGCAAGAAAACGTGTGTTAACCGATTTGCGACACGCGGCACGCAACTAAAATATAATGTAAGTAAATGTAGGATTTCGCAGGTTTTCGCGTGATCGGTGAACAGTAAAATAAAACAAACAAGGTGCGAAAAATTATTGTCGCGTGTCGCGTATTGGTAAACGCACCTTAATACTCTCAAAACTTTCAACAATCCTGAGCGGGAAAAAATGATAGAGAGAAGCAAAATGTGTTAATCAGATAAGGGCAGAAAACACCAACAACAAAAAACATAACGTGTCTTACAGCAAATTAAACAGCGTAGTGTCCAATTGCGGTTGCTTATAACCAGCGGATGTGTTTTCATAATGCAAATTTCGTTAACGGCACTAATGCACAATCGCGCAACACTCAGACATCAGTCTGTCGAACGGTGAAAATTGAAACCCCTTCTGCTTTTAGTATTAGGATGCAAATCAGAAATTAGTCTCCAGATTTGAAGTTAACATCGATTGAAGCAGCTGTCTTGAAACAATTAAAATTATAAATCATTAGGTTTATGTACCGTCATCTTTCACATAAAAAGTTTTGGGAGGGCTAAAATAAATTCTGAGGGGGCTTAGCCCCAATAGCCCCCCCGTGGCTACGGCCCCGATGCTAGTCCTATTAACGAAAGTCCGTATACGGACTTTGCTATTAACCTGTTTAAAAACTTTCGCTGCCCTTAGGTTTGCTGTAGGTTTAGGAACAATTACTAGTTACTACCGGTATTCGCTAGCTGCGAATGCATTATTTTATTCTCTTTGTGTTACCAGCATTCGAAGCTAATATGAGCCAGCTAATATTAGAAGCGAGTAAAAGCAGCTAATAAATCATAGCCTCTAGTGACTTCGGCTTTAGCTATAAGGCAACGCACACATTTCGAGTTTTGACCCTCCCTGGCCAAAATCGTGGTGACGCTTATGCCCCCCCCCCTATACTAATTTCTGGGCACGCCCCTGGGATGAATGAACTTTTTCCGTAATTTCGAACCTCTTCATAGCAATATATACCTTAGTCGCCTTTTAAGCACGCATAATCGAAACTGTGTGAACAAAATGCATCACATTTGCTGAAGCACTCAAAGTTCTGGGCCAAAAGTGTGAACAAACTTTGCCTAAAAAATTGTTCAAAATGTACCAAAATGGCCATTGGCCATTGCAATTAACAAATTTTCAAAATTTATCCGGGGGGGAGCATGCCCCCGGACCCCCTTCAGTCGTTTTTGTTACTTAAGTTGTTTAAAATTACCTCTACCGGAAAAAAACTGCGCTTGAAAAAGTGACGAAATTTGGTGCCCCCTCTTTGAAAAAAATTTGAATACGCCCCTATCATGAAACATTTTTAAAGGACTTATTTACGCCCGTTTCCGGGTCTAGACGTCTTTGTATTTATTTAACATTCAACTTTATTCAAAATTACACCCCCCCCCACCAAAACTTTTGGATTCGCTCCTGTTTACAGCTGTTTACTGTGACTATAAAACTACAGTCTTTAAGCTCGAGATAGCTGCAACAGATGCAACAGCAAATTTTTCCCAAATGGTGGTGAAGATTTTTTCTTAAATCTTCGTTAGGAGAATGGGAAAACAGAGAAAAGAATATAAGCAAAAGAAACACGAAAAAGTGAGAGCGAAAACGTTATTGCGAAGCAAGTACTAGAGATATATTTAGCACTGCACTGACTAACATATTATTTCGCTATAATAGCTTGTTAAGCTCGGTTCAACGGAGTTGTGGCATGTTATATATTTCCTGGTTGCCACTTTCTGGCCTCAGTTTAAAAACAGTTTTGTTTAAGGAAACAAAATTGGATGAAAAGCCAAAACAAACTTTTACGGGACATGCGAGTCAACGTAAGTTCAATTTATGAAATAGTAAAGTACCGTACATAGTTTCATAAGCTTGTGCCTAGTTTATTGCTAGGCAATTTTTTGGAATTCCGAGAAATGTCAATTGCAGGGGCTTAGCCAGGAAAAAATCTAGGAGGGGCCAGGGCTGGTTTTAGAGTCTTAGACCATGAGTTTTAGAGTCTTAGACATTTTCAATCGCACTTAGTGATCAACCTCTAAAAAGAAAAGCTCTTTACGTCAAAAAGGAGAGAGGGAAGCAGGGACGGCTCCAAAGGGGGGCCAGGGGGGCCTGGTCCCAATCGACATGCTTGGCCCCCCTAATTAGCAAGCTTACTCTTTTGAAGACAGCGGCTTTTGTGCTTAATTTTGAACTTTGACTCCCCCCTGATAAACGCTTGGCCCCCCTAAGTCGACTGTTCTGACGCCGGCTTTGCGGAGAAGGGTCTCCCCCAGTTATGCCGCTGGTCAGTTGTAACCTCTATCACAGCGGCAACGCTGCTGTTACACTTGCTTTTATGCGAAACGCGTCGATGTAGGTTTACGCCCGCTAAACTGCTGTTTGTTTTGATCGTTAGCGTTTGGTTATTATTCTGATCAGTGTAGGGCAATTATTAAATCTTCATTATACTCGCGATATTTCGCTGAAGCGTGTAACGAGCGGCGGGCACTTTTCCGCGGCTTAGCGCCTGGGCAACACAGCTCCGAAGAAACGTCGCAGCGGTGGCGAGCTGTTAGCGACACTGTGTCCGATCTGACCGACCCGGGATTTGAACCCCAGACCTCCCGCACCCATAGCGTGTGCGCTAAGCAACTGAGCTAACTATTGTGAAGCAGCAAGTATTTTTCACACAAAATGCAATTTTGATCATAGTTTCAATAAGAATTCCAAGTGATTATATCTCATTGATTCGCACTCACATTAACAAATTCAACGTAAAAAGTTGCGCCATTTAGCGCTATTTAGCGGACTGTGGCGTGCTTCCATCGGTGTGGGTAAAGAAAGGGAGCCTACGGGGGCTATAACCAAGGGGTCACCGTGATTAAAAGGACGCTGTGAGGGCGATTGCTGCACTTAAAAAACTCTACTAACTTCATAATCAAGTCTTCAAAAAATCGTGGGGTTCTTTGAAAAATTTGCCCCCGGGGCCCCAATGCCTTCCTATGGTTTTGGGTTTCGTATGTTATAAGCAGTTCCATTTAAAATTTTTAACCTTGGCGTTGAATTTGGTGTATTTTTACTTCACAAATCTATTTATAAGAAAATAATTTGACAGATGGGGAATGGCATATGGCTGTAATTATTTACCAACCTCTTTATGTTTACATTAGCAAGGTAGCTTTACATAATACAGTTGTGTGATAATGGACTTGATCACGTAGGCCTACTGCGGCTCATAATAACAGAGTTTACCAGTATTTTAAAATCTTTGTCGACAGAAAATTATTTGAGGGTAACAGCAAAACTTTGATGAAGTGATATGTAGCTCTGTCACACAACTCAGCTCAGATGCCCGAGTGGTAAGAGCGTTCGCCTCGAAAAATGTAGACTTGAGTTTGATTCCGAGTCTGGTCAAACCAATGACTTTAAAATTGGTATTCACAGTTTCCCTGCTTGACGCTCAGCATGAAAGGGACAGTGTGGAGAACAAGCCGGCAAGTTTGCTCAGTGTGCCTTTGGGAAAGGCGCTCAGCGGGATTCCCCTATCTTGGTGTGGTAGACAGGTGGCCGGCAAACTCCTAAGCGAGCTCGTAAAGCGTATTGATCGCTTTCTCGTGATAGGAGGATAAATATGCAACTCAATACTAAAAACACTAAAATGCACATCACAAAGACTAAATCCCCTCGGGTTTATAAATCGCGAGGGGTTAGCTGATTGCGGCATTCGGAAGGATGAGAGTACCTTTTACCTGAGTGCGGCTGATGAAGGGCTAACAGCCCAAAACAGCGGTTTTCCGCTCTAGGGTAGGCTGTTTAGTAAATTTTTGCCTTTAATGATAATTATAAAGTATTAATGATAATCCCAAACTACAGCATCACAGCAGTCAGAAATATTTTATGCGTTACGACAAAATATTTTTGAACTTTCTGCTTGTTCTTAAAGTAAAATCAACCCATAAAACAGGTTGCATCAAATGGTGTGGACTACTGACCAGAACCATCAGTGTAACGTTTGTACAGTACCTGTACAGATGTACAACAACATCAATCGCTTCATTGACTGCATAATGCATATACCATAGACAACAATGCATAGTTTTCACCGATATAAAGGTATTGAATCTCCAGTAGTGGCGTAGCCTACCAAAATTTCAGGATGGGGGGCAAAATTAGTGCAGAAAAATAAATTTTTCCATGGTCAGTCTCAAAAAAGCCTTCAATAGTCAATCCGCAAAAAAGGTGAGAAAGGTCTTTAGGGACATCCCCCCCTGGCTATCTGAGCGAACTAGCGACAATTGATTTCAGAGTTAAGAATATCTGCATAGTTACCACACAGACACAATTGTGCCCAAGAAAATGCTAGTCACCTTTCAGTTTTTGAAATGGTTTCGTAGGCAACTTCCACTGCTTATTGTTTTATAAGATGCATTTGCTTAATCTACAGTTTCAAACGGAAGTAGGAAGAATAAAAATTGATGATTTGTATCAAAGGTTGATGGCGAAGATAATTATCGCAATGAATGACTAATAGCAGGCACACTACCCTAATTAATTTTTTTTTGTAAGCAATGATATTAGAAGTGAAAAAGTAAACTGATTCTTTGGATTTGGAAAGAACGAAATACTTGGTGATTAAGAATTGATTTTTCAAACAAACTGAGCAATTATGGTAAGTTACTTTTTGTGTACTTGAATAGTTAATATTAGTAAGCTTTATTGCAAATGGTTACGAAACTGGGGTCCATCCCCCCCAAAAGCGGCCCCCCGATATATTTCGTGTACCCGGGTTAACATAGGCATTTAAGTCGAATAATGCCCAAGGGAAGCATAGGCAGTGTTTTACGCAACGTCCACTGGAGACCTTTTTTGTGGACCGCCAGGGGAAGTCCTTTTTTTAGAGATCGATCGGGGAAGAATTTCTTGTGGTAATTCCCTACACTCCATAAAATTTCTAGATGGCTACGCTCTTGCCCTTAGAGAACAAATTCATAGCAAAATTCTCCCAAAAATATTGTTTTAGACACGACTGTCCTTCGCGATGTGATTTGAAATTAACTATCAAAGAATGAAGCCGGGGTAGGCACTGGCGGATCGGAGGGGCTGTGGGGGTTCGATTTCACTCTAGATGCTTTGTTCACACAAAACGCACAAAACTACTAGACAAGCATTTGCTTGATCTCAAGCCTCCCCCTAAAAGTATTTTAGGCCCGCCCCTGATTGCCTCTCCTACTGTATTAGTCTGAGCTCCATGTATCGTGACTTAACCACAAGCCTTTGTAACTTTGTCTGTGTTGGCATTTTATACAAACCACTAACAGGAAGTAGACGCTTGGAGATTCAACCATAGATACGTGGATTGAGCATGTTGTGTTGAAATTTCGCGCTACGTTTTTTAGACTTCGAAATACAAAAAAAAACGAAGAGTGGAAACGTTGCAACTACCGATACTACAATAGCGTTTAATTTATGTCAAAGACATTGATGTTACTCGTTTATATAACAAAGTGTTGAAAAAACATTTAATTTTTTTCGATTGCTTGCCAGTTAAAAGTGCTGGCTAATAATGTCACGTCATTTTCTGGTTCCGTGTTGGCAAGATAGAGCGTACTATCGCTTACACAAAGCAACATCGTAATAAAGTATAAATAAAAGAGCATTGGCGAATCCAGGAGGGGAGTAATGGGGGTCACGACTTGCCCAAATTTTTATTCATACATATTAATATTTCAGCTAGACGCTTAAAACTGAAAGATATGCATTTTACGAAAAGCGTAGTAAAAAAACTGACTATTGCACGGGGCATCATCAGCAAACTAAGACACTACGCGCCTTTGTCTGTGCTGAGAAATGTGTATTTTAGCCTTGTGTATTCGCACTTGCAATATGGTATATCTGCATGGGGAAATTCCGCTGCCAGGTATATTAACAAAATTCAAGTTCAGCAAAATTTTATTGTTAAGATTATCACAAAATCATCATTTTTCAAAACGGAACTCAATCCTCTATATCAAAAACTAAAGTTGCTAAATCTAAACGACATCTATAAATTAGAAATTCTAAAATTTATGGGTAAATATCAAAACAACTCTCTACCAAATTGTTTTAATGATTTTTATGCATTGCCTTCCAAACTGCACTCCTATCCAACGAGATTTGCTACAAGTGACAATTACTCTATGGCACGATTTAATAAATCAAAATCGCAACGCTCGATCCGTTATCAAGGACCAGTAATTTGGAATGAGCTACCAACCGAAATAAAAAATTCTGCGCGTAAAAATAAGAACAACTTCATAAAACGTGTGAAGGAATAGCTTCGTGTAAACCAATAATAGCCTACTAAGTCCATGTTGCTCGCAATTACTTAGAGTAGCTACGACTCAATAACCATTTCACTGTGATATTGCCGACATTATTCATATCTATGCTTGTGATTATTGTTTATGTGACTGCTAGTTTTCTTACACATTAAGAAAACTGTGAGAGGCTGCAGACTCGACGACCGTGCCAATTTCCATTGGATTTGGACTATGGTCATTTCGCAGCCTCTCATAGGATTGACGACACTGTTTTTTTTTTTTTTTTTTCGTTCGAAAATTGCATTGTTTATTTTTTTTGGTTGCGTCTTTCCAAACAAAAATAAATTCACTCTCTCTTACGATTTTCCCCCCTCCCATAAAAATTTATTGATCTGCCCCTGCACAGTGTACAGTTAGCAGGTACGACAAAATTACGCTTTGTTAGTTAAGAAGTTGATCCGTTGCTGTCCCTGAAGTATGTTCAAAGGTCTAAATATTAGATGTGGTATATACGAGAAAAAGCGTTTTTTTTTAAGTACTGTTCGACTTTTCGACCGTTTTTTGATATCATCATCATCATCAGAAGTTCAAATGTGCGTAAGTTAAGTCGTAAGATTGCTCACCCACCAACTGATGATGACAGCTAGCACTGAACGAAACAATGTACGATTTCGACCATCATAAAGAACTAACTCGGCATATACCGCAACAAGCATTCAAAAACATCAGATCTTCATCAGGCCTTTACTCGCAGCATTACGCTGAAGGGTGTAACGAGTGGCCATCCCCGCAGCATAGCGTCTGGACAGTGGACTACACTACTCCGAAGAGACTGCGCAGCGGTGACGTGCCGTTGGCGACACTGTGCCTGATTTTACCGACCCAGAAATCAGAGCCGGATTTAGACAATGAGAGGCCCTAGGCTATTTGATCAATGAGGACCTAGTGAGCAACGATCAGACTCATCTCTTCGCAGTGGCAAAGCGAGAAATTTTGAAAAGGGGGGGGGGCAATAATTTTCACACTTTTTTTAAGCGTATTTTTTTTTGGCAGAACTAATTTGAAGCTGATTGAGACACAGAAAAGGCTCTGGGGGGTCCGGGGGCATGCTCCCCCGGAAAATTTTTAAAAATTTACATACTGTAATGGTTATTTTATTGCTTTTTAAATATTTTTTACGCAAATTTTGTTTAAATGTTTTGACCCTAATTCTGAGTGCTTTGCCAAATATGATGCATTTTGCTCGCACGTTTTCGATGTACGTTACAAGGCGTATAACTTATTGCTATGGAAAAAGTTCGATATTATGGAAAAATTGTATACGTCAAAAACATTTTCGAATGGCTGGTGGGAGGATGCATAATTGCATAGTCCTCATCCTACCCCCTTGCCATAAGCTACAGAAATCATCAAAAGAGTCTAGCATATTTTAGTCACTTGGCACCACTAACTTTGTTCTTTTTTACTGAAAGGCGGAGTCAAAAGGGGGGGGGGGGACATGGCACAATGGCCCCCCCTAAATACGCTCTTGTCCCTACGTTTAGGCCAATAAAGGTCTTGACGATCGATTTCCAAAAAAAATGTCTTGATAAAAAGGTCTTCGTTGTTCGAGACGAAGCCCCGTATTTCTCCGAGGCCCTAGGCTTCAGCCTGCCCAGCCTATTGGTAAATTCGGCCATGCCAGGAATCGAACCCCGGACCATCCGAACCAATAGCCGTGTCTTCAACTACTACGCTTTAATTTCAAATTGGCTTTGACCTTTAATGGCCAGTATTTACTGGCATATACAAAAACGGTTTCATTCTTTTGTTTACTTTTCGATTTCTATCATAAAGAAACAGATATATTCGCGTCGCGCTCATCAGGCGGAAGTGCCTGATTCGAAACTGTCTGCACACATGACGTCACAATAGGCAAGCAACGTCAGCAACTTTGTAAAACAAAAAGTGCAATGAAAAAGACCGAAAGGCATCATGAAAGTTGGAACTTGGAAAATGTTGATTTTGTTCCTCCACTTTTATCGTACGAATAGCTCGCAATTGCTTAAGGAAAAACCAAGTTGCAGTTTGATTTTACTAAATTCATAATAGTTGCTTTTGAACCAGGAACGTAGGGAAACCCAGGAAAGACAACGAAAAAGAGAAATTTGCAGCAAAGTAAAGAATGGAAACCGTGAAAACTAGCGTGAAGTGTATTAAGACGAGTTTGAGCTCAACCTATCGCCTTCCGCGCAATAAATTAACCAAAAGAATTTGCGAAAAGCCTGAAAAGCTCTTTAATTCTTACTTTGATAAGTAATAGTCAGAACTCGGATCGGTTATATTCAATTTTTTCCAACGTAGCGCAGCGAAATTCAGATTGTTTACGCAAAGCGCAAGAGAGACAGCTACACTCGCCAGAGCTATCACATTTAGAGCGCAGAGCGGCATGGTTACAAATACGATCGTTTTTTTAGTGACTTTAACCGAGATCAACGAAGTGAAAGTGGAATCGCGTGAGAAAATCTTTTCGTGCTGGGTTGTAGGCGGCATACTTCAAATCGGCATTGGCGACGAGAACGCAAACAGATGGATTGTTTTAATACTAAACCGTTTATACAAACAATAACAGCACAACACAAGATAAGAAAAACACATGCACCCAGTCTGCATGTGGTACACTTGTACGTTTCAAGTAATTTCGAAAGTCCACGAACTTCCTGCATCACAATTAAATGATATAGGTCAGGGGTGGGCAAACTTTTTGCACGAAGGGCCACATTTGCAAAAATTTTGAAGCCAAGGGCCTCACTGAATGGAAGTGCAAAAAACGGTCAACACGCCCTCATATATGTCCTATTTTCCACTGAAAATCACTGAAGAGAAATAAAGGTCTTCGGCTTGATTCACAATATGAGTTTATATTTCTGTGAGTGCCCGCGGGCCGCATAAAAAAGTCTCGCGGGCCGTAGTTTGACCAGCCCTGATATAGGCTAATCAAAAAGAGTAACTCTGGCCACAAAGATTTAATTGTGATGCAGAAAACCCATGGGGTTTGGGAGCCACTGAAACCGAACATGTGCACGGGGTAATTACGACGGTGTAGGGTAGGCAAAAAAAGCAATGCATTGTAGCGTGCATGTTGGATTTTAGAAAAAGAATTGACAGGAGCAGGCTGTAGATACTTGCGGCTCGAACAAGCAAGCTTTTGTTCTTAGTTTTTTCGATTGCAAGCGTTTCTTAAGCTTATCCAGATGCTTTGATTAGTTTCGTATTTTCTGGTAACCCATAGAGGCAACGAGATTCTTTTTCGCGGCAAACCAGATTAGCAAACGCCTCATTAATTCTATTTTACGACCGAAATTAGATACTTAGACGAAGATATTTTCGCATACCCGCATAGCGATATGAAGTTGAGAAACGTGCGGTTTTGGCATAGTGATTAGTGAAGCTAGCCGAGATGAATCAAATCTAATTTCGAAATTCGAAGTTTAATCGGTTCGGCGCAGTTGTTACAGACATCGCTTTCGATGCGGGAGGACTGGGTTCGATTCCCAGGCCGGTCAAAGCGAACGCAGTGTCGCCAACGGTTTGCTACCTTTGCGGTCTGCGACATTTCTGCGGAGCGGTGTTAACAGGCGCTATGTCGCGCAGATGGACCCCGCCACTTGTTAAATGATTCGGCGTAAAGGGGCGAGTATAATGAAGATTTTATTCGAAGTTTTTGACCGTAAACTTTGGCTGGCTAGAAGTACAAAGCTTTCTAGTTTTCTTCTGGCTAGAAGTACAAGTACAAAGTATGCGGCGATTAATTAAGTGTGAAACGTCACTAATTGGTGCAGACGTGTACGAATCCCACTTAGAGCAAGTGTTTCTGGCTTTTCTAGAGTAAAAGATTGGATTTACTGTTGAAAGAATTATTATCAAGATTGTTATACAAATACCTTGAACCATTCCTCTGAAGTTTAAACTGATAACTAGCTTGGAACATCTTCAGTACACTGACATAAATTGCCAGATTTCATTAAATGACTCCCCCCCCTTTCCCTTTTACCCGCACCCATGCTTCTATTGTTTGTCCAAATTTGACGGTCCTGAGGGTCGAACCGCAGCTTTGAGTTTGCAATAGCTCTTGCTGCAATTATCGCGTGATGATGACGTATGCATTTCATCAAACCAAGGTAACAAAAGAAACGCGTCTGTCATTACTCACTGGTAAAAAGCAAGCTTGGTTTAGCTGTTTCTTGCCCACGACTTGCTCACTTCCGTATTAAAGAAGGCAAGAATGTAGTGAGTTTGTTCCAAAGTTAATTGTTCTGTCTGCCAGCAGCTATTAATAAGAATAGCAGGAAAGTTATTGTTTAATCGACAACGAACTTAATGAGGAGATAGGACATGTAGCAAGCTAAAGTTTAAAAACAGCATCGTGCAGCCAAGAAATACCATCTTGCTAACAGTGACAGCGCCTGGGGAGACACAAGCCTCCCACTTTTTAGATTGAAGACTTTTTTTAGAGATCAATAAAGGTAAATGAAAACGGGGCCCTCTCATTGTCTACATCCGGCCCATGACCCCAGAATTTGTCGCTGGTTATGCTTCTGCTTGCTATTCTCCTTTTACAACGTTACTGATCACGTCATCAATTACTATCATTGGGTTCCACTTCCACACTGTAACAGGTCCCACGGCCCCTGTCTTATATCGCTTGTTTTTTTAATGTACACCTCTTTTGCACTTTGCGTAGACAAGGGTTCTCGAGTCAATACCTTCCAAGAGTAGGAATCCCAGGGACAGAAAAGACTAAGAACCGCTAATTTAGATCTCAAAACCAAAAACGTTATTGCGCAATTAGTGCGGCTTGGCGCTACTTTTCATTTCTTTCGCTTTTGATGAGGGGGAGGCGCTTAATAGAGCTATCCTACATAGAGGCTCGAGATTTGTTTAGAAAATTGAAACGATTACGTCGTTTATTAGTTTTTAGAGGAAACCTGGGAAGTGGGACTTGAGCATATACGCTATTTATTGAATCAATTATAGTCATATCTTCGATTATTCGACTGAATCCAATTATTTTAAAATCGACAATGGGCTATGGGCGATTGGGCGGAGAAGTACACGATATGGACCTTCGCAATTAGTGCTGTTCAAACGGCATTGTTTTTTCTTGAACTGGGGGCACTGTGAACGATAATATACGCAAAGAAAATGCTACTCATGTCATCGTCTGGCTGGTACACGATAAAAGGACTCATCGTTCTGCTTCTATTTAAAAAAGTATATCTTTATGCGAGAAAACTCACACCCCTCGCCCCCTTTTCAAAAACCTTTGCGTACGCCCGGAGTATAAGTGAATCAAGCAGCATCACTGTGCTCCACCACAATGACGTAAAACATCTTACAACATATCGAATCGGAAATTGAGACAATATGCTGTGACAGACTTATATGTAGGCCGTAAATGACGTAAGGTGTTAGCGTATTGCTCAAGTCATCTATTGAGTTTATAATACAGTAATTCAAAGCTAACGGGTAATCGTTGATTTACGGTAATACACCGCAATCAATCACAAAGAAAGAGCAAAAAATCACCAAGAAACTGCAGTAAGTAAAAACAAGACGTTAGAAGAAGGAACCTTTTGACATTGCCTTTCAGTGAAAAAGAACAAATGTTGCCAAATGACTGAAATACGCCAGGCTGTTTCGATGGTTTTTGTAGTTCAGATAGCCGAGTGTTAAGAGCGTCCTCCTCGGGAGCTGTAGACTTGGGTTTGATTCCGAGTTAGGTCAAATCAATGACTTTAAAATGAGTATTTACAGCTTCTCTGCATGACGCTCAGCATTTAAATGGACATTGTGGAGAACAAGTCGACTAGTTTACTTGTTGTGCCGTTGGGAAAGACTAAGGCACTTAAGCGGGATTCCCTCGTCTTGGTGTGGTAGACAGATGGCTGCGAACTCTTGAGCGAGCTCGTATAGCGCATTGATCGCTTTCTCGTGATAGGAGAATAAATAAGCAACAAAATAGTCTACAAAAAAATGGTTTATGTCCTTCCCTTTTAAAAATTTTCGCTGCAGTGCTGGTTGGAATTACTCTGATGTCTTTCCCTATCTTAATAACATTTTTCTAGAACTGAAGGTTTTAACTGGTTGGTTTGCTCGGTCGTTCAATCGGTGCAGGAGGCCTGGGGTTCGATTTCCGGGTCAGTCCGAGCGAACACCGTGTCGCCAACAGTTCGCCATCGCTGCGACGTTTCTTCGGAGTTGCCCAGACGCTAAGCAGCTGAAATGGACCCCGCCACTCGTTACGCGCTTCGGTGTAATCACGCGAGTACAGCGAAGACTTAATTTTTTCATTTGATTTTTTTGAAGGTCTTTAAGTGAAACGAAATTTGTAATAATTGTAAGTGTTTTTATAGTCAGTTCAAGAACTGCGAAGGATGTACGGGCAGCCCCCTGCGACTGGGCCCAAACCTCCTACAACTGCTAAACCTCTGGTAAGTATCGTACGAACTGCCGTTTTGATAATTTTTGTCTCCACGTTTGCGTTGTGACTTGACAAGATTATGAGGGAAGATGAATCCTCACAAAATTCGATTTTTGTCTAATTTCACGATATATTTTGGTGCGAAATTTCATCGGTGTTGTGCTGTAACAAAACTTTAGCAAAATCGTAACTTTTATGACTTGACTTTTAATTCTTTTCAGTTTTGTGATGCCTTGCTTGCTATTCTGACGATGACAGTTGAATCTGTGTTGCTGAAACGTCCACTTTTACAATTTACTATGGTTTTATTTTTTCTGTTTAGGCTGTAATTACAAAGCCACTTTTGGATGGAGCATTATTAGGTCGTTTCTTTTGACATTGGTCATTGACATCGCATTTTGACAGTTTTGTTATTACAGGGAAGCAGATGGAATGCTGGTAACGACTCATCCACCAATCCACCAGCACCTGCAAAATCATCTTTTCTGCACGCTGCAAAAAACAACCCGTGGGCTCAAAATGCTTCAAAAACATCCGATGGCACTGACCACCATTCAACATCGAATCGGCCCGCTATTGCTCCTAAAAAACCGTGGGAACAAAACAAACCGGCCGAAAATGACGCGAGAAGTGCCTTTAACAAATTCAAAAACACAGAAGAAGAAAGTAGTAAGCCTGATCCTCCATGGTTGAAAAACAGTGGAGTGAAAAAGGCCCCCTCTTTCAGCTCGCCGGGTTTCAATAAGCCAGAATTCGGTGGCGTAAAAAAAACCACGTCATTCAGCGCTCAAAACAACTACAGACCAGGAAACTTTCGAAAGCCAGAACCCTCGCAAAACTCTGCAACTGAACAAGAAGATACAACCAAACCAAGCTGGATGAAGTCCCGTCAGGAAAACCAGTCTGATAAAAGTCTTTCTAATCAACCAAGAACGCATTTCACCCCAAATAACTTTCAAAAACCGCAAGAAACTCCCCCAAAGCCTTCCTGGGGGGCCAAACCAGACCCGCGCAATGATGAACCTGACGAAAATGAACCGGCAGTGAACTCTATCACGAAAACGCCGTCTTTCCTTGCGAAAGCAAATGCTTTTAACGAGCTTTCAAAGGAGAGTGCCGGTGCTTCAGTCACAAGAAATCAGAGCTTTGGAGAACGGAAATTTGGTTTCAATAAACCAGTGAATGACTCCGCAGACACGAACGTTGCAGCTGGAGCTACCTCAGCGAATCGATTTGCAACTAACGCACCAAAAACTTCTCCTAAAGGAACAGGTAATGTGTACTTTTGTATCTTGTTTGATTGATTTTGTTAATAAAATGCAGCTCAGACAGCCAAGTGGGTAGAGCGTTTGCCTCTGGAGATGTAGACTCCGGTTTGATTCCTAGTCGGATTAAACCAATGACTGCAAAACTGACATTTACAGTTTCGGACGTTTGGTGGTACAGAATTTGAAGATGGCTTGAAGTAGCAGATTCATTTTTCCCGAAGCTTTTCATCTGACACTCTTCAGGGGAAATCGTCAGAATGAAGAATAAGTGAACCGAACTGATTTAAAAAGGGAAGGAAAGAGTTCTGATTGGTTAGAAATAGAGAGCTATGATTGGTTGGTTAGAAGTAGCCAATAGAAATCAGACAGAAGAGCTCTGATTGGCTAGAGAGTCAAAGGATAAGATAGTTTCAAAGAATAAACGAAATCTTTTTGTTTGCAGAGGTTTGAGAGATTTAATAAAAGTAGCTTCTAGAGCGGAAAGATGAAAGAGAACGACCTCGAGCAAGATCTTCTCTTTCATCTTTCCGCTCTTGAAGCTACTTTTATTAAATCTCTCAAACCTCTGCAAACAAAAAGATTTCGTTTATTCTTTGAAACTATCTTATCCTTTGACTCTCTAGCCAATCAGAGCTCTTCTGTCTGATTTCTATTGGCTACTTCTAACCAACCAATCATAGCTCTCTATTTCTAACCAATCAGAACTCTTTCCTTCCCTTTTTAAATCAGTTCGGTTCACTTATTCTTCATTCTGACGATTTCCCCTGAAGAGTGTCAGATGGAAAGCTTCGGGAAAAATGAATCTGCTACTTCAAGCCATTTACAGTTTCCCTGCTTGACGCTCAGCGTTAAGAGTACAGTGTCGAAAACAAGCTGGCAAGTTTACTTGTTGTGAGGTTGGGAAAAAGCACTTAGCAGAATTCCCCCATCTTTGCGTGGTATGCAAATGTCCGGCAACCACTGAGCGAGCTTGCTGTAACCGCTTGTGATAGGAGCAACTGAACACAAAAAACTAAATTCAAATATATCGTACCGGTACTTACCTCATATTTTTACAAAAAATTTAGGGTTGTATTTTTAATGTTTCTACATTGGTGCTTTAGCATATTGTCTTTACACAACACGGTCGATCAATTACAAAAACAAGAGCCAGTATATTTGAAACATTGAAAATTTTCGAGTCGTTTTGATTTCTCCTTAAATCATCGTTAATCTGATTCTATTTGAATAAGACTATTTGAATAAGATTGACGATGATTTAAATATGAATCGAAACGTCTCAAAAATTTAAAATGTTTCAAATATTACTGGCTCTTATTTTTGTAATTAGCTTAAAGAATTCAAAAATTCCATTAATTGTGTTCCGATTGATCAAGCTCTGTAACTTAACGATCAAGAGCTCAGATGGCCGAGTGGTAAGAGCGTTCGCCTCGGAAAATGTAGACTTGGGTATTTGTGTTTGATTCCGAGTCGGGTCAAACCAATGACTTTAAAATTGGTATTCACAGCTTTCCTGCTTGACGCTCAGCATTAAATGAACAGTGTGAAGAACAAGCCGGCAAGTTTACTTGTTGTGCCGTTGGGAAAGGCACTTAGCGGGATTACCCCATCTTGGTGTGTTAGACAGATGGCTGGTAACTTCTAAGCAAGCGCGTTTAAGCGCATTGATCGCTTTCTCGTGATAGGAGAATAAATATGCAGATAAATACTAAATACAAATACAGCATCATGATCGGTTCAATGTGGAATCAATTGATTCTAGGCGTTTTCCCGTTATTATTTCACGCGTCACCGTCAACAAGACCGTTACTTAGTCCACATGTCCAGTTGAAATGGTTGCAAAAAGCCCGAGAGCTCAGTTTTTGATGTCAGAAAAAAACAGTGATTATGGCATTAAAAAATTTAATTGTGATGCAGAAAGCCCGTGAACTGTATAAACCCATTTAAACTTAACACGTGAGCGGGATAGAAGCGTCTTTCGGGGTTTCGTCTGCTAGTTCTAAATGGGAACTGCGCACAATTACAAAGGGTCCTCGGTCTAAGCCGGCTTAATCTCGATGATTAAAAAGACAAACTCAAACTGATCTTCCTACCCCAGTTGAATCTACAGCTTTGAACACACAAAATAAAAATTGCAACCAGAGCTTTTTATATCTGTGTTATTTCTTATTGGGTTGACAAGATTTTTTGTCCCAGAACAGGGCCGCAACCACGGGGGGGGGGGGGGGGCGTGGGGCTTTGCTCTTCCTGAAAAAATTTTCGCTCCCCTACAAGAAATCGGTTACTAATACATGATACCGGTCTATAGGTAATTTGACCCCCCCTAAAATATTTTTCGCCTTTCTAAGCATTTGTTTCTAGTTGCGAGCCTGTCCCACAATATTAAATGTGCGATACTGTGGTTTCGGCTTAGGTTTTTTTTATTGAAGTTTTTTTTGCTTAGGTGACGGAGCCATGTTTGGTGGAACAATAAGCAGAGACAAGCGTTCTTTTTTGCATAATAGATCAGCAGATACAACGTCGTCTGCCGGAAGTGTTGTGCCAAGTAGGTGCTGTTCAGTTGTTCGGATTATGTGTTGTGACGTAGGCTGCTTGTATACTTGACGTTTTGATTTTTTTTTTATTACTACCTGCTTAGGTTTCAAATGAAAAGGTGGCAAAACGTTTTTAGTGTTGGCTAAAGAGTTAGAGGTGGAAGTAAAACCAAATCAAAAAAGTTTGACTGTGGCTGGGCTAGGACTCGAACTCGCTGAACTCGTTTTTTTGCCGAATTCGAACTTGAACTCCAAAAGCAAAATTCCTGAACTTGAGCATGAACTCGTTGTTGATAAATATTGATAGTGGCTTAAACTTGACAAAAATTACTGAGCTCAAACTTGAACTTGGAAAATCAAAAGTCAAGAACTTGAACTCGAACAGAGTCTTGCAAGTTTTTTGTGAACTCAAACTTGATCTCGATCAAAGCCCTTGCAAGTTGGAATCCCTGGGCTGTAATCTGTAACTATTTTTGAGTTATGGGTCAAATCCATAGATCAGGCTCTCCTTATATTATCTTCTGCTTAATGCGTTTTGAACTGCAAGCAAGCACATTGCTTGGATCCGTCCAAAATTAACGTTAAGTATCTTGCCATAAACTTAAAGACAGGAAAATTCTGGCCTCAAACTTAACCCAGCAGCCGTTTACACGTAGCTTCACCCATTCCTCTAGCCCAGTGGTTCTCGAACTGGGAATTGCGGTTCCCTTGGGGTCCGCGAAGCAGTCTAAGGGGGACCGCAAAGAGGTCGCGGATTTCTGATAAATCATCCGATTGAATTGCGCTTGATTGGACGACTGCGGACGTGATGACCTTTTTTGCTGTACACCTGATTTTGCGTGGAAAGTTATGCTTAAAAATAACGGACCGTAAGTGATAGAAAAAAATTCTTTGGGGACCGCAAAGTCGAAATTTTAAAAAGTTTGAGAACCACTGCTCTAGCCAACCCACTCTCCTGCAAAACATGTTAAAAAATTAAATCTTCATTATACTCGCAGTATTACCCTGAAGCGTGTAACGAGTGGCGGGGCCTATCTCCGCAGTTTAGAGCCTGAGCAACACTGCTTCGAAGAAACGTAGCAGCGGTGGCAAGCCGTTAGCGACACTGGGTCCGATTTGACCAACTCGGTAATCAAACCCCAGACCTCACGCACCGATAGCGTGCGCTTAACAATTACACTAATTGGCCGAGACAACATCTTAATTTTGTTTCAATTTCAGCTGAGCCTGTGGTCGAAATCAGCTCCCCCAAAGAACGCCGCAAACGAACCATTCCGGCTGATGTGTATAATCGCCCTCCCCCAGCCAAACCAAGAAAACCACGAAACGCCAAGTTACCCGGAGAAAGTATGTAGCCTACCTCGCCAAAAACGATGACAATTGTGTGTACATTTTTTTTATTGTATTTTGAAGAGCCCAACTCCTAAGTTAGGCTAGATTGATTTTGAAAATATGTTTTGTTTTAATGCAGTAAATATATGGGACACAAACAACTTGAGGAGAAAAAATATAGACACAGTGTTTCTTAATTTGCGTCACATTTATTAAGAAGTTTCCACCACGATATAAAACGAAAAATGCTTGAAATCTTACAAATTTCTTTCGGTCACTGAGACCGAATTGGCCTAAAGAAATTCGGTCATTGCCAAAAAAATCCGGTCAATGACCGAAAAAACAAACACGAAAAACCAGCCCGTCCCCCACCTGTTTTGATATACTGTACGTTAAAAACAGACTTAGGTAGGAAAATCTTGCTTTTTTGTGGTTAACCCCCTTTATGCATATCCCCCTTAAAAATTTTGCGTACGCCCTTGATGTAGCTTAACTTAATTGTTTTGCAGACCCACAGTCCTCCATAAATGCTCCCAGTTCCACCAGCTTACAAAAGAGAGGAAGTTTTAACACAGGCTTACCACCCTCTCCCTCACCAACATCATTTTTGTCTGCTGCAAGCAGTATGTTGGATTTCAGCTGGTCTAGATCAGCGGTTCTTGACCTGAGCGCTACCGCCACCTAGTGGGCGCTGTTAACTTTTAGAGGGACGCAAATATTCAGGGGCGCTATAGGGCGCGTTGCATTCAGAAGGTGTGAAGATATTTTGTGTCATGATCAATATATACAGGTGCTCTGTACATCGGTATATCGATATAGGGTTGCTAGCTCAGGCCTGGAAAAAAAAAAGTAGGGACTTCTGCGGACGTGATGACCATTTTTTTTGCTCTTCACTGATTTTTAGTGAAAAATAGGACATCTGGGTGGCAGACTAAGAAAACCTCTGAAAAGGGATGCTAAAGGAAAAAGGTTAAGAACCACCGGTCTAGATCATCTTCTTTGTGCAAACATCAGTAGCTGTGGTAACCGTTCCATGCAATTATACACTCAATAATTCTATGGTCGGTTGGTATAATGGTTAAAAACACTGCTGTCGGTGCAGAAGGTTTAAGGGTCGACTCTCGCGCTGCTCAAATCAGATACAGTCCTCAATCGCTCGCAAATACTGCGACGTTTTTTCGGTACTGTGTTGCTCAGGCGCTAAGTCGTGAAGTTGGGCCCCGCCCCTCGTTACGCACATCGGCGTAATAAAGCGAGTATAGTGAAGGTTTGATTTGAAAGATAAACTAGTCATATCCTTTGGCGAATTAAGAAAGGACGAAATAAATAAAACAGTAGATACTTTTCCTCAGCTTTTAGGAAAATCGCTTGCTTTGATTTCGACCAAGATTAGACTTCTTGCTTTTTCGCTCCGATGCATAAGATCATTGGTTCGATTACCTGCCCCGTCAAATCGAACACACTGTCACCAACGCCTCGCGACGTTTCTTCGCAGCTGTGTTGCCCAGCGCTAAATCGCGTAGATGGACCCCGCCACTCGTTACGCGCTTCGACGTAATACGGCGAGTATAATGGAAAATTGATTTTAGTTTCTGCGTTTGTTAAACAGGAATAAACACATTATCTTGAAACAATTACCTATTTTGGCATCATTATTGAGTCATAAATCGTTTATTAACAGATAATCAAGATTTGCCAAGACCCCCTTCTCCGGCAAAACTTCGAAATCTACCACCTACACCAAGTCGACGTAAGTACACAAGCTTGCCGATCAGATGGACGAGTGTATAGAGTGTCTGCCTTTGGAGCAGTACTGTAGCTTAATGGGAAAAAATTAAAGTGTTGACAAGGGCCACAATAAATAGCTTAACGGGCTTGGTAGTGGCCCGCGGCCCGCCTATTGCACACCCCTGGCCCTGCCTTACACCATCTCTGCTTTTGATTTCTGGTCTCACCAAACAAAGACTCAACAATTAATATTACTGTTTCCCCGCTTGACGTTCAGCATCAAACGATAAATCTGCAAATTTACTTGTTGCGCCGTTAGAAAAAGCACTTACAAGAAAACCCTATCCCTTCGAATGGTTCACAAAGGAATGGTGGGCTTCTATATAGCGCCATGGTCGTTTGCTCGTGATAGGGAAGTAAAACTGCTTTCACCTATAACAATATTAATTGGCTTTTGTGTTTTTGTAATAAGGCGCATTGCGGCATGTTTTATCAATTTTGATAGCAAAAAAGGTTCAAAGTTGCTAAAAAATGATCAACGTACGAATATCGAATAACAACTAACAAGTAATGAACTCCTAACTTTTACGTATTTTTGAACGAATGTTTTTTCCAGAACCCGCTCCATCCCCTGTTGATGACGTGTATGACGACACAACCGCTGTGACTGGTAGTGCTGATGACGTCATGTATGTTGAACGTTTCCTGAAACTTTTTCAGACTGTGAAACCCTAAAACATTCTTAACGACCCTGTGGAAACCCTTTACATAGGCTAAAGCGCGTCAGAGGCCAATTTATATCCTTGCCCCTGTTTGTATTGGAATTTACGGACCCCTTTTACCAGCTTCGCGGACCCCATAGACCCTAGGGGGGACCTCGAGTTATGAAACCCCTGCTTTTGAACCTGTAAAATGTTTAGGAAACCCAGAAAGACTTTAAATTGTTTTTGTCCCTGTAAATAAAAACAAAATAAGCTCAATCCTTTACTGATATCGTAAGTAATGAAAACTTGAATAATGTTCAGCAGTAAAAGAACAGTGCGTAGAGCCAATCGGCAATTATTTGTGCCATTATTAATGACGCTTGAAGAGATTTCCTCTCTTAAAGTGTTGCCAGAAGGCTTCAGTTTTGGTGAAGCGCGGTGTGGTTATTTGTAATACTGCGCTACATAAAACTTTGTTATTATTATGGGCTACGAAGCTAAAAAAATCAAATCTTCATCATACTCGCGTCATCACGCCGAAGCGTGTGACGAGCGGCGGGGATCATCTCCGCGGCTTAACGCCTGGACAACACAGCTGCGAAGAAACAGCGGTGGCGAGCGCGGTTGGAGACACTGTGTTGATTTGATTGATCCGGGATTCGAACCCCAGAACTCCCGCACCGATAAGAGCGCCTTTACAATTGAGCTATTCGGCCAGTAATTAATTAAAAATATTAAGCGATAACACATTAGGTTTTTGTAGTTTTGTGTTTGCGTAGAAGGGCCTTACATTTTGGTAAGCAAACTGAATATTTACGTCCAGGAGCCTACTTAGAGGGAGGCCATTGTGCCTTGCCCCCCCTTTTTAAAATTTTACGCTACGCCACTGTTACGTCATTATCTAAACTTTTGGTTATTGTTTTAACGTCCTAAGTGTGGTTTGCAATTGAGGGTAACTACCCTAAACATGACCTTTTTTTCTTAGCCCTACTTGGGATGACGAAGAACCGGAGCAAATATACGACGAAACTCCAGATGAAGGTAGATATTTGTCCAGCCAACATGTCCAATTTTAGTGAGCTTTAGGCCCAAGGTTCTTGTTCTAGTTTCTGCGTCATAATCAGTTTTTGATGTCATAGTTTAAAAAGTGATCATGACATCACGAAATAGATTATGATGCAGAAACTACAGTAGAACTAAAAACCTCTGGCCTAAAGCGGGCGAATATTGAACTTGTGGACACTGGACAGGGAAGTGTGCAACTAAACGTCTGTGCCGTAAATCATTCATTTTTGTGATGTTCGTTTTATAAGCTGGCAACTAGCAGTTTATCCTTGAACAAGTTTTGAACATGGAAGATTATAATAAAAAATCCGGTTTACTAAACCGTTTTTTTCTGGTTTACTAAACCGTTTTTTTCATTGGACACCTTTTTGATTTAGCAAAAAAACTTGAAAAAGAATCAAATTTTCATTATACTGGCGGTATTACGCCAAAGCGTGTAACGAGTGTTGGGGCCCGTCTCCGCGGCTTAGCGCCCGGGCAGCACAGCTCCAAAGAAACATCACAGCTGTTGCGAGCCGTTAGCGACACTGGGGCGTATCCAGAGGGGGATCCGCAGCCCCCTCCCCCGCAGACAAATGCACAAAACTTTCTTGGTGTAAAGGTGATATACACATTAAGGACAATCTGAGGGCGTGATGACTTTTTTTTTTTTACTTTGAGCCTGAAATTTGGACATCTGCGAACGTGTTGACCTTAATTTTGCTCTTCACTTGACTTCGGACGGAAAACGGACGGCTTCAAATTGCGCCCCCTTCCCCTTTCAAATTCCTGGGCACGCCCCTGCGACAGTGTGTCCGGTTTGACTGATCCGGAAATCAAACCCATGACCTTCCGTGCCAACAGCGGTGTCTTGTGTTACCAGTACCACAAATTCAAAGATTAAAATCTGTTTCCTACACGATGAAAATGTCTACTGCTTTATGTTGCGAAACCACAGCCCAGTGGTTCTTAACGTTTTCAGTCCCTGGGACCCCTATTTAAAGATTTTGGCTCGGGGACGACTTTTCTGTGCAACCCGTGGTCCGTTGTGGTTATAATACAGTTTGACATTTCTTCTGGCACTTCCAGATTTTTCTTTGGGGACCCTGTTATGGTAGTGCTATGGTAGAAATGATTTATCTTGGAGAGTTTCTCTTTTAAATTTACAAATCCAACCAATTTAGTGAAAAATTTGTGTTTAGGTGCTCCTGCAGTTCCAGAAAGAATAGAAGAGGTAAGGTGGAATAGATTTTGGACTACTGACTTTTACTGCGCGCTGTCTTAACGCTGGAGTAGTAGATTCTGGTTTGATTCCGAGTCGAGTCAAACCAATGAGCGCAAAATTGGTTGATATTCACAGTTTCCCTGCCTGACGCTCAGCATTAAATGGACAGTGGGGAGAACAAGCCGGCAAGTTTACTTGTTGAGCCGTTCGGAAAGGCACTTGGTGGGATTTGAGTGGTAGACAGATGGACAACAACTCCTAAGCGAGCTCGTTATAACGCTTTGATCGCTTTCTCGTGATAGGTGGATAAATATGCGACTAATGACAAAAAATTTTACTGTATAATGCCTGTCAACGAAAGTTGTTAAAGGTAGTGTAAAACTGTAAAGAGCCCACACTTCCGGTAATTTTACAGAAATTGATCTACCGTGATTGTAAAGAATCCAACTATAGAAAGATCCTTTTAAATTAGAAACGCGATTTGGCGGATGTAGCATTGTTAACCAAATAATAATCTCTGATATTTTCAGGAAAGTGATAATGACGATATGTACGAAGATCTTGACCAGTACCAAAAGTTCAAAGGTCGAACGAATGGGTAAGTTCATCAAAAAAATGTCAAAAACAACTGTCTTATGCAACACATTTCCTTGGCGATATAAATTAGCGATATAGCTAAACGAGCTGTGTGTGGGTGACAAATTTCCGAAAAGATTCTCTCGTTGCTTCAGACTGTTCTAATTCATAGTCTTTTTACTTTTTTGCTGTTCTAATATATAGTCTTTTTTTTATGTGCATGTAATTTTCGAATGAAGATTAGCATAGTTGCAGTTTGTTGAATGTAGATCATGTCTCGTGTGGTTGTAATTTTGAAATAATAAGTCTAGCTCTTCCGCTACACTCCTCGGCTAAATATTGCGTTGTGAATATTTATTCTGTAGAATTGATTTTGCAGTTTGTTGTGCTATAATCTCTCATGATGAATAAAACACTTGCTTATGTATGTATCTATCTACTGTCTGCGTTTTAACTATCTCTGGCAAGTTGTAGAAAACAGTTTGGCGATTAATTTTAATCTTCTTCAGAGCTCCTCTTCCTCCAAATCCAGTAGTTAAGGAAGAAAAACCTAAAAAAGAAATCGACAAAAAGGAAAAAGCGATGAGAAAGAAATTTCAGGTAAGCGTTAGAGCTGAAAAATACCGGCGCCTGGAGCGAAATTATTTACGGTGGCGTTGCTGTAGCGCCAATGTCACCTGGGCAGCTCGCCAGCTACCTCCGAATGGCCAGTTGGGTAGTGATTAAAGATATTTCTAATGGCGCGGTTGGTCTGGGGTTCGATTTTCAAGCCGATCAAATCCGACACAATGTTATGAACAACTCACCACCGTTTCGATGTTTCTTCGGAGCTGTGTTGCTAAAATACCCAGGTGCTAAGTCGCGGAGATTAGCTCCTCCAGTTGTTCATACGCGCTTCGGCATAATACTGCGAGTATAATGAACATTTGATTTTTCTCCCGGTGCAGCTTTCATTGGACGGGGACGTCCCTGTTGAAGGAACAGGATTTATCAAAAATAATGTAAAAGGAATTGGCAAGATGACGTTGCGAGCTAACGAAAAGGTGGATATTATCCGTAGAGCAAATAATCCGAAAGGAAAGTGGTTGATCAGAACGGAAAATGGAAATTGTGAGTTTATGTAATTAAATCGAAGCTATAAATCTAGTAGCAGGCCTGCCCATAGGTGGCGGAACCGGAGGGAGGGCCGTAGGGGCCCTGCCCCTTCCCACTTTTTTTTCAGGGGGGCCCTGGGGGGGGTCCTAATTTGCGCGTTTATTTCTACAATATTGTCTCTGCATGAATGCATTTGAAACTTAGCAGGCCTACCATCAAAATTAAAACTGAGAAAAGAGCTTAAATCTAGAGATCTCTTTAAATTGTGTTTGTGGGGTGAGGGGAACAGAAACTAGAAGCAAGAACCGTGGGTACGAAGCCCTCATAAATTGGACATGTCACTTGTGGACAGGCTAAATATGGATTGTAGGCATAGGGCGGATTTCCGTATCGGCTAAGCAGACTGAAACCCAGGGCCTCGGAGAAAATGGGGGGCCTCATCACAAACATTAAAGACCATTTTTTCCTCTTCACCGATACTTTTATTGGAAAACAGAACATCTGAGGACGTGTAGACTATAACTTTTTTTTGCTCTTCTTTATACCGATATTTTCAGTGAAAACAGAACATCTGAGGACGTGAAGACCTTTTTTTTGCTGTTCCAATCAATGTGATCAAATAACCTAGTACCTTTCATTGTCTAAATTCGGCCCTCAGAAGTGTATTTAGGGGGGGAGGTATTGTGCCATGCCCCCCAGTTGGGGGCCTGGCCCCGCCACTTTTTTTAGGGGGGGGCTGGGGGGTCTTAATTTACGCGTTTATTTCTGCAATAATACCTCTGATGAACGTACATGAAACTTAATAGGCTTACCATCGAAATTGAAACCCAGGAAAGTGCTTAAATCCAGAGATTTTTTCTGTAAAATTTTGTTTGTGGGGTGGGGGGAGCAGAAAAAGTGTAATCTTTTTATAGCAAAAAAATTAACTTGCGGCTTGTAAATGAAAGTTAGCTACCACAGAGCACAGAGTGTTCTTTTGGCAGCAGCCACGACGGTAGGAATCATTAATGAATTATAGTGCACCGGGACTTTTAAACTTACACACTAGGCACACTAGGCTATTGGGGCCACGGTCTTTTAGAGGCTACAATCAAGGGGCCACGGTTCAGAAAATATTGAGAATCTCTGATCTAAGCTTTTAGTATGGAAAAAGCATTTTACAGTACGTTTTGAGAGTGAGACGCGGCGAAGTACACTAGTTGTCGCGAGTATCGTTTATAGTAAACATTAACAATAGCAACTTAACTCAAAACTAGGCCCCTCAACCAATGTATCGTATACCCTACTATCTGCACTGACTTTGCAGACAGTCACTCAAAAGAAATGAAGCCTGCTGTATTTACAGTGTAATTTTTCATAATGCGAGGGGCGGGGCTAATTCTCGGAGAAGTGGAAGCTTTGCTTTTTTTCAGACTTAATTTTGGCGTTAACAACTAACCTTCAAAATCGATAAAATAAGCAGCTGTCATAAAATATAAGCGGCGGACTGTGCAAAATATCTATAGCCTAGTTTTTAAATTTTTTTGAATGTACCGGTATTTAAATTTTTTAATTTACTATGTTTTGCTGTGCAGCGCTAACCCTAGCAATTCCTTTGCCAAAAAAATTGCTTTTTCTAGTCAGGGTTTACAATAAAAACGTTTCTAAGAGTTACGTGTGGCGATGCGATTTATGAAATTTTACTATTTCTCTACGCATCACCTTATCGGTGTAGGAAATAACGTTAATTGGAGCTGAGTTATTGATCATCCAAACTTTATCTTTTCGTATACTCCAAAAAAGCTTATTACTCTCGTTGTTTCCGTAACCGTATGCGTGACGTACCGTGAAACCTCTATTTGAGCGCTACACGGCCACAGCGCTCTAAAGGGCCGGCGCTAAAGGTAGACCAGGGGGCCTGGCCCCCCCAATCGACATGCTTGGCCCCTGCAATCAACACGCTCACTCTTTTAAAGACAGCGGCTTTTGTGCTTAAAGTAAAACTTTGGCATCCCCTGATAAATGCTTGGTCTCCCCAAGTCGACTGCTCTGGCGCTTCATTTTTCAACCCAATTCTCTTCTCCTATTGTGGCGTTTTATTACAGGTGGTGTTAGTTGGAGGATGGTGCTGTATTTTTTGACTAGCTGGTCAGAATTTTGAGAAAATAAATTTAATTTATGAAAAGAAAAAACTTATGACAGGGTTGACATTTAACCTTTGAAAAAAGAAACATGTACCGTAACACAGTTACTGATAAGTAATCAAACATTCAATGCGGAAAATCAGGTGACATGTCCGTGTATAGACGTGCTCGTCATTTTCAACGCCTTTCCCTGCAAAGTGGCATTACAGGTGGTGTTTAATTAAAGGGTGGCGCTCTGTTTTTCAATCCTTTCCCTACAGTGGCGCTCAAATAGAGGCTTTGCGGACGGTTATGGTATTTGCAGTAGCTGTTGGGATTGCTAAAACAATAAACTTTAGCTACACGATATTACCTTGTCGACGTGCCCAATTTATGTGGGCTTTAGACCCACGATTCTTGGTTCTAGTTTCTGCATCACAATTAAATTTTTGATGTCATTATTTAAAAAAGTGATTATGACATCAAAAATTTAATTTTAATGCAGAAATTAGAAGCAAGAACCGTGGATCTGAAGCCCATTGGCCATGTCAGATGAGGACAGGCTAAATATGGGTCGTAGGTGAAAGAAATCTGGTCTTTGCTTTTGACCCCCCTTCCCCCCCCCACTTTAGACATGCTTCCGCCATCGCTGAGCTGCAGCGTTAAGAACACAAAATTCAAAGAGTTTCTACCAGCTAAGTATCCAAAATGGTTTAGATCTGAAGATCGTTTAAAAAGATTACGAAGACACCCCCATTGATTAATCAAACTTTAGATCGCAATACTCTTGATCTGGCGCTGAATGTCTGACATACGCGCGGTACCGCTAGATCACTGTCGTATAAACAAGCTATTCATCGTGATTCCATAGATCGTGCAAAATATGTAGGGCCTGCCGGACGTATGGCCGACTATAGTGATCCATTCGCGTTTTACTGACCCATTTTCTGGCATTTTCGCTGTAAATAATACTGTTTTTGTTTGGTTTTAGATGGATATACCGATCCTGACAACGTTAATGCGGATCCTTATGTCACGCGTTCAGGTGCATTACCCGCTGCTCCTACCCCACAAAAGTAAGAAAATGTATCGATCAAAAATCTCTGATCGAACTGCTTTCAATTTTATTACGTTTTTTTGATGGCATTCTATAAATTATCTCATCATTTTGTCTTGAATGACCCGAAGTACAATTTCCGTCCAGCGGATGATATGGACGATATATCTAGTCCGTCGAGTGGTTCGTAGCGTCGTTTTTGCGACGGTCATGACCGCAAGGTTGTGATTCAACTCCCACCCACACCTTGTTGTTGCGTCCTTACATAAGATGCTTTACGATAACTATCCCTGCCTGGTGAAATCTGACAAGCAGCAAATTCAAAAAGTCAGAAGCAAAACTCTGCAACTAAGGCAACTTAACGGGAAGCTGGAGTCGTCCTGCTGCTTGCATTGCGCCTCAGCCGCTTTCTCTCGACAGAAGGTTAAAAATGAAATCATCAATGCTGCTGACTAGTGTCTTTGGTGTGACGTTTGAAACGATAATTTTTTTAATACATTGACTCACTAAGGATTGTTGCTGTACAGGCAGTTAGGGCCTCCTGCAGTTCCACCTCCTCTTCCTGGAAAACCAAACTCTGCCGAACCCCCTCCTATCCCTCCGATGGGTGAAGAAGATGAAATTGAAGCCATATACGATGAAACACGTACGTTTTCAAGAAATATAGAACTTTAATGTCACTGCTAGTTAATTGGCATGCACGGGCGAATGCGGATGTCATGAGTAGGGATGCGAATAACCTACTTTCACAATATAGCGTACATGGCAATTTGGATGTATTAGAGGGCACTCGCCTTATTCTGGATTCGCCCTTGTTGACATACTTATCCAATCTTTTGTGAGTGGAAAAGCGAGAGTTCAAATTAACTCTACGAGGATTAGCGATTCAGACAGCCGTTGAACAGTTTTTTCGGAATGAAGTTGCGAGCCTGAGCAGCTGGTTGAACATGAGAACTTCAGCGTTTCTAGTTTACTGATTTCACCAGACAGTGCTACTTTACAAACTTTTATAAAGTCAGGTGCAGATACTGAAAAAATTTAAGTGGGGGGAGAGCCTGTTCTAGCCAGTGAATAAAAAAAAATGTATCCTTGCAATTCTTTGGTGCCTAGGTGAGTCAAATTACTGTTTCGCCGTAATTTATCGTATTGATGAACTCAATTATTCTCACTTTAGAAGTTGAGTTGTTTTTAAGTTTTACATTCCTCAAAAGCCGACGGAATCCCCATTAAGCATCGTATCTCAGAATGCAATAACAAAGCCTGGGTATGATTCGAACTAGCGACCTTACGATCATTGCTGTCGCATAAAAAATCAAATTTTCATCATACTCGCAGTGTTACGCCGAAGCGTGTAACGTGTGGCGTGGCTGAGGCAACATCGCTCCGAAGAAATGTGCAGCGGTGGCGACAGTGTGGGATTTAACCGGCCCAAAAAAAGCGAACCCCTAATCTCCCACACCATTGTGCATAACAATTGAGCTGACCGGCCGTTCCAACCAAGCTAGCATCATCAGATCAGCTCACGACAATCTTCTTTTTTCAGCGGACCAAGACGATGATGTGTACGAGGCATTATGATTGTCCGTCTACCAACTTATCCGAAAATTTTTTGTTTTGTTTTTTTTTGCGTGTTTGTGGAGGAATGGATTGAGAGCTTTGTAGGGGGTTCGGAAAATCGCAAAACGCTCATCTTGCAATTTGAAGTCTAGAATCGGAGTACCAATCTGTTCAAAATGAATGGGGCTTCTTCATCCATAACCCACGATAATTTAGGGTGACTTCATTTGCAGCTTTTATGTAGACGTATTTTGCAAAGTTCTTGGAAAAAAAGATTTAAATTGTTCCTTTCTGTGTTTAATTTTTAATTGAAAACTGTGTAGTTTATTTGTAATTCAATTCATACTGCATATATGTTATTTTTTAATCACGGTATAACACAGATTTATGGAGCTTGTTAAATAGGAAAAGCCTTGAAGGTTTTAGATAAATTTCGTTCTTATGAGCTGCTGTGCTTGTGCTGTACCAATCACCTCAGTGAAGTTATGTTGTAGAAGCGCTTTTACTCTAACTGTACACAATATTAGTCATAAATACCACGTGATAGCTTAAACCATGATTGTGTTCATTAACACGAAGAAACAGAAAACTTTCCGCACCCAAACGATCGAAATAACGGAGTCTTTGCACCAATGATGGCTAACCGAATCGACTGCAACAGTATTTGACCAGAGTATCCACAATCTGACATTTATCCTGTCAACATGTCCAATTTTCGTAGGTGTTAGCCACTTGGTTCTCGATACTTAAAAAAGTTATTTTGGCATCAAAAGTTGATTACGATGCAGAAAGTAGTGCCAAGTACAGCGGACCCAAAGCTCACGAAAACCGAACATGTGGGCAGGGTAAAGGTCTATCGGCTATAGTCAGCTGCTTTAACCACGACGATATGTAGCTAACACTAATTTCAAGATTTCTTGATTTTTTTCTTTTTACGTTCTTTTAATTTTTTATTATCAACGGGTTTATCTTCATCATTGTCCAGTTTATCCCAATCTGCCATGTCATTACCGAGCATATAATCATCTCGTAATACTTCCCACGCTGGTTGATCTGTATCTTCGAAAGGAGACTGAAACAGCAATATGTTGCTAATTACAACACTGAATTTAAGTTGCAGAGTCTGGAACAAGACAGTATCCAGTGCTCCGCTCACTAGTATTTCTCAACAACAAATAGACTCTTCGTAACTGATAAACCAAGTAGATATTCACCCAGTCCACACGTCCAGTTAAGGTGGTTTCAAAAACCCAACGACTTTCTGCATCACAATTAAATATTCAATGTCATAATCGCTTGTTTCGATTATGATGCAGAAAGCGCACGAACATTTGGACAGGGTAATTGCATTAATTTAGTGCCAGTGTAGAATAGCAGCGTTAGCTCATTAACAAGCAGATGTGGGCCGAAATGTCTTAGCCAGAACCTATAAGACCAGAAACTGAACACCGATGTTACTTTTCTATCAATATGAACAACTACTCACTTCTGGAGCTGCATCTTCAGTATCCAAAGTTTGTGCACTTTTTTCATCACGATTTATCATTTCCAAAAATTTTCCTTTATCAATATTTTTATAAAGCCTTTCTTTTTTCGTTTCAGTTTTTGCTTCTTTCAATTTCTCCTCCATGTCTGTTTGATATTTTCGCACAGCATTGAATAATTGAATTACTCCCCTGAAATAAAAACAAAAAAAACAACACAATGTTATGCAGTCACCATCAAATTCTGTAATTTTGTTCAAGAGACATGGCACCTTTACCTTGTTGCAGTCTTCTTTAGATCACGTTCAAAATTCTTTTTCAAAGGATCAGGTTTTTTGTAATTCATATCCTCCCATGCTCGTTTTCGTTTTAACTAAAAAGTTATAAATATACAGAAATATTGGTACACTCAATGTTTTTAACAGACTAAATGGCCAAGTGAATAAAGCATCTTCATACAAAGCAACTGATTTCAAATGCAATCAAACAAAGCGCTATAAAATCGGTATTCCCACCTTTACCGCTTGATGTTCAGCATTAACTGCCAGAGTGAGACTGAGCAGGTGGGTGTACCTGTGCAGCTGGAAAATGCACATCATGAGATAAGCCATGACCGAATGAGCAGCAGGCACAGTGACAAATTCAAAAACTTTATGATTTCTCCATTATTATATTGAAAAACATAATGGATCAAAAAAGGCAAAAGTAGTGCTGGTAACAGGGTAAAGTACATTAAGTTTCAAAAAAATGCATAAGTGTAACTGAATAGAAAATGGATGATAGAAAGGCTTTTTACAACAGAAAATAAGCACAGTGCAGGATTGGAAAAAATCAATTGTAATCGTTATTCGATTGCGATATTTACTTTTTGTTCATCGAAAGCACTGGAGCCTTTACTTCTTTGAATAAGTATCGAATATGGCCTTGTCTTTTCTTTCTTTTTTTTTTTTTTTTTCGGCGCAATTCGATATTCCATATTCGATTCTTTTTGTCCAGGCTACTTTATCTCACTTTAGTAAATTTAAAATAATCGTCGGTACGTCATTACCTTGTTTTCGCTGATAAACTTTTCTTTGTGCCAAAAAAAAACAAACAAAAAAAAACAGATTTTTAATAGCAAAGTTGCTTCGCATATACTATGTCCATCGTTTGTCTGTAAGTTACCGCATGAACGTAAGGACATAACAAAAAATGCTTGGCGTACACCGCTAAATGCTCAGTGTAATATCGAATATCAATTACAATATTCTCTATTTTTTACTTTTTTAAACTACCATCGAAATCGATTATTTCTTTACTTTTTTGGGTATCGATTCCCAACCCTGGTGCAGTGTAGCAACACTACTTTTGCTTTTTCAAAATTACACTATGCATCATGAGCTGTAGACATTTCTGACAGCTAATCAATTTTTAATACATAGAATGTTAGGGTGCAGTAATCAATCGGCCGCCAGTCATAGGCGTAGCCAGGATTTTCGGTTGGGGTGAAGGGGGGATAGGGGGGCTAAAGTTTAAAAAATCTTACCCAACAGCAGGAACGGATTCAAAAAATTTCGGTGGGGATATGCAGATATGAATTAGGTTGAGTGTGAACTAGATACAAAGACGTCAGACGTTAAGACCGGCAATAGGGCATCAATGTCTCATGTCAGTGGCATATTCAAAGTTTTTTTAAGGAGGGCACCGAATTGTTACATCTTTTATAAGTGTATGTTTTTACGGCAGAGTAAATTTGAAGTAAATTGAGGAAAAAACAATTCTAGGGAATCCGGGGGCATGCTCTCCAGGAAAAATTTTGAAATTTTACATGGCGTAATGGCCTTTTTAGTGCTTAATGAACAAATTTTGATCAAACTTTTTGCCCCTAATTATTTGGAGTTCTTCACCAACTATGCTGCATTTTGTTCGCACATTTTCAATTCAAGCGTGCTTATTTCAAGCCAGGAGTGGATCCAAAAAATTTTGGTGGGGAGATGCAATTTTGAATTAGGTTGAATGTTTACTACTGTAAATACAAAAACGGTAGAGATCTAGATGCGGAAAAGGGCGTAAATAAGCCCTTTGAAAATGTTTCATATCTGAGGCGTAATCAAAAAATTTTTAAGGGGCACCAAATTTTGACATTTTTTCAAGCGTAGTTTTTTCCGGCAGAATTAATTTGAAGCAAGTTGAGGAACAAAAAAAGGCTCTCGGAGGGTCCGGGGGCATGCTCCTCTGGAAATTTTTTGAAAATTCACGTATTGTAATGACCATTTTAGTGCATTTTGAACAGTTGTCTGGTAAACTTTATTGAAAATTTTTGCCCCTAAGTTTGAGTGCATCACCAGTATCCAGCAATGGCGAAAGCATTTCTAAAGTGGGGGGGGGGGAGCCAAAAGCCCAATTTTTCGCCCAAAATCAAGTAAAAAGCAAAAAAAAGTCACAGGCCGTAGTTTGAACTGCGTCAGTATGTTTTGACATGTCTTCACTGTTCAAATTGCCGAAATAGAGGACATTTGGGCATTTTTTAGCATATGGTAAGCCGTAAGCCTACCCATTAAGTTTCAAATACATTCATGCAGAGATATTTTTGTAGAAATAAAAGCATAAATCAGGCCCCCCCAGAAAACAAAAGTGGGGGGACAGGCCCCCCGCTTTCACAACCAATGCCGGTATCGATACAAGGCGTTCTACAAACCGGGTTTCACATAAGCCAACAAGATAATGTTTTGCTTCTCCTTGACTAGGAGAGACATCTTCTTTGATGCAGTACTTCAACAACGCTGTTTTCTTTGCACTGGTCTTCAACATTTTAACCACTTTTCATGCAACGTTTTCAGCATTTTGCATTGCTGAAACTTTTACAGCTGCAGAGGCGCTCAAATTTAAGCAATGCATAGCACAGTAAAAATAATATGCCAACGGAGATTTGTTTTGAACAACTGAAGTGACATCTGATCGCTTGCTGGCCATTGCAGCTACGCCATTATAATTCTGGCCAACGCAAAAAGCAAAGTTGTATTCATATTTCTCCTTAGTAAGCCCACTTACTAAAAGTCCAGCAAGAAGACAATCACGCCATGACAAGTATTTATCATAATTAGGGGAAATGCGGGACCTATGAGCCACGGGGACTAATGAACCACTTCATTTACCACGCTTTCGTGGCTTCGAGGGAGTTACTGAACCGAAATAAATGATCGCCTGAATGTTATGTACTTAATGACGTATTTATAGGTTGGCTGGAACAAAGCTATAGAAATGGTTGCAAAATAAGGGTTTTTAGATGGTTGGTGACATGTTTTAAGCATGCAGAACTTTTGATTTTAAGCAGTAGTTTTTTAGAGTACGAGGTTGAGACATTTTTTCTCAATACCGCCTTAGGTGGTAAAGAAGGTGGTGTCACATTTGAAAAGTTATAACACTATGTGAAAAATTTTTTTAAGTTATAGCGATTTTGCTCATGAGGGGACCTTTGAGCCAGTTGCATTGAACACCCATGACCCATGGCTCATAGAACCCCTATGCAACCGACGACAGATGCAATAGGTCTAAAAAGCAGCGCAATTGTGATTTTTTTATGTAAGTGTAAGAAATCCTTCTTAAAGTTACCTGTATAATGCAGATCAGCATGGCAATAACTGAATAAGCAGAGAAATTTACCCTAGTTCATGGGTCCCATGCCTATGGTTCATAGGTCCCCACTAAAATTTGTTGGGGACCATTGACCCACGTCCTTAAAAGAAGCATTATCTTTCATTTTGTATTTAGGCATGCACTCAAACTTGGCGTAAGGATAATGCTGGCCAAAAGGTACTTAATGGTTAATTTTTAGGGAGCTGACCAAACGACTTCGTGTTTGGCAGTTCTTTAAAAATTCCGGCTCATAGGTCCCACACTTCCCCTACCAAGATCCTTGTTTTTATCCAGAATGGATGGGGGTACGCTCTTGATGCCAGTATATAGTTGGCAGTCCACAACATTTTTCTTTTACGTTTTTTTGACATCAGGATACATCAAGTGACCAAGGGTTACAGTTAACCCTTAGAAAAACGTGAAACAAGAAAAGCTGCAGGTGGCTGATTGTTCACATCATAGTGTAGAGCGGTACAACGCGGTTTCGGGCTATTAGCCCTCATCAGCCGCCCTCAGGTAAGATATGCATACATTCATCTTTCAGAACGAATAATCTTGCCAGAATCACTCATCCCTTCGCACAAATATATCTTAAAGAATTTAACCTTTGTGGTACGTATCCACTCGTGTGGTTACGTCACCACGCTGGTCAAATCCTTTCCATGGCCAGGGTGAAGAGCAATAACTATACAAGCAATGTCCTACCTGGCCTACTGATGGGAAGTCATGACCACTTCCCGCCTACTGGTCATGATGGCCTACTTGTGGGAATAGTAGCTAACAACATCCCAAGCCCAATAACAAAGAGTTTTTTAAGGAGAGGTAAAAGAAAAACAAAACTCACTCTATTTTTTCTTTCCGTTCGTTCTTTCTTCAGTTCAGTATTTTCTTTGGGTAAAGATTCTTTTGCCAAGATCATTGTTTCAGCATTTTTTGGCCCAGTTTTAGAAAGAACCTTTCTCATAGCATCAGCCCATCCTTCAATTTCTTCATTATCTGAGCTATCATCTTTTCTTTCATCGCTGTCGCTGTATGTTTCTTCAATTTCAACAAAATCTTTATTTGCATCAATTTTTGAATCGAGATTTTCAATCTCAGTTGCAACAATTTCTTCTGTTGCAATATCACGCTTTTTAGTAACCATTGCAAATATTTGAACATACACTGCAAATGAATAACGTTAAACTAGTGTAGGGAAAAAACTCAAAATCATGCCTCTCAGTTCTTACACCAGTAGGCCGGTCCTACTTAACACTGCAAAGGATGACAAAGGACTTAGACTACTAAACACCGCAAAAGAACAACAAAAGACTTCATATTGATCTACCAAACACTGCAAAGAATGACAAAGGACTTGGAACCATACCAAAACAAAAAACGACAAAGGACTTTAAATTAGGGTTAGGATCAGGTGGGTAACATCTAGTATCAGTCCCCAGGTTTGGTTAGGATTAGGTTCAGTTAGGGTTGTAACTGAACCAAACCGTAACTAAATTTAACCCTAATCCTAACCAAACCTACCCTAACTGAACCCGGGGGCTAATACTAGACGTTATCCGGACTAGTCTAGGGTTATCAAGTCCTCTGTCATTCTTTGCAGGGTTTAGTACATCAACTTGAAGTCATTTGCTATCCTATGCAGTGTTTAGTAGGACTCAAGTGGCAGTAGGCAGAGCTTGTTTGAATTAAGACGTATCTTACAACAGGCGGATAGGACCGCTAGGGGCATTAGCGAGTTATGAGCAGAGGTTAGGGCCTAATGCCAAATCACACCCCTAACCTCGGCTTAATTCAAACAAGCCCCCTGAAGGCTACATTGTAGTGTATAGTTACTGGTACTGCAGATCTACGACCAGCTGCTTAAAAATGATTTTGCAATACCAAATTGGGGCTCAAGCAACTGCAAACAGTCAGAGTTTAGTCTACTGGCTTGGGCAGAGAGTACCTACATTTTCCTTATCAGTACAGCCCAATATGATGCATACCTAGACTTACCATACGTCCCGGTTTTAACGCCATGTCCCAGTGTCCCGACCGGTTGGTCAAAATGTCCCAGTTATTTAGACCATAATTCGTGCAATATATATGGGGCGCAGTCTGAAAAAAAATATGCGTTTTGTGAACCATGCTTTTGGAATCTAAAGCTCAAAAAACACGGTTCACAAAACGTGTAGTTTTTTCCAAACGGCGAATCAGTCCGATATATAAGTCGGAAACATCCGACTTATTTTGCGTGTGTTTGTTTCCCGACTGAGAACACAATTTTTCCGATATATAAATAGGATATTTTTGATGTAGGCCTATATTGGACAAGCTATATGGTCTAAATCAGCTCAAAAAACATGGATCACAAAACGACTAGTTTTTTTTCATACGGCGCTCCCCATAGAACAGCCCAAATAAAGCATTAGAAACACGGCAAAGTTTAGCTTTCTGGATCGCCTTTGTGAATTTCAGTTTATTTCTAAGCTTTTCTGATAGTTATAAGTTTGGTAGAGAGGAGATCTTTAATATTTGTATGGTAAAGACAGCTAATAATCGCAAAATAACGTACGGAAAACAAAATAAGCTGAACGCTTTCAGAAAAATAGATTGCCCTTCATCAGAAGATGATCAAAAATGCAAAGTCAACGCAGGGAAACTAATATGAATGAGAAACAATGCAGCAGGGATTACGACATAACAGGGCCGGCGCCAAGGGAAGTCAGGGGGGCCTGCCTCTCCCCAATCGAAATGCTTGGCCCCCTTAATCAACAAGCTTACTCTTTTGAAGACAGCGGCTTTTGTGTTTAAGTTTAAACTTTGCCCCCTCCCCCCCTGATAAACGCTTGGCCCCCTTAAGTCGACTGCTCTGCTGCCAGCTCTGTGACATATTTTAAGGCTTCACAAAAGTAATGAAGTATGAACAATCAAAAGTGTCACGGGGGGCAAAATTTTAACACGTGATTTAAATCAGGGTAGTTACTATTTTTACGAAACAACAGCAATTCAGAAACGCATTTTTATTATAAAAAATGTAAAATAAAACGAAATTTTTGAAAGTGTTAACATTAACATACTTTTAGTACAAAAGAACATCCATTGGCATACAGATGGTACTGTGCCCCCCCCCCCCTGCATGAGCCTATGCAAACAGCTATGTGCTAACCATTAGCACTTTGCTCGGAATCGTCCTGGTTTGTAATTTCAAAAATATGGTAAGCCTATGCATAGACTACCGTACACTAGCCGCTGTCTAGGCTAGTCCAAGCAGGTATAGACTAGTACAGGGTACCGTCAAACAACCTAACTTTGGACAGCGTCCTAACTTCGGACACGTAGACTACCGTTCTTCTAAGCCTCGTAACTTCTTTTGAGGCGTGCTAACCGGCAGTTTCATGGGCAACGGTAAAATAGCACAGCATAGCCTTTTAGAATAATTTGGTAACAAAGAATCACTCAAGCGTATAAATTATGACGTGACAAAATTGAATATATTTTTAAAAGGTTTAGAAAAGCCTTTCAAACCCTTTACAAATAATTATTAATTTGCGCGTGTTAATGATAGTTTAAGGTTTGATCAAAGAGATTTTTGGCTCCAAAACCTCGTAAGTATTTTTCTCACCTACAGTAATTTATAGTTCTAACAAAACTTAAATTTAAGCAAGTGTCCGAAGTTAGGACGCTAAACATTAAAAAAACTTGGAAAACGTAAAGAAAATATCAGTAAAAAAAGAAGGCTCGAAGAAAGCAATCAATGCAGTGGTGAAAGTGTGATGCTATGGGGATGCGGCAAAAAAAGTTTAATGTCAAAAATCCAATTCAAGCAATAAAGTTGGAAAACTTTTTCTCAAAATTAGGAAAAGGAGATCCTTTCTGAAAATTCAATGGTGACCTACTAACGATGCTTAATGATTAAAAATATTTAATGAAGTAGCATAATATTGACGCATTTACAGCGTTTGATGATTAAAAACATTTATTTGAAAAAAACACTTATCTGAAGACAGTAGCCTACTGTATATAGTTTAAGCCAGGGGTGTGGAAGCGTAAGCTGGAAGCGGTGTAAGCGGTCATATTTTGATGGAAGCGGAAGCGCGAAAAATGCCTCTTCCGCTTCCACATCATTCAAAAAAACATACTGTAAATAACTTATTAGATATTATATTTTATTCAATTTATTAGACATTATTTTGCAATGCTAGCTTCACATGGATGCCAAATCTCACCATAGGGCATTGGGCTACTCTTCGTTTAACTTTCAGATAGTGCTAACGTAAAATCGCTTTTTCGTTCAGTTTTTTCAAGTTTTAAAAAGCGCTAAAAGCAATACTTGATTCTTTTCCAATTATAATCATGTCACAAAATAAATGGAGTGCTGTCAGGAGCGCATTAAGGGGGCGTTGTGCCATCCTCCCCTTCCCTCCGATCCTCTCCTCTTGACTTTGTCTTTTAGTAAAACATTAACAAAATTAATGGTGCCATGTGATTGAAATATGCCAGACACTTTTTATGGTTTTTGTAGCTTATGGCCAGGGGCGGACCTAATGGGGTAAGATGAGGGGTAGGCCTCCTCCCACCAGCTGTTTTGAAAAATGTTTTTGATGTATACAATTTTTTCATAATTTTGAGCCTCCTCGATAGCAATATGCCTTATGCCTTAAAGCTAGGGCTCCACCAGTGAGAATTTAAAATTCTCACTCGGGGTATTAATTTGGGCAGTGATAATTTATTTTTGCTTAAATTAGCACTGGTGTAGCTTACTGGATGACGAACCAGGCGTGGTTGGCTCCACCAGTGTGAGTTTTGAATTGTCACTGAATTAATGCAAAAAAAATTAATACCCTATAAAGATTTAGGAATTAATAGTGGTGGAGCTGAAATGTCATCACATCTAACCATCTTTCTCAAACAAAGTTTTTAGCAAAAACATCCATCGTCAAAAACGTAGCCCAAACTCGTAATGCAGTATATGTGGGACGAAAATAACTTACGTAGGAAAAATTATGTCTCAGTAATTCTCGTAATTTGACTTTTTGGCAACATATATTCAGCTGTCATCATCAGCAGTGCATGCTAAGCTGTACAAAACTGTTTTTTATTTATTGATTTGCATATTTATCCTCCTATCACAAGACAGCGACGAAGCGCTATACGAGCTTGCTTAGGAGTTGCCGGCCATCCGTCTACCACACTTAGACAGGGAAATCCTGTTAAGTGCCTTTCCTAACGAAATAACAAGCGAACTTGTCGGCTTGCTCCACAATGTCCCTTTAGTGCTGAACGTTAAGCAATGAAGCTGTGAATATTAATTTAAACGTCATTGGTTTGACCCGACTCGGAATCGAATTCCGAGTCTACCGATCCAGAAGTAGACGCTCTATTCACTCGGCCATCTGATCATTAAAAAAAAAATTGTTAGTAACAACAGGTAAAAACACAGACACAGCAGTCATCCATCAGCAGTATATAGGCCTATACTTGCCATTTTGCACCAGCATACATTGCTGATGATGATAGCTGAATCTACGTACTCGAAACGTCCAGTTACAAGAAATATTGTGGCTTTACTTTTCCTTCGCAATCAAAATTATACTTCATCTTTATACGGAATGTCTTTCTTAGTAGAACCTCCCATTTACAATAAAAAGGGCTTAAAGTTTTTTTTTTTTTTGCTTTTATATGATCTTCAGTGCTCTGACAGTTAGCGGGATCGTACCGCAATTGCGTTGTCGGGCATCAGAAACCGCTTGACCATTCGAATCACCAACCGGGAACGTGGGGTTGTAGTTAAAAAAATTATTTTTTTTGCAACAGCCACCTTTGCATGGTACTTGGTTTAATTCTCATCAAGCTTCGCTGTTAAACCTCGATAAGCTGCTTTACAATGCTTGAATCTGCTCTGTGTATTCTCAACTCACAATAACAGATGCAATGAGATATAATTTAACGAAAAAACTTTGAAACAACTGCAACTCTTAAGCAAGAAGAGGTTTATTGTGTAAGGTGCATTCTTCGCTTTCCCGTAAAAAGGTTGCGTGATAACATAAAATAGAGAAATTAAGTCAACTAATTAATTAAGCTCAAAGCATGCATTTTTGCTTATAGTTAGCATGAATTTTGTTGTAAGAACAAAAGCATAATGTACTACTTTCTTAAGCACCCTTTTACTGATTAATTTGTTCAAGGCTTGCATAAAAAGTATGACGATGATCTCATTGTGCAGCATTAGAACTGCGACTTCGTGAAATGCATAGCCCACTACGATTATGGTCTACTCGAGTTGAAGGGTTGCACACAGAGGCTTGTGCAGAAATTTTCTGGCGTGACGTGCCTAAAAGAGCTTTTCCACATCATCGAACGATTTTTCCGGGAGAATCTGAGCAATGCAAGCGTAGACGCTCCTTGTGTAGGTCATTGGTTGCGCACAATTTAGGCGGTTTAATCAAAGAGTGGTTCACCTTTTTTTTCTTGTGAATGCATAATACTTCTTGGTGATATCAGTATCACTATAGGTCTTTGTGAACACTTCTTGGTAAGAATTTCAGTGAGAATTTTAGTAAGAAAATATCAAAAAATTTTGATAAATTCTTACTGAAATTATCACCGAAATTAATGCCAAAAATCAAATTAATGGCAAATTTCAAATTAAAACTATCGGCTCCACCAAAATTAACACTCAGTGAGAATTTTTGGCCAGTAAGAATTTTCAGTGTTATTTTTTTGACGCACGACATTAATTTTCTCACTCATGGTAATAATTTTGAAAATTCTCACTAAAAAAATTAATGCATATTGTCTCCACTAGTGAGAATTTGAAATTATCACCAATATTTGCGGTAAGAATTTTAAATTCACACTGGTGAAGCCCTAGCTTAAGCATGCATAAATTGAAAATGCGCGAGCAAAATGTATCACATTTGGCGAAGCACTCAGAATTAGGGTTAAAAAATTAAAACAAAATTTAGCTGAAAATTATTCAAAAAGCACTAAAATAGCAATTAGATCATGTACGTTTTCAAAAATTTTCCGGGGTAGCATGCCCCCGGACCCCCCCAAAACCTTTCTTGTTTTTCAATGAGCTTCAAATTGTTTTGCTGAAAAAAATTCGCTTGAACACAAGTGGAAATTATGCCCCCTCCCACCCTTTAAAAATTCTTGCCATGCTACTGAGTGCTGTGTATCAACATTTTCCTGATGAAAGGAGTAAGTTTCGTAGCAAAGTTGTAGTAAAAGACTCGCAGGATTGTGACTCAACCATTCCTTTACACTTTCGTTTGCTTTTTGCAAATTATTATCTTTAAAAAAAACTCTTGCTAAGGCTTGATCAAGAGCTTTTAGCGTGTTGGAAAAAAAGCTACGGTTTACGTTATCGGCTACCAACGCACTGCTCGTATTTTACTGGCAAAATTTCGGTGAATTTTTTTGGAAGCGGAAGCTGTTTGCAAATACAGTACATCCTCGTTTATCCGGCCCTCGATTATTCGGCTCCTCGATTAACCGGTCGTGTGAGTTTGCTGCTGAAAGGCGAGAAAGCACTATCAAAGAAACCTCCATCCTTTCGTTTTTCGGCAATAGTACTGATGAAAGTTAAACTGTTTAATAACTTACTTTGTAGAACTATGTGATTTTATACTTTACCCAAATGTCTCTTTCGTTTAGCATTTAAATTGTTTTGTGGCTAAGCTTGTTCTCATACTAACTTCGTTTTTTTCGTTCTTTTTTCTTAAGGTCTTTTCTTATCCAGCCAAATGCTTATCCGGTCAAGATTTTGGAAAAAGGTTGCCCAACATGACCGGATAATCGAGGATGTACTGTATACCGCTTCCACATCCCTACGACGAACTGAGGAATATGAAAGTGTCAGGTAAGCTATATAAAAACAATGTGGCTATTTTTACGGGCCGTAACATTTGTTGCTTCAATTTGTTTTATTACTTTGTTACGCTCTCGTACAACCTGGAAGAGCGGCAAGAGATAGTACAAAACGAAATGGCTATTCTTAAGAGCCCTTACGAATAGTCACTCCTTTTGAGTACTGGTAATGCTTTTCGTGCCAATTTGCCATGTTGGGATAGACCTTACATTGCTCTTCAGTAGAGGAACTATCCAAACGTGGCAAATTTTGAGCAAAAACCTAGAAACTTTTTGCTCAAGACATGGTAGGACGGTGGAGGCTTCATCCCAACATACGGCAAATTGGCTCAAAAGCTATCAGTTTGGAAATTTTAGTATGGTGGTTGCAAACTAGAAAAGCATCAAAATAAATGGTAAGTTTATAAAAAAGTACTTCATTAAGTTTGATACGAGTAGAGGGATAAATTCTTCTATTGCGAAGAGAACGGTTTCTTTGGGGGAGGGGGGTGCTTCTCATCGACTACCGATTAGCAATAGGGGCGATCTGGGGGAGAGGAATGCTTCTAGTAGCAGCTTGTTGGCGGAAGGGAGTGCTTCTCATAGACTACCGATCAGCAGTTGGGGCGATCTGGGGGAGAGGAATGCATTTAGTAGCTCGAGTTAACGGGAAGGGAGGCTTCTGGATTACCTACGTTCGACTTCTGGGATGGGATATTTCTTGCGGACTAGCCAGCGATGGCATGCCTATCTCGGCTTGGGGGATGTCGCGGCAGGTGTTTGATTCGGATGAATCGTAAAAGGGTTGATCCCAGGAGACTTGCATCGTGGCTTCGGGGGGATGACGTTTGTCCAACGCCCCAATTTAAGCTGTCCAGTTCCATATATAAACCAAACACTCATGTTACATTTCATGTTTGAGGTGCGTTAGAGCAAAACTCGTTTAGAGATAGGCTATCATGTTATAATGTTTTTGCCCACCAAGAACAAGTAATCACATGGCACAGTAGTTAAGGCACTTTAACACGTGATAATTGGGTGCAATAGTTTGCGAGTTTAAGTACTGGTAATGGTTAAGCAAACGACGAAGTCAATCTAGCCTATTTTTTTTTACCAATCAGCATATACACGCCACAATGTCATAATTTATATTAAAAATTGTTGGACTTTTTCCACTTCAGGTTTTCCGAAATTTTTAGCATTCCATTTCAATGCAGTTCAGCTAAATTTATAAAAAAAACGTCCTTAGTAGGCTACCCTAACTAGTCAACAACCAAATCCGTCGATATTTTTTTTATTTTTATACAACTGAACGTAAGCAAATTTTCTATCAACAATAAATAAAGTTACTAGACCTACAAAATAATAAGTGATTGTGTCTTAAGAACGAATGAAGCTTTTTGGGATGAGAAGAGTTTTTGTAGCAAAAATGAAACCAAAATGAATCATCATACAATTTTGACAGCTCGACTTACTGCTGAAAATAAGATTTGATACAAAGCAGAGATTTTTAATTTGGGATCCCCAAGAAGTCCGTTGGTAAGCCCAAATCCTCATACGGTGCAGCCCAACCACTTGTATAAGAAGTCAACAATTTTGTTTTGAATGTAAGTAGCAGTAACATAAAGCAAAGTTAACGAAGCAGCGATCGAAAGCAAAACATTTTCACCTCAGAGTAGAAACACACACCAAAAACAGGAAATGCCGCTTGCGTTGGACAAAGCAGAACTATTCCAAGCTTGCTCTGTAATTTAAGGATAATAGTAATATGGTGAGTTTATCAACATTCAAAAATCACAAACGCTCGAATCAACCTTACGGATAGCATATATCTCGCAGATCAAAAGTGGAAATGCTACATGCATTTGCCTTTTCTATGCCAATATCTCAGCGTAGTTTCGTTGGTCAATTCAGAGCGTAAAATCGGTCCAGACGACAAAACAGTTACAGTACAAGCAGACAAAGTTAACTCTGAGAAAAACGGACACATAATTTTTTTTTTCAGGAAACAAACGGCAACCCTTAAACATTTATTCTGTCCACATGTCCAGCTTAAGTGGGTCCAAAGCCCATAGGCTTTCTGCTGCATACTATAAAATTTTTGATGCGTTAATTACTTTTTCCATGCGTAATTAATTGTGAATTAATTACTTACTCCAATCATGCGTAATCTGTTCCATTACGACATTTGATTGTGATGCAGGAAGCTCGTGGGGTTGCCCACTTAAACGGAAAATGTGGGTACCGTAATTATAACCAGCACGAAACTACTACACCCATTGCCAAGACAATATGAATAGAAGAACAGGTGCATAACTGCATATACATTGACAGAGTAAATGATTACCCATACATCTTCACTGCTAGTTATTGCAGAAAATATAAAACACATTTAATCACACGAAGAGCATATTTCCATTTTTTAATAGATGGATTAGTTATTAATGGTCTTTTGTCATTACAGTAACTTGCTACAGTGCGGGCATCTGCAGGTAAAGAGGGGCAAGACATTGAAGCGAGATAAAACTTATATCAGGGCAACGAACACCTAATCATTTTTATTCAAATTTACTAAAATTTTTTAAGCGAGTTCAAGTTCCTTCTTTACAATTTCGCGAGTTGAAGTTCGAGTTCACTAATCAAGTACCGGTCCGGATGTCACTTAAAATTTTGGGAAGAGCTTTTAACACAACCCTTCGGAGTTGCTGAAAACATCGCTTTTTTCACTCAGCTTCACAGCGAAGGTCCTAAGGTGCTTTTATTGCAGCAGTAGCTTTCTTTCTACATAAAAGCACTTTAGTTTTAAAAGTTACATTTTATTCAAGGCAAAGCCTGGTCATCCTGAGCTAACTAGACATCCAGATTAAACTTGTCTCAAATACTGCTTTATGGTCCAGTTGATCCGAAACACTGAAACAGAGGAGGGACAGAATAAGTAGAGGTATGGGCAAGTATGATATGCTTTTCCTTGAAGTATTGGCGTAGCGAGAAATATTAAAAAGGGAAAGCCCTAAATTACAAAAGCCATCAAATGAGTCTGTTATATTTCAGTCACTTAGCAATGTTTCTGTTTCACGAAAAGCCAAAGTCAAAAGAGGGGGAGGCATGGCCCAACAACCCCTCCACCCCTAACAAGCTACCGCCTTGACGTCAACACTGCTTGAAATATCCAGATGCAAACAAAAAGTGAGAAATTCCAGTGAAATTAGTAAGATTGAAACTTGGAATCAAACTATAGCAAGTCGTTTTTGAGGCAGAATCAATACAAAAGTGCGGACAATAATGTTAAAAACCACCAATTAGCAGTGAATGATCAAGCACAATTACAATGTACATCTCCCATGTGAAATTTCGGTAACATCGCACAGTTCAAGCGCCCAAAGCACTCTGCTACCTCAATCTTCCTTAATTTCCATTTTGAATGAATGAATCAAAAATGTAGCAGCTGAAACGGAATACTAGGTTTCATACTCGAAATCACTTTACGCAAGGCTACTGCTAACACAAACCACTAAATGAGCTAAGATATAAACAAAACGTTAAAATATAATCAAAAAACAATTTTGAAATTAGTCGAAAAAAATTGATATTTGATGTAAGCGGTTTTAGGGCGGAAAATCGGAGCGAAAGTAAAATAGTCTTAATTTTACTCTGAAAGGCATTGTTGGGCAAAGAAAAAAACAAACACCGGTACTCAGGCAAGCTTGAAAAAAAAAACTGTTAGGAACTATTTTTTCCATTAACAATGCTTAGTTGAGCAAATCCAACAAGTGTTTTTTCGTCAGCTGGCTGCTGATTGCCAGTCGTTGAATCAACGTGAAGAGGAAAAACTGCTTGACCAGAACAACCTCCAGAAATCACTTTGAGAAGAGTCGCTGCCACTGAAGAGAAAAAATAAATTAAGAAAAGTTTGATTTTGATTTGTTATTGCTATCTTTGTCACTCTGCATGTAGTGTCACTGCAAGCATTCTCGCATGTCAATGACTTGAATGAACACCGGCAACCATATTTTTAAACCTATCTTAACATTATAACTGCTGTTACCAGTGCAAACTTTATACTTTCAAGCTACTGTATTTAATTCTAATGTTGCCACTGATAAGGTTTCCGTTAAGCGCTCCGACCTGAATTTACGTCAGGAAAAAGGGTCACACAAAAGTTCGATTATTATTATTTTGGAGCCTGTGATAATTAGTACAAATGCAATTCATATTTTCGGTCTTAGCCTGGAGTACACGTTAATCCCATTTACCTACACCTAAATGGAAAATATCTACTACATCATAACGTAACACAAAATACCCCATATCTAAAAATGCTAGCAAATTCTATGTCTAACAGGCCTAGGTCGGACTGACACATTTAATGGGATTGATCAGCGGCGTAGTAGCTTTTCAGTTGGACCTGGCTACAAGGGTAGGGGTGGGCAAACTACGGCCCGCGAGATCATTTTATGCGGCCCGCGGGCACTTGCAGAAATATAAACCTTGCACCTAAGTTCTTACTGTAGAGATGGCATGGGCCGCTAAGAGACCCACTTAACCGGTCTTTTTATTGCTCCGCTAACGGCCCAGTTTTATCTTTTATTTCTAATGGGGCCGCTAACGAGCCGCTACCAATTTACAAAATCCCTTTCAACTTTCAGTTTTCTGTTAAATGTGGTTGAACGTTCAAAAAAGAATGGGATTTGGGCGGGCCGGGCTTTGTTTTTGGGATGAGTTTCCGGGTGGGTTACCGCAACTGGGCAAGAAGTTACGGGCTATGGGCGATCCGGGTTGCAAAAAAGTCAGCCCGTGCCATCTCTACGACTCTACCTTGCTGATATTGAGTGAAATGTTAGGACATTTGCGGACGTTTGAGAGAAAATTATGACATCTGCGGTCGTGACGACCCATTTTGTTTTGCTCTACCAATCAGTGCGGTCCTAGGCTTCAAAATTATTTGCAATGCGGCCCTTCGTGCGAAAAGTTGGCCCACCCCTGTACTAGGCCTACACCGATGGGGTTTGAGGCCCATTTGAAACAAAGCTACAACTTAAAAAATCAATCAATTAATAATAACTTACAGCAGAAACGACTAATAAAGAAACATTAAAAGCAAAAGCTAATTAGAATAGCTTTGTTGATCGACTTATTTCTAGCAGCTCTTTTACATACAGCGTGATCAAAAGCGGTAGCTCATTATTGACTAATGATTCTGTTAAGTACAGATGTAATTACTGTGAGGTAAGAACGATTAAAACCTGACCAAATGGTCATTTTAAGGAGAAAAAATAAAGCCATAATAATTCTTACAACTGGATGTTTCGACAACATAGATACAGCGACCATCATCAGCAGCGTGATCAAAGATTTGCAAAACTGAAAATACTGCCTTGCTTACACTGCTGATGACAGCTGAATCTATATTGGCGAAGAATTACTATGGCTTTATTTTTCTCCGTAAGCTATTTTCTTCCTATATTTCAGGGATGGCGAACCTTTTTAAGGGTTGGGTCAAATATAAGGTCGCAGACCGACAAAAGAAAAAACGTGGGTCAAGGATGTAATGATATTGATGACGGACTTGAACCAGGAAAGCAAAAAATAAAATATAAAAGGTCTTCGCGTCTTTCGATGTTCCCCATTCCACCAAAATCCAAACGAAGAGCAAGAAAAAAAGGTCTTCGCCTCATAAATTTCAAGCTTTCCGAAAGTGGGCTACTGGGTGTGAACAGCAAATAAAAGGTCTTCAACGCCACAGCATAGGCAGATAAACCTTTCCTCACTACGAAAATGTTCGTCACCGTTTTTTCCTACAGTTTTTGAAACCACAAGTGGGTCACTGAAATCTGCTATTGGGTCAGTGGTTCGCCATCCCCTGCTATATTTATTGTATTCCGAAACGGTTATTTGTTAAACTTCACAATGCATAACTAAGAGACCGCTTCATTGGCTTAAATAGAGTTGAACTCGTTAATAAACTGAAACATTACGTGCCCGTCAGGCCGCTAAAAACGGTGCAGTGGCTATTCCGTGACTAATCGAACACCTTACCAATTATTTTATCCATTCCATTTACAAGCCCAGCGCCCACTAACTCCTGAGCGATTCCATCCGGCGTGTCTTGCCCAGGTCGAAATTCAAACTTAATATCATGAAGTTCTTGTTGAGAATTCCTTAAAAAAATTTTAATTTAAAAATGGCAACACTGCTGAGCAGAAAAATGGTTCTAGCCAGATGTACAATGAAATATAGCATCATAATTCACAAGCTTTAATGCCATCACAGTTTTACGACCTTTCGAATTGCAAACACAACAGCTGGTAATTAATTAAACATAACAGTACGATGCATGCAACTACTACATATGCGTCGCTTTAGGCTGAAAGAAAAACAATGGAACATGTTTTAGCACTTCCTTTCTAGATAGCAATTTAAAGATTTAGTAGCATTAAAGTCAGGAATTAAAATAATGAAGTTGATCGGCCCTTCAGCGTAGTGACTAAATACATCGCTACCGACGGAGGAGGTCTGGGATTCGAATCCCGGGCAGGTCAATTTAAACAAAAAGTCGCCAACGACCTGCCGCCGCTGCGACCTTTCTTTGGAGCTGTGTAGCTCAGGCGCTAAGCCGCAGAGATGGGCTACGCCACTCGTTACACGTTTCCGCGTAATGCCGCAAGTATAATAAAGATTTTTTATCACGCTAAACCTACTTCTACATACATGTACTGATTTACATACATTAGTGAGACGGTTGATCGAAAAATGCTTCACAAAAAATAAAATCTAACCTCAGTCGAAGGACCAAATTAAACGGTGCTGACTTCTTGACCGCATTGACCTGATTAGCAGATGTTTTCTTAGATGCAGTACTACTTGCTCGTTCAACATGTGCGTCGTGGCCGTTACTAGTAGAGGGATGGGCTCGAACCTCCGCTGGGGAGTTCGATGACGTCGAGTTTGAACGCGATGGGGTAGGAGTTGCTGCTTCCGGGGAGCCCGCATCGTCGTTAGCTTCATCCGGAAGCGATATAGAAGGTGTTTTGGGAGATTTAACCTATAGAGTAGACACAAAAACATGCAAAAGACAAAAAGACGTACCTATGAAACAGTGAAGGGTGTCTCTATTTATGGAATAGTATGGAAAAAGTATGGCTTAGTATGAAATAGTATGGCGCAGTAAATGTTTATAGTACTCCAAATGTGCTGAATCTTATATAGGCCATATGCCCCATAGCTTCAAACGGCCCTTTCGTCTCAACCGTCCTAAGGCGCGTTTGTCCCAGGGACCAAAACATGCTGAGACCCAGATCCCCTATTGCCCCAAATGCCTGAGTCCGATTGGTCATAGAGCCCCATTTATGCATAGGATATGCCCCAGTGCCCTAAGTTAACATCCTATTCCTAGGGCCTATTTGTTGCTTCAACCGTCCTGTCCTGAGGTCCTTTTGCCCCAAACTAGGCCTGAGGCACATTTACCCTGAGGGCCATCCACCCCAAATTTAACTCTTTATATGGGCCCTTTTACTCTAGTGCCCTAAACGTCCTATCGCCCAGTTCTGCCATACTATACCACAGTGCCTTACTTACTATTCCATACTATTCCAAATTAGAGAAACCGAACAGTGAAGACCATTGAGGAAACTTTAATATGAATGAACCGCCCGATTGGCGTGAAAGACATTGCTATAGGCGCTGGAAGCCTTGGGTTCGATTCCCAGGCCGGTCAAATCGAACTTTCACCAACGGCTAGATGCCGCTGCGACGTTTCTGCGTTGCCCAGACGCTAAGCAGCCGACATGAACCCTATCACTCACTACACGCTTCGGCATAATACCGCGAATATAATGAAGATTTGATTTTGATTCTTAAAGCTATTAGTATAGTAGCGAGTTGACCGGTCATGTAACTCCATTTTTTCAAAGTTGTAACTTCTGGAATATTAAGATCTACAATTGTGTAAAATGTGGAATTAAAAAGCAATCAAAATAAACATGGTAAAAATCAATACAATTGCTATTGATTTAACAATCTCATTACAACAAAGCAGTTTTCCCGTTCAATAAAACAACTAATAAAACGATCGAATCCAGAATTATTCAATACAAAAACTGTTATTACGGCTATAAAAACCTAAAGAAATCAGCAGATCTTTAAAAAAGAAATGCCAGTTAAACAACAATACCTCATACATAGAGTATGTGCGAAAGTTTGAACGCCAAATCCAAATCTTTGTATTTCTTGTATTTAGTTGCGCATTACCTCCTATCACGAGAAAACGATCAATCAAAGCGGTATAAGAAGCTTGCTCAAAAGTTGCCGGCCATCTACGCACCTCACCAAGATGGGGGAATCCCGCCGAGTGCTTTTCTTAACGGCACAACATATAACTTTCCGGCTAGTTCTCCACACTGTCTCTCTAACGTTGAGCGTCAAGCAGGGAAACTGCGAATACCAATTTTACTGCCATTGGTTTGACTCGACTCCGAATCAAACCTGAGTCTACAGCACCAGAGGCGGACGCTCTTACCACTCCGCCATCTGAGCTGTAAAAATGTTCATTGCTTCATAAATCAATATTTGCTAGCCTAATCTATCAAATCACTTAAGAAACGCACTAGTAAATTTACCAGGTCAGATGGCCGAGTGCTAAGAGCGTCCGCCTCTGGTGCTGTAGACTCGGGTTTGATTACGAGTCGAGTCAAACCAATGACAGTAAAATTGGTATTCACAGTTTATCTGCTTGACGCTCAACATTAAAGGAACAGCATGAAGAACAAGCCAGCAAGTTTACTTGTTGTGGCGTTGAGAAAAGCACTTAGCGGGATTTACCCATTTTAAAGGGGTAGACAGGTGGCCGACAAGATCTACGTAAGCTCGTAATACCGCTTTGATCGTTTTCTCGTGATAGGAAGATAAATTATGCGGAAATAAATACAATAAAACTCGGAAAAGGTTACAGGCAAACATTTCGAGCTTACTAATTATCGACACCAAAATATTTATGCAAATCTTTCATGTAGTAGTCTCTAGAGGTTTAAAAATTACTCAAAATATTCCATACCGCAAGCCATACCAAAGTTAACAACGAGAAAACCGCTATATTCTTAGTGCGGTGTAAACTAACAAGCCTATTGCACTAGTCATACAACAACTTAAAGTCTTATCAATGCCTCGTAATACACAAACCACATAATAACATAAACTACCAAAACCTCAAGGTTAAGCATCATCTTAACAGTCACAACGCGGCGATATCTTAAGGCTACAACATGTAGCTATAATGGTTTAAGCTTTAAGGTTTAGCAAATAAACACTCACAGAAAACAAGGACCACAAAATGGGCAAAAGTATCCACTTAAACTAATCAATAACAAAAAGTTTAACGCAGCACAGTTTGCCGTAAGCGATTGAAAACAGAGAATTAATCAAATGTCCACAAATCAACTATCTAAACAACACGAAAACATTCAAATATCAAAAATCAAATCTTTATTATCCTCGCAGTATTATGCCATAGCGGGTGACGAAATCCGGGGACCATCTCCACGGCTTAGAGCTTGGGTAACACAGCTCTGAAGAAACATCGCAGTGGTGGTTAGCGGTTGGTAATATTGTGTCCGATTTGAGCGGTTCAGGAATCAAACCCAGAACCTTCCACACCGATGGCGATGTCTTTAACCACTACGCCGACCGAGCGGTTCATTTAAATATGAGCAATAAATTTTGTAAGGTTTGAAATAACTCCACATAAGATAAAACTGTTATTTTAATAAGCGATTAAATATTATGAAACAATTCTTGGCTAGTGAATTTACGAAATCATTATTGGGTCAGTATCGCATAATTAACAGCTGCGGGAAATTGACATTACAACAAGTTGTTTCGCACATGACCATAAAGCACACGTTACTTACTTCAAGAGCTATTCTAGCTTGGGAGGCAATATCTTCGTTTTTTTCGGTGTCATATTCATCGTCACTCCATTCCCATTCACCTTCTAACGTTTTATGAAGTCGACCACTAGACCCCGGAACTCGCTTCGGCTGAAATAGAAATCGTGTCAATCAGGGTCGCATTTACCCTAGAGGTCTCGGAGAAATAGGAGCCTTGTCACGAACATAAGGGTTTGACACGATTATCAAGACTTTTTCTCGGAGATTGAACATGAAGACCTTTATTTAGAGATGAGTTCGGTCATTAATCACGAGCGGCAAGCGTGAAATCAAAATAGCCCAGGGCCGCTCATGGCCTAAAGCCGACCCTGGTGCCGACAATAATGGTGCAGGGAACTCAAGTTTGTTCGTAGCCTCATGCCCGCTTTTTCTGCAGTTTAGCGATAGGCTTTTCAAAAATGCTTTTCTTCTAAAATTGTGAAGTTGAAGAACGGACTGGGACAAATGTTCATCGGCTTTTGAATGTGCGACTTTAAGCTGTTGTAAGAGAACTTGGCAATGAGACATTCAACATTGACGGAAACCGGAACTCTAGCCCGAACCGAAAACGCAGTCTTAATGTCAAGTCAGCTTCATCAAAAAGTTTCCATAGCTTTTGACCGCAAAAAAATGAAAATGTTAACAAAGTCAATGTCAATTAAAGGACGCAGAAATTTGATACAAAATCTTAGCTAAAGAATTCAGTCGTTTCTTTCATGCGCAACAAATTGCTGGCAAAGGGAATGAATGGCCTAGAAGTCAATCGAATTTGTAAAAGTCATCCACAACAGTTTTACGAAGATGGGGTCGTTCCAAGTCAAAACAAAGTAAAACAGTGAATATTTATCCACCCGTCAGTTGCATATCTCTACTGCTGTGAAACGTTCTCGCGTATTAATTTGCATTCCCACCAGATTTGTGGTCTATTTATTGCTTTCCGCTTGCCAGCATTACTAGCACTGCAATGCTAATTGGAATTTAAATAAACAAATTCGTGTCGGTGTTTGTTGTTCCCTGAGTAAACACTGCATCCAAATGTTAAGTTTTTGCCTTGCGTGAACAAGCGGAAGCATTGGAGAAGCTTTAACAAGATTCTACAGTGATATCTATTATCTATACTATATAGTTTTACACGAACAATCATGAGGCAAATAACTATTAAAATAACATTCAATTAGGATTTCAATGAATAATTGCAGCAAGCTTCGTTCAAACAAGCTCCAAAAATTAATTGGTCGAAAGACCGGCTAATGTTGTGGCTTAAGACATCGCTATGGGCGCGGTAGGTCTGGGATTTGATTCCCAAGCCGGTCAAATTGGACACAGTGTCGTCATAGGCTTGCCACCGCTGCGACGTTTCTTCGGAGCTGTGTTGGCTAGACGCTACGCCGCGGACCTGGGCCTCGCCAATCGTTACGCCCTTAGGCAAAAGGGTGGGTGGATCTTTCCAAGAAAATCACAACCAAATCGTCAATACAAAGAGTATAATGGTTTCAATTCTTTTGAAGGCCCACAGCATTGGCTTCGAGTTTTTTTTTTTTTTTTTTTTGAAAACAGTAGGCATTTACTATTCAAAGCAATTAATCCAACATACTGTTCTGTCGTCACTACGATAGGTTTCGAATGGTGCCATCACCACAAATGGCTGCCTTGTCTGTTTACAACAGAGAAAGTCAATGCATGCAATTTACCTTTCTAGCTCGTTCTTTTAGAGACGGCGCTGTTCGCAGTAAATTTTCGACCAAATATTCTTTATTTTTTGCTTTCTTAAAAAATGGATCTTTTAACAGTTGAGTAGCAGTTGGTCTGATAAAAATTGATCATTAAAATCTTATTATAACCACTATACAATATGCATGTCACAAGTTGCAATGAGGTTTAGGCATCAAAGACGCTGAGCCTAAAACATGAGCAAGACTCTTTCATTCTTTCAGTTTTCAAACAAGTTTAAGATGCCTCGTGGACTTTAACAGCAAAACCATATAACACTGAACCTGGTCATGGAAATGCCATCACGGAAAAATATAAAAAATCCACGAATTAGGTAGTCCACGATTCATGAGAGTAGTGAAAAAAGCAACGTCACCTTTTATCTGGATCGCGCTGGAGACAACTTTCAATCATTTTTCGAAACTGCTTGCTGTATTTTTTCACCATACTCTTGTCACTGACACCAGTCTCTAATGTGGGTGGATCGTTTTGCAACGTCAGAATTAGAACCTGAATATGAAAGTTTGTCACTCATCAAATTAAAAAAATCAAACATATCTTCATTATACTCGAGTTATTACGCCGAAGCGTGTGCCGAAAGACGGGGCTCATTTTCGCAGCTTAGCACCTAGGCGACACAGCTACGCAGTAAAGTCGCGACGAGGCGACACTGCGATTTGAACGGCCCGGAAATCGAACCCAGGACCTTCTCCACCGTTAGGGGTGTCTTAATTCTTAACCACTAAGCGAAGGTCACTTTTTGCAGATGAGAAACCAGGTTCGATGCTCAGTCGAGCTATGAAAAAAATTTAAAATAGAATCAACAGCTTCTTTTCAGAGCTTAGCGTCATATCAAGAGTGGTATGGAAAGTAAAGCTGAAGAAACGGCGCCGCATTTTTAATGTACAAGGAATGCAGGCAGCTACTTTGCATTACTTTTCTCGTTAACAGAAAGGTACAGTACGAGCTGGGTGCTATAAATCAGTCTTCCTTTACTAAACTGCCAAGTCAGCAGTCGTAACCAAATTCTGGATTTAAGCAATTCACCCAAACTTTTTGAAAAAATTAATGAATTGATAGTGTTTGGTATTCTTCACGTCAACATCGCCAAAAATTTTTCAACTGAATAAATATACGCTTCCCAATGATTCGATGAATTGCGTGATAAAGGCATTCTTACATTAATTATTTAAACATAACATTTTATACTTGTCGATAAAACTACTTAAACCATTTTAACACAAACGAGAAACTTGTAACGACACTTTTTTCAAACAAAGCGAGAGTTGCAAAACAGCAGCATCTTTCAAAATGTCTTTCAATGCGGAACCAAGCATTTGCAGAAGCTCAGTAACGAAGGCATTACCGAAGTCTATCCAGTCTAGCTACATGGCTAAGAGAGCGATTCAAGCTTTTTCTGATTACGTTTGACATTGCATAAGATCTTAGTAGGTTAGATTCAAATGCTGCGAATACTACTTCATCTTTCACCGAAAAAAACAAAAAACTATAATTGATGCTATAAGAGTTTCTTGTTTGCTTTGATTAATTACCTTTTTATTCGACAATTGATTGATCAACTAATGGACTCTAGTTGATAATTCAAACTTGCTGATTCACGTAATCATGGCAGCTATTGTATGACGCATATTGCCATTGTTAGCTAACCCATTTGTTACAAAACAGGAAGCCCATAATCATAAACCGTCGTTTAGAGTTATTATTCCGCAATGAAGAGAACTTTCTACAAAATGTACCTTCATCGCTGGGAATTGATGATAAGGAGCCTTTCCTGTAGCTAGCTCAATGGCAGTGATACCGAAACTCCAAATATCTGCTTTAACACCATATCCACTGACGGCCTGCATAAAAAATGAAGAACTACGGAAAACAAACAGAGCAGTGATAGCAGCTTTGAACTACAAACAATTGCACGGTTGAGCAATCAAAAAGCACTGACACCATATTTCTATCAATACCTTCTGTACCTTGAATCAGGAATAATGAATCACTAAAAATAGCAACTCAAAGAAAAATTATCAAAACGATCAATTTTAGGGCCAAGCTTGCCCAAAAAACACTAACCAACAATTGTAATGGTGTAGTGGATAAAAACATGGTTATAGGCGTGGGAGGTATTTGGTTCGATTTCCGGGCCAGTCTAATCGGACATTGTCGCCAACGACTCGCCACCGCTGCGGAGACAGGCCCCGCCACTTGTTACACGCATCGGCATAATACTACAAGTAATATGAAAATTTCATTTTTTTGTATAACTACCTGTTCCATGACTTCTGGTGCCATCCAACATGGCGTCCCAACAAACGTATGTCTCGCCTTGTCACGTGACAGCTGGCCCCCACCAGCAGCAATGAAGGAGCTCACACCTAGATCAGCCAACATTACTGTTCCATCATCACCAAGAAGAATATTTCCTGCCTTGATATCCCTACAGAGAACAAGAACGTTTTAATGTACACTTTTGACTTGAAGTATGATTTTACAACGATGAAACTGATGCTTTCTCTTATTTTCAGCCGATCCGCGACCTCAAGCTCCCAGGTATGCATGAGGAGCGCGGCCCCAACCACATACTACACCCTCTTTGTTTTATCAAACATTGAAAAAAACAATGACATAAAAAACTGAATATTTCATTTTCGCCAAGATTATTAAGTTCAAAACCGCTAAAACCCCCTATCACCAAAAGTTTTGTTTCAATGGATCGCTAGCAGCACCGAATTTGGTTTATTACACGTGAAATCACAAGAAAGCTATCATCACGCTCGCCTTAGCAAACTACATAATAATGCAACTTACAACAGCGCAACAAAAATTGTCAAAGTTTGCACCAATATCAGTAGCAATTATATTCAACAATGGCCAATTAAGGTAGTTGGTAAAGACATCGCTATCGCTGCAGAAGGTCTGGGGTTTGATCACAAGCCAGTCAAATAAGACACACTGTCGCCAACGGCTCGCCACTGCTGCAGTGTTTCTTCAGAGTTATGGTGCCCAGGCGCTAAGCAGTGGAGATGGGCCCCGCCACCCGTTACTCGCTTTAACGCCATACCACGAGCATAATCAATTGTTTGTTTGTTTTAGTCATAACTCGGTACCAAACCTGTGTATTTGACCATTTTTATGAAGATACTCAAGTCCTTTCAAACATTCTTTCAAGATGGTAGCAATCACAGCTTCATCAAAAACTCCACTCTCATTAAGTTTTTTCGATGTCCGATGCTTGATAATGTCAAGAACAGAACCTAAATAGCTGATAATTTAAAATAAAGTACGCACAGTACAAAAAAAATCATTAAAATCCTCTAAATCAGGGGTGGCACGCGAACAGTTTCATAAAAAGCAATTAGTAATTCTTGTATTTATTTACCGTATATATACCAAAAATCACAATAAATTGTGTCAGTAAATCCTTTTTTCTTAGTTAGTGGTGTAAGTTTGAAGCTTGTTGTCATTTGGATGTATTTAACGGAAGTTTGTATGCAGCAGGCCTACCAACAATCATTCGAAAGTGGCGTAGTACGCAACAATATTATTTTGGCACGTATCCTCACTTGAGTTTTGCCCTACTGCTCCAAACCACCAACATTAAAAGCAGAGGTGGGCATTTTTTCTGAATTGGTTGAAGCGCAGCGCAACAAAGCGCAAAAGTTCTGCAAATTCATGAAACGCAACGCAACTTTCGCAATCAATTTTTTTTGGCATTAAAGCGCAAAGCAACTTCCGCAATGAGGTTTATACAAAAATAAAAGCGAAACGAACTTCCGCAATGATGTTTATACAAAAAAAGCGCAACGCAACTTTCGCAATGAAAAATTTAATAAAGCGCAACGAGCAGATGTATAAGCAGTGTAATTTTTTCTCGAGTTATTTTTATAGGTGCTTTTAACAGCACGCAGTTGGCTACAACGCGACAACGATTTGAATGCAAGTGAATGTAACAGGGTTTTGTGTGGTCAACGAATATGAAAATTAAATAAGGATCGAAAAAAGATGCGTTGCTGCCTTGTGGCGTGCCGTTAAAAACACCTCATCGCCGTAAATCATAACTTGCATAGGCGAAGTTCAGCACAACAACAAACAAATACGATTTATTCAACACTCAATGATCTCTTTAAGCACTTGCAATTTTAAAAAGCAAAAGACTTTGATGTATTGCATTTCTGATTGGCTGAAAATTTCTGCTACAATAGATCAACTTATATTGTACGCTTCAAGAAACTAACTGCTATTCTATTAAAAACAATTACAAAAAACTGCTTACTCCTGCACGTCACGCTTTAATTAATCCGACAAAGCGCAACGCAGTAACTTTCGACAGTGCGCAAGCGCTAGCAACCAAATTCTTTTCAGTTCGCAGCGCAATAATGCGCATACTATTATATATTTTTTCAGTTCGCAACGCAACAAAGCGCAAGCAGGAATTATTTTTCTTGAAGCACAGCGCAAGTTGCGCAATTGCTAAAACTAATTTGTTACAGCGCTTCGCAATTTCCACACGAGCGGAAGTTGCGCAATTTGCGCTTCAAATTGCGGAATGCCCACCTCTGATTAAAAGTGTTCTTCGTTAAGTTCAATCCAATATAACTTTTACATAGTCAGTCATTCTTAAATTAATTGCTGATTCCTGAAAACCGACCAGTTGGCATGGCGGTCAAAGACATCACTGCCAGTGCATGAGGTTTGGGTTTGATTCCTAGGATGGTCAAATCGGACGCAATAGTGCCCACGACTCACCACCGCTGATATGTTTCTTTGGAGCAGTGTTGCCTTGGCACTAAGCCACACAGACAGGCCCCGCCACTGGTTACGCGATTCAGCAAAACATCGCGATTATAATGAAGATTTTTTTTGATTTATTACGGTACTCCAGCAAAATAAGAATCGAACATCTTACTAAAATGAAACAACCAAATTACCTCCATTCAAAAGTTTCATAATTAACCAAACTTCTGTCTTCACCACAAATGCTTTGTAGAAATAGACAAGATTTGGATGATTGCATTGACTCATTGCTCGCACTTCTTTCTGTAATAGTTAAATCAATTGCAACCACTATGTTTAGACATGACAATAGTAAAATTTGCAAAATGAACATAACATTTATATCCAGATAGGATCAACAAACGTTTGATCATTATTTTTAAAGTTTTAACCTTTTCTACACTTGCAGCACTGAATTACGCAAGTATAAAAATTGACAAATACAATCTGCCCTCAATAGTAGCATCCACAGAGTCTAATAAAAAAAAAAACTCGTAAACAAAAAAAAAAAAAACTCCAAGCAGCAAAGATTATTTCCTTTTCATTTTTGAAACAGGAGGAACTAACCGTAAAAAGTTTAAAAAAATGCCAAAATATACAAAAACTTAAAATAAAGAAAACTAAACTATAAAATGAAACTTTTGTTTAACTGTTATCGTCAGTTCTCCCAGTTTCTCATGACAACAAACTATTAAATTACCAGCAGTTCATCTTGATTGGTTGATTCTAGTGAAATGCGCTTAATTGCACACATTTCCTTGCGAGGCCTGCAAAATGCAGATTGAACCACTGCAGTTGCACCATGTCCTAAATGAAAATTTAGTATGAAAGTTAAATACTAACTTTAAAAAATGTGCAATTTAAATCAGTACCACATTTCAGTGCAAAAAGTTACATACACTAAAAGTCGGGCAGATACTTAAGAAAGCTCAGCAGAGAAAAAATGTTGCCTAAAAACGTCCAACAAACAACCAATTATCACGTGAGTGCAAAATCTTGATAACCTAATAAATGTCATTGAATAGGTTGATGGAGTGGTGGAAGACACCCTTAGCAGTGGGGGAGGTCCGGGGTTCTAATCCCTGGGGGGTCAAATAGGACATAATTGCCCAGTCCACATGCCTAATTTTTGTGGGCTTTACGCCCACGTTGATGTGGGCATGATGTCATAATCACTTTTTCAAATCATGACATTAAAAAATTTAATAGTGATGCAGAAAGCCCATAAAAATTGGACTAATAGACAAGGTAAGAGTTGCCAACAGCTTGCTACCACCGCAACGATTCTTCGGAGCTGCGTTGCCCAGACACCAAGAGGCAGAACTCCACCAGCCACTCGTTTCATACTTTGACGTGATATAGCCAGTATCAGAGGTTTTATTCGTGTTTTTGCAATAAAAAATATATATAACCAGTATTACTCAATCTCCTGACAACCACTGTTTCGACCTTATTAGGTCTCATTAGAGGAGCTCAGAGTAGTCTGGGATGAAGATCCTCAAAATCAAATTTAAGGAACTTTAGAAATTTTTTGTTTGTGGTACAATTTGATTTTTCCATATAAAATAAATCTAAAACCATTAATATTCCACTAATCATATGATAAGATTAGTTTTTCAATTCTCCTATTTTGACATAAATAATAAATAACTGAGGTTATTTTCAAATTATATTGAACTGAAAATTCAACAGTAATTGCGGGAGACTGCGAAGTGAGCTTGCGCTCTTCGAGTCAGCAGCCACCCGTTACACATGTCATATGCGATCGGCTCCAGCCGCGAATCGAACCCGTCACGTAGGATCTGTCATCTGCGCGAAGTACCGCTAGGCCATGTTGGTATAATGAAGATAACAACAAACACTAACCAAATTTTTTAGTTATACAACCAGCACAATTTGCCAAAGTTGAACCGGGGTGACATACTGCTCATAAATGCGGAGACAGCCAAAAGTGCTGTCTGCGCAATTTATGTAGATGCATCGCGTATGCAATCGAGCGATTGCAGACACAGTTGGTATATACCTCAAATTGCGATGCGCAGTTCTCAGCAATATTTAAAAATTATGAGAAAGCAACGAAAAACGTATGTCTGACTCAGCGTTTTCACCAAGCAAAGAGTTTGAAGCTTTTAGGGTTTCATCGTACCAATTGATAATGATAAGCGATACTGATAAGCAAATGATTTGTCCGAGCCAACTTTTTCTCTCAACGATATCATAGACCGCAACAAAAAGTAAGCAGTATATGGCCCCTGGCATCAAGCATGCAAGCAATGAGATTGAAACTTCATGGAATATCAATATAACTTTTATGGGGCTATAAGCCAAAGAAAAAAACCAGCACATGCAAACTTTATTCTGGGAACATTTTACCTGAGACACAACGTGGTGATGCCACAGTGCAGTGTGATAAAGCTAGACATACTGGTAGTAAGGTATCGGTACTGATACACGATGATAAGGTGTGCAGTGAACAATTGGCCATCAGTGTATAATTGGCTGTCTGTGTCTCTGCGACTTTTCTTGTTTTACACTCTTCTGACCGAGCAACTAAAGGCTAGGGTTAGCCCTAGGCATTAACCCTTTAACCCTAACCTTCAAAAGAATGTGAAACAAAAAAAGAGCCAGAGTGGCAATGGTGCACTGATGGCCAATTGTTCACTTCATCCCAATAAGCACTCATACACTTTCTGCCACATCTACGTGATTCCTATGCTGCTACAGTCACTTAATTGTCTTAAAATACCAGTAAGCACACTAATAAAATAATACAATAATATTGCAGGTAAGGCCAATCAAGTACTGGTACTGCAGTAACATCCACATCTGAATTTAGTAGAAGTAATCTAAGACCTTACCAATAATATCTTGCACATCGTAATCATCTTTATTCGTTGGCCATGGCACTTCTTCTTTCGATTGCTGAGCAGCTGTAGTAGTGGCCATACAAACAGGCAAATGCAGAAATTCTTAGTAACAATTAGACAAGTAATATTACCTCAATTTTAATAAAAAGAAAATGAAATACAAAAGTCTGACAGATTTATCATTGTCTGACCTATTGAATCTTAATTATAATGTTCGCTGACTTTGTACTGTGCCTGCTTGAGTAAATTTTCAGTCAGCCGGTAGACTACCAAAGTTAGACTGCATGAGTTTCCTGTAATAATGCACAAATACAGAATACTACTGGTAGACCAGTGTACTGGCATCACAGTGTCAGGGTATTTAACCTATTGCGTAACAGCCTAAAGCAGCAAAGACCAAATCATGCCCTGCAACCACACAGTACCCATATCAAAAAACTGGTAGTGCACCTCTACCGGTACATATGATACCGGTACAATACTGGTAATTATAATACAGTAATCTACTTTTTTTTGTTATTAGTTGCATATTTATCTTTCTATCACAAGAAAGCGATCAATGCGCTATACGAGCTTGCTTAGGAGTTGCCAGCCATCTGTCTACAATTGCCAGAGGACTCGCCACGTGGAAGATTCGCCACAGAAGATTCGCCACGAAGAAGATTCCCCACACAACAAATGTGACCGAGAATTTGAGCGTAAGCATCGGACAAACGTTTGCAACAGTGCCGATGTGGAAGATTCGCCACACAACGATGATAGATTGGAGTCGAGGGGGTTGGGTCGGGTGGGTTAGGGGGGTAAGAGGGGTTGAGCCAGGGGGGTTAGGGTAGGGGGGAGTTGAGGTTGGGGGGTTGGAGATGGGGGTTCTTAACCTCCCTAACCCCCCCACCTCAAACCCCCGACCCCAAACCCCCTAACCCCAACCCTCCCAACCCAACCCCAACCTATCATCGTTGCGTGGCGAATCTTCCACATCGACACTGTTGCAAACGTTTATCCGACGCTTATGTTCAAATTCTTGGTCACATTCATATGTCTCACCTGTTGTGTGGCAAATCTTCTTTGTGGCGAATCTTCTGTGGCAAATCTTCCATGTGGCAAATTCTCTGGCAACCCTGTCTACCACACCAAAATGGGGAAATCCCTCTAAGTGCCTCTCCCAACAGCACAAGTAAACTTGCCAACTTGTTCTCCACAGTCCACACTGCACTGCTGCACCTGCACTGTCCCTTTAATGCTGAACGTCGTGGGGGCCCCCATACCATATTTATACTTTTGACCATAGGGGGCCCCTGCAAATTTTTCAAAAAATAGCAGTCGCAAAACTAGCAAACAAACGTTTAGAAGCATACCAAGGGCCCCTCATCCTCAAGTGAAAGGCGCAAAAATAAGCTTTAAAAACGTTTTTTCTTCGCATAGGTAGCGAAATGTTAAAATAGGGTTTGCTTGCAGCATTATTTTAGTGGGTTTGAAAGGGACGCAGATAAACAGACTACTAAACCTTGTTAAAACTGAGGAATTTTGAAGGCTCAAAACGCGCAAAAAGCCTCCAAAATAAGATCAAATTCCGCAAAATTTTCTGGGGGGGCATGTCCCCAGACCCCCTAGCTTGGCATCGCCCCTTCGGGGCTCGCTCTTTTGCATCACCATCCCAGAAAAAATATTTTAGGGGGCCCCGAAAGATGATTTTGGGGGGGGCCCCGCATTGCCTAGTTTCGGCCCTGCGGCCATCCGGCACATTCCGAGTTGCAAATAACAAAATTTAAAAAGAAATTATAAAAAAATTCCCCAACGCCAGAGCTGGGCAAACTGCGGGCCGCATGCAGATCTTTTTTTTGCTCTTCACCGATTTTCAGAGGAAAAATAGAAGATCTGCGGACGTGCAGACCTTTTTTTATTCTTGTTCATCAATGCTTTGTGGGGGCAATTTGGACCCACACTTTTCAAAAAGGGGCTATTGTGTAAAAAAGGTTGAAGACCGCTGGTTTAGACCATGTGGAAAAATTTATTTCTGTGTCATTGAATCAAAGTAAAACTATATAGCCTACCCGCAAATTCTGAGAAAAATGTAGATTTTGACTCATCTAAAAGTTCAGAATATGCTGTTACTGATACACTAACCTCTACTGAAAGTGGCATTAAAAATGAAAGCATTCTCCTTTAATGCAACGATGAAGTTCGCACAGCAAGAACCTTTGCAACATTTTTTCGTATATTGGCTAGGCCATAAGCTCTTTTACGTCCTTAGTATTGTTCGAATGTAGCAACGTAGCCAGACAAACAAGGATGTGACAAACTTTTCTGCTCTTCAGGGCGAGTTTCTGATAATGATACTCCTTTAGTTATACCTAGCCTCATACTGTAGCTAATGCAGGAGATCAACAGATTATAGATGTTGCCATACATGAGAATGCTTGTTTTAGTGAGCGTGCCGCTGTTGCCTTGTTGATATAAGCGAAGTATTCGCTTGCTGTATCAAGATTCGCGCGTGATTACCACTCAGATCTCACACTAGCACCAGATGCGACAAAAAGCTTGATGAGGTTTCAAGTTCGTTGCTTTGCAAGACGTAAATCAAAACAAAAATTAATTCTTAAGAAAAAAGTTTCGTTTGAAAAGTACCGAAAATCGGTACCGAGTAACGTTATCGTCGTTACTTTTTTAAAAATGTACCGTTATCGGTACCGACGGTAGCCTACTTTTTTAGCAAAGTATCGGTGCCGATATCGTCGTTACTTTTAAAGTACCGAGTGCCCAGCTCTGCAGTACACCTATGGTCAAACGTAGGCTAGTAACCCCGAGCTTTGGCAAAAACAAAACCTAACACAACACTAAACTTTGGCCTAGCCTATACTTTAAAACTGATTTTAATGTAAGCCCGAGTCTACCTTTAAAGTTAATGGTAATTGATTGCGGAAACTCTTATTGCCGCGCGAATCTATCGTAACGACTTCTAATATTATTCCTTATTGATTATGGTCGTAATCTCTACTTCGTTACTTTGTTTTAAATGATAAGTTAGACCGACTTTGAAAATAAGCCCTGGCATCATCGTTACTGTATCCACTAGTCCAGTTTAAGTATCAAAAGGCCAAGGGCTTTTTGCACCACAATTAAATTTTTAATGTCATAATCAAAGGCCATACAAGCGTCGAGGCACGAAACATTCGATGACGAAACCCTTGGACTTTCATCCAACTTCAACTGGACGCAACAAATGTAGCGCAAAAATTGATGCAAGCCCTATTATATTTTCAAAAATAGGTAGTTTTTATTCACAGTTGAAAAACAAATTGCGGTGCGATAAAAAACGATTTACGCCTGAGCAGTAGATGTTGTCAGGGACATGGCCTGGTGGTACGGCGCGCACGTGACAGATCCTACGTGACGGGTTCGGTTCGCGGCTGGAGCCGGTCGCATTTGACATATAGAGCCTACCGGGTGGCTGCTGACTCGAAGAGCGCAGGCTCACTTCGCAGTCTCCCTCAATTACTGTTGAATTTTCAGTTCCGTATAATTTGGTAAATAAACGGTTGCTTCCCATCATCGATAAATTTTCATCAAATGCAATTTTTATAGCACAGCATCGCTTCCTTGTTTCAGTAAATTCCTGCTAATAATGCAAGAAAACCACGACGCGCATAGCATAACATCGCTGCCAAGACCCTATAGTAGGCAGTAACTTGGGCCGCGGACAAAAAAATGCTGGGGGATGCTCATTCCTTCGTTTGAGGCTGGCGCACGACCCTAGGGACGCTAAGGAAAATAACCGAAGCACACCAAACTTTCGAAATAATACAAGTCAAGAGATAGGTGACACGAATTTATTGGCAAAGCGTCAAATAACAAAGTGCTGAGTTAATAATTGATCAAACAACCGTTCCAACATGATAAGTCCAATTCATTGCATAAATAAATACAAATCGTTACCACGAGCTGAAAGCCTGAACAGAGCAGGTTGAACAAAAGTTACCCATAGCTCGTTGTAACTTAAACATTAGTTAACACGATAGTATAATGAGTTTAAAATACAAAACGCATTTTTTCACAAAAAATTTCCACATCGGGGCTACACTAGGCCACGTGTTCCGCAGAAAACTTACAAAAACAAGTTTTACGGAAAGAAAATTAATAGAAACAGATCAAACTATACAAATTTTTTGAACTGAGTTGGTTTTCAAATTGAAAAAAGACAAAAAAACACGTTTCAACAAAAGAAGTTTTGACAACACAACAATGAAACAATTAAATTCAACGAATGTAAACTTCGTTTAAACTTCAACACAAGTAGCAGGCAATTGAACAATCACCAACTTTGCAATCAACTGCGACAACCTAAGTTGAATGCAAAGAGCAATAAAGAACATATGAAAACATCATGTACATCTTTTCCATTGGGATCCGTAGCACCGCAATTGCAGGAGTTTACGATAAACACACAACGATCAACCCACAACCTCCTTGGTTTGAACTTGGGTCATTTTCCTGTCCAGATTGAATGTAAGGAAGGCACAAATATTACAGTGAAATAAGGATTCTCCCCCCCAGCGCAAAGCAGCAAAGAAAAGAGAAAATGCACAAAAAAACATAAAGAAAATATTGCTCGTCAACAATTCAAGCTCGTTCAATTTCGACCCCACGACGCAAATTTCGAAGATTCGAGTTCACATTATCCCCTCTAGCAACGCCGGATTCATCTGGAATTGAACCAGACTCCTTGAGCAGCTTTGATGAGCTTGAATAGCCACTGTCATTTGTGGATGACGTATCTGATGACGACGAATGCTTCGATGGATGACGCGCGCTCCTTGCAAGTCCGTTGTCATGCCAACTGACGTCATCAAGCGAAGGTGATTCAGGTTCATCCTGTACAGAAGGGAGGGAGGTAGTGGGAGAGGTGAGGTAGTTGCGAGAACGACGATGAACACGAGAAGGCGAAGTTTGTACCGTCCCACCATGGCCCTGTAAACCAGATTACTCGCTGTAAATTCTAATTAAGTTAATGAGTAATATTTTGCACAAGTATAGACACAACCACAATTACTCGAAATGGAGAACACACTCAGCACTCCTAGATGGGTGTGGAGTCGTCAAAATAAATCAAATCTTCATTATACTGGCGGTATTACGCCGAAGCGCATAACGAGTGACGGGGTCCATCTCTACGACTTAGCGCCTGGCCAAAACAACTTTGAACTCCAAAGATACTTCGCAGCGGTGGAGAGCCGTTGGCGAAACTACGTCCAATTTGATCTGCCCGGAAATCGAACTCCAGACCTCCCTCACCATTCCTGGTCTTTTGAACCACTTCGCCAAGTCTTGCCTGTGGTGTGAAGTCGTCCTTCGCATAATTTGTTAAAGAAGGACAAAGCAGGTACGGCCAAAGGTCAACTAAGCCAAGCATATCGCATTACTCTTATCATAGTAATAATGTCGGTTAAACAAACAATCACACAGATTTGAGTGCTTTCCTTATTTTTATCCTCCAGTTACGAGAAAGCGACGGAGACACCATGCATAGGACGAATCCAGACTCGCTAAAGAACTGTCTTTGTTTCTGAGTTTTCCGACTAAATTTTGCTTCTAACTTGATTTGCTGCTTGTTAGATTCCACCAAGCAGGAATTGTCATGAAGCGTATCAAATGACGTAACAGCAAGGTTTAGGTAGGACGTGGGAGTCTAATCAACCATATGAGTTATAACTGGGCTTTATATCAATTCAAATAATTTTGCTCATAGTAAGAGACAGCTTGGTCATACAAGTGATACTCAGTTGTGAAAAAGTTTCAATATTAAACTTACCGGAGGAGTTATGATGTAACTGAGCACGTCTGCTATTGTAACGACACCAATCACGCGGTTATTTGATTGACCAACCACAACCAAGAGATTCGCATCAGTGGTAACCATCAGGTCGATCACGTGCTAAAAATAAATGGATGATGATAATGCGGCATCAAAAATCAAATCTTCATTTATATTCGCGGAATTACACCAAAGTATGTAACGAGTGGCGGAGCCCATTTCCGTGGCTTAGCGGGTGGGCAACCAGCTCCGGAGTTGCAGCGGTAGCGAGCCGTTAATAATCGCTAATAAATCGGGATCACCCTTAGAATGACTGACACTTTTCGCAGCCGTTTTAGCTTTTGGTCATTGTGGAAGAGTAACGCCCTATTTCTTTCCACAATCATAAGCCCAACCGTCTGGTTGTGGAGGTATAACTGACGGAGCGGGAGGTCTTAAGTTCGACTACCGGGCCCGGTTAAAGCGCACACAGGGTCGTCAACGGCTAGCCACCGCTGCAACGTTTCCTCGGAGCTGAGTTGCCCAGGTGCAAAGTCGCGGAGATGGGCCCACCACTCGTTACACGCTTCGGCGTGATATCATGAGAATAGTGAAGATTTGATTTTTTTTAGACTCAAGAAAAATAGTTTGTAATCTTTCTTGCAAGAGTTTTCTCACGAACTTCAACAACATCGTGCTGCATCAAGATCTTCAAAAAGATTTCTACCGAACCAACCGCCTTTAGCAAAATAAAGTGAGAAACTAGAGCGTTGTATGATTAACAAATCAAGCAATGCAGCATTTAACTCCTTAACTAAGTTTCATGGTTCGTTTTCGCACACAAAAGTGAAAACACCAATCAGCACTTAATCATGCGCTTAGTTCCTTATTGCGTGAATTGTATAAAACCTTCAAGACATCAACTCAAAGCTAGAGTACGTTGATATTTCTCATATTTTAATCGCGTTTTCTAAGTATTAGTGAGTTAAATGACAACCGTTTTCTAAAAATAGAATTAAACATGATACTTTCACGTGCAATCAATTTATGTCTCATTTTCTGAAATTATGAACACGAAATCTTATTAACTCAAGGTATTACGCCGAAGCGTGTACACAACGAGTGGCGGGATCCATCTCCGCGGCTTAGCGCCTGGGCAACACAGCTGTGAAGAAACGTCACAGCGGCAGCGAGCCGTTGACGACACTGTGCCCGATTTAACTGGCCCGAGAATCAAACCCAAACCTCCCGTACCGATAGCGATGTCTTTAATCATTACGATACCCGCCGGTATTTACCGGCCTTCACCAATGGCATTTTTTACAAAAATTAAAAGATTTGTTCTTTGCGCTCTCTACTAAAAGCAAGATTGGACGGCCAATATACAACTGCGTTTCATTTTAGGCAGTAAAATTATAGAAGGAAATTGGACTATTGTCGCAGTGCTGGATTTTGCGCTATTAATTGACACAAATCTATAATCATACGTATCAATATTGATGGTCGTTATGAATTATTCATCATTGCACCAGTGTGTTTGATGTAAATGATATGAATATCCAACATTCAACAATAACTTGCATTAATATTTTAATGCCTCAGCATCCTCGAAACAACAAAAAAATGCTGCAAAAGCCTAATCAAAAATAGCTTAAGGAGAAAAAATAAAGCCACAATGATTCTTATACTGGACGTTTCGACAACACAGATTGAAACAATACAATTTCAATCAAAATCAAATCTTCATTTACGTACTCACAAAATTACGCTGAAGCATGTAACGAGTGGCGGAGTCCGTCTCTGCGGCCTAGCGCTTGTGCAACACAGCTCCGAAGAAACATCACAGCAGTAGCGAGCTGTTGATGACAATGGGTCAGATTTGACCGCCCCGGGAGTCAAACCCACGACCCCACGCACCGACAGCCATGCCTTGAACTACTATGCCAACTGGCAAGTACAGCATGACGTAGTTACTACACCTTTCAGTCCAGCAAGTACTAACAAGTGATCCAGATTTTCCTACCTGCAGCTTATCAGCAAGACGACATTTTACGAGTGGATTTGACAACGAAATGTGACGGACTCGCTGGTCAGTGTTCATGTCCGGCCCTTCATCACTCAAGGGCAGAGGATCGGTTGGTGTTTCTGGTTTGGGATGATAGGTGAAAGGTTGGGCAGGCTTTTCAGCTTTTGGACGAATAACTAAACAAAAAACGTTACAAAATTTTAAAAGGTACAGATGAAATCAGTCATCAAAGTTACAAAAATCTGGTGATAAGTTTGCCCTTGATTCAAGGTAATACCGCGCTGATGAAGCTAAATAGACAGAAACAGTCCTGTAGATACGGACATAAAACACAATAATGGCGAGCAAGAAAACTTTGCCCTCATCCCGCAAGCAAGGTATTGACCAATGAAGAAAATTTTAAAAAGTTTGGTGACCCCAAACCTGCAATTACCCTCATACTTTTCGGTTTGAAAAGCGCGCCTACACCAGATAGGGCAAATAAGAAGCTTTTTTAGTTGCATATTTATCCTCCAGTGACAAAAAAGTGATCAAAATACCATAATGAGCTCGCTTCGGAGTTGCCTGCCACCTGTCTACCACTATACGATGGGAGAATTCCGGTTAGTGCCTTTCTAACGGCACATCGAGTAAACTTGTTCTTCGCACAGTCCCTTTTATGCTGAGCGTCAAGCAAGGATGCTGTACACACTAATTTTAGAGCCATTGGTTCGGCCCGCCTCGAAATCAAACCGGTTCGGCCCGCCTCGGAATCAAACCAGAGTCCACAGCTCCCGAGGCGAACGCTCATTCGGCTAATACTTTGTTAGTGTTTTTCGGTAGCGCTGATTGCTTTGACTACATGCAGCAATTTGCAGATGATTTTGATAAATTAGATCAGAAAACCTGTCTGTTTCATCACAATCAATCACTGTAATTGATTGAAGGTTGTATTCCACCAAGCGCTAAATCGCTCCACACGACACTAAACTTCGCAACAAACACGGCTGCTTTACAAACATCTAAAAATTATTTCGGTTTTCAAGTAACTTTCTTCCATATAAAGCCATGCGTTTTTCCGCAAATTTGTATCCAAATCAAAATCTTTCAAACAAATACAGATTTGGTCTACGAACCGCAATGATCTCGAAAACCTATTGCCCAGTTAGCAACTTCGTATAACGTCGAAAAAAAAAATCCTTTTGCATGATGATTTTGCGATGCGTAGTACAGGGTTAACCGGCCAGTTAGCTCATTTGTTAAGACACTGCTGTGGCGAGGGAGGTCTGGGGTTCGAATCCTGGGTCGGTCACATCGGACACAGTGTCGCCAACGGCTTGCTACTGCTGCTGTGTTTCTTTGGAGCTGTGTTGTCCAGGCGCTAAGCCGCGGAGATGGGCCCCGCCACGCTTTACATACTTCGGTGTAATTACACGAGTATAATGAAGAATCGATTTGATTTTTTATGATATTGGATTACCAGACTACGCTGCATTTGCCCAAGGCTGGGGACTGCAATTTCTCCCATGGGATTTGCAATTTTTTGAGCTACCGCGGGCAGTAGATACGTTTTGGCAATTTCTCGAATAATTGGCTGGTAGTGAATTTTAAAGAAAACTGTTTCACGTTTTTGGAAACATTTAGCCTGTCCACAGAGCCAGTTTAGGGGTTTCAAAAAGTCTACGGTCTTTCTGCATCATAATGAACTTATGGTATCATTATTCAAAAAGGGATTTTAACATCAGAAATTTGATTGCGACGCAGAAAACCGTGGATTTTTGGTACCATTTAAACTGAACAAGTGGACTGGTAAATGATGCCACCGCTGCAGCGCTAAGCACAGCAACTTCTTTACATTGATCCAAAAGTTACAAATTTCAACAAACGATATCATCAGTTGGTTTAAGTACCAGAGCTTTAAAAGACTAGTAGTGCACAAGCGAAGCATTTTGTTATTTTGCAAGAAAAACAAATTTCAAAAAAAAACAAAAACAACCCTTATGAAACCGGCGGTATTACACCGAAGCATGTAACGAGTGGCGGACAACTGAGACTATAGTCCGAAAAATAACAAAACTTAACCGTCAAATTCTTAATTTACATATTGTATTTGCGAAATATTAGAAATAGAGATGTATTGCGTCATAAGTGCTTCAGTTCTTTAAAATAATGCCATGAAACACGTAAAAGGCGTAGAATGTGGGCAAGCGTGAGTTTGTTGACGTTATAGAGGTAATTATAACCCGGTTAACATAGATTTCAGGTGGCGGACAGTTGTGCAGCATTTTGACGAGTTATAAACGTCATTATTGTCAAATTATTTGCTTGTGAATTGCGTCTGAGCTTGTAACAAAAACGACCGACAAAAAATAGCTGAAAAATCGTAAATAATGTCGCAACTCGTTTATCTACCCACAGCTAATGCAATTACTGCCATGTACCTTGCTAAAAGCGAGTCAAAGTGGAAAATTAGATTTAATTTTTTTTGGCTTCACGACAGGCCCAGGCGCTACGATCGAAATCACGCGCTTCGGTTTTAACCTCAGCTCTTAAAGAAATGTGTTTTTGGCAATTTACTTTTATGTAGTGGTTTTAACTTTTTCGGTCCCGGGGACCTTATTCTTAAACATATTGGCTTAGGAACCCCTTGTCTGCGGGACCTGTTAAAGAGATGTACATTGAAAGAACAAACAATGTACAACTGGGGCTCATAGAGTTTTTATAAAGGACCCAGTTGAGAACTGCCTTAAAGTAATATTTTGCGGCGGTGAGTTCTATTGGTGAAGATAATAATCGTACCAACGCAGATAGGATTTCAATTACATTAACTCCACGTAAACAAGAGCGAAAGCGGCCGTCAATCACACAAAAACGAAAACAATGAGACGCGCCGTCTGATCGGCGAACGCAATTTTGCAAGCATTGCCGATTGCAACGCGTTAACGCGCGCGCATACCAACACGCATCCAACTGACACAGCCGCTCGCTATGACGTCACACGCTTTTTCCTGTCTCAATTTTGGCGCGTTCCTGTGTCAATAGCAGAGCACGATGTCATCGTTTCTAACTTTCAACTCTATTCGAGTGCTCATAGCCTAGGATCATAACATCCGCAAGTATGAAGGTTAAGCACAACAATTGGCGTACTAACTAACGCAATAGCTTATTGGTTAGAGCAAGTGGTTCAAGACACCGCTGTCGGCGGAAGAGGTTTTGGGTTCGATTCCTTTCCCGGTTAACTCGGATACAGTGTTAGCAGAAACTCGCCACTTTTGCGACGTTTCTTCGGAGCTGCGTTGCCCAGGCGTTAATCCGCGGAGATAAGCACCGCCACTCGTTGTCGTTACACGCTTCAGCGTAATACCGCGAATACAATGAAGTTTCGATTTGACAGCTTATTTGTAAGAAGTTGCTTTAACTTAATCGAATAAAAAAACGAAACTTTTACTGACTTTTGATTTAAATTTACAGCTTTATCCTGCCCAAGCAGCTACAAGTATGAGTTTGAAATGGCAGGGATTAGCAGACAACCTCATGACTTATAGGCATTTAATTTGTTTTGCTTCGACTTACAGTTGTAACAAGCATGATCAAACGACCCTTGACTGCAAACAATGCAAATGCTAGTCAAGGTGATACCCCACTTCATTTCGCTTTCAAAATATAAATTTAAATCGCGAAAATGCTTTACTTAAACCGATAAAAGTTGGGCTAACTCGTTTAAATTGAAAAAAAAAAACTAAATTTTAGTAGAATGACCTCGAAATTGACATTGCTTTTTACGCATTTTGTGTTCGCCAATTCGATAAGATTTTTACAAACCACCTACAAGCGACAATAAACACTACACTCTATCGCAGTTTAGCTGGCTCTTGTAGAGAAGATATCACAACTGGGGTTGGTAAACCGTTAAATACTGTTAGTCAGTTGGTTGCAGACACACGTATATGAGTCATAACTGCGTTACTAATCACCAATAACAAAATTGAACAGAAAAGCACTGATTTAGCAGACAAATTCCAAATTAAATTTTGAGATGGATATAAATTTTGCCAAAAATTTGGGAGAATTTTACCAAAACACGTAGGGCCCTGAGGCGAAAGCGTTACATTTTTGCTATTAAATAAAAACAACCTGAAATTTAACAAGACTGCAGCAAAATTATAGCTTGCATATTGACGTTGTTGTATGTAACCGTAGTGTTTTGTTTATTGATATAAGACATTTATTTTGAAGCTCTTACAAAAATATTAGCTCGTAAGCGATATTGAGTGTTTTCACTCGAGAAAAACCACTAGCAAAGCAAAAACTCAACAAAATACTTGTAAAAATACTGTTACAGCAATCGCCAAGTTATATAAAAATATTTTAAAATGGGTTAAAATTAATCAAAAAAAATGCACCAAATATAACCACAACAGGCAAATATAACTCAATAAAACGGTGAAATGCAGTGATTAGAAGGCCGGCCATGCCTTGCTTAAAAAGGAAGTGTAGAATTATTTTTTCACTGAAGGTGTGGAAAAATACAACGAATTCAAAACTAGCAATAAAAATTTTTTTTGTTACTTCAAGCTACTTAATTGCAGCTTAGGATTTTTGTGGTAGTGAAGTACATGCATCATGAAGATGACCTAGTTGAGCATCGAACCCGCGAAGCCAGCTTCGGAGCCCAATGCACCAACCACTCGGCCAACTCCATGTGCAGTAAAACTTTTTAAATGTATTTAGTTAACCAATAACAAGCGTTTAAAATTTAAGCCGATGACGTACTGAAATTTTATTTGAGCACTCAGGCATGTTTTAACACCTTTAGAGAAAAAATAATTTTCCACTTCAGTTCTCCTTTAAGTATCATTAAACTACATCAACTTCGGATGGCTATTTCTGCTTCTGCCTAATTTGTACACATTAACATGGCAAGTTAAAAGCCACAGACTTACCAGCGTGCCCGCGCAGAGCAGAAGATTGGCCAGCATTAGATCTGGCGATGGCCTCAGACCGACGACTATGTTCGTTCAAATGAGCTGTGATAGAAGTGGCTCCAAATTGGCTCGCTTTACTGCTCTCCAGTTGATCGGGTTTACAAGTTGAAATTCTACACAAAAAAGAACCTCGTACATTGCTTTTTTTAAAGATGGTGAACTGGCCAAAAGGTGTAGTGCTTAAAGACATTGATATCGGTGCAGGAGATTTTAGATTCGATTCCCGGGCAGGTCTATTCGGGCAGTGTCGCCAACAGCTCGCCACCGCTGCGTTGCGCTAAGTCGCGGAGATGGGCCCCGCCACCAGTTACACGCCTCGGCGTAATACCACGAGTATAATGAAGAAACGATTTTTTAATTAAAGATGGTCATGCACAGTCATTGAACATCTCAACACCTAAGCGCTCTTGCATTTAGATGTTGCGACAAGACGTTTTTAGAGGTTGCCAATAAAATGCTTATGTCAACCATAAAAAGCAACCAAACCGTGTCAATACTGGCGAATTTTGTTTTTCACCGCTAATTAGCAGTGAAAACAGTACGGTAGAGAAGGACAAACTCTTCCAAAGCCCCTGAATGAAGTTGAGAAATACACTGAACTAAGTAGTTTTTGCCCACTATTGCCCATGCTAGTTTTGCGTGGTGTTCCACAACAAGGCAAGCAAGTTAAATTGAAGAACGATAACTGAGAAATGCTGCAAGACGGTCATGATCAAACGATTTTGGTTCAATTCTCAGTCAAGTTTTGCAGATGCGCCTTACAGCGAGATAATGAAGTTTACGTACCGACTTTTCAACCAACAGACTATAACAGGAGACACTTGTCGGTGTCAACCCTCTGGGAGTTTTTGAGCACTTTTAGCAAGTTAGGAATGGATACAATGCAAAAACACGTGGGCTGCAGGTTTAATTTTAGCCCTTATGAAAAAACTAGGCCATAGTTAAGCGCATTGCTAATTTGCTTTACTGCAAAGCTGCATTTGTGAAGCCGATAATAATTAATGACTTATGATATGGCAACGATAAATTAGATGCGTCATGGGCACTAACTTCCTAGAACATGCGTTGACATTATTTTTTCACAATTATCAGCCGTACATTGCAGCACTTCAAAAAAACTGAAGCACCAAGCCAGCAAAAAGTTAATTTGAAGACAAATAACGCGCTGCTCAAATTGATTTTTGCTGAAAACAACTAAAAAATCAATCGTCACTTAGTTGTGACAACCGCTAAAGCCGGAAACTTGTTCAACAGACCAACCTACCAATTATCAGCACCAGACAAACACCGCCACGGTTTATAATTACGCGTGAATTGAGTGATACGAACTACGTCGCTCATCTTTTTATCTCTATTCATTTAAAAATCTCTTAAGAAACAAAACTGCATTTTTTGGTTAATCAATGAAATAAAAAAATTTGAATATGGATTAAATCCAATTCTAGAGTCTGTGCCCCTCCGACAAAGCTTCCCTTTATGCCATTCTGAAGCCTCCTAAAAACCCCAATGGCCCCTGGTTGATAATTTTGCCATTCGGAAGCCCCTACGAGGGCCAATGACCCCTGCCCTGTCCACTTATAGGGATAGCTGCTGCCACCAACATCTTGGGATAACTGCCACCACGTAATATTTGGGTAGCATAAGAACGGCAATCCGCGAAATAGAGACTAAAACACCGATAAATCAACAACCAATTAAGACCACAGCTATCTTAACAACTAAAACAACCAATCATTTTCACCAACCTTTCACCGCTTGATTCTGGAGAGTCATCACCTTCGAACAATGGGGTAAAGCGATAAGCCAAGGCTATTTCCATGGTCATAGACAGGTCATGATAGAGACCCTGAGCAGCGAGAGAAATCATATCAAGCTTGCAGAATACATCCACAACCTCTCCTGTACAAAAAGCAAGATTAATTTACTGTAAGACATCGCTATCGGCACGGGAAGTCTGGGTTTGATTCCCGGGCGGTCAAATCGGACTTAGTCGCCAACAGCTACTCGCCTCCGTTGCCATGTTTTTTCAGATCTGTGTTGTCCAGGCGCTATGCCGCGGAGATGGGCCTCGCCACTCGTTACACACTTCCTCGTAATACAGTGAGTTTAATAAAGATTAGATTTTTTTTACTTTTAACGCTAGCATTTGTAACCAGTCTCAAGGCAAAAAAATACAAAAACGTATTCAAACCAGAAAAGCATCACGTCACGGCATGTAGGGAAAGTTTATTCAAAGTCATATCACTAACAGCTGAATTTCTCTTTCAGCCAATTTCACATAAATTAATTGAACACTCAGCAGCTACAAAATTCTGGGCAAAGCAATCTTCGAACGTGCTTTGACACAGGATGTAGGCGATACCATGAGGCAGGGAAATGCATCTAGACTCATTTATAACTGCCTCATGCTTGTCAAAACACAGCAACTCAGCACTCAGTTAACCGCAGACACAACATAAAACCAAGCACGAAAACAAAACACTTTTAACAAAATTGCCAACGCAGAAAAAGTTACTCGGAGAAAAACATTTCCATGTTAAAAATTAATGAACCAAAAATTTCGAGAATATCGTTCAAACTTTCTATTTTCTTCGAATAAACAACAACTTTTCCCAGCGGTCAGCCATTTTATGTTTTCGTGTGACTGTATCGTTACGTCTAGCAACCACGTGAGAAAAATCAACCAATCAGAGCGCGTTTCATTGAAAAACAACCTGCCCTGCCCACTCGCTTTGACGCAAAACCACTCCAGTGAACAATGCGCAAGATTAAGCCAAACGACAAAACCGCAAAGCAAAAATTTAAAAAGAATTTCTAAGCACTAGAAAATTCCTAAACAGAACTATAAATAAACATTAGAAATAATTCGTAGTAATATATTACCGAAACAGACACAAAAACATTCGCAAAGAAAAATTTTAAAGAAGTAACACCGTTAGACAGAGTGCGGCAGTTATGTTATTAACATATCATCGACCATAAATTTTCTGACAAAGTAAGTATTTTACTAAACAAATGCATACAAGATTAGTAATGTTTATGTACCTTAACTTTAATAAAAAGATCATAGCCATTAAATTTGTAATCACTTCACAAAACGTTTCAGTAAAAGCTTATACTATATCATAAGTGTCAAACGACAGAGGCACAAGACTAGAAGGTATATTGCCTCTGCAGTTTTAACCGATGATGGTATAAATTTTTACCGAAACCGTTTTTAAAATGATTGCAAACATACTGGCTATGATTAAAGTTGAGTTCTACATCCATCTTAATGCTCCCAGTTTACGTACCTTCCTCATCAACAACAGGGATGGCACTGTACTGCTTTTCGATCAATAATTCCAGAGCATCTAATATCGTATCGAATTTCGTAACAGTTGGTACATTGTCGTATCGGCCAATTTTGATTTCCCCCAAAGTCTGCAAAAATTGTTCGAGCGACTAAAGTTTAAAGAACGTCTAAAAAGTGTAAAATCACTTAAAAATAACAACACTCGCTGCAAACTTGTTTGGCAGGCGTATGAGTAAGCTACAGCACAAAAAATCAAATCTTGTGCATATAATCCAGCGGTTTTCAACGATTCTGGTGGAGTGGAACCAACGAAACATTCTGGAGACTAGAGGAAGCCTGTGCATTAATTTAACTTACTAATTTACTTGCACCCAGCTCTAAATTGTAAACTTGCGGAACCCTGCACCGCACTGGCGGAACCCTGTGGTTCCGCGGAACCCCGGCTAAAACCACTGATGAATCATACAGATTCTGGAATTTGAATGTACACTTGCGGAATCCCCAGACTTTACAAGCGTATTGAAAATCACTGCTACAGTCAGACAAATGCAAACCGTTATTTCCTTTTTCTAATCGCCAGCGTGCCTCTACATTCTCGACCACCTACCACTACGATAGCACGATAATCGACAACATAGATTTAGCTGTCATCATCAGCAGTGTAGGCAAGGCAGTACAAAACTCAAAGTTTCGCTAACGCTGCTGATGACAGCTCGAGCTATGTTGTCGAAACGTCCAGTTTTAAGAATTACCGAGAATTTATTTTTCCTCCATTAGCAATTTTTGCCCCATATTTATTGCATTCCGAAGTTTCACTATGTTTACTTTCAAGCAGAAAATAGTAAACACTTGCGCCCTTTTCGCGAAAACAAAAGAAAATTACATCATATTGCAAAAAGTACTGGATAAATCACAGAGCTTCTGAGTCAGCGCTCATTATTAGGCCTCGCAGGTACAAAATTAAATAAGATTCTTTACATTACATAGCTAACAGACAAACAGATTTTGCGAAGTACTTAAAACTTATGACAGCGTACTTGTATGACCTTCTAAGCCAAAAGCGACCAACAAAAGAGAGATTATCGTCATTATTAACTTTGCTGAATAGGCCCAAATTGATAAAACGAGTGCGGCTGTGTGTCACGAGCTTATGGTGCGCATCTACAGGTAGCTGAAGCAGTGACAATTCGTCTGTCGGCGAATCATTGTGACGTTGTAAAATCTACTTAGTGTGACTTAGAAGCACTGAACTCTCGTATGTTAGCAGTAAACATTTTATCACTCGGCTAAGCAAGCGGATCAGGAAAATTTAAGATATCAGCAGATAAAGTTGCTATATTATTCACTGTTCAGACTACGCACGTTTTATTTAACACGAAGAAATTTAATGAAAAGTTTTGATGACATCCGTTAAAACTTCCGCTGCAGTTTTATTATTGAATGTTTTTGTTTTTACAAAACCAACTTACTTTGTTCATGAAACTTGGCTTTGGCAGTTCATTCATAAAAAGATTAAGAAACCGTAGTATTCGCTTGTGGTTAATAATATGAAATATATCTCCAGTTTGTTCGTCCATGATTGGAACCCTGTTTAGAAAGTTGTTGATTAGTTCAGTATGACAAAACCATCTTGGATGAACACAATGTACTGTGTAGCACCTTTATGAGCTTTCGCATAACTGAAGATTATTTGAATTTTTTTTTGTATTTAGTTGCATTAGTATATTTATGCTCCTATCACGAGAGAGCAATAGAAGCGCTATGAAGAGCTTGCTTAGAAGTTGCCGGCTACCTGTCTACCACACTAAGATGGAGGAATCCCGTTAAGTGCCTTTCCCACGGCGCAACATATAAACTTGCCGACTTGTTATCTACATTGTAACTTTAATGCTGAGCCTGAAGCAGAAAAGCTGTGAATACCAATTTTAAACTGCTGATTTGACCCGACTCCGAATCAAACCCAAGGCTACAGCTCCAGAGGCAGACGCTCTTACCACTCGTCCATCTGAGCTGCCAATTTTTTTGTGCTTAGTGAAGTACAAGCTTACCCGTGAAACTGTTGATTAAAAAGTATGTTAAGGGAATGAAGGAGCGTGTCATCTGGACGAACATTGGAAAAAGAGGATTCTTGTTTGAGTAGCTTCCTCCAGGATTGGATATTTTGTTCCTCCACGGATTCAACTTTCTGATCTGGCATCCTTGAAAAAATGTTGAAAATGAACAACAGTGCAAAAATAAGAGAAGGGTTCATCAATTTCAAGATGAAGAATCAATCGTGTTGATATATTTTTTGGCAATATAATGAAAAGTCAAAAAAAAACTTCGTTCTTTGGTTTTTAAAAACTAATGGTTAGCTAGAATTCAAATGTAAAATAACCAAACAGCAATTATGAAACCCAGTATTCTAGCGAAAATTCTTGAAACCGTTTGAGTTTTCACTTTTTATGCAAAAGAGTAAAGAAAACGCTTCTCTTGGTATTGCAATTTGAAAAGAGATCACCAAACTGACAGCTACCCAGCAGGGAATCGATGCATAGCCACGTGGCCTCAGCTACTTCATAGAAGCAGTGATTCATTTCATCTTCATTATACTCGCGGTATTACGCCGAAGCGTGAGACCAGTAGGCCCATCTCCGTCGCTTAGCGCCTGCGCAACACAGCTACGAAAAAAAAGCCGCAGCGGTGGCGAGCCGTAGGAGACACTGTGTTCGATTTGACCAGCCCGGGAATCAAACCCCAGACCTCCCTCACTGATAGCGAGGTCTCTCACAACTGCGCTATCCAACCAATTGATAAATTTCTCGTCATCCACAAAAATGTCTGCGACGCAAAGTCGCTAGCAAGCCGAAGACATATAATAACGTCTTTCCGCCACAACCTCGCGTGAATTTTAGCCCACGGCTGTTAGTAAATGGAATTTGGCATTTTGTAAACAGGTACCGCTCAATAAAGTCATTTGCAAATAAGCATGCAGCAAACAAAACTGACAATATAATAAAAACAAGCCACAAATCTATATTAGACAGAAACTTATTGTGAGAACTCCACATAGTAAAACAAAACCACTTCTAAACAAAGCAGGGTCTAGAGCACCGGCTGCTTTTTTTCTGGAACTACTCTTTGTACGCACCGACCCCAAAGTTAAATTAAATTTTTGATGTCTAATCCTATCAATCTCTCCATCCCTAACTGTACTCCAATATCCCGAACTTTTACCATTCAAGTTACTGCTGATATCGTCATAAAAGCAAGACACCGACGTCATGTACAGAAACAAACAAGCAGTCCGGTGCAGCAGCGTTTTGGCAATGGAAACCGGTCAATGTAATAGTAATAGCCAAAAACCTAGCTCCTCACTTGTGCGTACGAAGGATAACGCGAATGAAGTCAGTGACGGTTAACATTCCGACGTAGCAACAAATCTCAGAATCCCAGAGTGGAGCGGATCGTACGGAGTTGGCAATCAGAGCATGAAAAGCTTTCCTCGCTTGCAAACGAGTGTCAAATACAACCAACTTGCAGCTTGTAGGCATAATGTCATAGCAGGTATGTTCTATAAAGAATGTAGTGATTATAGTTACATTGTTTTTTCATGCACTTTTTCACAAAACAAACATATTTAAAGGAAAAACAGGGATATATTTCAACGATTTGATATATTTCGCCAAAATTAAACGGTGACCACAAAATTTTTGAGAAAAAACCTTAGGTTTCCAGGTATGGATTTAATTTTCCTTCATTGACTAGTGGTTTTCTGTTATTAGGAAGACGATTTTCTAAAAGATTTAAAAGAGCTTAAAAATCGACAACTAAACACTGAAAATTCAATCACATAACAAACCGCCCAGTTGGCGTCGCGGTTAAAGATATTGCTACCGGTGCGGGAAGTTCGATTCCCAGGCCGGTCAAATCGGACACAGTCGCCAACAGCTTCACACCGCTGCGATGTTTCTTCGGAGCTGTGTTGCCCATGCGCTAAGCTGCAGAGATAGGCCCCGCCACTCGCTACATCCTTCGGTGTAATACTGCTAGTATAATGAAAATTTGATCTGCTTTTTTTAATAAAATGTAATACGAACCTTCAAGGAAGCGCTGGTATATCAGGTCTGTGTCGTGATTAAATACAGACTCGGAGGAAGGGGTTCGAACCCGCTCGTGGGAGGAAGTAGAGGAGGGTGGAGGTTCTAAGGAGTGGTCGGAAGGTTTTACGGTTTCGTCCTCCTCATGAAGAGACAGTTCGTTCAAATCAGAAATTTCATCAAGAACTTCACTCCGCTTGGATGAACTATGCAAAAATATCATCAATGAATGCATTGTAACAGCTCACATGGCCGAGTGGTAAGAGCCTCTGAAGCTGTTTCATTCCGAGTCAGGTGACAACAAGGACTTTAAAATTGGTATTCACAGTTTCCTGCATGACGCTCAGCGATAAAAGTGCAGTGTGGAGAATAAGCCGACAAGATTACTTGTTGTGCCGTTGGGAAAGACACTACCCGGGATTTTTCCGTCTTAGTGTGGTGGACAGATGGCTGGCAACCCTTAAGCGAGCTTGTCATAGCGATTAGATAGCTTTTTCCTCATTGGAGGATAAATATGCTACTAAGCACAATACAAAAAAGTAGCAATTATAAAGACTGCGAAAAAAGTGGCTGAATAAAATAGCTTTGGAAAAGTAACAATTATGCGAAAATTAATATATTGCAATTTTTTTCAAGACTATTGCGCCCTTAATTCCTACAAAAAAACTATACTGCAACAAAGAACTAACGATAATGTTTTAACAAATGGACGGACTAATTAAACACCCGTTTCCTAACGGCACTATTTCCTGTTATTGCAGTTATCACTTTCTAGGAATCTCTGCCTAACATTCGGTCGATCTTTAATGTCAGAAAAAAGTAGCAAAATTTTTAAACCAATAATACCAAGTGCACATTTCAAAGGTTTTGCAAACTAGCAGGCAGCACAGAAACATCGGTAAAAAAACACAATAAAGCTAAACTTAACGAACATGACTAAAAAAAGAATTGAACAAATCAACAAACATTGCATTACAAATGGACAAATCATACCTTACAGAGGAAGTACGCATGCGCAATTGGCGCCCCTCTTCAACCTTTTCAAGTGACGTAATACTTGCAACGGATAAATTGTGAGATCCGCCTAAAATGGAAAGCGCATGTCTCATCATGAAAATTGAAACAAGCCAAGGCAGCACTCCATTGCTGCTTGACTTTTGCTAGCATTGCAAACGTGAGAGAAGAGTTTTAAAAGTGTAGAAAATTAAGTTTCATGAAGACATTCAGTGGCTGAAGACATCGCAAATGACGCGGAAGATCACGGGTTCAACTCCCGTGCTGGTCAAATTCGACGCAATGTCCCCAACGGTTCGCCACCGCTGCGACGTTTCTTCGGAGCTGTGCAGCCCGGACGCTAAGCCGCGGAGATGGACCCCGGCATTCGTCACACGCTTAGACGTAATACCGCGAGTATAATGAACATTTGACCTTTTTTCCAAAAGATCTTCAAAAGTAAATAGTGGTCAATCTAGTAGAAAATTTTGATTAAAAAGAAGCCAAACGTCGCTATATATACATCAACAAGACGTGTGCTAGCTTAACAGGAAAGTATAAGAACTGCGAATACACGTGCACTGGCTCAACCAGGCCGGACCACATCATAATACAACAAACCACGTTAGCAAGATACACAGCACGCTCAATTACGTAATGTTGCAGCAAGTTGAGACATGTTCTGCAATGAAAGTTTTCCATCCGCTTTTGAAGAGTTATGTGAAAATTAATATTCAAGCACAAACTAAAAGGGGGAACTGAGCGAGCATGGCGCAATAAGTGAATAGTTTCAACAGAGCGTAGCAAATTTTTATCATGTTTTTGTATTGAGTAGTAAATAGCTCAAGGCAACGACATTTTTTGAAGTCTTTTATCTTTGACAGTGCTTAACAATAGCTACAGTAGGTCGCATGAATTTTTGTCGCAAGACTTCAAAGACGCTATGGGAAAATTAAAAATTTCCGATTTAAAGCAAAAACTTTTCCCACAAAATTTTTTGAGCTATAACGACTTCAATATGAACATAAATAACTGACGTAGTTTTCAAACTGTATGGAACTGAAAATTCAACAATAATTGAGGGAGACTGCGAAGTGAGCTAGCGCTCTTCGAGTAAGCAGCCAAACGGTAAATACGTCAAATGCAATCGGCTCCAGACCGAACACGTCACGTAGGATTTGTCACCAGCGCACGGTACCGCTAGGCCACGTCAATACAACTATAACCAATTCCAAAAACAAATGGTTGGTTTCTGACGCATGGCGAATGAATAATAGGCGTATGAGGAAATGCAGTGTTCTATTCGCTTTGAACATAACGTTTTATAAATTAATCAGGATATCCTCTTTTAAACATCTGTAGCGATCAGATTTTGCAATTATGACATTCAAGTCAGTAACGAACAGTTCATTCACCATTATAGTGGCAGTCATGCGCCAAAGTCGCAAGCACTACAACGAGGTTATGACGTGCTTATACCACGTGAAACCTACGATAAACCAAATGCTTAAGCATGAAGCCACATAGAGAGCAGATGTAATACATTAACATGGGAAAAGAAGAGTGCAATTATTTTGCTAGCATCTGTTTCCAACTATGCGTAACAAGAACAGCTCAACATACAAATACTGCAATTATTTTGCCAGCATCTGTTTGCAACTATGCGTAACAAGAACAGCTTAACATACTTTAAATCTCACATCTGAGAAGATAAAGCGCAATAAAGTAACATGCGCTTACAACATCATGTCCTATTCTTCTCAGCAGCCTATAGTTGCTCTTACCGCAAGTTACCGGAACGTGAAAGACGGCAACGCGACGGCAATTTTTTCGAACTACGTTTCTTAATGTGTATTTGACTAAGCAAAACCTACCACGTAAGCGTATATTGTATTGCATGTCACCTTGGGGGTGACGCATTTAATCAACAATATGCTGGCAGTTGAAGCATAAACACTCACCACTGCTTGTTGAATCGTCTCTTTTCTTTTTGAAACTTCCGCTACGACCCAATTTTTTACGGAGTTTCTTCAAAGCAGACATCCTGCTCATATTCATGTTACTCCGTCTGTTCGAATCCGACTCTGAATACGCCCGACGTCGCGGGTCCTGTACTACGTCATTGAACTGAGTCTGTGGAATACCTGGCATCGAAAATAAAACAATGAAAATCTTGGAATTAACTTGGAAGTTTAGGTACACTAAAAATGTGCTGCTTGTTAGATTCCAACAAGCAGGGATAATTATCGCAAAGCATCTTATCCAAGGACGCAGCAACGAGGCTTAGGTGGGAGTTGAACCATCTACCTTGCGATTGTGGCCGTCGTAAAAACGACGCTCCGAACCACTCGGCCACGCAGCGGACATGAGCTGACAGCTCTTTATAGGTGCAGCAGTCGTGCTGATTCTTATAAGTTTTTTTACTTGCACAAGTGTTATGATAACGTCTTAACGTATATCATTTTGTCGCTGTTTCCTTAATTTTTACCTCGCTGTGGTTTGTGTTATCAATGTTTATTATTTCATGGCCGAAAATAAAAATTCACTACTACCAAACTCTCGTGGGTCTATAAAACCGTGGGACGCAAAATCAATAAGCTAAACCAAGAAAAAGCTGTTGGCATTATCTTTTTAAAAGAACTATGAGCCAATTTCATTGTGAGTCCGAATTAGCGTCCGCGTAGCAATATGTAACTGAATTAGCTTGGAGTGACGTAGTTCATGTTTAAATACGATAAGGTGTAAGATTGAACGGCAGCCTTGCACCATGACGCGAATATTATACAGCTTATTCTTTCTCAAGAAAATAATCGTCTCGACAATGGAATAGCAATGCTGCAAAATACACAATAGAAGCCGATTGTTCAACCACAATTAACTGGTTGTGATGAATGACGTCATAAAACTGATATGTCAAGTACACTGATAAAAACTTAACACACGAAACAGACTAAACAAGTAAATATACAAAAAATTCGATGTCAATTTAATTTTTGTTACAGAAAATATCACTCGCTATATTAGCGTTCGGTTTCATCAACTGCATTGAGGTAAAAAAAGTCAAATCTTCATCATACTTGCGTTGTAACGCCGAAACGTGTAACGAGTGGGGGAGGGGGGCATCTCCGCTGCTTAGTGCTTGAGCAACACAAAAACGTTGCAGCAGTGGCGAGACGTTGACCACACTGTCCGATTTGACCTGTCCGGAAATTGAACCTCAGATCTCTCGTACCGATAGCGCTGTCTTTACCACTACGCCAACCGGGCAACTACATTGAGGTAAAGGTATCAAAATTCGGTATTTAATTAAAAATTCAATATCTGACATTTCCTTACGGCTAGTCCAATATGCAAACGAAGTTAAGATTCTAAGAATAGGAACTTCCAAAACTTATCGCTGATATCATAAATCAATACGTGAAGAGGAATTTTGTTTTTTCTAAAGTTTTCATGGCATTTTCATAACTATTGATTTACGACATCACTATAAAGATCTTTCGCTGCCATTTAACAATCACGAAAGTACCATCAGCGATCAAACGAAGGCAAAGCAGTAAATTCACCTATATAAGCGACAGCACAATACACATGGTCATATAAGCTTCGGCAACGAAAAAACAAACCGTTCTGGTAGCAACTGCAGCGGTTAGATACAAATATGGTGGCAAGATCTACTTGAAACGTATCAATTTCAATCCGCAAAATAACAACTTTAACTACACCGTAACTGCATGGACCAAAACCAAACAAGCTGCATCATGCAGTCCCGTCTACTAAAAATACATTGACTGTTGAAGAAACGGTCGACAGCGAAAAGCTCTACCGGAATTGCAAAAAACGAATTTCTTAAATAGATTTCACCATAACAGATTCAAAATTTTGAAGCGAACTAAGTCTACGTTTGAGCATAATACCACTATGTTAAACGCTACCATAAAAGACGGTAGTTCAAAAACTGGAACATTTTTAGATATACGCAAGTGGTTGAAACGGCAAAATTACAACATTTTAAGCAATTACAACGGTTTAAACTTTCTGAGTTACACGTACGTTTGATTGTTTCGACACAACAGAAGAGAAAGTCTACTTTGATTATTCTGGTCGTTCCAACACCATGACCTCAGAATAGAAAAGCTCGCCAATCGATTATTGCCTTCAGAGAATGCTAACTCTCACGTAAATGGGTATTTAATGTTAATAATAAGGAAGTAGCTAGACAAAAATTCAATTTGTAAGCAAACGCATCAATATTCCAATTATTTTCGTTCCGTATGCAGTAGTAAGCAAACGCATCAACATTCCAAATATTTTTGTTCCGTATGCAGTTTTATGTGGTATGATTCTAGCAATAGTTTTCAACAATCGAAAGGCACTTTACAAAACTTTATTGTGTTGTGTATCCCAATTTATTTTGCTGCGCGATAACTACTCGGCCACTAACTCGCAAAAAATATGCAAAACTTTTACCAACATACACATACGTGAGAGTTTTTTGATTGCTACAGGCCTACATATGAGATGCAAATGAGGTGAGCCAGAACAGAGACAGTAGTTTAAACGATAGTAAACAAAAACTGGCATTAAATGCAAACTGTAGCGATGATATAATTTGCAGGTACTTTATATTTTTTTGCATTTAGTCACATGTTTTTTCACCTATTACGAGAAAGCGATTGAAGCGCTACAACGAGCTCCCTTAGGGGTTGCCAACCACCTGTCTACCACTCCAAGATGGGGGAATCCCGCCAAACGCCTTTCCCAACAGCATAACAAGTAAACTTGCCAGTTTGTCCTCCACACTGTCCCTTTAATACTGAGCATCAAGCAGGGAAGCTTCGAATACCGATTTTTCAGTCATAGATTTCACTCAATTCGAAATAAGACCAGAGTCTACAGCTCCAGGGGCGGTCGCTTTTACCTCTCGGCCATCTGAAGCCGTTGATTTATTAGAAGTATCAATTGGCCTTAGCAGTCGCTGATAATTCACACTTCAGTGTCAATTCACTTTAAGGACCAAAACAAAACAGAAGCCGTCAACCAAGACCGTCAATACAAGACCAACCTTAAAGTTTTCATCAAAAAATGCCTTTGGTCTAACCAACAAAGGCGATTCTTCACTCGTCCCAGACAAACAAAATAAATTACGGTGCGCTAATCATTAACCAATCAAAAGCAAACACTGTAATAGCAGACGCCTACATAAAACTGCAGCAGCAAAACAACTTCAACCAAAACACATCGTATGTTTTTCAAAACCTAAGATCCCTAACTCCATCTCTTCGACAGCAAACAATGTTTGCGACAAGCTTAGGTCAAAAGCCAGCGGCACACCACGAAGACCTTTTATTACAGCATGGGCACCGGAGAAAGCCAGTTTTGGGCCTAATACGGATAATAAGTTCCAAACTGAGTCTTTTGATCGCCATGTTAAACGGTATCTACTGCTACATTGCTTAGGTAGTTTAGTTACGTAGATTTGCCAAGAAGCTTGAGAAAATTAATCACAAATCACTGAATGAGCACTGGGCAGTATTCAACACAATATCTTGTTACATAAACTGAAGCCAAAAACCACAAAAAATCAAAACTTCATTGTATTCGCGGTATTACGCCGAAGCGTGTAACGAGTTCCAAAGAAACGTTGCAGCGGTGGCGAGCCGTTGGTGACACACTCTGTGTCCGATTCGATCCGCCCGAGAATTGAACCCAGACCTCCCGCGCCGATAGCAGTGCCTTAATACCTACCCCACAAGCCAACTTTTGCTGCAACAACTCCAACCTTGTTTACAGCCAATGTTCCGTATGTAATTAATATGACAGTTGATTTATAATTGCTAGTATAGTCGGAGCAGTGGGCAGACAATTTCGAATAGAAATTTACAATCGCAAAAACACAAGCAGCTTAAGGCTATGACAATACCACGAGTGCAAACGACGGACAAACAGAAGAGCGCAAATAAAATAAACTAGCGGTTGTGTCAATGTTGTTTCAAGTCTAGTCCATAGCCACAAAATCATCTTTTGATCGACAGAGGTCGCTGAATTACCCGGCCATAAACAATCGCCAAGTGTGTGTGCACAAGATCGCCAAGTGTGTGTGCACAAGACGTCGTGTTTGTGAACTACTAAATAGTGCAACAATGCATAATTGGAAGTTGCTGAACAATAACCCCGGAGGATGTGCTCACAGTCCAACAATACCCATAAACAGGAACAAACAGATAGTAACAAAGCACACAACACGTAACTAAAAATAACTAATAACAAGTTAATCATTAGATAACTTGAATCCAAATTCATAGTCTAGTCGAAAACAAAATATTTTGAATCATTGACACATTTTTTGGTCATATCTAAGGTACAACCAGAGCATTGTACCTTAGACTGTTAGTGTATTGCTGTTTGTGGTGGTGAGAATAAGATCGTTCTATCATGAATACAAAACCTGATTTTAAAGCCAATGTCAAATAGCTTGTACAGCCAGCAGTAAAATAAGTATACATGGTGTTCCAAAAATCTCGGGCACATTGAAGCCCCCATATCTCCTTAACTATGAATGGCAGTAAGATAAAAGTTGTGCCATTTTAAAGCTAAATACAATAAGTTTTTTGCAAGCTTTTGTATCTTCAATAATTTCCAAGATATTCTATGTCAAAATGTGACCAAGACTTTTGGAACATCCAGTATGTTTGATTTTTTGTCGTAAACGGGTCGAAATTTAAAAAAACTTATTTTCAAAGATTAAGTCGTTAGCTTAAAGAACTTTCTCATTAAACCGAAAATTTGTGTTAGTTCCGGGAAACGCTAAAGAAAAAGTGATAATGATTGCTTAAAACTCCTGACGACCAAACGAGGCGTTGATCGCAAGCTTGAAATATTCTTGGATATTTAAACAATGTGGTTTATGACATTGTAAACATGAAATATAAGTTGAACGTTAACTAGCAAAAGCACTCACCATTAAGTCTGTTAGGAGGAGGTGACGATACACTGGATTCACAACATTCACTCACGGTCCGGCCTAGGTTTCGATACCGTAACCTACTGCTCGCATGCTCATCTCTACAATAATAACCATTGCTTCTGGCAGACCTGCAAACAAAATTTAAACCATCACCGGACGGTTGGCATAGTGGTTAAGCACATAGCCATCGGTGCGGGAAGTCATGGGTTCGATTCCCGTGCTGGATAAATTGGACACAGCGTCGTAAATGGCTCGACACCGCTACGATATTTTTTCGAAGCTGTGTAGTCCAAGCGCTACGCCGCGGAGATGGACCCGGCTACTCGTTGCACGCTTCGGCGTGATATCGCGAGTATAAGGAAGATTTGATTTCGAGCATTGATATAAGCTACATTTATAACGTGGATTGGGGGAATGCTCGAAACGGCCTAAAATCATCCCGCGTGGAATAAAGTTCGGCGTTACGGGTTCGATTCATGACAGGAGCTGATTGCATTTCACAAACAATTCGAGCGCTTCTCATTCGAAAAAAGCAAACTTGCGTTACTGTGTCCGGTACCACACCATTCAATTTGTTAAAAAAGTTGAATTAATTTTTTTTGTGAGCTTGTCGTAGATTAAGTCTGGCAACATGAGAAAATTCTAAAAAGCAGTCCAACTGGTAAAAAAAGTCCGGCCACAGTTAGAGTACGTCGCGTAAATCGCCGAACTAAAAACTGAGACTTAAAAAAATCAAAAGAAACTTCACGGACTTGTTTCACTAGCAAAAAAAAATTATATCGCATTTTTTGTGCGGGAAAGTTAAAAATGTCAAGGCATGCAATTTCATAACTAACCCATTGAGAGGCACTTGATTCTGAAAGAATCCTTTTGGAGTGCTGTAATATTGATACATGAACGATGTACTGCGAGGAGACATGCTATAAACATTGAAGGAGTGACCTCCATGTGAAGAATTGCTCAAAGATCTCGAGAAAGCTGCAAAAGTAATTAATTTGTACAAGTATCAAAAAAAAAGTCTATTTGCGCAGTCTTTAACACAACGCTATCGGTGCGGAAGGTCTGGGTTTCGATTCCCAGGCTGGTCAAGTCGGACACAAAGTCGCCGACGGCTCGCCACCGCTGCTACGTTTCTTCGGAACTGTGTTGCTCAGGCGCTAAGCCGCGCAGATAGGCCCCGCCATTCGTTACACGCTTCGGCGTAATATCGCGAGTATCACGAAGGCTTGATTTTTTTGTTTTTTTTGAAGTATCAAAAGATGGAAACGTATCACTAACAGTCAAAATTTGATCTAAAACAGGGAAAATATCCGTTTCTTTGACATTCTAACGCTTCTACACAGACGCAATATGCAATTACACGAAAAAATTGGGCAAAAAACAAAACTGCAAAGAGGAAAAAAGCAAACTGTTTAAACCACTTTATAGTTAAAGATTTACCTGTAACTGGAAAACGATCATTATCATAGCCATCTCCGTTGTTAAACGAATCACTAGAGTCATAAGATTCACAAGCAGACTGATGCCGGATCTTTTTCTAAAACACCAAATAATTAGCATTACACTGTGAAAGCAATGTCAACGAAATAAAACAACTGAGTATCAAGAAAGCACAGGCCGAGTCCATCCAGAAGCTGATCTAGTGCCTGCTCCTCAACCTATTTTAGTTCGTAGCTCTCATTGCCCAACATCGTTTTCGGAAAGTAGATACCGGAAAATAAAGTAAAATATGAGAAAGTTATTTTTAATGCCACATTTGAGCTTTTTCATAAGATTACACGGAAAGGATGTCAAGCAGTAACGCAAAATCATGTACACCAGGTCACCTTCTGCTGCTAGCATAAGATTCGATTGAGCGCATTTTAAAACTAACGTAGGTACTGGCGTACAAAAAAGAACGTAGTACCTTGAAAAATATTTAATGACAAACACATTCGATAAAACCGTGAAAACTTATTGCTTTTATTGGTTTGGCAGTCAAGCATGGCCGAAAGCAATTAGGCCGTTTACCCAGAGTCATCCTCAATTAAAGTTATGCAATATATACGTGATGTCGCATCAAAAAAAATGCAAGATCGCACAAAAAGAAATTTTATTGTCGAAGAAGTTAGAATTGAAAATCTGCTAGGATATTGAAGATAAGAAAAGGCATAATGAAACAAAAAAATCACGTTTTTAAAAAATAGTCAGTGCATATGTCAACCTATCTTACATTAACTCTAAAAACACTTTATAATACGATCTAATGGCATCAGCATTAACGTATTTAAAACCAAGACTGCAAATCCTACACAGAAAGTGCTCATATTAGCGTCTTATTTATTAACTCAGCACTGTTAGCAAAATTAATATCCCGGCAAACATACTTGGCTTGAATATGAGACTCTTTGAAAGTAAATCAAGTTATTAGCCTGTGATTAATCTATATCAAAAATACAATTCATTTTTCACATACCTGCATCGGAATGGGAAGGCCAGCTCCATTAGCTTGGCTTTGCCTCTGCGTAGTTTTCAAAGCTGAGGCCGGCTTGGTTTGCAAATTGACACTTTTAACAGGACACGGCTCGCTATGCATTCCAATATTTGTGACTTCTTTCTGAATAAATTTGAAACAATAACCAAATAAGAAATTATTTTCTCTACCTAATGTGTAGTCAAAATCCTTATAATTAATCTAGCAAAATCGTGACCAAAATACATAAGAGTAAAAATATAATCAAATTTATTTTTAACATTATCAAGACATTCATATCACGAACGTAAGGACATTGCATATTGACACTTAAAAGTTTATTATAGCGCAATTAGGTCATGCTTTTTCGATGCTGCATTGCAGTATAACAGCAGCCAAACTCACTTTAAAAACGGTTTTGGCAATAGATACTGCTCAATTAATACTAAGCACGTTGCTGACAGATATTTTAATCTCACAAAACTGAAGCTCAGTTTAAAATCTCTTATGCAAAAAGACCTATATAATTGATATTTTGGGCTAAAAAACGCATAACTTGATTTTACTCCGCTAGAAAATACAACCACAGTTTCACAGATCAGCAGTGTGACTATGATATTGTCCAATTTAGTCTACATTATGATTGGGCAATAATTAGAATTATATTCCAGAAAATTATAATAATTATGTAGTTATATATTATGCCTGTAGGTCTATTTAAAGTTGGAAAAACCAGTACATTAAAATTATCACTAATAATAACTATCTGTGCGCACAAAATCAAAATCACAATGCCACGGCCAATACGAAACTAAACATTAAATGAAATGTTTAATAATAGCTTTGCCAAAGGACATCAATTAGATTATAATTTTATGCTACCTTCAATCAATTAAAATGCGTCCTTTTCTTTCATAGAAATCACAGCTTAATTGCTCAATTTGAAACTAATCAAGCCACACCTAGGCAACCAAAAAACAAACTTTTAAAAACTAAACATTGTCTTCAGTAGTTAAATCTAAAATTCGAGGCCACAGTAGAGCAAACGAGGATCACATTGTTGGATGAAAATGGCTTATGTGAGAATGACATTTAAAGTGTCACCAATGGTTGCAAACTGCTGCAACGTTTCTTCAAAGCTGCATTGCTCAGATGCTAAGTCGCAGAGATGGGCACTGCCACTCCTTACTATGCTTCAGTGTAATATCACAAATATAATGAAGATTTTGAGACAGAAAAAAGTAGATAACCAAAGAATATATGGCATGAAGAAAACGAAGATTAAAGAGTAAGCTATAAGAAATAAGAACAGTATGTTTTAAAAATTTTCAAAAGCTAACAAAAATAAAACCAATACTGGTAGATGAAAGCATTAACAGGCCTAGGCTACCATCTTTATAGATGGAACCGGAACATCTTAACATCATCTTCTCAGATAATGATGAATAAACAGGAGCAGATACTATTAATTGCAAGTTGGGCAACACAAAGTTTCATCTTCAAGAAAAACCATAGACTAACATCACAATTGACTTACCATACAACTGAAATTCTTGTGTTTTGGATGGAATAACAAAGGGAAAAATTGTACAAAAATTGAGAAACTGTCAATCAAACATATGAAAACAATGCAGGAAGCAATACACACCTTTTAGCAATTGTTACTTGAACATAAACAACAACATAGTACATAACACCTGTCAAAAAATTTATTTAGGTTTGAAAAAAAATTATCCAGTGTAGAAAAGTGTTATTACGCAAAATCAAATTCCCAGGTCAGTCAAATCGGACACAATGTTGCCAATGGCTCGCCACCGCTGTGACATTTCTTTGGAGCTGCGTAGCCCAGGCGCTAAGCCATGGAGATGGGCCCCGCCACTCATCACACACTTTGGTGTAATACCGCGAGTATAATGATTTGATTTGAAAATTGAAAGCAATAAATGAAGGTCAAGCTAGTATGGCATCAGTTGCATTCTCACACAATGAAACATTTGGTGGTTAATGTATATATTGCAAAGGCAGTGTCTATTTTGCCGTTAACGGCATAATAGCTTTTAGGTCTATTTTGCCGCAGCTACATAACCCCATGTCACACAAATATTACATCATATTCTATGCTACTGTCTTCATGAACCCAATTGCTAACCCCAGGTCATACGAATCCGAATCAAACCAAAGCGATCCGAACCGAAGCCGCGACGAGAATCGAACCCAAAACCAGTGCAGCACTTTCCTACATATGCTGCGCTCTATCCACTGAGCTATCGAGAAGTCGTGGCAATTGAGCACAAAACAGCGCTTAAAAACCGACGACGTCACTTATGGCAAAATAGACCTAAAAGCTATTTTGCCGTTAACAGCAAAATAGACTCTACCTATTACAAAGGGGCTAATCGTTTTTAAAAGGCTCGCTTTATATTACAATGGATGGTTCACTTTAAAGCGTTGGGCGAGAATTCCCCAATACATCATCGCGTAACTGAGACTTGCATTGGGTAAAGGTAAGAGTATGTCTGCATTGTGCATGACGTTTTGGGGAATTCTGGTCAGCTTTAAAGAGAATCATCCGTTGTAATACGAAGCGGCTTAATTTATGCAAGCCCCATAACGCACCAGTACCAGTACTATGCCAAACTGTAACAAAGATATTAATCAATCATAGCAAGCAAAAAACAAAAACTCTAATTAAAATAAATTTTAAATTACCCAACACCACAATCAAATACCGCAATCACGCTTTGTTGCCACACCCGTATTCAGCATCTTCCCTAAAAAAACTAATCAGCAAACCACAGTACGATGCGCTGGGCTAGACCATAGTAGAATGGATCTACTTGGGCAGGCATTTAGTCAAATTTTTTGTATCAGACGTTGATGTTATGCTGTGATGCAGCGATGGCGGAAGCATTTCTAAAGTGGAGGGGCCCAAAACCAATGACCACATATTTTCACCTACAACCAGGGCCGGCAGTGGCGTAGCGAGAAATTTTACAAGGGAGGGGGCATAGTTTCCACATTTTTTTCAGCTTATTTTTTTCGGCAGAACTAGTTTGAAGCTGATTAAGAAACAAGAAAAACTGTAGATGGGTCCAGGGGGCATGCTCCCTGGAAAATTTTTGAAAATTAACATGCTGTAATGGCTATTTTAGTGCTTTTCGAATAATTTTCAAGCAAATTAAGATGTTTAATTTTTTTCACTCTAATTCTGATTGCTTCGCCAAATATGATACATTTTGTTCACACATTTTTATTCATGCGTGTCTAAAGCGTAAGGCTTACAGCTATTGAACAGGTTTGAAATTAAAGAAGATTGTATGCATCAAAAACATTTTTGAAAATGGTTGGTGGGAGGATGGATATACCTCATCCTACCCCTATGAATTCGCCCCTGGCCATAAGCTACAGACTGACAGAAACCATCAAAAAAATTTGACATATTTTAGTCACTTGGCACCATCGGTAGTGTTCTTGTTAACTAAAAGGCAGAGTCAAAAGGGTAGGGGGCATGGCACAATGGCCCCGCTTCTAAATACGCTCCTGAGGGCCGGATTTAGACAATGAGAAGCCCTAGGTTATTTGATCACACTGATTGGAAAAGCAAAAAAAGGTTGTCACGTCCTCAGATGTCCTGTTTCCACTGAAAATATCGGTATAGCGAAGAGGAAAAAAGGTATACACATCCTCAGATATTCTGTTTTCCACTGAAAGTATCATAAAGAGAAAAAAAAATCTTCATTGTTCCTAATAAGGCCCCTCCATTTCTTCGAGGCCGTAGGTTTCAGCCTACTTAGCCTGTATGTAAATTCGGCCCTATGCCTACAATCCATATTTAGTTTGTCCACAAATGACATGTGCAATTTATGTGGGGTTCGGACCCACGGTTCTTGCTTCTAGTTTTTGTTCCCCCCACCATCAAACAAAATTTTTAGTCTATAAAAAACATCTTTGGATTTAAGCTCTTTCCTGGCCTGTTAAGTTTCGATGGTAGGCCTATTAAGTTTCAAATGCATTCATGCAGAGGCAATATTGTAGAAATAAACGCGTCAATTAGGGCCCCCCAAGCCCCCCCCTGAAAAAAAGTGGGGTTCCAGGGCCTCTCCGGCCCCCTTAATTCCACCACCTATGCTGTGATGTCACCATAGCAACTGTCTATGACAGCTGACTCTTGACTTTCCCTGTTTCCCCAATGAACCGATACTCTTTAACTTTTGCACTTGCACAAGTTTAATCTAGCCTCATGCATTGCACAATAGCCTGGTAGTCAGTAACCTGGACTACCGCTATGTGTAGTCTACAGATAACCAGAGCAGACCGCATCAGTTACAAATCAATAACCAGACATTTCAGAGCTCACTTCGTTTGACAAATCAAATTAGTCTTCAAGTCTAGCTTTCTGGCATAACTTATCGTATCTTACAACCAGTCTGTTGCACATGCCTACAAGTAGGCCTACACAGGAACGCAGAACGCACCGGCAGACAAGTGGACACCGAATTTTAACCTAGTCTACATGGACCTATCAGCAATGTATACTGGATAGACTAGGGCCTTCTGGCTCCGAACGGTAGGCTAAGACTAGGCCTAACGTAAGGTAACACGCTTAAATTCTGTTGCCAAGTTATATCAAGAGACTGCGGTGCTTACAGCATAACCGATACCCTATTGAAATTGCATTGCCATTGCAGCCACTTCGCACTTGCATCAATTTTGCACGCGGCACCACGAATCACGTTCAATTGTTTACTACCAGAACCAGATTTAGAAAATGAATCACTTCTTCCATTGAAGCTTCATTACGTCACTATACAAACTTAGTAGGCGGAACTTGTCTATAATCACGTGGTTAGTGTTGCCATTTAAATTAATTTAATGGTGAATTTTGACTGAAATTCATTCTGCATAAAAATATTATTTAGAGAAGCTAAGGTCACGCCAACGTCGTAAAGGAAGAAAGGCCTAATTAATAACAGCAAAAGCGTACTCAGATAAAAACTAGTGAGCACAAAAATATCGAAGTTGAGAGGTAAAGAAAAAAGTAACGTAATATAAGGAGTCTTTACAGACTGGAATGAGTCTAGCCTGGTTTGGATGTACATTGCAAGGCTGACGAAACTTTTCTAACGTTATTTACTATATTTGAATCGAAAATGCAGCTTTATCCAGAGAAAGTAGAATAGCAACAGAGCAGTTCCAACCTTCAGTAAGAAAAAAACTGCTAAGTGAGCCGTTAATCGAACCACAACCTCCACCATACCCAAATTCTTTTTACCAACGATAATCTGTGCCGGTCAAGCTACACTGCATACCGATAGGCCTAATCACACAACTTTTTTGCTGGACGTAAAGAGTATCGGAGCTAGAGAGACAGTTTAGGCTAGATGTAGCCTACCCGGTGTTTTTTTCTTGCTACACTTGATGGGAGATCAGCTAGAGGCATTGAAGGTTGCCTCATTTTTTAGTAATCCAACAAGTGGTAAGAACTCCTACGCAAACCTGTTAGGGCGCATCCGACGCTTTCTCGCGATAGAATAAAAAAGTAATTGAAAAATCGTTTTTTCGCTGTGTTACTACAATCCCTATTTGTCGCAAGCGCGGCCGCTGCTCTTGTTGTGACTTCTTAAAAAATAATTTAGTTTTCAGACAAGCAGCTTCTTTGCAATGAACTTGCACAAGAGTTTGCCAAATTCACACAGCTGAAACTCGTAGTCTACAATCCCGAGATCATCAAGAAATTGAATTGGTATAACAAAACAAGCAAAAATCAATGCAAGATGAACCAACAGCAGCAATGAAAATTAACGGAAGTCCACAAATCATGGGTAATTTTTGTTGAAAATGACAACTCTATCAATAAATTTGATAAACTGAAGCACAAAAACAAAACACAATTAGTAAACTTTTTTAAACATCAATTAAAGGCAAATTTACGATCTATAGCTACAAGCGGTTTCTCAAAACAGAAACGAATGTAAGAACGAAAGCCGGCAAAGTGAGCTTGAGCTCTTTTTATATACCATTTGCTTTTGCCATATATCAATAAATCACGCAAGGTTTTCCACCCAGCACGGAGCACTGGGTCTAGCTGTTGACATGTAGGCGCATATACGCTAGCAAACTCATCATTAGCCAGCCTACACAGGCCATCGCAGTCAAGACAGTACTAAGAAATTGGAGGGTACCGAGGTTAATTTTTCGGAAGGCCTTTATGCTTTTCGAAGACCTGACTTTGACGTTAACAGCATACTCCTTTTCAGAGGACGCGATTTGCCGGAAGTTCCGGGGCTATAGCCCTTCTCAGAACGGTCCTGACCGCAGTAACTACTACACAAAAAATTGTCAATAATTGCACTACAGTGTAACAATATGTTGGCACTTGACAGCAAGTGGTACGCTTATGAGCATTGAGTAATGCAGTTATTGGCCAAATTCAAAGAATCAACAAAATACAGTGACGTGAAAATGTATTAAACAGTTATTCTCATGCGCACCGCTATCAATTGCCTCGAAATAGTAGGCACAATCATAATGATAAATTATAATATGATTTCATTGGGCACGCTAAATAAATCAATGACTGCAAGGCAGATCACCCAAAATGAACTCAAATGAGGGGCGGAACCAGAGGGGATAATGAGGACAGCGTGCACTACTGCATGTGTGGATGATAGCTCAGCGACGAAAATTACTAAATACAAGTCAAATTGGCGGTGCAAAGCGCAAAATACAGGAGGCAGATCTTCCTGCAACGAAACGCTGTAGCTAAATGGAATAAGAATGAACCAACCCTGACGCATAGTTTGTTTGAAACTTCATTTTAATTCGATTCCGCTTTCAAACCAAAACCTAGATTTCGCTTTCAAACAAAACAAGAAAACAAGCTTGTGGCACAATGAAGGCTCAAGGTTTTGAATATCAGCAAATGCTACAAACCGCGGATCGCATTTCGAAATTTTTTGCACGTTTTTACATTTACCGAAGCCTAGTAGAAGAATCTGAGCCATTGCGAGCATTTTTTGAAAATTTGATTCATATCTACTTCGTAATCATAAATTATAAATCTGCTTGGAAAAGAACTTTGTAATTTTTGGAGTAGTCCATCGGTATTTCTTCTTTGATTTGCTTAGCTCCAATCAAAGCTGCACCAACAGCGCTACTCTGTACCAATTCAACAAGAGTAAATGCTCTTAAGCCAACACTTTTCCCATTCCTGATTCGCTTCAGGAAAGCTGTAATAAAACGACTACGTAAAAACACAGCATTATTTACCGCAAAAAAATACATTAAAAAATTAACTCTTTATTATACTCACAATATTACGCCGAAGCACGTAACGAGTGGCGTGGCCCATCTCCGTGGCTTAGCGCCGGGCCAACACAGCTCCGAAGAAGCGACGTCGCAGCGGTGACGACACTGCGCCCGATTAGTCCGGCCCGCGAATTGAACCCTCAACCTCCTAACACCATTAGCGATGTCTTTAACCATTACGCTAAAGCAAGGGAACAGGTTCGAAGTAAATGAGGTTAGTAGGAAACAACTCAGTGAATGGCCCCAATTCGACATTTTTATCTTGGAAAAATCATAACGTTAGCAACGCTATATTCGTCGAAGGCTTCGGCCTTACCGCTGAGTATAATCAAGATTTGACTTGATTTTATTATAGAAAATAAGAGGAACCAGATCCTTATTTACTGTTATGGACGATGTACCATTTTCGAATTTTACAATAAACAAAGCTATTTCTCAAAATATTCTAGATGCAGCAAGCCAGTGCTTGAATGACCTAAGCAAAACACTAGCAAATAAATGACAGCGAAATAACGTTTTTACACTGACTTACGAGGAATTAAAATCATGTAAAATGACATAAAGTGTAGCCCAGGCAACTGCTTGAAGAGAGCATAACACATCAAAAATATACAAATCAAAATCTTCCAAAATCAAATCAAATCTTCATGTATGTAAATTCATAATGTTTCAAATTCATAATTCAAATTCATAATGTAATAATTCAAATTCATAATGTAAAATCAAATCTTCACTATACTCGCGGTATTACGCCGAAGCGTGTAACGAGTGGGGGGCCCATCTCCGCAGCTTAGCGAAGGGGCTACACTGTCTACACAGCTCCGAAGAAACGTCGCAGCGGTGGCCAGCCGTTGGCGACATTGTGCCGATTTGGCCGGTCCGGGAATCGAACCCCAGATCTCCCACACCGATAGCCTGAGCGCTTAACAACTAAGCTAACGGCCGGCCGTACATAATACACATCAATATCATACAACCAAAATCAAATGTTTATTATACTCGCGGCATTACGCCGAAGCGTGTAACGTGTTGCGGGGTCCATCTCCGGGGCCTTGCGCTTAAGCGACACAGCTCCCGCAGCGGCGGCGAACTGTTGGCGACACTGTGTCTGATTTGACCAGTTCAGGAATCGAACCCAGACCTCCCGCTCCGATAGCAATGTCTTTACCACTACGCTACACTACTACGTATTACCTCAAAGCAAAAAATATTGTTAGGTGCCTGGCACAACTTAGCATATTACTTAAAAGCTAGTCACCCACCTTCTTTCATTAAACTCCAACTTTTCCAAACCGAACCAACACAAACAATTTGAAGACCGCCTTTTTGCTCGAGTGCTTCCTACAAGAACATGTAAAACTATAAAAGATGAATTAACTCCAGAATTCAGCAAACCAGTCAAGTATTTTATATACCTTGTCGCACTTAGGAACCAGCGCTATGACGTGTTGAGCCAATACTTCACCAGCCTCAGCAAAAACTAGATTCGATAATGCGTTGTTTTTACCTGCAAAAAGATAGCTCAAATAAAACAAAAAAAAACGGCTAAAGCACCCAAATTGTCGATATTACGCTAGGCCCAAAAAAGAATAATGGTAATTAGTGAATGGAGTAATTTACTTGTTGATTAAACACGTAAAAATCGGCCGGTTGGCTCAGCGTTTCACGACATCTATCAGCGCGAAAGATTTGGGGTTTGATTTCTGATCTGGTGAAACCAACACAGTATCGCCAACGGCTCGTCCCCGCTGCGATGTTTCTTCGGAGCTGTTCCCCAATCGCTAAGCCGCGAAGATGGGACCCGCCACTCGTTACATGCATCGGTAAAACAGCAAGTGTAATGAAGAATTATTTTTTGATTAAACACTGTTATTCTTAGATCACAGCGATAGATCTATTTTAAAAGACAATAAAAGTTGGACTAAAGAGGTAAACATAGCGTCTATAATAGCTGCTAATCATTAACTGTAATTCAAGCTGAATAAACTGTTAAACATCGTAAAGCTGCTACCGAGAAATTGTAAACCGAAGTTGGACAATGGATGATGTTTACAAACGTACCTTCAACGGCCAAGACTTTGCAAAATCCTGCAAATTTTGGTTTATCAAATTTTGTATACAAACTATCCAGCAAACCCATTCGATCAGAAATCTGAAAATAAAGCAAATCATTACGAAAATACAGCTGTTTTCAAACACTCTGTTGCAGCCAGTTGAGAAACGGTTGGAGCAATCTATGAAGGTAATGAACTAGATCGAAACTAAATGGGAACGAGGTAGAAAATGCACCAGAATCATACGTTGTGATTAGTAGCAATCAAAATAACTTGCTTATTGGCATCTAATCAGATAAAAAAAGCAACCGAGCACCTTGAAGACAGTAAATCTCGCGTGGGAAAAACATTTAATAATATGATGCACTAAATTACAAACTACGGGACAGACCCAGACAAATATGTTTCAAGTTGAGCTCTATGATGACAATGTCATAGTGACACTATCACCTTAAGCAAAAAATGCAATAAATATAGGACGAAAACAGCTTAAGAAGGAAAAATAATGCCCCAGTAATTCTTAAAATTGGACGCTCCGTCAACATAGACAGACAGAACAGTTTATTTTGTCGATAATCAATCCAATAGATATAGCATTACCGACGGGAGACTGCGAAGGGACCATTTACGGTCTTCAAGTCAAGTAGCCACAGCTGCTATCAGCTGTCATCATCAGCAGTGCGATCAAGGCAGTTCAGTTTCTTACTGCTTTGCTTACACTGAATCTATGTTGTCAAAACGCCCAGTTTAAAGAATTACTCTCGCTTTATTTTTCCTCCTTAACCTTAAGCAATAAGCTTGCATGGTGAATAGTCAGAAAACATAGGCCGTATATTGCAGATCAAAAATCAAAATCAAATCTTCATTATACTCGCGGTATTACGCCGAAGCGTGTAACGAATAGCGGGGCCCATCTCCTCGGCTTAGCGCCTGGGCAACAGAGCTACGAAGAAACGTAGCAACGGTGGCGAGCCATAGGTTATACTGTGCCGACTTGACCAGAACCCAGACCTCCCACACTGATCATGAATCAAACCCAGACCTCCCACACCGATAGCGTGTGCTTAGCAACCGAGCTAACGGGGGTTCTGTAGAAGATGTTACACATTTCTAATATTAGATACATTGAAAACTTACGTTAAAATAATCAAACATTGCTTTTCGCACGAAAGTAGGATCATGAGGAGCTATCTTCATATTATCATCATGGTCAAACACATACTTGATTGCCCTTTGTGCGATCCAAAAAGCAGCCCCCTCATCCCCCATCATGTGGCCCCAACCCCCACATCGATATGTCGAACCATCTTTATTTACAATTTGACAGTTGGAACCAGTTCCAGAAATTAAAACCATCCCACCTTAAAAAGGATATGTTTTTAACGAAAAATCTTTATTAATTAGTCATGCTTGATCTAGATTTATTCAAAAAATTATTTTGGCCAACAAAAAGCCAAGATGGCAGAGTGGTAAGAACGTTTGCGTCTGGAGCTGTAGAATCTGGTTTGATTTCACGTCGGGTCAAACCAATGACTTTAAAATTGGTATTCACAAAATCCCTGCTTGATGTACAAATTTAAAGGGCAGTGTGGAGAACAAGTCGGCAAGTTTACGTGTTGTGCCGTTGGGAAAGGCCTTTGAGGGATTCCTCCGTCTTGATGTGACAGACGGATGGCTGGCAACTCCTAAGCGAGCTCGTTGTAGCGTTTTGATCGCTTTCTTGGGATAAGAGGATAAATATGCAACTAAAAGCTAAAACTTTACTTTGGTAATATCATAATACACTGCAGAGCAAGGATATTTGCTTGCGAATGCTTAGTAACAAATCTTAGCGAATTAATACGGCTCACAGACTTATACTACTGTGCTAAAGTTTATCCGTTGCTTGCATCATACCATACAACAATTAATACGGTAATCTGAACCCAATATACACAGCTATCACAAACTATTGAAATAAACCGCAGTTTGAACCATGATCTCCCATTTTATCAAAAAAAAATTTGTAGCACAGAAAATATAGACTCTGCCACTGCTGCAACGTTTCTTCAAAGATGTGTTGCCCCGGCGCCAAGCCACAGAGATGGGCCCCACCACTCCTGACACGCTTCGGCATAATACCTCAAGTACAAGAATCTTTTAGTTCTTTTTTTTATTATTACATTATTTGTGCAAGAACTAACTATGTTTGCAAGCTGTTGCAATGGATCCGAATGTGTCTGTCTGAATGACAATGTTCTCGCTTGCATTTGGATAGTATTTAAACATATGATCAATCATGGTTTTGTTGGCATTTTCTTGTTCGCCTCCGCTCAAACACATTCCCTAAAAGAAGACACAGTTAAGCTTGCACAAAAAATGTGCATATATTATTATTTCTTTATTCTATTGCGAAATCTATAGAATCACGTGTTTAGCTGAAACAATTATGAAAGGAGCAAAGGATGGGCAGTAATTGAGCTGTCTGCACAATTTAATGACCTTATAACAACATTCCCACAATCTAGTTTTATACAGCACTAGAGCAATCGTTTCTAACCGCCAAATAACTTCTTTCTGCAATAAAGTGAGACAGTTTTTTTCATCTCTGGGCTTAATCAAAGCAAAGCATTGTTTGATGCTTCAGTAAGACCATAAAATTGATCAATTGGCATAGTGGTTAAAAACATCACTATCAGTGCCGTAGGTGAGGGGTTTGATTCTCAGACCCATTAAACTGGACACAGTGAACCAACAGCTCGCCACTGTCGCAACGTTTTCATGGAGCTGTGTAGTCCATGTGTTAAGCCGCAAAGATGGGCTCATTACACGCCAAGCAATATTACTTATACTTTATAACGTGAGTTGACTGTTTCCTTTCATTTTCTATTTCGTTTTTCTTGTTTCTTAGAACTAGATATGTGTAATTATTTGTTCATTGTTATTGTTACTGTGACGTTATATAATTCCCGCTTTTGCGATAAAATAAAATGAATCTAAATCCATACTGGTAACAAAGATTTCATTTTTTGTACTAGAGGGCATTACATGATCCCTTAAAAACGAAATGGTTATACAAGCAGTCCTTTTTGTTGGTATAATAAACTTTAACAAGGACTTCTCAGTAAGAGTCTTGTAAAAATGAGTGTTTTTAATAATGTATATAAGCCAAAAACCATCTACCAAAGAAGTTAGTTTGGTTGTTTCTGAAACTCCAGCATTTTGCTTCGCTTGTACCACCATAGCATTGAGTCGTTTACAGGTTTCTTCTGCTCCAATAACCTTAAACAAACCAAAAATATTAACAAAAGTATTGACATTTACAAAGCATGTATCACTAAAACTATTGTCCAGCCATTAAACAACAAAAATGCTTCTTAGCAAAACTATAGCTTTGAATAACAGGTAGTGCTGTCATAAAGTAGTGCAAATAAAATGGTAATTTTATTACTTGGAAAGCAAAACACCATGGTCATCTAAAGGGACAAAGTAGAGGTTTGGTGAGACAGAATTTTGTGAATGAAAATCAGTAGAGCACTCTACCAGTACACTGCTACGTTGCCAGTAACTTCACCACATGGTAACTTCGCCACAGTAACTTCGCCACAGAAACTTCGTCACATGGTAACTTCGCCACACTTTGAGAAGGTGAGGGAGATGTGGGGATAGGTGCAGGAAAGTGTGTTGGGATGTGGAGGGAGGAAGAGGAGATGTGGGAAGAGGTATGAGAAGAGGTGTAGGAAAGTGTGTTGGAGTGTGGGGGAGGTAAGGGTAGATGTAGGGAAAGGGTGACACACTTCCCCACTCACCCCATGCACTCTCCCACAGACCCACATCTTCCCCCACAGTTTGGATTATGTGGCGAAGTTACCTTGTGATGATGTTACCTCAATAAATTTAACTGGACTGTGGAAAAGCTCGATAAAATTTTTTACGACAACCGGGAATTTATAGTCTTGTTTTGGTGCAGGCAATGTAAACTTTCGATGATGAAAGTGTGGCGAAGTTTCCATGTGGCGAAGTTACTGGCAACCCACTGCTACACACTACCTTAAAACACCTGAATCAAGTTGAAAGTAAAAATGGTCACTGCAACAAAAATATAAAACATTGCAGAGGAGGTGTTATGTTTTCATGCATTTTCATTGCAGATTTGGACAAAAAAATATGCAAGTTCACCCAAATATTTGTGCCATCTCCTTCACTGCTTCCCAGAACATTTCCTTGGCCATCCAATATCACCATGAAAGAGTGAGAACCACCTCTGCAAACACATTATTGAAAGTACTAATTTGACCATCATGGTGCAAATACAGAGCACTGGGGAAGTGCAGAGTTGGCAATTGGTAGCCTATACACTACAGTAGCCTATAAACAGATAGACGATATCAAATCTGTAAATGCTTAAAGCCACTGGAACAACATAATTAGCATCCGTCAGCAAAATAAAATAATGTTGAAAAATTATTTTCTACACAGTCTACAGGTCCAGTCTACATATGCGACGTTTTACTTATACTTTTATACTGGTATTATATCCAGTAATTATGAAAACTTACCCTTCAATGCCACCATGAAGTGATTGATTTGACATCATAGAAAGAGTACCGGTAGTTGATTTATTGTTTGCACTAAAACAGAAAATTAAATTGCAGTGGCTATTCTTACGAACCTGTACAAATATATAAGGACTTTGGTTATTTTACTAATTGTCACGCTCTCTGGATCGGGGTTAGCGTGAAGCGATGATAAACTAAACGCTTATTTGTACGAGCCCCTACAAAATAAAGCCACTAACTAACGTGACATCAGTGTAGAGAAGTAGACCAGAGTCTAGACACCAGACAGTAAGCAGCACTTTGCTGAATTTTCTCCCTTGTGTTTTCATCTAATTGTCGTTTTTATTGCCTAGATTCTTCTTAAAACAAATATCTGCACCCGACCTGAGTGCTACAGCATTTGCCAGAGAATTTGCCACGGACAATTCTAGCCCAATTTTAAAGTTTAGCCTAATCTCAACTGCTTCACAGGGATTAAGTCGAAGCTTGGCAGAACTCAAAGCGGAATCTCAACTCGAGCAGCAAATTAGTGACGTCACCGTATCTGTGGCGAATGCTCCCGACCAATCGACCATAGACTCCTTATGCTCCGACAACCTTTGCGATCACGTGATTTCATGTCTACCCTAATCTGTTTGATCAAAGACTATATATCTGTTTGATTAAAGACTACACTAATCTGTTTGATCAAAGACAAAGACAATTAACATACTATAGTCTTTGGTTTGAATTACTTCTCTTTTCCTACCTGCATGTTTTAACCTTAATCAATTTATTTCCCTTCCCTTTTCTTGTAGGCCTACAGTTATTTCTTATATGTTCTTAATCTAACCATAGACTCCTTAGATCCAACCGTATGTTTTGGAGCTGACCATGCGAAAACAGGTCACCATTACGACACTTCAGAGCCGGCGGCAGAGCAGTCGACCTTGGGGGCCAAGGTTTGAAATTAAGCGCAAGCCGCCGCGTTCAAAAGAGTAAGCTTGTCAATTGGCGGGGCCAAGCACGTCGATTAGGGGGCCAGGCTCCCCCTTGGCGCTGGCCCTGCGACACTTCTTAGCACCACTTTTACATACGGTAGCCAACTCTGTCTAATATTAGTGGGCTTTAGGCCCGCCGTTCTTGGTTCTAGTTTCTGCATCATGATCAATCTTTTTATGTTAAAAATTATAATTACTGGACATCTTCCTTTGCTCTGTCGGTCGTCGGTCCTACTTTAAAGGAGAACTGAAGAGCAAAACTGTTTTTTCAGAAATGGCGTTAAAAATTACACTGAGTTCTATCCTGACTGCAGAAAATTTCATTCATTTTTAATTAACCAGAAATTAAACGTTAAACTTGTGATGATGACATCATGGAGGTCTGTACGTTCCGCACTACTGCACGCACGCAACTACGCAAACCTTACCGCTGTCTGTAATCCACGCGTTTTTCAATGACGTCACAGATCTCCATGACGTCATCATCACAAGTTTAACGTTTAATTTCTGGTTAATTAAAAATGATTGAAAATTTCTGCAGTCAGTATAGAACTCAGTGTAATTTTTAACGCCATGTGGCGATTACGTGCTCGTTGGACGTTGTGGGACGTCGTGCAATCTATTTTCCATACGAAATCAGGCTGTTTCTCAACACGTTTCATCGATAGTGCGATTTTTTATCTTTTTCCAATCTTTTCACACGTTTTTCGTTATTTGTTTATCATCTCCTCTTCCGTCCTGGAACAGGCAGGTTTTTCCGAAATAGAAGGTGTGATTTCCAGCAATCCAACGAGGCAATGCTTGTATTCTGTTTTTTTTTTTTTGCTAGCAATATAAATTCGCGTGCTAGCTTAAAATATACCATTCTCTCTCTTCGGGCTTTTACATCGGTGTGATTGAGACTCAGTATCGTTCTACTGCCTAAAACAAACTCGAACTCCAACAGCCATTTCTGAAAAAACAGTTTTGCTCTTCATCTTGAGACATCACAGACTTCTTGAAACGGCTTAGCTCACTGGTTCTCAAACATTTAGCTGTTTGGAGCCGGATGTTTTTATATCGGTGGTCTGGCTGGACAGCATTTCTTTTGGTAGGTTTCTTTGCCTGTTGGGCCTTTTAGGGTTCTCTTTTATCGGCAGCGCTCGGGGTAGCTTAGTTAACCCTCATACGGTAATCACATTTTCATTCGCATAAAGTCGTTTGGGGTCAAATTTGACCCCAATTGCTTTTTCTGCGATAATGACGGTAAATGGACAAAACCACAAAAAGAGTGGTAGGGAAAGACAAAGCCACTGCGGGAGCTCGTTCTCGTTATTGGGCTAACGTTGAGCAATCAAGCTTAGATTGACAAACATCAGTCATTTTCCATGGTGTCAAATTTGACCCCAACTGACTTTTAAGTTGGTGCTGCAGAAATATCATATAATATTACGATAAAAAACATACAATCAGAGAATATTTGATTATGATAAACCTTGGATCAGATTGATTTAGAAATTCTTAGCGCGATTTAGCATAAATTTTACAACTAACATAAGTTAATAGTGGTTTTCATTTTCTTGGGGTCAGATTTGATCCCCATTGACTTTCAAGTATATGCTGCAGAAATACCATATAATATCATGAAAAATCACAAAATCAGAGAACATTTGATGGTAGGCAGTAGGCACTATAGACGAAGTTTTTTGGTCTTTAGGATAAGATTTGTCACGTGACTTGCCAATGTTTTTCGGAAATTCAATCAATATGGGTACAAGTCCAGGGGGGAATGTATCTCCCAATAAATTTCATGGAAGTGGAAAATTCCTCATTCGAGCCAATTTTATCCTTCCAAAATCGAAAAATGATCAATTTTGCTAAATCATCCCCCCCCCAATATCCAAAAATGGTCAATTTTGCTAAATCACCCCCCAATGCTCAACATAGATTTGCACCCCTGTCAATCAAGCGTGATTTTGGTTACTTTTTTTTTTCAAAATTTCGTCCATTCTAGTGCCTACGACATTTGATGCGCAAAACCTTGAAACAGCTTGATTTAAGAATTCTTAAAGCGATTAGCATAAATTTTACGACCAACGTAAGTTATTAGAGGTTTTTAGTGTCTTTGGGTCAGATTTGACCCCAATAACCGTATGAGGGTTAAGGCGGGTCTTACGTGATTTTCTCTTGCATCTAGGCTACTTTCCGTTAGCTTATCAGGTCTATAAGTGCTGTCAAGAGTGGGATTAACCTTTAAAGGCCACACACTGTTATGTTTTCCTACCGGTACCACTGTACCATAGCGTAGCAGTGTAGAACCTGTGACTCTCTAAGCTGTCTTTTTCATCTGACCGTCGTTTTTTTTTCTGGCCTGCTGTAGATCTATGTGTGTGTGTGTTCCTTTTCTTTATTTGATAAATCTCTATCGTCGGGTGTTGCAACCATGCTTCTTTGTTTGACCTTCCACTCTCCTTACTAAAAAAAAAGCAATGTCCTTCCTGACCTACAGGACGGGAAGTCATGACGACTTCCTCTTGTTGGGTCAGAGGCTATATCAGCTCTCCATCACCAACAGTGCAAAGCATTCCAGTCAAACGTACCGTAGAGAGGACGAAGGTTAAATTCTTTAACATATATTTATCCGCAGGGATAAGTGGTCCCGGCGAGATCATTCGTTCTGGAAGATGATTGTATCTTACCTGTGGGCGGCTGATGAGGGCTAGTAGCCCGAAACAGCGCTGTCCCACTCTACGGCTTCCACTCTCCTCTTGCATGTTGCAACGTTTATTGTTTTGTCGCTTCTTCCTTTTTTTCGTACACGCTGTCCAATTATATTGTATATTATTTTTGTATATTATTCTTGTATTGACGGTACGGAAATATAGGCCTAAGACACTTAACATGTGAACAGCTGGGGTAATTGATACCTCTTAAATTTTTGGTTTTAAGTTCTTACCTTGTTTCTTCTTTTCCCATCTTCAAACAGATAGGCTAAATGTTCACTTTGAGGTTTCGCTTCGACAACCTCTTCTTCAGATTTCAACGATCAAAATGAGAAACGTTGTTGATACATAGTCCAGTCGATGTTCTTAAGTTCTTTCAGTATTTGTAATGGCTTAAAATTTATTTACTTTATTTATTCTCCAGATGCCATAAAAAGATAGTGAAATTTACGACCTAGTTTAACCTGCAGTTTAATGCTCTTTGTAAGAAGGCGTAGGCCTTATACGACATTTTATCATTAGAAAGAGACGGAGGTCCGCTATAAACAACTAAATTGCCGGCTACACGCTATAATTGCAGAGCTTAGTCTACCACTTAAAGATGAATAACAGAAGTAACTGATCGCAGCTTGATGTCCGCAATGTGGCCCCAATACAGAAGCGATTCTAAGGAGGGGACCATGCTCCCCCCAGAGTTTTTCCTGCCCTTCCCCCCCTTCCCGTTTTAACAAGCTTAGACAATGCAGTTACGTAGCCCATGACGGGGTATGAAAATATAGGCCTGCGGTGCTACGGTTTTCGGATTCAGACATCAGCGTTAGTGTCCTCTGCCTCATAGGCAAGACGGCCGCAGGCCTACTGATTGATTGCCCAACCTCTGAGTTGGACATTCGTTGTCTTTGCATCTTAGTTTAGGCCTACTAGGCTATGTAAAACTTGCATAGTTTGCTTCAGTCTTTGTCTTCGCTTTTCAATAAACTAGTGCTTTTATTGCATCACACAGTTCCATTTGAATCGTAAAATCGCCATCACAAGCGGTTAAGTCATAATCATAAAGCAGCCAGTGCAGATCGAAGAAGCTGTTATCAGTGATGGAGTAGCCTATTAGAGTACTGTACTCGTACTCGAGTACCACTTTTGGGTACTCGTACTCGCAACCCCTGGTACTCGGTTAGTACTCGTAGGACAATGTACTCGGTCAAAAAAAGCGCCGAGTACACTTGGCTTTTGCTAGAAGTAACAAACAAGATAAACTTTCGATAGCAAACTACAGCCAATAAAACCCGTTAATAAATTGATGCGCCTTTTCAACATCCCAAACACTGAAAAAACAAAGTCGTTTATACTTCGGAATACAATAAATATGGGACGAAAATAGCTTAAGAAGGAAAAATAAAGCCGCTGTAAATCTCAAAACTGGACTTTTCGACAACATAAATTCAGCTGTCATCATCAGCAGTGCATGCAAGGCAATACAAAACTGTAAGAACTAGAATTTACAATTCTAACTACAAGTAATAGCATAACCCAGGCAGCGGGTCAAAATAAGTAGTATAATTATAACGTCATAAACCAAAAGCGAATAATAAGACTGACGGAGTTAAATTAACAATTAAATAAGTAAAGAGGAGCGGATTTGGAGCCAACGTTAAACAATGGCTCATATTTTGGAATAAAAAGTGACTGACGAATTAATAAGCGTGCAGAATCACCAGAGCTACTAAGAATGTTCGGTTTGGCAAAGTCCACTTTATGGTCAGGATTGTGCATTAAATGTCGGCACACCTCGGATTTATCCGAACTGGAATGCTCCTTAAGTCTGTTAATAAGATTTCGTCTAGTCTGTCCTATATAGCTAGAACCACAAAAACACGTTAACCTATATACAACCCCATATTTCATCAAGGTCTTTTGCTTATCTTTCAGACGAAATCATTGTAAATTCTAGTTCTTACAGTTTTGTACTGCCTTGCATACACTGCTGATGATGACAGCTGAATTTATGTTGTCGAAACGTCCAGTTTTGAGATTTACAGCGGCTTTATTTTTCCTCCTTAAGATATTCGTTTATGTTTTTGCGACAAACTTTGAGCTGTTACAACTATTGTTCTTTTGCTAAAGTTGTAAAAGTACTCGTACTTTTTTATGGTAGGCTACTCGTACTCGGTACATTTTTCAATATCAGTAAGTTTACTTGTACTCGAATTTTTTTGCGATTCTCGTACTCGACTCCATCACTGGCTTTTAGTAATGGGTGAAGAGGAATAACGAACCAAATGAATCAAAATCTTACGTATCGTGTCTTTGGTAGTGGCTAAAGGAAATAAAAGTGACATTTCGAATTTTTTGTAGCCTACCCTAGTTAGTCATGTAGGCCAGGGGTGGCCAACCTGGGGCGCATTGCTACTTCAAAATGGCGCATTGCACCTTTTTGACGACAAGCCACTTCTACTCACTAGTTTTTTTTTTATATTTGCCCTTCACCGATATTTTTCAGTGGAAAACAGAACATCTGAGGGCGTGTAAACCTTTTTTTTTATTTTTTGCTCTCCATCGACATTCTTAGTGGAAAACAGGATGTCTGAGGGCATAGGCGCTCGTAGGGGAGCCACGGTACCATGCCCCCCCCTTTGGCCCTGTAATAAAGTGCTAAAACCTAACTTTCAGTCTACAATTTCTCAAACTAACAATGGCTGTAGCCTCCTTTCACTTATTTTAGCCAAGCTTCTGCTTTTAGACACAAGGTGCGAAAATATTTTTGCATTGTCCGTAGTATAACTGCACTCACAGCACACCCTTTTTCGATAAAAAAAGTGTCCCAAATTGAGTGTTTTTTTATATGAAAACCGTAAAAATCCGTTGGGGGCTGGGGGTTTCACCCCCAGACCCCCGGTTGTGGCCCCCTTTGCCAAATCCTGGGTGCGCTTCTGTCTGAGGGCGAGAAGTGAACACCTTTTTTGGCTCTTCACCGATATTGCACGCCCTTGTTTTAAAAAACTGAAAATGGATGCTTGATGTGGCGCATCTAAATTAAGGGTGAAAAATATTGGCGCATGGAATCAAAAGGTTGGCCACCCCTGATGTAGGCTATCGGTATTTTTTAGTAGGAATCAAAAAGAGGGACGACCGATTGAACCTGTCTAGGCCTACTTAATTCCACAAACTACGCTATGTCAACAAGGCAACCTTGAAGGCATGAAGTGATTTACATCACCACACAAGATGACATCGTGGTCACAATAAGATATCTTAAATCTCCGAGAACCATAAAAACAACTTATTGTGGCTTATGTTCAAGATATATGGGTCATAAACTTCAAAATTTCGGAAAATCAGCTCGATCTGATGGCCAATGGTCAAACTTAGAAAATAAAATTACTCCGCTGTAAAATAGCAACTCCACGCCATGAAAACCCTTTATATTTTTTTGTTGAAGCCTAATCGGCAAGCACTAAAAAGGAAAGACAGCAATGTGCATTGTGGCAGGTGTAATAATGGTATTAGTAGTAGCAACAGCCAGTGCTTAGTAAACTTGGCTTTAATGCGTCATTCGTTGATGGCTGTGGAGTTGGGAGACCTTGGTTGAGTGTGAACTGGTTCTATAGGCAACACAGTGCTGCCTTTTTTTACTATCGCTTTTGAAATTACATAATCATTAAGCAGGTGACCTTCCTTGCCTGACTATTCTTCAGCCTGCAGTTGTTAGGCGACTGAAATAAATAGCGAAAATTGCAATATGTTTATCATGAAGCCTTATGGCCGAGTGGGCTAAGACTCTACTGAAATCTCAAGCAGTGCCAATGTTAGCCCATCGTAGCCCCTCACCCTTCCTCCTGGAACTCAACGCGTGGTCTCACAAGCAAAAGTTTTTGTCTGCAAAAGAATACTTAATTTCATCTCTACGCAGAATTGAAGACCAAAAAAAGGCTTCAGGTAACGAAAATGGTCCCCCAAGCACCGGAGCGGGACCCATGAAACGATCTCCCCTCCCGATCGGAAGAAACGGTAGCGCCGGCCCTGGTCTTAACACTGCCATCAGCCGGGTGGGGTTCAAGCTTTTTTGGGAGAACGTATTTTCACTGGCTATTCCACAAACGTCGAAGTCGAACGTACAGCAGGAAAACCGTGAATAACTTCCTAATTTTTAGGCTAGGCAAGCAGTTTGACTCGTCTCCGAGTAATACCTTGAGTCTACCGCTCCAGAAACAGACGTTTTGACCATTTTGCCATCTTATGTTGTAATGAATGTCAACAATAACTGTATATAGTATGTCATATTGCAATGTGGTTACTTTTTAAGTTTGGTTGCAAGTCTCTTTGAACTTACTCTTTTCCTCTCAAACACAGTTTTCAGTGGCCCCACCTCAATCTATCTTGGCCTCAAAGTGCCCTCCCCCCACTTTTTGGGTGCTAGAATCGCCACTGCCGCAATATCGAACAAAGACGCTGAGAATCGAACCCTCACTCTAAAGCTCCAGACCATCCTTTCCAGCCATTTGAACGATTTCGCATTTTTTCATCAAACAGCAATGCCGATGACGCTTCAGCAAAGATCAAACCGAAGTTACCCATAGACTAGCGGCTACGCACCGGAAACTCAAATGTACAAAATATGAAAACGCACTAGCGAGAACCTCGCATAAAATCGAAGGTAATTGAATTTTTTGAGCGTCTTCAAAAAGTTGCAGTTTCTGCTTGTTACAACAAAACCTTTCGTCTTCGCGAGCATTATAAAAAATGATAAAAATCATTAAAAAATACTTACTTAAAAAACTAACCACACAACCCACATAGTTATTGCGATTAATCAGTTCTAGTTTCAAAAAAACAAAAGCAAGTCAGATCGGCTTTGGCGCAAGTAGAATCCACTAAATTTTAAATCGAAACACAAAAAGTTAATTTGAACCATTAAATACAGTAAAATTGGTAAAAATGCAACTAGATGCAAAACATCTCTGGATATAGGCTTATGTCGTACTTTACACAAAAAAATTGCACTTCTGCAAATTACTAGATCTTCATTTGTGTTCATTATTCATTCGCTGTTACGCTTCGTTTTACGCTGCTTGAGTAAACAAAAATTTTATTCAATAGGCTCATAGGATCACGAAAAAAGCACACATATGAGGCTCAAAGCGTAAAGACTTATTCAAGTTTAAGTAGCACATTATTTAAGCTCTGCCCAGAAAATTTGCAAACACGCAAGCAAAAAAAAAATGAAAGCAAAAATAACACCATTAAAAACAAAGCAAAATGCATCGGTTACAGAGTACAAAACACTAATTGCTATACTTGTTCAAACATCGCTACAGCCTTCACAAGACTTTCGTCAGAAACAAAAATTTGGTTTTCTTGGTCTCGTTTAACCCCAAGTTGTTTTTTTGCTGATGGTTTTGCATCAAAAGAAGCATTTTTTGTGTAAGAATGTTGTGCGTGGTTATCTGAATTGCCCGGCTTTGGTACGTTGTTCTGGAGGTCCAGCAAAGGAGTTCTTTTTCGAGGAGGTCTGTAGAGACTGTTACGGCGCTTAGCTTTTGGTGTGGTTAACAAAGGGGAATGGCAGCTAGTACCAGCGAAAGACAACCTTCGATTTATTGGGTTATTGCTTGATACAAAGTTTCTAGAGAGAGCAGGATTAACGTTTTGTTTTTCAGCAGAAAGTAGTTCTGAAAGCGTGGCTTTAGCTGGTTGAGAGTCATTTGTTAGAGGTGAAAAACACATATCATTTGTAGGAACTTCTACAGCTTTCATAAAATTCTGACCTTTTTTCCAAGCCGTGCTTGATATAGATAATGCTTTATTACTGGCTGTCTTAAATCCAACGGAATCAGTTCGGCTTCGGCAAGAAGTATTTTCCGTATGAAGTACGTTTAAATGAGTTTTATCAATCTCAGCTAATTTTTTTGGAGTTTCTTTATTATTACCTTCCAGATTGCGATCTGCAGTAATCTGCATACATTTGTCTAGATTAGCAAACATTAAATTTGCTTTTTCAAACGCTCGGTTGGAAATCGACATCGTTTTATTGCTGGCTGTTCTAAAACCACACTGGACTGTAGGGCCAAGGATGTTTTGCACAGTCGTGGTGTCATTAGATTCTTCAATACTTTTTTCAAAAAATAACTTCGCTTTTTCCAATGCTTCAGAAGAGCATTTTAGAGGCTTATTGCTTGCTGTGGTGAAACCAGTCATTCCATTCACGTTTTGTAATTTGTCTTCTTTAGTAAAGGACTTAGCGGAAGGTGAGTGAGTAGAAATAAATTCAACTTTTCTTTTCTTAGGTAATTGTTCATGAGGGTAATGGGACAAGGACATGTCTGGAGCTTTGAGCTGTTGTTTGCACATAATTTTCTGTTTTTGCGGAAGCATAAGCTTGGAAGGCTCCAAATCGCTTTTAGAAGTTGAAGTCCCACTTGTCTCAAGTTGATTTACACAAGCAGTAGTTGCTTCTTCAGCCGAAATTGTTGCAATTTCACCATTAAGTTGCTGTTCAACCTGCTCCGTAGCTTTGATCATTGCCTCTTCACTAGTTATTCCGGTAGATGTGAACTCATCAGTAAGTTTAAAGGCAGGTTTCTGATGCACAGTCAACACTTTTTCTACTGGCTTTGACACAAGCTTTGAGTCTCTTGTTTGATCGTCAAAATCACCATCAGCTTCTGGCATTTGATTTTCAAGTTCTTCCTCTTTTGCCCTAAAATTGATTCAAAGTACAGCGAAATACAAACCAATAGTTTTGGCATGAGCCACTAAAAAGCTCTATTGTCCCTGCTATAACAGGACAGAGCTACCCTATGTTAAGTATTGGCTATAACGTTCTACATAAGAGAAATTAAATCGGCGAAGTAAGGAATGCAAAAGTTACAAGCAACCCCAAAACAATAAAGGGAAACCTAACCCTGTTTGAACAAAGTATGATGAATCAGTGGCGGCAGGTGAAGAATATTTTCGCGGGAGCTGCAAATCTACATCAAATGCAACATTGTTAGTCTACAAAAAAATTGCATTGTAATCGCGTTTTGCGTTGCCCCCTTTTGCATACAGACGACAATCTTTTCCACCACCTTTGTTAAGCCTATTTTACTGCTTATCGACTCTGCTGCGGCAACTTGCATCAGAATCGCGAGTCGCCTGCCGCCCGTCGCATGCCTGCAAAGGCATGTACGCATTGCAAAAATAATATAATTGCTCATATTGTTTCACACATGGGCCAACTTCTCTTAATATTTGTAGTGTAAACATAGGACTACTATTGTAATTGGATGTAGGGTATATTTGGCTTCGCATTTAGACTTATACGTACCGGTACGGCGGTACCTACAAGGATATGTTTCAGAGGCAATTGATTTCAAATTACGATTTTACTCCCCGCTTTTAACTCAAAAAACCTCTAGCTTAGAGTATGGCTTGCAAGATAGAAAGCTAAATACTCCAGCATATCTTAACTATCCTAGCTATTAATACCAATAAAGCAAATCTAATTTTCTTTCAATTTCAGTTAACCCAAATTTGAAAGCACTAGAAATAGCCTAACTCTGAGACTGCTTGAACTTTTGATTCAATCTCCTAGATTTTTAGGTCCTTTAGCCTTATCATTTTTTTAATAATAGGCTTGAGACATTATGACATTTGTCTTGTAGTTTTTAAGAATCAGTTAACACCAAAGACAAATAATCAGCAAGAAATCGACCCTTGGTGCTGCATGCTTGGAAAAAAGGTTTGCAGCGCGACACTATTTCAATGAAGAAGCTGATTAAGATTATGTACAGTATCATCATTAAATTTTAGAAAATGCTCGTTTCAAAATAACAGTTAAAACACGCGCTTGACTATTTTATGCAGAAACTATTACTAGTATTAGCATTCGCAATGACAACTTTTGTAATAAGCTTCACCTTTTTAGCACAAAATTAGAAATAAAAGCGTTGTTTGTTTTCAAACCGGCAACATCAATTGGTGCTGTTCGAATCAATTACGTCACTGCAACAACAGTGTTGCCAAATGTCTGCAATTACAAGCTTCTAGCGCAACAAAATTTTGCGCCAAACAAATCCCTTTCAAGCATGGTTTACACTAGGGCCACATTCTCCACGATTTTACGAATGTTAGTCGAAACTTGGCGACCTTAATAAATCGCATTGTCCAATCGTGGTGAACTTCAGAAGTCTAGTTGATCGTGACGAACGTGGACAAGTTTGAAAAACCAAACTTTTCGATCGCAGCTGCTTGTAATAAAAGTTACCGGAGCTTATTAGAACTTACCGCGGAATCTTAACGAAACTGAGCTTGCTCTTATCAGTATCTTTTATTGCTGATGCTCTCAATTACGAGATCTGGTACGAATTATAAATTATTGCCGTAGTCCATTAAAAACATATATTTCACACCTGGTTGATGATCAAAATAAATTTTACGGTTCCATACCGTAAAAAGTGAAAACCTTGAGTAGGGATGTGCCGGATAGCAAATTTGCCGAATAGCCGGATACCGAACATCCGGCAAATCTTACTCGCCGGATATCCGGTATCCAGCCGGATATTCGGTACGTCACTATCCGGTCGGATACCGGATAGTAATAAGCCAAAATTAATATTTTGATGGTTTTTGTACTTGCTTTCGTCTTGCCCAACTAGCGAGCCATGAAACTAACTGCATGAGATTATGGGACACACAGGAAACTTCCAAAAGTATTGCGTCATTAAAAATGGACTAATATTTTATCTAAGTCGGCCGAATCGGCAACGTGGTCGAGCGGCAGGATCTTAATTGATAAAATGACCATTTTACTAATCGCGTTTGATTCAACTCCGATCCACAAAACTACGTTTGTGTAGCAACTCGTTTTCAACGCTGGGCTTTATTTTTTGGCAAGGAAGAATTGTGTTAAAAGTGTGGATTTTGGTCAAGAGTGTGACGAAAATCGGACGCCTAGTCGGTCGGCCGCCATAGGCGTCTATTCGGCGGGAGCAGGAGCAGTGCTTCCTCGGGTCTAATACTGAAGAGGGCGGCATCTATCCGGCCAACGGGGTTTTTTCATTATTATATCAAAAGTTGACTGCATGCACTTTGCACAGTAGTTAAAACAGTTCCAAAACGGAACAGCGCAAAATCTCAGCATTGTTTTGACAAAATTTTGCGCTCATGCCATGTGTAAAGCGAGAAGAAAACTCTATCAAGCATGTGACCAGAGTTAACGGCATGATTTTACGAGTGAAGCAATAGAGTTAACAATCGCCACATATTGTGTTGATTTTTGCGCTTGTGAGCAATAATTTGTGATACCCATCGAAAAGCAAACTTCAAAAAAGATCGTATCTTCATTATACTCGCGGTATTACGTCGAAGCATGTAACGAGTGGCGGAGCCCGTCTCTGCGCCTGTGCAACACAATTTCGAATCCCGAAAAAAAAAAGTCGCAACAGTGGCGAGCCTCCCACGCCGATAGCAATGTCTTTAACCACTACCCTAAGCGGTTGGTATAAGGTAAGTTTAAATTTGAATTTTCGCATGTTTTGCGCTATCATCAAAGCTTCTAAAAAACGCATGGTTTTATTTGTAGTTACTCTTCCACAAAATTACTGCAAAAAATTGATCCTGCGGTATATCTGTGATGATGGGTAGATAACAGCAAACTTTAATACAAACAGCCGATTGATGAACTAAAGACTTTAACTTAGCCTACATAACATTACAAAACCGCACAACATTCAAAAGCAGAAACACATCCATTACAATGCTACTGGTACCTTATAACGTTGTTTTTTAACGAAGAAAACAAAAGTTGCTGTAAAAATTCTCTCTCTCTGCTGTTTGCCTTCAAGAAAGCATTGGTGCAATGACTGCCGCTCATTGCATTTTTTTTTTCATTTTGAACAAATGCACTATCCGGATTGAAAAGCACTATCCGGCCGGATACCGGATATGTATCCGGCACATCCCTAACCTTGAGGACGCGGCCCCACATCCAGACATATTTTGTCAACAATAAATACTACAGTAAAAAAAGCTATAGTTGTATATCTATCCTGTTGTAATTTTTTGCGTACTTTGTTTAAAAAACTTAGACACTTTTTAAAGGTTAAGATTGAATGGTTTTCATGGCTTTTGTTTTCTTAAAAACTAATTAGAAACGGCGTTTGTATTTTGTTAAGATTATCGTATCGAGACCATCACCACATCATCATTTTCATTGAATGCTGATATGTCTTGATTTAGCTGTTGAGCTTAATATTTCATTGTTGACGGAACAAATTCTTCCATTGAAAACTTTTCACCGAAATTTTTAATTTTTGAAAAGTAGGCCTACTATGAAAATGAAACGCATAAAGTAGAGAATTTTCGAGATTGATCTGAGCAGAATCTTTATAGAAGACCTTACATCGGTCATCCAGACACGAGATCTAATTTGAGCAGTCATTAAAATCTTTCTAGAAAAGCAAAAATGATTGATTTTTTAAAAGAATGAATAGAGTGATGTTTGAGGCCAATTTTTCAATGCCGGTACTGCTTTATTTTGGTAATTTTTCAGCTTTGAAATTTCATATAAAAATATAAATAATGGAGTTAATGAAAGACCTGTTAGCTGGAGTATCATTCTATGTAATCATTAGTTTGTTGCCTGAGGGTGAGAATCAGTTTTAAAACAAAGATAAAATGCCTCACAAAATCCAGAATCGTGCCGAAAATGCCTGAATCGTGAAAATAACATGTCGATTGCGCTGAAAACCAGCAGATCAAAACTTCACGCTCGCAATAGATCCTAACAGGTCTTGATAGATCCCAAGAGCAGATCGTGTTAATCGTAATGATTCTTGAAACAACGTCTTCAAGTCGTGGAAAATCTTCGACGAAATTGCGCAATTTTTGTTCCGAATCGGCACAAACTGTAGCATAACGCATGAAAACGTAAAAACTCGCGTAAAAACTTAAACTAAATCGAAAAGTAAGAAAAAAATCGTAATTTGTGTCGCAAAATTTTTGAATCGTGACGATCGATCGTTATAGATCGTGTTCCAGTGTAAACCATGCATTAGTTGAGCTCGAAACGTGGGAGTTGTTAGCGGGATTAGGAATAAACTCTTCAATATGAGGTAGATGAAATTGAGTAGTTTTCAATAATTTTATAAATTGTGTTTAATTAAAAAAATCAGCATCAGCAATTTTTTGCTGGTTTGTTTTGGGAGTGCTGCAGCTCCTATACACGAGCCGTCTCTGTGGTGCATTGCATTTAGTTACTGGAGTCTAGCAACGTGCCAAGTGCAAATCCAGCCGATGCTGCCAACTTCAATTGGTAGTTGGGAGATGATCAAGGCATTGTTCATCTAAGGCAGGGGTTCTTAACTTTTTTTGTATTCTTTACCCCTTGCCAATTAAAAAACGTATAATTTACCCAAGTGAAACACTTTCACCTTTTCAATACTGAAAAGTGAAGTTTGTTTTAGTTTTATACTTCAGAAAAATTACCCCCTCGGTAGGCAAAATTTACCCCCAGGGAGTAAATTTACCCCCGGTTAAGAACCCCTGATCTAACGTCAACCGTAGTTTTTTTTAAGTCTCTGAGTGTTCATTAAGTCCTGATACAATACCAATTTTTTTTGTGAAGTCAATTCTCAATAATAACCACGTTGGTTTTGCAGGTATATTTAACGCAATCATAAAACATATAAAAATCATATCTGAAACACAAAACTTTATTTCAAATACAAACTTTAATCAGCACTAATTAAAATAATACTAACCTGGTTAAGATATTTTGAGAATTGACTTCGTAAAAAAATTTTGAAAATGTATCAGGACTTTACGAACATTGAACACCAGTGTTCCCTCTAAGATTTTGAGTAGTGCGAATTTGCCCAAATGATAAATTCATTAAAATCTTTGCCCAAAGATTTCACTACTTTGAGGACCCCTTTTACAAATATTTTGCATTAAATTTGCTTTTTCAAGATACAAGCTACAGTCTTGCATTAAAATATTGTTTTTTGTTAAAGTTTTTCAGTTTTGCATTTTAGGCTATCATATTAATTTCTGGTTCAAAATCAGTAAAATTTGCTCAAAAATTTCACATTTTTCTCAAATTTCTCACTCTAGAGAGAACACTCTTGAACACCCTGAATTATCTACACTGCACAAAGCAAACAGCAAAATATCATATAGTGGATGCACTAACCTGCTTATATTTAACTTGTTCTTGTCAGTGAAGCCATCATTAAACAATTCTTGATCAAATTCTTTATTGAGATCTTCAAACCAATTTGTATTCAAAGGCCCTATAACTGCAGAAAAATTACAAAAATTTGCTATAAATCTACATCTCTATACAACATGAGTATCAACAAAGGAAACACTATGAATTAAATGACTGAGTGAATACAGAGTCTACTCACAGTTCAGGGCACTGAGCAGTAACTTTTAAGCACAATTCCCAGCCAGTAATGGATTAAAAACTAGAATTACAGACTTTTTCTGCATTACTTTCAACAACAAAAGGTTAGTGGGGAGAACAAGGGTTGCCAGTAACTTCGCCACATGGTAACTTCGCCACAGTAACTTCGCCACAGAAACTTCGTCACGTGGTAACTTCGCCACACTTTGAGAAAGTGAAGGGTGATGTAGGGATAGTAGGAAAATGTGTTGGGGTGTGGGGCGAGATGTGTAAGAGGTATGAGAGGAGGTGTAGGGAAGTGTGATGGGGTGTGGGGGAGGTAAGGGGAAATGCAGGGAAAGGTGAGGGTAGGAAGGAGATGTGGGGAATTAAAAGGGTTGCCAGTAACTTCGCCACATGGTAACTTCGCCACAGTAACTTCGCCACATGGTAACTTCGCCACACTTTCATACATCGAAAATTTACATTGCCTACACCGAAACAAGACTTTAAATTCCCGGTTGCCGAAAAAATTTTATCGGCTTTTCGAGTTACTTGGTAACTTCGCCACATAAGCGAAACTGTGGGGTAAGATGTGGGGAGAGAGGTGTGGGAGAGTGCATGGGGTGAATAAGGAAGTGCGTTGGGGTGTAGGGGGAAGTCAGGGGAGCTGTGGGAAGAGATATGGGGGGTGTGGGGGGAGATGTAGGGAAATGTGTTGAGGTGTGGGGAGGTCAGGGAGCTGTGGGAAGAGATATGGGGGGTGTGGGGGAGATGCAGGGAAATGTGTTGGGGTGTGGGGGGAGGTAAGGAAAGATGTGTGGGGAGTGGAGAAGTGTGGGGAGGGTGTGGGAAAGTGTATGGGGTGAGTGGGGAAGTGTGTTGGCGTGTGGGGAAAGGATGTGGAGAGAGGAATGGGAAGATGTAGGGAAATGTGTTGAGGTGTGGGGCCCCAACACACTTTTAATTCCCACATCTCCCTACCCTCACCTTTCCCTACATCTCCCCTTACCTCCCCCACACCCATCACACTTTCCTACACCTCCTTTCATACCTCTTTCCACATCCCTCCTTCCTCCCCCACTCCCCAACATATTTTCCTACTATCCCCACACATCTCCCTTCACCTTCTCAAAGTGTGGCGAAGTTACCATGTGACGAAGTTTCTGTGGCGAAGTTACTGTGGCGAAGTTACCATGTGGCGAAGTTACTGGCAACCATTAAAAGTGTGTTGGGGCCCCATACCTCAACACATTTCCCTACATCTCCCCCATTCCCCTCCCCACACGCCTACACACTTCCCCACTCACCCCATACACTCTCCCACACCCTCCCCACACTTCTTTCCTTACCTCCCCCCACACCCCAACACATTTCCCTACATCTCCCCCCACACCCCCCATATTTCTTCCCACAGCTCCCCTGACCTCCCCCTACACCCCAACACACTTCCTTATTCACTCCATGCACTTTCCCCACAGATAAAATTTTTACGGCAACCAGGAATTTACAGTCTTGTTTCGGTGTAGGCAATGTAAATTTTCGATGTATGAAAGTGTGGCGAAGTTACCATGTGGCGAAGTTACTGTGGCAAAGTTACCATGTGGCAAAGTTACTGGCAACCAGAACAAGCAAGTCATATCATTTGCCGTCTTATCAAAAAAAGGCAATAAAGGGATTTTGTCATAATGAATTGCAGACAGGTGTTGGCAACTTTTCAGCAAAATATTGTATACATATATCCTTAATATAGTGCTTCTGTTGATTTCTTGTCCTAACATTACAACTAAAAAATAATAGATGACTTAAGGAGCAACAAACAATTTTACAACACATAGAAAAACAAAATTTACAGCACATTGCATTGCGAAGCAGTTCATAAAAAAAATTTTTGGGACATTGAAACTGAAACAATACTGTGCTGTCTCAATCCAGTAATCTGAAAATCACTAGTTACTAAATTGCATAAGCAGTAGTAGCACATAGTAGTGGATTTTTTACAACAAAAATCAACTAAATAAACCTGTTAGTACCCGGTACTTACTGGTATAAGTGGTACGCTAGACTATGGTATTAGCAGCTGGTGCCAGTGTAATGCAGTTGATATAAAAACCTTATTAACAGTTGTGTCATAAAAATTTGTTTGGCCTACACTAGCATAGTCTACTGGTCTAGCAAGGTAGAAGATTAAATAAAACTGCAAGCTATTTTTTTGAAATATTTTACTACTGCTGATACATTCCAATCAAAGTGTAACGACAATGGCAGGCCAACCCACCTTTCAAAACATCTTCATTTTCAAGAGCTTTTCTAACAACTGCTTTTCAAAGCTATCAATGTCATCAAGCAAAGACTCCATTGATCACAGCATTTAAAACACAGTATTTCCTAAAATAAAAGCTAAAAATTATGGCTGCTTGTCAATTTAAAATCTAAATAGGCCTATTTCAAACTTTAGTACCCAGCTTAAAGGTATTTACAGGTAGCCTAGTGGGTAGGACTAACTGGAATTTTATCTCCTTATCCCACAATATCGATAACCCTGTAGCCATTATCAGTTAATGTTTGAGCAAGGTACAATAGGCTACCGGTATGTAGGGTAATGCAAGGTAAAGTACTATCATACTAACAGGCCTAAGGTTTTTGCATTGGTTATTGACATACCATAGACCATGTGCCGATGTGGGACTCACATGAATTAAGCCGCTTCTTATTACAATATATCTGGTATATGGTTCACTCTAAGTTAAAGCTGACCAGCTGACAGGAATTCCCCAAAACATCATGCGCAATGCAAACATGCTCTTACCCTCACCAAATGCATGTATCAGTTACGCAATGATGCATTGGGGAATTCCCACCCAACGCTTTCAAGTGCATCATCTATTGCAATGTATGGCAGTTTAAAAATGATTAGCCCCAATTAGTCTACGCAACTGTGCTAGGCTATCACAATTGCAAGAACGAAGAACCTATCGCTACTGGTATAGGCCGGTACCTACCAGTATACTGTGTACCTATACTGGCAGCTGACCCTATTACATCTATGTACTGACCGGACATAGACTAGACTAGAATTGATTTTAAGCATATTATTTGCTATGCTTGCTTGACAGCTTGGAGCATTGCAAAATGTCTCAGCACCGTTAAATTGCGATTGTAGCTCATAAACTCCCTAATTTCTCACTTGTACAATGCAAAATATATCTTTGTCACTACCAGTCTAGGTATTCAACATGTACAGCTACCGGTACCTACAGACCTATGCCAAATATAAATGAAATGTTGTGTGGTTTTATGGCGCTTTATAACTACTAAGGTCCTTTAGCGCTAGGACTAAATTTTGTTAAGAATTCACTGACGTATTTTTATTGGGTTTCGTCTAGAGTAAGCTGTCCACATCTACAACAACCTGTCTGCGTAAGCTGGTAAGGCGATGAAAGACCCGCCGGTACTTCACCTACTGCTCAACCCTAAACTGTCTGATCACCAAGTTTTGTTGTTAACTATGCAGTATTTTATTACTTCCCTTTTTACTACTAGTAAAATGAAAGACGCGGACGGCTTACTCTAAATGAGACCCTTTTTATTCTCTGTTTATTTCATCCTCCGCGCTACACTTGATTGCTGAGCGTTTAGCAAATGTAACAGCAGATACCAGTTTTAAAGTCTTTGGTTTGACCCGACTGAGAATAGAACCCAGTCTACCAGCTTCCAAGGCGAACGCTAGACCACTAGTAAGTGACAAACCCAGACTAGTCTATCATCATCTCCTTCTCATTGCTCAGGGAACTTTAGAATTTTTGCAATTCGCGGTAGTCGGCGGAGTTCTGTGGGAGTAAAAGTACAATTATTTCATTCCTGTTTCGTTGGTCGCTAGTAGAGATGTGCCCAGTCGAGTCCGAGTACTCGGCCGAGTATTAAGGCATTACTCGGACTCGACCCAGTCTGAGTATTAATTGATACTCGGCCGAGTATTAAAGCATTATCATTTTGACCTTTTTTTCCTTTTTATTCGAATTTGAGTCGAAATTAGGACTTCCCCGGACTTGATGACCTTTTGTTGCTCTTCACCTGATTTTGAGTTCATATCTTGACGTCGTAGATACTCGGACACTACTCGGACTCCGAGTATTTTTCCTTGAGGCACATCCCTAGGCGCTAGAACTTATGGTATCGGCATAGATTCTACACTTAAGTGTAACGGTAGAATCAGCAATGGAATCGGCATCACTTTGTATGGTTACTGGATTTTTTGCCTATTCAGATAGGCCTATTGTCTTTAGATGTATGCTAAATTAAGGCCGTCTGTACGCCACCTACTTTTTTCTGGGTGTGGCAACCATGCTTACTCTTGTATTTTATTAACTTCTCTTCTCCTATCCGCATGCAATAAGGTTAACAGTTAACAGCTCAGATGGCCGAGTAGTATAGAGCGTCTGTCTCTTGAGCTGTAGACTCGGGTTTGATTCCGAGTCGGGTCAAACCAATGACTTGAAAATTGGTATTCACAGCTTCCCTGCTTGACCCTCAGCATAACGGAAACAGTGTGGAGAACAAGCCGGCAAGTTTACTTGTTGTGCCATTGGGAAAGGCACTTAGCGGGATTCCCTCATCTTGGTGTAGTAGACAGATGGCTGGCAACTCCTAAGTGAGCTCGTATAGCGCTTTGACCGCTTTCTCGTGATAGGAGGATAAATATGCATCTAACTAACTAACTAACTAATCGTTTTGTTGCCTCTTCCCTTTTCTTATACCGCAGCATATTTCCTTGATCTTGGTTGTGTTCACAGTGCGAAAACAAAGGACCCTAGGCTACTACTTTCCAAAAATCTGCTGACTAAGAATCTGAGATGTTTGGGTGATTTTTTTACTGAGCAGCTAAACAATTTAGCAAACCGAAAGTTAACAAGGTTTTTCATTTTATTTCTACAAACTAACACATAAAAAAACAACATTTTATCAATAGAATATCTACAATTACAGGCTAAATATGCAGTAAAAACAAAGCAGCAGAGTTTGTTTTGTTACGTGAGAAGAGACGATTTGGTGTAAAGATCTTGCAGTAATCTGTTACTTTCACTGATTGTCTTCATAACTTTGTCTTTAACGGAATTGCAATCGACGGATTTAGAGGCAATGTATTCCTAAAAATGGTAAAAAAAAATAGAGAACCTAACGAAGGCATTAATGAAGGAGAGTTGGACTTATGAAGGCGATTTGGACTTTGACCTTATTGGACTAAAACAGCTGGTTTAACTACCAGCGAGATCGCTAAAGAAACAAAAGATGTTTGGAAGACTAAAATAGGGTGAAAAACAAAGTTTTGTGCAAATTAGCAAATTCGGAAAGATTTTAAAAAAATGACATTTACGTTCCGTCACTACAATCGATTGAATTTTTTCATTACAATGAAGTTGTTCAAGTTGTCGCGATCGAGACATCTCCTGTAACGGATAGTCAAATGTTCCTAACCATCGTATACTACTTGGTGATGGGCACGATAAACCTTTCTGTGCTAAAGCGTTCTGCCGATAATCCATGATTGTAAAAAAGCTCTGGGCGATGCCGATAATCGATAAACTCCATTTCTCAAAGCGATATCGGTAATCGATGAATTACTGCCGATAAATTTTTCAGATAAATGTTGCGGTATATTTTCAATGTGTTTGACGAAGTTTTTTTTCAAAGTCAAATTGCTGAAATGTTTTTTTTTAATTTTTCAAAAGAGAGCAGTTCACGGACTCTGCCAAAGGCATGAAACAAAACAAAGAGAGATGTTTTTAAATGGCAACAAAACTTTATGGACACATGTATTTTTTTCCATCCTTTGAACGTTGTTGCATATAGAATCGTTTATCGCGATATTTCATCAGCGATAAAATATATTACAAAAGCGATATCGGTAATCGATAAATCAAAACTATTTTGAGCGATAACGATAATAAATTATCGCCGATAAATTATCTCGATAAATGCTCATCTTCTGGTACTGCTCTATCAACTGAAGATAAACATTAAAACATCTTTAAGAACTTACTTTAATAGCAAAATTGTTCTGCTCCAGGTGTTGCCATTTTCTTTCTAAATTAGCTAACTGTGCATGAGTTTCGTTGTCTTCTAGGTTCTTGACAAGCGCATTATATTGCAATGTCATTGATTCTTGTCGTTGTTTGAATCCTCTTTTGCTTTTTTCCAAATCTTCTTTCTCTTTTCTCAGTTCCGATTTTATCTTCTCTCCTTTTGCCTTCAATTCGTCAATATTCCTGAAAGAAGGGCATTGAGAAATTTGTTAGCGTAGGGGTTAAATACATCGCTATAGGCGTGAGAGGTCTGGGGTTATCAAATGGGACACAGTGTCGCCAACGACTCGCACCGCTGCGATGTTTCTTCGGAGCTGTGTTGCCCAGGCGCTAAGCTGCTCGTTATACGCTTCGGCGTCATGCCGTGAGTACAATGAAGATTTGATTTTAATGTTTAACAGTCTGTCATTAATTGAGATAGCGATTAGTAGGCTGTTAGTGGTAATGTGCATCAAAACAGGTTTTCAGAGTTTGAAAAATGATGTCATACACTAATACAGTAAAATAGATAACATAGATTTTACATACGCTACGCCCCAAAATCGCAAAATCAATTTTTTCACGTAAGTATAATCTAATAACATATCCAAAGACTTTTTGAACCAACTGACCTGTAAACCTCAATTTCTTTTTCCATTCGTTCGATATCTCTGGTCATCGCTTCTTTCTCAGTTTCAATTTTTCCTTCTAATTCTTCAACTTTTGATAAATCTTCTTGAAGTTTTGAACTCTGCCCGATCAAAGTCGTGGAAGTAGATTCTGCTTTCTGAAGTTCACTTTCTTTAAACTGAAGATCATCCTAAAACAAGTTTGAATTTTTTAGCATAAAAATCTCAAGAAGCTTTGTCGTCCGAATTTGTATATATGTAAAGATAATACATTTGCTGCAAAAAAATGAAAACTTTTTGAAGGCATTACACCTCTAACAGTCCTGAATGAGCCTAATTGGTTTCTGGCAAGCAAAACCACAGTAGGCAAGGTAATAACAAGATAAAACGCATAAAAAAATCAATCTTCATAATACTTGCAGTATTGCGCCAAAGCGAGTAACGAGTAGTGGGGTCCATCACCACGGCTTAGCGCCTGGGCATTGGGCAACACAGCTCCGAAGAAATACCGGAGCGGTGGAGAAGCGTTGGCGATGTGTCCGATTTAACCGGCCAGGGAATCGAACTACGTACCTTCCGCACCGATAGCGATGTTGTTAACCACTACACCAACTGGCCGGTCTAAAACAGCATGAAACCGCAGTCAGTTTCGCGGAATTGATCAAGTGTTTACAAGATAATTCGCGGAATTGATCAAGTGTTTACAACTTAACAGCTCAGATGGCCGAGTGGTATAGAGCGCCTGTCTCTTGAGCTGTAGACTCGGGTTTGATTCCGAGTCGGGTCAAACCAATTACTTCAAAAATTGGTATTCACACTAACAGCTTCCCTGCTTCACCCTCAGCATTAAAGGGACAGTGTGGAGAACAAGCCAGCAAGTGTACTTGTTGTGCCGTTGGGAAAGACACTTAGCGGGATTCCCTCATCTTGGTGTGGTAGACAGATGGCTGGCAACTCCTAAGCGAGCTCGTATAGCGCTTTGACCGCTTTCTCGTGATAGGAGGATAAATATGCATCAAACTAACTAAGATACAAAAATGGCTAAAAGTGAATCAAAAACACACGAGGGCAAGAAATGTTGAAGAATTTTCTAACTTTTAAAGCGAGCATTTTTTCTTGCGTTGGAACGTTTGAACCAAATTCGATTGTCTTTGAAACTTGTTCTAGCAAAGCCACGATGCTTCCTTGCAGCTGAGATTGCTCTTGAATTTCTTGTTGTTTCGTTTCTTCAAAATTGTGCATGAACTCGTTCATTGTCTGTTCGCGCTTTTGAAGTTGCCGAAATTTGTCGGTAGCTTCACTCTGCATTGTAAATTACGTAAGCACAAATATACAAGCTAAAATCAAGTGATGAAAACTAGAGCTGGATTCACATAATGAGAGGCCCAGGCTGTTTTGATATCACATTTGCCACCAGTGATCAATAATGATCAATAAATAATCGAACTAAAATCAATAACAGGTAATCATGCTAATCTTTAAATGGTCTTTATGGTCGATCTCCAATGAAAAAAAGAGAGGGGGATCATTTCGTAATCGCGTCGGGCCCTTTTTCTTCGTGGCGAGACCCCTAAACCTCAGCCTGCAAAGCCCATCGGCAATTCCGCTCTGATGAAAATAGAGGGCAACGACATGGTCTCGCGGTGACGTATGCGGGTTGCAGATCCTCAGTGGCGGGTTCGATTCACAGTCGGAGCCGATCGCATTTTAGATATACCTGTTGGCGGCTGACAAGAGCGCAAGTTTATTTCGAGGTCTTAACTTTGGAATACAATCGAATCCGGTTAATTGCATAGTCAATTTGACAAACCTTTTCTTACGATTAAGCAAATTATGCCTTTATGTGAAAGTACAAAGTAATAGTGACCCGCGTGATTTTGCTATGAATCGGTAACTGTCTTTGAAAAATATGCAATTAACTGGATTCCACCGTTATTTAAAAACAATGGGACCAACCTGTTGATCTTCTAGTTCAGTTTCAGTTTGCATCAGTTCTTCCTGCATCATTCTGATCTTTTCATCCAGTTCTTTCGATTGTCTATCCATTGTAGCAATCTCCTGATTATCAGCCTTGACACTCGCAAGAAGTCTTCGCTGCTCCTCTTCTGGACTTAATCGAGTCTTCTCCTCCTCCACAAGTTGCTCTTCTTTTTGACTTAACTAAAACAAACTGAAAATTAACCAACTCGACGCAGTTACACACATTTAAACAATTTTTAGATAGCTACAGTATGACTCCTTACATCAGTGGTTCTAAACCTTTTTACTTGCTGGCATCCCTTTTGAATCACCAACCAATTGTCACACCCCCATTTAAAAAAGGAAAATATTGATGAAGACCAAAAAAAATAATGGTGATCACGTCCGCAAATATCCAATTTTCCACGAAAAATCAAGTGAAGAGCAAAAAAAAAAGGTCATCGCGTCCAGGGGCGGATCCAGAAAATTTTGGTGGGGGGGGATGCAGTTTTGCATTAGGTTGAATGTTAACTGAATGCAAAGATGTTAAATCCGAAAAAGAGCGTAAATAAGCCATTTTCAGAAAATGTGTCCATGTGAAGGGAGTATATTCAGAACTTTTTAGCACCAAATTTTGACATTTTTAAGCGTATTTTTTCTGGCAAAGTTAAATTTGAAGCAAATAGGGAAACAAAAATGAGTCTAGGGGGGTTTGGGGGTATGCTCCCCCAGAAAATTTTTGAAAATTTACATGCTGTAATAAGCATTTTAGCGCTTTTCGAACAATTTGTAACGCAAATTTTGTTTTTTTGCCGCTAATTAGTCCTTCATGAAATTGCATTTTGTTCGCACATTTTCGATTTATGCGTGGCTAAAGGTCTGTTTACACAAAATGCGATTTTAATCCGATTTGTTGTACGAAATTTTATCCATTTTTTGACGTAAGAAGTTGATGGAAATATCTCCACACGACTCGAACCCCAATAGTTTTGCTTTTTATCGCTTATTTTGTAAAACACCTTACGATTGTTTTCTAAAATGCCCTGCAAAGTGACGTAGTTTTACGTCATAACTTCTAACTGTCTTGTGGCCTACGTCACCCTACGTACAAAAAGTTAAGTCGCATTGCATTCTGCGTGAACACACCTTAAGGCGTACGAATTGTTGAATCGAAGAGATTTGAAATAATGGAAGAATTTTATTCATCAAAAACATTGTTGAAATTGGCTGGTGGGGGAGGGGGGATGCATCCCGCATATCCCCCCCTGGATCTGCCACTGATCACGTTCGCAGATGTCTAATTATTTCCTCGCTAAATCAAGTAAAGAGCAAAAAAAATCTTCAGATGTCCTATAAAGCAGTAGGTCTAACCAAGTTTAATGTTCATCAGTTCCGCACCCCCTAGGGACGTTTCTCGCACCCCCTGGGGGTGCAGGATAAGAAACCCTGCTTTACATTAAAAAGTTTGAATAGCACTGCCTTACATGACTTATTTTCATAAAACGCGAAGTTAAATGGGCAGTCACGCCCTTAAATACGCTACTACACAAAATACAAGCATTCTCACATCTTGGAGCTTCTGCAAGAGCTTCACAGCTTCCAACTTCAACACATCATGTTGAACTTCTGTTTCTAGATCACTTTGTTTTCCATTTAATTCGTCCAATTCTTTTTGCAAGTGGCTTAATTTTTCCATGGTCTGTAACCCAAAAAGCAATCTCACAAAACAAGCGAGAAGAACAAACAGAAAACAGCAAATCTATAAGTTTAAAGCAGATATTTGGCCATCACCACAAAAATGTTTCGAAGTCCCACAAGATTTGGTCCGTCAGGAAAAAAACGAGGCAAAACAGCACGTAGGATAATGTAGCATCACGTAGTCAGCGAATAAACGATTTATCTGACGATTTATAGCTTTTTCAGCTAGGAGGGCTCAATGACGAAGTCAGAGCAAGTACTTATCCTTCATATTACTTGATATCAACAAGTATAAAATTGTAGCCACACCTTTAAACTTTCCCGTTTCAGTTGTGAATACTTCGACCTCATTCCAGAATCCATATCTTGAACTCTGTTATCAGTGAGCGTCTGTTGTCTGTGAATTTTGTTTTCCAGTTGTTCGATTTCCTTCTCTGCTTTTTCTTTTTCTTCAAATATTTTTTCCAAAGTCTCAGCTTCTCTTTCGTTCTGAACTTTCAAAGCATTTAAGTCTTCCACCATGTCACTAATGTCTCTGTTCGTGTTGATTCGATCAATCATCATATTATAATCGTGAAGTTCCCCCTAAACAAAATAATTGTCGCTACAAAATGAACAGATGTATTTTTTTCAGTTACATATCTATCCCCCTATCACGAGAAAGCGATCAAAACGCTGTAACGACTCGAGTTTGCTTAAGAGTTGCCTGCCATCTGTCCACCACTCCATGGTTGGAGAATCCTGCTAAGTGCCTATTCCAACAGCACAAATAAACTTGCCGGCTTGTTCTCCACACTGTACCCGTAATGCTGAGCGTCAAGCAGGAAAGTCATTGTTTCAACCAGCCTTTGAATCAAACTCGAATCTACAGCTCCAGAGGTATACGCCCTTACCACTTGGCCATCTGAGCTGTTAATGAACATACTCGCGTTCACAAACTGCTGTAGTAAGATCTGTAAAATAAAACTGATTAATCCAACAATAGCAGCAAAATAAAACAAAAATTTGGATAATTTTTTTCTGAGTACATTTATTTTTCTCACAATTTCTTGAAATATCCAGAAACATAAAGAAGTATGCAGTGATAAGAAGATGCGAAAGACTTTAGTTATTTAACAAGGTGCAAAGAGCTCAATGAAATTGAACAAGCGTTGTGAGCTGCAACAAATAAATACTAGTAATAAAACTGAACACTTTTGCAACTTGTTAAATCCACTATTTTGAAAAATGTGCGCATGACATTCCCCCACGCATTGTAATATAGGCTCTAATTTGTATTTGGTAGCATATTATTTATCCTCCTATCAAGAGAAAGTGATCAAAGCATGATAACAAGCTCCCTTGTGCATTGCCGGCCACCTGTTTACCATTTTGAAATGAAGAGAATCCTGCTAAATGCCTTTCCCAGTGACACAAGTAAACATTGCAAAACACAAAAACATCCGTAACTTCCAACAAACTATATGATAAAACTGATTTCTCGATTTGTTTACCTGTAGTTGTGATAGTTCAGCTGCCAGGCTTTCAGCTCGTTTTTCAAACATCAAGAAAGTGTTGTTTTCTTCTTGTCGCTGAACTATCTCTGTTTCCACTTTTCGGATTTCTGCTGACAACTCATTACATTTACTACGAACTTCACCAAGCCAATATGTACGATCCTGAATTTGACGTTGACCTTTACTTGCTGTTTTCATACCGCCCAAACCTTGCTGTGTCATTGGTCTAAAGTTACAAGAATTGAAACTTGTTAGTGAAAAGTAACGACATATACTTGCAGTACATAAAAATAACTCTGGCAGAGAGAGTAACTTCTAAAATGCATCAAGCTTTAACTGCAAAACCAACTGTAGGTCAATTCCCATGCAACATTTTCAAAAAAGGCAACTTACAAGCTCAAAGCTGATTGGTGTAGAGGCTAACATCTCCACCGGCACGAGAGGCTAGAAGTTTGATTCCCTGGCTAGTCAAATAAACACAGTGTCGCAAAAAACTCACCTCTGCAACATTTCCTCAGAGCTGTGTTGCCCAGGTACCAAGCCGTGGAGATTGACCCTGCCACTCATTACACGCTTTGGCGTAGTACCACAAGTATAATGAAGATTTGACTTTTTTTTATTAGAACTTACAAGTTTAGCTGCTTGAGCACATTTACAAATAAAACTGTGAAACTGCACTATTTATCATAAAATGAACTGAAGTAAACACAAACATTCTTTTACCTATCAGCAACTGTGATTCCACTACTAAATATATTGCTTCCACCAGGAACTTGTCCACTTCTAGTACCAGGACGACCTGTTGATGGCGCTCTCATCATCCCTGATGGGGGTCGATTTCGCATCGAGCTGGATGGTCGAGCAGACATGACAATAATATTCCAAATATATTTACAATTATTTCTACCACACAAAAGCAAATAAACTAGGGTTACCATACGTCCTCTTTTTGAAGGACATGTCCTCCTTTTTAATGAAAAATAATTTTTCCTCTGAGGACATTAAAAAATGCCCAAATGTCCTCCTTTTCGGCATTTAGAACAGTCAAAACATATCCAATCATGCTTACACCAAAATTTAGGGAAGTTTTAGCTTAGGGCTGGGCAAACTACGACCTGCGGACATGAGAATTTCTTTTTTCTCTTCACTTGATTTTTGAGTGGAAAATTGGATTACCAGCGCATCCGCCGGCTTCACAGAACCTGTTCTCTTAATCAGTTTATGCGCAGTGAAAATATGGCATGTAGCCTAACTGTAAAAACTAAAATGAACAGTGTTTAAACATCTTGATAATGTTTGCAATATTTTGTGTTTTTCATGTTGATGCAGTGAACAGGTGAATATTATTTGTGCATGGTTTAGGCACACTTCACTTGGACTTCAATATATATAGGCCTATATACTGGTGTATGCACACTAATAATTTGGGTCAAAAAAATGAAAGATTTAGAATAACAATATCAAGTACAAATACACCTAAGACATCACAAAGCTTCTAAAAGCACTGGGTTTAAACCAATGAAAAATCACCAGTACAAAGCAGAAGGTCTAAGGCTTAGATAGCAGTCCTACCCCAAACCTAATGTTATCACTAAATCAATGCAAGCCATTATTTCTACTTAAACTTTTTTTACTCACACCCTTGATATCGGTGACTAAAAAATAATAGGCCTATTGGTACGGTACTTCTTTTCAGTACCATTTGCAACTGCCTACTGGTCCTGCTAGACTAGTCTAAGTCCCTAAAGTGAACGTGGTAATAACACTGTAAGTATGGTGCTTTACCAAGTCTGCTGCTAATTTCAAGCAGGTACGCATTAACACTGTGTCTACTTTACAACGGTACAACATTTTAGATCCACGGCACCCCAAGCTCAACGTAACCTTGCCTGAGAGCCTATTCCTAAAATCAAACCAGTAGACCTAAATTTTTTTCGTGAAATAACAGCTAGAATTAAAGCAATGCCATACAGTGGTAACGGAGTTATGTGGTTCTAAATGATCCCTACTGCGTATCCAACAAAACTACAGCAGTCAGACCAAGTCAAGTTTATTTTACCAGAACGCTAAATAAAGAGCGCATGACGGAAACGGCGAAAGACCATACAATCATCTGAGTCAGCCGCACCTTCGGCAGCAACTTACAATTATCAAACTGCCTCAATGCAAAGAGCTTAAGACACAACGTTGAAAACATAAAGCATTGAAATTCACACTTATATAAAAGAAAAATAAAATAAATGTACACAAACAAAAAAACAATGCAAATTTGTTTTATCAGTTTCACATTATACATAAGTAATAGAATGTTGTAGCATAATTGGACAGTAATTAACACAGCTTCGATGTCGTTAACACGGCTATTTCAATTGCAATTGTGGCGAATTTTAAGCAAAACAAAGTTTTATTGTATTGCTAAAAAAAATAAAAGTTGTTTAGAAGCCAGGTTTGAGGATTAAAGGAAACAGTCGACAGTTCATCCAATTAGTCATATTTTAACAGAGCATTACTTTCATAATATTGTTTGAACTTTAAAAACGAATCATGAAGAAATTCCTGTGGAATATTTTTCCATATATTTAAACAGATATGATAGTTTTTTTTCCAGTTCGATCGAACTGTAAAATTGTTAAAACTCATTCCTGTGTTTTTGTCTAGTGTTGTATTGGTGAACGTTGTTAAGTTTCGTGAAATAATCACAGAAGTACTCTGGAATCATTTGGTAACTGAATTTATGCGTACATTTTGCCAATTCTATTATGATCATACCATTTGTTTTTAAGACGTTAAGCTTAGAATAAAGCAAATTGGTTGGGAATCGAGTCGGACAAAAGAGCATAGCGCTGAGAATTTTGTTTTGAAGAATGCTTAGCTTACGAAGATTACTTTTTGCCGCTCTACCCCAGTTTAACAAAGAATATTGAATACGTGACTGAAACCTACCGGTAATGAACTAACTTCAAAGTAAATAACGGTACAGTAGGCCTACCCTAGCTTGTAGGCTATATCATGCCACACACTTTCGAGATATTTTTAATAACGTTGTCTCTTTGATGTTTCCACGTTAACTTCTCGTCTAAATAAACTCCAAGATATTTTACGCACTCGTTTTTTTCAATCTGGTTATGATTAATGAAAATATCAAAGTTACAGTTACGAAGTGGCCGTTTACTAACAAGCATGAAGCAGCTTTTTTTATAATTTACAGTTAATTTGATTTACGACATCCAATCATTAATTTTTACAGTTTCGCATTTAATTCTGGAACGTAGCACATTAATATTGCTGTCACATACATGTAAATTGGTGCCATCAGCTAACAGAGTAGTTTCAAAATTTATAGCATGCGGAAGATCATTGACATAAAGTTTGAAAAAAAGAAGACCCAGTATTGAGCCTTGCGGTACTCCATATTCAACTCAGCTCGGCGAAAAGATTTTTCCGTCTATTTTATTATTATTATTTTATTATTAAAATTATTATTTTCCGTCTATTTTTGTGTAAATTCGACGTGCAGCAAGATGCGAATTTAATAATCTAAATATTTTACCGCGAAATCCGTAATGGTAGGCCTATAATTTTTTCAAAAGAATTTTGCGAGCTACGCTATCAAAAGCTTTCCTTAAATCAAGAAAAATAAAGCAGGTGATTTTGTTTTCGTTTAAGTTGTTTAATAGTTTATCATAAAATGAAGTGATCGCAAGTTCAGTGGAATTGTTTTCTCTGAAGCCAAATTTTTAGCCAAACAGTCTGAAAATTTAACGTGTAAAATTTTTTCAAACAATTTTAAAAAAACAGGAAGCAGAGAGATTGGGCGGAATTCGTCAAGAGATTTTGGAGAAGTTTTTGGAATTGGAATAGCATGAGCCAATTTAAAATCATGTGGAAAATTTCTTGTTGGATGCATTTATTGAACAGGGAAGCACGATACGGAGATAGAATAGACATGGCTAGCTAATTTTAATCTCAGGAGATATGCCATCCACACCCGGGGCAGAATGAGGTTTGACGTTATCAATAGAATTGCTGATATCTTGCGCAGAAATTTCATCCATGACAAACGATTGCATGCACGATTTGCTGTGAATTTTGAAAGAAGTAGGATTGGATGACGGCGAATTTTTTGACATGGTTTGTCCGATGTTAGCAAAACATTTACACAGACTTTCCAGAAATTGTGAAGTAATCAGCAGTGTTGATGAAACTCGAGTCAGTGACTCGAGTCGCTACAAAAAATGACTTGACTCGAGTCGTTGCAAGAAACGACTCGGACTCGACTTTAGTGACTCGACCATTACGACTCGGACTCCAGCCACTTGCTGACAATCTAATTACTTTCCTACTGAAACCGAGTGAAGACCAAAAAAAAGGCCTCCATGTCCGCAGAGCTACTGTTTTCCTACTGAAATCGGGTGAAAACCAAAAAAAAAGGTCTCCACGTCCGCAGAGCCAGTTTGGGAATTCCTGGCCTAGTACTTTCGTGGCTATTTGAGACTCGTGTCTGTATGTACACTGACTCGAGTCTGTAGTGCAAATTGACTTGAGTCGTTGCACGAAAAGACTCGGACTCGACATCATTGACTCGAGACTCGACTTGTTCCCAACGCTGGTAATCAGTTCTCACATTTTCACTTTCGATAGAGGGAAGTTTGTTTTTTTTGTCACAATTTTTGAAATCTATAATTTCTTTTATTATGGACCAACCTCAAGAAGCATCTCTAGTGTTGTTTTTTATCAAACTTTCGTAGTAGTTTCGCTTAGCAAAGTTTTAAATATAGGTTAATTTGTTTAAATATTTTTTGTACTGTACCTTGAGACTGCTATTGGTTTACGCGCTTGTGTTTTTAAAATATTTTTTGAAGTCAATTTTTGGTTTTAATTGACGTTAGAATACCACGCGTTATTCAAGGCTTGTCGCTGAATCGTTTTTCTTTTCTGGACATTAGTCGCAAGGGTGCATGCTTATCAAGGGTGGAGTTGAATACAGTGGTTAGAGTAGAAACGTCATGGTTAACATTGGTTTCATCAGTGGGTTTTAAGTTAAGTATTGATAGGTTATTGTTCAGTTCCATTAAAAAATTGCCTAGCTTAAAGTACTTCATATCTCTCTTAAATTTAGCCAAGTCAAGTTTATTTTACCACGAAGCAAAAACAAAGCGCGCAGATCGGAAACGGCGATAGATCTCACCGTCATCTAAGTCAGCCGCACGTAGAGCAGCAGCGTACATTATTACACTGGTACAATACACAAGAACCTGAACACAACATTGAAAATACAAAAATGAATTCACATATCCACAAGGTGAAAAAAAACACATCAACAACTTATCATTAAAGTAATTTTTCTGTGACCAAAAAAACTCGAAAATGTGACTTTATTTTTGCAAAAATGTAACCAAAATACAAATTATTAAAAAAAAAACTACAGACAACAAAAAAAAAGGAAGCAGCGGGTTATGGTAAAAGCAACAAAAAATCTTAATAGGTGTTCAAATTACGGTGCACACGCGCAATAGTATTTAACATTCTTCGCAACATTTCTGTTTTTAGCAAGTAGCTTCAATGTGGAAAAACTGCTTACTATTGCACCTTGTACTACTAATAAGGAGAAAGCCGGTGCAAATGCCCAGAGGCCCACGCCGGGGTGGGTGCTTTTGTTTTTAAAGAAGGTTCATATCAAAGATTTGTTCAATTTTTTAAACGGATGCCTTTTGATTATATCTATCTGAATTTTTGGCCCGAGGCCTCAAAACCATCCCAGCGGCCATGATGCTTATGCATTACTGCAAAGTGTAGAACTTTGTGGGCTTTATATTTCGCACACAAATCCTTTGATGCAGTATGCACAATGCAAGTTGTAAATCTATTCCAAATAAACCAATAAAAGAGAAAAAGTTGGAAAATTAGGCAAAATATGGCACATAAACACTGTTACCTAAAAAATAAAATGTAACCGATAAACACGAAATACAACCTTTTGTAACCTTATAACTTCTTTAATACAGATCCCACATCTGTGAAATTTTGTTTCCACGCTTTTTACGTTAATTGAAGCCAGCAAAAAAGTTGTTACTTTTGTGACCAAAAATCGTCCTTCTTATCACACCAGGACTAAACTCACGATACAATTTGCACAGATGCTCTTCAAACGTGTTTGGGATGAATTTGAATTTTTTTCGATGAGTTAATTTAATAAGAATTTATCGTGGAAATAACACTAAAACAACATGTACTCTCCGTGGCAGCCTACTGGACCTGCTTAATAGGACGTTAGCTCTTACTGACTGCATTCTGTAATTAAGGGCGGAAAACAATTTACCATTTGACGAGAAAAATCATGCATTTTTGACTCCTAGAGATCAGTTAGCCCAATCTAAAACCTGGTGCATTTCATCTACATAATGAAATTAGGTAAACATAATTAAGGCACATAATATACAAAATTACGATTCAACAAATCAAAATATTGTTCATTGAAAGTGAAACAGCTGGCATTGACACGTCATGGACGAAAAACAATAAAAATAGCAAAAAGCCATCGATTATAACTTACCAAAATCTAACCTAGCACAGTATAAACTATCTTGTATTTGTGGGATTTTCTTGCAAATTTATCCTCCTATCACGAGAAAACGATCAATGTGCTATACGAGCTTCGCTTAGGCGTTGCCAACCATCTGTCTACCACACCAAGATGGGGTAATCTCGCTAAGTGCCTTTCCCAAAGGCACAATGAGGAATTAAACTTGCCGGCTTGTTCTCCACACTGTCCCTTTAATGCTGAACGTCAAGCAGGGAAGTTGTGAATATCAATTTTCAAGTCATTGGTTTGGCCCGACTCGGAATCAAACCCAAGTCTACAGCTCCCGAGGAAAACGCTCTTACCACTCGGCCATCTGAACTAGGTATGAACTGTAGCCTACTCAAGTAAAAAAAAGCAAATGACGCAAAAAACCAAACGACGTTGAAAAAGTTTAGGTAGTACAAGAAAAAAATGGTAAAACTTTGCACTTTTGTATTAAACCAATGCTAAAATTTATTGTACGTGCTGGTAGTACTTGTACGGCATACAAATAACTTTTTTCCTGCCACACTTGTTTGGTACAATGTATTATCGCCATTCTTTAAAAAATTGCATATTTAGCATTAAGTAACATTATGTTCAGATTAACAGCAAATAAATAAACACTGATTCTAAATCAAATCTTCATTATACTCACAGTATTACGCAGAAGCTCGTACCGAGTGGCGGGGACCATCTCCGCGACTTAACACCTGGGCAACACAGCCTCGAAGAAGCGTCGCAGCGGTGGCGGCACTGCGTCCCACTTAGCCGCCTCGGGAATCAAACCCACGACTCCCGCACCGGGGCAACTCGCCTTATTCAACTAATTAACTTACCTTATTCAAATAGAATTAACACTGGTTGATGGCTTTTAAAACAACAAAAATACAAGAAAACTTTCAAGCAGTAAGTGCTACAATAACGTAAAAATATGTTTTAACAATAAAATTCTAAAAATATCTATGTGGTAACTTCAACAGCTGAAATAATCGAAAAAACATTACACTGAGATCACTAAACATCATTTATGCGTTATTCAAACTTTGTTCCTCATCTTCTTTTATTGTATTGTTGGAAGCGCCACATGTTGCAACGTAAAAAGCATGGCCGAGAAAGAGAAGAGACAAAACACCAAAATAAACACTGAAAAATAACCCGTAGTGTGTTTGATTACGGCAATATTCACGCATATTTCCGATACAAAACGGTAATATCTTCGAATGCTATTTCTTACAAAGCTATTAGTTTAGATGGCCGAGTGGATAGAGCGCCTGCCTCTGGAGCTGTAGACTTGGGTTTGATTCCGAGTACGGTTAGATGACTTTAAAATTCGTATTTACAGCTTCCCTGCTTGACGCTTCGCATCAAAGGGACTAGGGTACTAGTGGGATTCCCCCATCTACAAGTGGTACGGGGTAGACACAGGTGGCCCTCCACTCCTAAGCGAGCTTTTTGCAGCACTTTGATCGCTTTCTTATGATAGGACAATTATGAAACCAAAAAAAATAGTTCCGCTTTATCTGTCACTCCAGTCTGCTGTACGTAATGTAAATCAATTTTTTAACATTTATTTTTTGGCTCGAGCTATCAACTATATTAATGCTGAGCGTCAAAACTGGTTAAATTTTTGCTTCGTTTGATAGGGTCAAAAACTTAAACCCAACTACCCGAAAAGGCCAATTACTATGCAATCTGATTCTGATAGAGGTGAGATTAAATTTGGCACCCAAGAATCGTATTCAAACTGCAGTTGAAGTGCGTTTACCGATAGGCGATAATTTTTTATCGCACCTTGTTTCATTTTACTGTTTGGCGATCACGCGAAAATCTGCTACATTCAGTTGCATTATGATTTTTGTCGCGTCGTTGCATGTCGCGTGTCGGCAAACGTACCTTTAGTCTTTAAATTTTTCACATCAAGTAATCGATTATGTCTGACCTGTATATAACGAACAAGGTTTTAACATCCATTCCAAGTCCTGCATCGTCGATTACGACTAGAGTAAGCGCCATATTAAGCGCAACTGCCATGAAAGTGTTAATTCCAAACACAAGCGCCACTCTCTCGCTGCTCAAACCAACCGCAAGCTGGAATCTAAAACAAGATGAATTATTTGTACAAATCAAATCTTCCTTATATTGGTAATATGCCGAAGCGTGTAACGAGTGGCGGAGTTCATTTAGCACCTGGGCAACACAGCTGCTACGAAGAAACGTCGCAGCGGTGGCGAGTCGATAACGACACCGATTTGACCGGCGTTGGAATCGAACCCCAGACCTCCCGCACTAATAGCGATGTCTTTCATCACTACACCGACAGGCCGATCATTAATTTTAAATAAAGCTTGGGACTTGACACCATTCTTAACGAAGTTACTTCGTCTGGATTGTCTGTAGTATTTACCAGGATTCGATCAACAAAGAAGCATCAGTAAAAAGGTGGACACATTGAAGACTTTCTGAAAAGTTTATTGAGTAGGTTATGAAATTTCACGACTTTCGCCCCAGGAATGAACAGCCTAAAAACTATTCTGAGCAACAGCGGTTGGCCTAAGGTCCAAAGGCCGTTCTAGAATAGCAAGATTATGTTGAAGACCTTAGTTGGCCCCGCCATGGCATTCCACCGGAGCATTTATCCTTCGTCGTGGAGGATTGAGCTGAGATGCTTGGAAGTTCCAACTCAAGTAGCTGCCCAAGCGACCCTTCCCCCCCAAGCATAAGCGTAAGTAAGTATTTCGAAAAACTTCACACTACAGAGAATAAAGAGGATTTCAACTGGTAAGCAAAATCTCCGGGATTTTGCCAATTTGCGAGGCTTTGTGGACAAGCTGTATCACTTGTTGACTGGAGCAAATGCTACAAAGCAATGTAGGATAAACTGGTTCGACTACCACAAACTCTTTACACGGCAAAAATAGGTCTTCGAGCGAAGATATAAGTGATATATACACACACAAACGGCTCTAGAAACTCATCTGACAATTTATTTTAAAATTTAAGATGAACATCTCCCAAGTCCATAGGTTAAACGGCTATTTCAGTTCAAAAAAACGCAAAATACTATTCACTTAATAAAAGATCACGAGATGTATTCAAAAATAAAAAAACCTGCTCCATAGCGCATTATTACAACCTTGTTAGAGCTGATAAAGCCTTTTATTTGCTGAAACGATCAGTTTCGCAGAACACAAACACATTTTTGACAAAAAGTCAGCAAAATTTCGCGGTTTACGAACTAAGTTCAACCAACGTGAAAAACAAGTGGACTTACTGCGTTACAGTGATGACCAGATTATAAAGGAAAATGTAGACAACGTAAGTGCAATAAGAAAGCCATATATTGCTTGAAAAGTACATCGCTATTAGCAAACCACATTTGCAAATTGAACAAGTACCAAGAATCCACTCTCCCCACCTTGTCCAATTGAGTCGCATAAATCCAACAGCAAATGCGCCAGCAGCTCCTGCAAGATAAATACCATTTGGCTTTTTTTTTAATTTTCAGACAAAGTATGAGCCTAATGTCGAAAAGAAAATCAAATCTTCATTATACTCGCAGTACTACGCCGAAGCGTGTAATGAGTGGTGGGGCCCATCTCCGCGGCTTAGCGCCTGGGCAACACACAACGTCGCAGCGGTTGTTTAGCCGTTGGGAACAGCGTCGGATTTGACGGGCCCTAGAATCAATCGCACGACCTTCCGCGGCGATAGCGTGTCTTTAACCAGTGCGCCCAATCTATTTTAGTTGTACGCTTATCTTTGCGACACAGATTGCGAGACAAGCCTTTTCCGCGTTAAGCCAAAACTTTAAAGTTCAAGTTTGGTTTAGGTGAAGGTCAGGTTAGGTGTCTCATAGTCTAAATACCGAGTTGAACACGCCGAATAGTCGCACACTCGAAGGATTGCAGGGCGACAAGTCAAGTTAAGTTGATCAATATCTCGGTTTGCGGCAACAAGTTGTACACGACTCAATGGTACTTAAAAAAAGACCAATCCAAAGCATTCAGCCATTGGGATTTGAATACACTCTGGGTTAAGTACAACCGACTGCAATTGAATTAACAAAAAAATAGACGCAATGCTTCTTAAATCAACATTAGTCGTAAAAAATTTGCTTTTCACGTAATTGAAAGACCTGTTCAAGACTATGCATGACATACCGGTAATTTATGTTGGCAAGGTATTTGAATTGGCCTGTCTAGCATAATAAACAACTTTGTAAAATTAACCCAATACAATCCAAAACTTTCTGTTCTCAGAAATCGTCAGGTGGTTGTACAATTTATTATGGTATTTTTGAACAATTTTATTATGATATTATATAAGGTGTGAGAGCAATCGCGGAGGAGATGAGGTGTATCCGGTCACCTTCGGAAACGAGGAAGAAACCGGATTGGAACTGGATGATGATGATGATGAACATCTATAACATTTTATCATTGAGCATTCTATGCAGATTTTAACATCAATGTTTCACTTAACCGGCCGGTTGGTGCAGTGATTAAAGATATCGCTATCGGCGCAGGAGATCTTGGGATCGGTTCTCGGGCCGCGCTAATCGGACAAAGTATTGTTAACGGCTTGCCACCGCTGCGAAGTAACGACGTTTCTGTGTTGCTCAGGCGCTAAGTCGCGGAGATGAGTTCCGCTACTCGTTACACGCTTCGGCGTAATACTGCGAGTGTAAAGAAAGTTTGATTTTTTTCGAATTACCTTACGTTGCTAACCTAACGCATATCACTAATCCTCTTCCCCAAAAATAACGTTATCATTGGCAACGTCACACAAACGTCAGGTTAGAAAAGCAGCAACCAAGGCGGCGTAAAATAGAATTAGGTTCACAGCTTTACAAAGACACCTGGCCGTGCCTTGCTTGATCTATTGATACATTCATAGATTTTTAAATAGTCCACGTCGAACGCAGCTGCTACAGTAAACAAATGCACAACAGACGGTAAAGGAAAAGAGGAAACGAGTTCATAAGCCGTTATAAATCATTTTTACGAACTGGTTTGAAGCTTTTGTAGCAATAAAATCAGATAATGCGCAAAAATTTGACACTACAGTGCTATGTTCTCAGTCACATCAAACAACGAAAATTCAAAATACAGCCTACGTGCATATTCCGAGCTCTTCTTGCTATTTAAACTCTGTTTTTTTACGCCACAAGTCAGGTGGTAAGCACAGTGGTAGAGGCTGCTTGTGGCTTTGAACACACTCAACACCGGGACATGTCATTTCGAAAGAAGTAAAAAACAAAATCGAGAAAAGTTCGTTCTATAGCCTATTAATTGGCTACGGTGTAAAGCCGTTCATATCTACTTTTGGCATACGAAAAAGTGTGCAATGACATGAACTGCACTCAAATTTACAAGCAGCAAAAACGCGCAATACAGTAAGCGCTGAAGTACGAATACGAACCAACAGCAAAATAGAATTCCGCAAAACTGCAAATCCCATTCAACGGAATGAATTAAAACTCAATTACTTGTGCAAATTAACGAACAAGCGAAAAGCTCACTGGGTCATTCAACTTTCGGCCGATAAACAACTTTTCCAAATATTTACCCAAAAGCGTTCCTCAATTCGATCAATCATCACCTTGATAACAAGCAAAAAGTCATTTCTTATCGATCACACAGTCGCCAGCAAGGCCTAAGGGCAACAAAGCAACCTTTGATCCTTTGTACCGCGGAACATTAGAGCAACACAATAATCATCGTTTGTTGTACCTTAGAACATGGCCCAAATAAAATTACATTTTTGACATAATAGGATCGGATGTAAGTTCTAAGCGCACAAACAACATCACATGTGACAGTAAATTCTCATTCTTTATCAGTGCACTTTGAGCAATAAAAACTGCAGCCGTGATTTTTTTTTTTTTGTTTCATCACCTACAGAAGCTCATTTGCCGTATTTAGGCTTTTATGTTATAACTTTTGGAGTTATGAACTTCAAAATCAAATCTTCATCATACTCGCAGTATTACGTCTAAGCGTGTGACAAGTGGCGAGATCCATCTCGGCGATTTAGCGCCTGGGCAACGCAGCTCCGAAGAAACATCGCAGCGGCAGGGAGTGGTCGGTGAACTGCTGTCCTATCTGACCGGCGAGGAAATCGAAACCACGACCTTCAGAACCAATAGCGATGTCTTTGATCTCCACGCCAACCGGTAGGTTTTGAACTTGATTGACCTCAATAATTCAGCTGGTTCACACGCTACAGTCGCGAATTCACGTAAAATAACTAAACTTTCAATGAGGGATCATCGCAAAAAACTCCCAAGAAAAAAATATACGTCATAATATTAATTTGAAGCTAATGCTTGTCTTGCTTAAACCTTTTTTGCAACCATTCCAGCCACGTAATTTGTTTGAGGCAAGCTGCAAATCAAACACCTGTTACTCACCCAACACAGTGGCTAATGCTTCAACAGCACCGTTATATACTTTTCTTTCGTGTTTCGCACTAGAATAAATGGTCTCCCAAAGATTTTGTACGTAATTCACTACCAACATATAACCGCAAGTAGACAGTGCCCACCACACAGACCAACGCAAAAGTGTTCGATTGGAATAAGCAAGTTTGGCATCGTTTAGAAGCATCATTACAACGGTTTTCCATGACGAATGCGAGCTCTAAAAAAAAATCAAATCTCCATTATACTTGCGGTATTACGCCGAAGAGTGTAACCATTGGCGGACCCGTCTCCGCGGCTTAGCGCCTAAGCAACAGAGATTCGAAAAAAACGAGTGATTTAACCGGCAAGGGAATCGAACCCCAGACTTTCCGCACCAAGAAGAGATGTCTTTTACTACCAAGCTTAACCGAGTGAAACGAACGCAAGTTCTAATGAATGAATTAATGGGTATTTTACAATGATAAGAATACAAAGTAAACGGGCAACTGCCCGCATGATTTGTTGGTGCGTCTTTGATGGAAACTTCACCATGATAAATTCGTTCGGCGGATATTCAACAAGCAGTAATTTAAGTAGTAAAATGCAAAAAAAAGGTAAAAACTTTCAGGATAGTTCGATAAGCATCGTGCCTATATCGCTTTCTTGAAACCGAAAAACAAATGATGCATATTTGCACTAGCTAAATTGTGAAACAAAAAACTGTTAGAAATAAACAAAAAAAATGTTCTTGCAGATGTCTATGTTTTTGAATCGTGCGCTTGTAAATCTGAAAAAACATGCAACGTGAATCATAAGGCAGTGTGGCCTTCTTGGCACTAAAAAACAGGTAGGCCTATTATATAAGTTACTTACAGTTACATTTACAGTATTGGCATCTTCATCAGTTGGTTGTTTATCCAATAATTTCGCTTCGGTATCTGCTGTCTTCGTGTCTTCATCTACTGACGTTTCAGTTGTGTTAGAGCTGAGTGAATGCTTGGCGTAAAAGAAGAAGGTTTTTTTGGGCATAGGCAGAAATAAACTGATTAAAAAACCAATGCAAATGTTAACAAATGCAATAATGTTCAGATAAAAGTAATCTATGTTGACTGCTGAAACGAGGATTTGAGCTAAAGCGGCGCCCAGAAAAAGCCCAAACAAAACAACTGCTCTTGTGTAGGATGTCACTCGCAAGTATTTTTCTTCTGGTACAATGCTGCAAAAAATATCATAAAGGATATTATTGACACATAGCGCAATAAAAATATTAAATCTTCAATACACCAGCGGTACTATGCCGAAAAGGATAACGATTAGTAGAGCCAATCTGCGCTGATTTGCGCCTGGCAACACAGCTCCAAAAAACGCCGCAGCGGTGGCAATACAGTGTCTGATATGACTAACCCGGTAATCAAACCGCAGACCTACCTAGCCAATAGCGATGTCTCTATCCACTACCGGTACCTTAACCAGCTGATTCTACAGCGTAACCAAAAATTTTGATGATTTGTCTAAATGTACGTGAAATCAGTGTCCAACCAACCCACTTTAAACAAGAAAAAAAGTGCCAAACTTTGAATATCTGCAAAAACAGGACCTTAGCGACAAGTTTCAAAAGATTTAAGAAAATTTATTCCACAAAGGCTTAATCAGCATAAACAAAATCTAAATCTACGAAAAAGCAAGAATGTTACCTGTATATGTAAGAATAATAACCAATTTGAGCTGCTGTAGCCATTCCAAAAAACACTTGCATGATTTGCATTTCCAAAATAGTTGTGCCAAACAGAAGTAACAGCCAACATCCAATGTAACTGAAAAAACAATATATAACTCCAGATACTAGAAAATTTATAACTTTATGAACATCCATCCAGCTTGGGAACAACCAGAGCAACAATTTTGGCCGGGTCCGGAGCTCCTGCAGGGGCTGGGGAATTGCGCCTGCCCCAGCCAAGGCCGGGGCTGGGGTTTGTACGATGCTTTATATTGTGTCTAAAATACATAGCTGAGTAGGCTACTTGCGTCCACACTCCTCATGTAAATGCCGTCAATGGTGTTACGTAATGCTCTCAGTCACGTAATGCTTTCGTAACTGCACTCGCTTTTCATCAGTGAATGACGAACCTCAAAAACGCTTCAGGCATGCACGTTCTTTATTTTTACGCACCAATGCATTTTTCATACAAAATAGATATCATTTTTATGCAAAAATAAGATATGACTTATATATTCGTTGTATGAGACCACCCCAATTTTTAAGGGTGGGTTTTTGCACTTAAAGGTCGTTTTATATGCCGGATTATGTGGTAAATAAATTTGAAATTCAACCCCAGCCCCGGCCAATTTTTATGCCACCCCCACCGGTCGGGGCCAGGGCCCCAGTCGATCCCTGATCCAGCTACCTTTAATGATGACTCTCAGTGTGAATACATGAAGAGAAGTACAAATTATGCAAAAATTATAGCTCTGCTGTACTCAACAACGAATGCAAAATTTTTCCATGATAAAAGATGATAATAGAAACAAAAATTCAATGTTTTGTGACTTTTTAAGTCCAAAGATTAAAAAGAAACAAATAAGCAGTTTTGACAACAAAAATATATCAGCACTGCAAGCAGAAACTGACTTACCACAAGCCTTCAACAATAATGACAGGTTTATATTTTAAGAAATCAGTTAAGAGAAAAACCGGCACAAGGAAAGCCACATACGAATAACTCCACACTGGATAGATTTGATTGACACACTCACTTCCCGTAAAGTTTTTTCGAGGTCCCTAAACATTAAATTTTTAACATTAATAGCACGTTTTTTTTAAATTTTTATCATGAATGCTTAAACAGATGGCAGCAAATTATAAAAATGATCAAACCAAAAAAATCAAATCTTTATTATACTCCCAGTATTACATCCAAGCATGCAACGAGTGGCAGGGCCAATTTTGGTGACATTACGTTTGAAAACAAAGTTATTTACAAATTTTCTTTCCCAAACCTTTCCTAATGAACACTCAAAATGAGTATGGTTTCAAGATTTAGATTTGAAAATGGCCTAATTTTTCACATAATAGTGAGATACTGACGCAGGAGGTCTTGGATGTGATTTCTGTTCTGGTGACACAATGTTGCCAATGACTTGCCACCCCTGATGTTTCTTTAAAGTTATGTTGCCCTGGCCCTAAGCCACAGAGAGATGGGCGCCACTTGTTACATGCTTTGGCATAATGCAGCAAGTATAATAAAGATTTAATATGAAAATTTGGAGCTTGAGGTTACACTTTGAGAAAGCAGTTTTTAAGTGATCATTAATTGTGATAATAGGGGTGGAATCTTTTGACTGGCCTGCAGGGAAAAGCACTGCTAATAAAAAAACACTATTGCTTACCATCAAATATGGAGTAAGATAAGGCTCCGAAGGATTGAATGAATGAAAAAACCCACTGAGACATAATATAATAGTTGGTATTTTCCATGTGTCAAAGTCAGCATCAGAATCCATGATATTATTAAAACTTGTTGTAAGATATTTATACAACCAGAGAACAGATTTCCACAGTGCCTAATCAAAATGTGGTTGATTGCAATCTACATGAATGCATTATTGATTGCTTTAGAACACTAGAATGTTCTGGCAAGCTGCAATTTACAATGAGGAAAAACAAAAAAATAGTAAATTCTTAACACCAAAACTGGACGTTTTGGAAACACAGATTTAGTTGTCATCATCAGCATTCAGCAGTGTAAGCAAGGCAGTACAAAACTGAATTTACAATGAACTACCAGCAGTTGGGTTGCTAAAACTCCATAGAACAATATCTGATTGTTCGTATATGTCTTTGTGTTTTCTGAATATCTGTATTTTATACCTCACTGTGTAAAGTTGTTTGCTCTTCTTGACTCACTTGTGGAATTTTTGTCTTCTGTTGATTTTTGCTTATAAGTGCCCCCTAGTTAGGTGTTGATATGTTATCTCTCCTTAGGGGGTTTACAAATTATTTGTTATTATTATTACTATTAAATACATCTGATGACTGAAATTGGCTAAAGCAATTTATTGCCCTGATATAAGTGCAGAGTGATATGATAACTCAAATTGGCTGCTGATTTACAATAAGCTTCAACAGCAACTAAAGTTTAAATATACGCAGTGCTGAGTGCCTATTTTGCCATTACTGCAAAATAGTTTTTAGGTCAATTTTGCAGGCAGTAGATCAATTCTAGTGTACATACACATGACTGGTACAGTGGTACCATAACAGCAAAATAGACACCGCCTTTAAAATACAGAAGAGACACCAGATTAAAAGATAGTACCGGTGTAACGGCATAGGCCTACTGAAAAAAAGAATTAAACACTGAATATACAAAAGCAAGAACTAAAGTACTACAGTACTATCGATACTGGCACTACAAGCAACTTGGTCAGCAGCATCACAATATTACAAGATGTTGCGACGATACGGAAGCTTGGCCTAGAGCCTGACTCCACGTGCGTGGTCTTAGTTGTTTCCGTATTCGCTCAAAGAAAAAATATCAGTAAATAAATAAATAAGAATAAATTTAATCGGTATTAACGGAAAAGAGATAAATAAATACCATACTAAAACGATAATAAAATAAATAAATAAATACTTATCGTAATGCAATATCTGATTGAAAAATGAAGTTTTGAAGATGTTGACGACGATGAAAGAAAAAACCAGCACTGATGTAAAGTAGTTGTTCAACGAAAAACCAACAGTAGCGACGTCTGACTTCTTGGAGAATCAGAACCAAAAAGCCCCACCAAATTGCCTAACCTCGTCTCCGTTTTTGTTGGCGAAAAAAAAAGAAAAAGAGTGGCACGTCATCACCGCAAAGCACCCGAACCCAAGGCAGCACGCCTGCAGCAACAAGCAGCGAGACAGAATGTCAGCATGCTTGCCACGCCAGCCACGCACCAGGAGACGGCTCGATTCCCAGTGATGACGGTCGCCACACCAGCCCTCCCCCAGACGAGGCCAAGGCCGAGGCGAAAGAAAAAAAAAAAAAAAAAAAAACAAACACTGAACAAAGTGCAATAAAAATTAAAGGCGTAACACGGTTAACGAAGTAGCGTAGGAAAGTTCAGTCGAGCAGCCATTTCCACAACTTGTTTTCATCAGGAGTGGGATAAGGAGAGATTGTCCATAACGCTTGCAATAGTGATGAAAGAAAAAAAAAATGAACATTATATGATGTCGTATTTAGATATCGATTGTGCATCACACCATGATAATATAGGTAATCAACAAAAATTTGAACGTTGTTGTAAACAAAAAAACTTCTTTGCTTGAAAGCATGTGTACGATCCGCGTGTATGCACCGGTGTAAGATACATCTCAGAATGCACTGATGTAAATGCTCTGCTTAGCTTCTTGACATCTTGGAGACTGTAGCAGATAGATCTCTTCACATTTCAGCTTGTTTGCAGTAACTCTTTGCAAGACATGTTGTTGAGATGAAACAATCGTGCACGATGACGAGTGATGTACTGTAGTGATGCAGCAACCGCGCATGTTGAAGCAGCAAGCAGACTTGATAAAGGAAATACAGCGACAGTTCACTCCTTTTGAAGTTTCGCCAAGGTGTTGTTTTTCTCGACCATTCGACTGTCTGCCACGAACGATCCGCGCGTACTGTCACTGAAAGAGAATTAAGGAACAAACAGTACTGAGTCAAAATGACATAAACTTAAACTACATTAACAAAGTATGGAATGCGCGAGATACAGTATACATATACAATTATGTACGGGGTGTTTGAAAAACGTAAACGATTAACGCACAATTGCACATTATGATAGGTCACTTTCGAGAAGGTTGTATCCCCTTAAAAAAAAAAAAAAAATAATGGTTACATTCATGTAAGGAGGTGCAAAGTTACTGTATAGTTGCGCAGTTTGCGTAAGAGGAGGTGGAAGAGGCAACCAATTGAAACCAAGTTGAGACTGCTAGTGGTCGCTGCGGGATGCAACTGGAACAAAAAATGGATAACAGGTTTCGACGAAAAATCGTCAACGCACAGCAATTACACACACACAGAGGACACACACATACACACCAACACGCCTGGCCAGGCTACAAACAACTCAATTCACACTCACAAAACATACAAGTTGACAGATCCATCGGAGATTCGAACTTGCTCCCATTTTTCGCACTGTGTAGTGCTGAAACAAGAATATGAACAGTGTTAAACAGCTGCATGTAGAAAAGCACTACTTACATCGTCAAACGTTTAGGAGGATGTACTTCACGTCCGGATTTGGTTTGATATGGAGGTTGCTCAAGGACTTCTTCATCTAGAGGCACTTGCAAGGTTACTGATGATTTATCCTTTGGATTTAATTGACTCGAGCTTTCTTCATCGCAAGTGTGATAAGCTTTGAGTCGGTCAATGGACACAGACTTTTCTGCACCAGTGTTTGAATCTTTCAATACAAAATATTTGTCACAACGCTTAAGTACCTCAAAGGGACCACGGAAACGATTTGCCAATGGTGTATGCACGGCATCGTTACGCACGAGAACTTTTTTACAGTGTTGAAGGTGTTTGTCGAGATAAGTTTGAACTTCTGGATGTGCCTTGGGAGGCACCGGCTTCAAATCTTGCATAAACTCCTTCAGTTTCTGCACGACGGTGTTTCTCTGTGAAAAATCAAGTTGATTAACAGGTCGAAACTCGCATGGCAAACGAAGATCTTGTCCGAAAACTAACTCTGCCGGAGAACAATCGAGATCCTCTTTCATTGTGGCATGAAGACTCATCATTACGACCGGGAGATTGTGATACCATCTCTCAGGATAAGTTTGCATTCGAAGGGCATCTTTTAAACGTCTATGAACATTTTCAACTAAACCGTTGCTCTGCGGATGATAGCTAGTGGTAGTAACATGTTTAATACCCAGAAAACTCATCAGATTTTTCCAAAGATGACCAGTGAATTGACTTCCCTGATCTGTTACCACTGACAACGGGCACCCAAAATGTTGGATCCATCCATTCAGAAATGCCTCCACAGTAGCTTCTGCAGTGATTTCTTTCATGGCATAGGCAGTGAACCAGCGTGTAAATCTGTCAATAACTGTAAAAATATATTTGAAACCACCACTTATTGGCAAAGGCCCTACAATGTCACAATGCAAGGCTTCAAACCTGCCTGTGGGCATGGTAAACTTCCCAAGAGGCGACTTGTTATGGCGTACTATTTTTCCTTTTTGGCAAGCATCGCATGATCGCACCCATTTTTGGACATCTTTTTTCATATTTCTCCAAACGAATCTTCGTTGAATTAAAGCGCGAGTTGCTTTAATTCCGGGATGTGCTGTACCATGCAGTTTATCGAAAACTAGTTTTTGAAATTTTTCTGGTATGATGGGTCTAGGCTGATTCAATGAAACATCACACAAAATTCCTTGATTTGAATTACCTATCGGAAATTCTTCAATCTTAAGACTGGATTGGGAAGGATCGTCCAGCAACTCCAGAATGAACTGATCATCTAACTGTGCCCGAGCAATTTTGTTAAAGTTCAAACCTTCCTGGAAAACTTGAATATTGTTTATTTCGATACGTGACAGGGCATCAGCAACAATATTCTGATCGCCATGAATGTGTCTTACATCACTCGTGAATTCTGAAATGTAAGCCATATGTCGACTTCTTCGGGGAATAATGGGGTCACTACGAGAGTAAAATGCGTGAACAAGTGGTTTGTGATCTGAAAACAAAGTGAATTTCCGCCCATCAACAAATTGTCGAAAATGTCGAATGGCGGCGTAAGCAGCAAATAACTCCCTATCGAAAGCACTATAATGTTGTTGGGCTTTATCCAATTTTCGAGAGAAGAAAGCGATAGGTTGCCAAACTCCTCTAGTCTCCTGTTGTAACACAGCACCGACTGCTTTGTCACTCGCGTCTGAAACGATGCTGATATTGCAATTTTCTCTGGGGTAAACTAATGAGGCAGATTGAGCCAACAGCTCTTTGCTTTTTGAAAACGCATCTTTAGCTGCATCTGACCAGATAATTTCTCGATTAGATTTCTTTCCAGTTTCCTTTAAATATTCATTTAACGGGGCGAGAACACACGCTAAATTATTGATAAAGCGGTGGTAAAAATTAATCATCCCCAAGTAAGTGCGAAGCTGTTTAATGTTCGTCGGGAGGGGGTACTTTTTGATACTCTCTACTTTAGAGGGAAGAGGTCTAATGCCGTCAGCAGTCACCAAATGCCCCAGAAATTGCAGTTCAGAAGAACCAAATTGAGATTTTGTAGGATTGATGATGACACCATACTTTTTAAGTCTCGCAAAGAGTTCATTTAAATGCTTAAGGTGTTCCTCAGGAGAACTCGAAAACACAATTATATCATCCACATAGGCAACAGCATTAGTCATACCTTCAAGCACATGATCGATGAAACGCTGAAATGTTGCGCTTGCATTCCTTAAACCAAACGGCATGAAAAGATATTCGAAGAGACCAAACGGAGTCGTGATTGCCGTCAAAGGAATGGAATCTTCATCCATTGGAATCTGGTGATAAGCCTTAACAAGATCAATTTTCGAAAATATTCTTGAACCACCTAATCTATGAAATAAGGTTTGAATGTTGGGCACTGGATACCTATCAGGAACAGTTCCCCGATTGACTTGACGATAATCTCCACACAACCTGAAGGTATTGCCACTAGCAGTTGATTTAGGTACCATATGAAGAGCCGATGCGAATGGAGAATTGGAACGTCGTATAATACCAGCTTGTAAAAGCTCTTCGATTTCTCTTTTGGCGCACTTCAGTTTCTCCGGCGTTAGTTGTCGCACCCTTGCAGAACACGGATAACCTTCAAAGACAATTTTATGTGTAATTTTATGCTTCAATTTATTTACTTTGTCACGTGGCTGAGTAATTTCAGGATACTGAAATAAAACATCAGAAAACTTGTTATCAGAGATAAACGAAATTGGATACACCACGTTGGTTACAAACTTATAAATCAACGGAATGCTTGCATTTTGATGCACCAGACGCCTTTTGTTAAAGCTCACATTCATTCCAAAGTGATTTAAAAAATCAGCGCCAATTATGTTATGTTTCACGTCAGCCACCATGAAAATCCAAGTGAATTGTTGAGAACCGAGCTGCAAAGTAATAGGTTTGTTGCCATAAGTTGCAATCAGAGAAGAATTTGCCGCAAACAACGGACGGTCAAATGATCGAAACTGATGATCGAACCGAGCAGGGCGGACAATAGATACCTCTGCACCAGTGTCAACTAAAAATTTAGTACCAGATTTTCTGTCCATAACATGAGGAAGCGGGCTTTGATTTTCGTCCACTTTTACCGCTGTTGAAGTGGGCGTGGCTCGTTTCCCGAAACAACAAAAGTACACGGTGGCGAACATTTTCTTGCGCGATCACCGAAGGTTAGGTGGTACCAGCACATGCCGTGCTGCGATTGTCTTTGCGGGTTGCCGGTTGCTTGCGAATGCCACTTATTGGTTCGATCACCTCGAGCTGGCTTCTGGTTATAACTCGTAGTTTTTGTCGTGCTGAAAGAATTTGAGCCTTTAACCAACTCTAACACGTTGTTTAATTTATTTTCCAACGACTTAATTTGGAACGAAACGTTATCTTCAGAAAACGATTCAGACTTTTGATTAACAGAATACAATGAGTGTTTACTAAAAGAATCTTTTCTATTGCACACCATTTTATCTGCAGTAATTGCCAACTCGTCAAGCGATGCAGTTCTCATAGCAATTAAACTATTGCGTAAGTGATCAGGCATTTTTGCAATGAATAACTCACGAATCATATCCTCAGACATGTCACCTTGGGCCAGCTTGGTTCTTAGTGTTAGTAAAAATCGAGATGGGCGTTCTTCTGCAACAGTCGGGTAACTTAGTAGCTCCGAAACGCGAGAACTTAGATTAGGTTCGAACCATTGAATTAAACGTTGCTTAATCGTTTGATATGAAGGCTCATTGATTAACAAGTCGTGAACTATCAAGAGAACATCGTTTGGTAAACACGATGTAAGCGCACTGTTACGCTGTTCATCAGTTACGAGCTCAAATTGTTGAAGCTTTAACTCGAAAATTGTAAACCAGACAGTGGGCATTGATTTATCAAAATCGCGGAAAAATTTTTTACTGGCGCTGTACAAACGTTGCTGCCAAGAAGAGTCAAATCGATTTCCATCACTGCGATGCATCTCACCAGCATTAATGGAGCCAGATGTATGAGCACTCTTGGCTTCTTTTGACAATATCTTAACTAACTTTGTTACCTCGTTAGTTGGCGTATCATCACTGCCTGTAGAAGGCTTTTCACTATCGGACATGATTGCAGATTGAAGCGTTGACTGGTCCTCGGTAGAAGAAGGATTGAAATCAGTTTCAACTGCTGGCTGAAGAATCGATTTAGATCTTAAAAAATAACTATGCCCAGTAGCCAGGTTATCCCAAATATATGCTATTCAACCGTCTCGAAAATGAAAACGCAGCAGACAAATTTTATAAAAATACACAGGGTCACCAATGCGACGATACGGAAGCTTGGCCTAGAGCCTGACTCCACGTGCGTGGTCTTAGTTGTTTCCGTATTCGCTCAAAGAAAAAATATCAGTAAATAAATAAATAAGAATAAATTTAATCGGTATTAACGGAAAAGAGATAAATAAATACCATACTAAAACGATAATAAAATAAATAAATAAATACTTATCGTAATGCAATATCTGATTGAAAAATGAAGTTTTGAAGATGTTGACGACGATGAAAGAAAAAACCAGCACTGATGTAAAGTAGTTGTTCAACGAAAAACCAACAGTAGCGACGTCTGACTTCTTGGAGAATCAGAACCAAAAAGCCCCACCAAATTGCCTAACCTCGTCTCCGTTTTTGTTGGCGAAAAAAAAAGAAAAAGAGTGGCACGTCATCACCGCAAAGCACCCGAACCCAAGGCAGCACGCCTGCAGCAACAAGCAGCGAGACAGAATGTCAGCATGCTTGCCACGCCAGCCACGCACCAGGAGACGGCTCGATTCCCAGTGATGACGGTCGCCACAATGTCATAGTTCTTCACAAGTCTGCAAAAAATGGTAAACTAGTCAAGTTCTGTATATACACCAGTATTTACAAAACTCACCAGCTCCCCTACCACAATACCAGGCTTACCACTGACCAGTTCTGCTAGTTTGATGTTTCAAGTCTTTTGCACTTAAGAAACAAAAATCGTCTCTTGGCATTGTTGGATTAGTCTATGGTCTAACTCTAACTGCATAGAGCTGAAGCTATTCTAGACCAGTACTGCTGTTCATTTTCCATGTGGCAGAGGTGAGCATTGTGATACCAGGTTAGTTTGTTAGTAGGCCCACTTTAGCTGTTCAGTGTTTAGCTGCTCAGTGTTACCACTAGTGACTACTGACTACCAGTAGCTTTAGACTATAACTCTGAACTTCATGCAAAATATTTGTTGCTACTGTTAAACTAGTCCATTTACTACAAGTTTTATTATACGCTACCATTAATTTACAGCAAGTTTTATTGACAGCTGTTGAACTAAAGAACCTCATTCACCACCTCTACCTCTAGGCTAGGTAAGTTAAGCGCAGTTTGCCTACGAATCTATCACACAAGGGAATTTCCCCAATGCAAACATGATAAGGAGAACCTGGCTACAGGCACAGGTGCTTTCAACATGTACGGGCCATGGGTACTATATGCAGTGGCGTACGCATGGCACAGGGGGGTTCGCGGGTCAACCCCCCCCCCCCCCTTCCCTTGTCGATTAGAGATGCAGTGAAAACTTATCTTTTTTAAAATGATACGCCTTTTGTTCGCCCTTCCTTTGCAAATCTTTCTGCGACATATTTTATATGCATCACTCGCTTGCAACGAATAAACATGATGATTGATGATTGATGATTGATTCCTTCGAGCTCGCAAAAATTTCCAACGTTTCGTGTGTTCCATCCAACCAGTCTTTGATCCAACTTTCTTATTTAATCTCGAGTCTCGAGATACTTTCATTGTGATGTAACATCAGCGGTAAATTAACTTTTGCGATGTGTCGCTTGAACCGCACTTTTGTCATTTCTGTTGCTCTGAAGCAATAAATAAATGGGAGTTTCCTTTAATGGCATATAAGCAGTATCGTACGCTTGGGGGATTTTGGGGGTCAAACCCCCCTCCCATCGACGATATATAAAAAATAAAAATCTCTCTTTTTGAAACGATCCGCCTTTTTTCACAGAGAGTTTGCTGAAATTGCTGTCATGTTTTTCCAAAGACTATATACTTGTTTTTTCTGCGCTATTCAACTTGCTTATTAATCACGAGAAACTTTCATTGTGATGCAATACCGGTAATTCCGGCAGTCAAACTTTTCTGGTGGGTTGCGCTTGAACCAACGACTTAACACAAAATGCAAGCCAGGGCAAAGTCCATGGGTATTGTTATAGCTGGAGCCGTGTTGTGATGCCATCAAGCGATTGTTTTCAACGGCTACCATGCAGGCCCGTAGCCAGAAATTTTTTTCAGGGGGGGCCCGGTGGGGTCCACATTTTTATTACATATATGACGTCAAACACCAACCTTTGACGTCAAACACCAACCTACCTAGTGGTTTTTTCGGTGTTCCTTTCCAAACACATTTGTATGAGTATGTATTCGTATTATAAAGCTGATCTTTAGGTCTATGTTTTCGCTGTTTTTTTCTTGTGCCTTGCCGTTTATCTTGATTTTGTTAGGATTACACTGCTACTACTAATACCGTTACACAATTGCACAAGTAATTAGCCTACGCTGGCTCTATAATCTCTCAACGCAAGACTTTTATTATGTACATTATCTACAGCAGCTATGACTAAATTTTATCTTCGTCCATCACAAAGAATTTTGTGATTTCATAAACACGATTCCTTTTAAAGCTACGAGTCCAAGCATAATCGAGGGCTCAAATGCTGACTGGTTGAAGAAGAGTTGCGATAATGTGGTTTTTGCGTTTTACCCCCGATAGACTGAGTTTAAGCATATTTTCAAAATGTACCAGAAATATAGGCTACCAAACCAAAACTTTACCCATCAAATAGCGAAAAAATATACCAGATTTTTCGAATCTGGTATACCAGTTGGCAACGCTGTTTACGATTGAAATGAAAACAGCAGAAAAAACTTGGCTCAAAAGCAGGTTTCTCTGCGGAGTTTCAATTTCTAACCGCACTTTTTTGCTCTGGCGCAAAACCAGGGTCACGCGTTTATCACTATCATTGTTACATTATACCAGCGCTATTTTCGACTCGTAAAACAAAGTTTTTGTTGTATCTATAATTTCGCAATTTTTTTTCAGAAAAATTTGCAAATTTTTCGCGAAGTTACAGGGGGGCCCAAGGTTTTTCAGGGGGGGCCCGGCCCCCCCTGTGCCCCCCCGTAGCTACGGGCCTGCTACCATGGCTGGACAACGCAACGTTCCAGCGCAGGAGGTATTTTTGGAAGAGAATGGTTGCAACGTAGGCGGATGTTCCGCTTGCGATGTCATAAATTATGGCATTACTACAGTCTGCAGGGACAAGGTTATGACTTTATGTATTAATTTCATTTTTGGATCGACCCCCTTTTCATCGACCCCTTTTTCATGACCCCCAATCGACCCCCTTTTCATAAAAAGTTTCCTACATTAGAGCAATCAGTTTAGTTTGGATGTTCTAATGCAGGAAAGTTTTTCTGCAATTGAATTTTGCAAATATGATCCCTGTGGGAGATGAAAAATATTTGCATCGTCTACTGGTTACCATCCTTTAATTCTTTGAAAAAAAATACTACCGGTACGGCTTGTGTCATAGGCCAGACCCAGATTTCACTTTTACCTGTTTTGGACTAATTTGCGACAAGGTTTTTACTACATTCACCTGATGAGTTGCAATAACAACGAAAACCGGTTCGTGGATTGTGATAACCGTGGCAATGTTACTGAGTAAATATTTGGATCAAGGTTGTGGTTTCTTACAGAGGTGTCTGATGGTGGGCGTGATGCCCTAAGAGACTACTCGAAGAAAATAAGATTGGGCATTTTTAGGTCTTGGATGCACATAGATATTTCAGCTAGTGGTGAAGCACCTTGCTGGGTATATTCCAATAAAAATGTTTCTGGTCAGTTATGAAGAAATCCTAAATGACGTAACATAATTTCATTTTTGTTTTAAATTCCACTTTTACGCTCGCTGTTAATATGGTTATGTACTTCAGGTGGCAGCGACTTAGATGAGCTTTTGCTCCCTTTGCTGTCCTCCTATGTGCGCATTTTTGTATTGCTGTACTGTTGCTTTTATTGATGATTGCAGTGGAAATTTGTAGGCCTACATGAATATTTCTATTTGATGTGGAATTAAAAATAGCAGTATGTGGAAATCGATTTGTCAAATAAAATTTCAGCAAATTATATGGAGCTCGTCGTACGCCAAAGTGATTGTGCAACTTATCGAGCAGAATGGCAAGGTTAGCAGTGTCAAACGCTTTCGACAAATCAATATACAAACAGCAACTGTACAAATTTTGATCTATACTTCGAATTACAGAATCATACATTTTGCTAATTTCGAATGAAGCAGATGAATTCGATGGCCGAGTGATTAGAGCGTCTGCCTCTTGAGCTGTAGACTCGGGTTTGATTCCGAATTGGGCAGCTTCCCTGCTTGACGTTCAGCTTTAGAAGGGACAGTGTGTAGAACAAGCCGGCAAGTTTACCTGTTGTGCCTTTGGGAAAGGGATGTCGCGGGATTACCCAATCTTGGTGTGGTAGACAGGTGGCTGGCAACTCTTTTATGAGCTTGCATGGCGCTGTGACCGTTGTATTATGACAGGAGAATAATCTAGCCACGACAAAACGTTTGTGTGTGTATGGGACTATTTTATCTCCTGTCAACTCCTGTCCGATTCTTGCTTACTTGTGCTACCGCATGTTTAGTTACTACGAGGAATGCAATGTAAAACCAAATTTAAGGAACTTCAGAAATTTTTTGTTTGTGGTACCACAAAACAAAAAACTTCCACCCTTGCCAAAGTGCTAAAATCGCATGTGAGATGAGCATTGCGCAATGTTACGACAGGGGGCCCCAGGTGAGAGTGCTCTTTCAACAAAAGATTAATATCATAAGTTAATTAGGCTGTCGCAGGCCTCCGAAATTATTGAATGCCTGCACGCTTAACACTGCACCGAAGTGGGGCTACTTCAGAAAATATTAGCGGTATTACCAGGGTTACCATTTCGTGCTTATTTCTAAGATTTGGGCTTATTTTTAAGGGCAATGTCTTAGAAAATGTAAATGTGCTTATTTCTAAGAAACGTGCTTATTTTTGAGTCCCGTGCTTATTTTTGAAGTTCTAGCGGAAAAAATAGGATTCTTCGGACGTGAAAATCTTTTTTTAGATCTTCACCGATTGTTAGTGGAAAATCAGGACTCTGTGGACAGAGTTGCTTTGGTGGGGGGAGGCCTGAAGGGGGGGCTCTTAAAATCGGCCAAGTCCTTGTTAACGTTTAGACTTTAGAGCAGAGGTTCTTATACTGGGAAGCGTAAAAGGTTTGCAAGGGGGGCGTGAATATAGCAGTGACTAAATGATTGAACGTATAAGCTTATTTTCAAATCTTTTTTTCGTCAAACATCAAATCTTGTTTCTCCAAAACAGCTGCATCCTTCTTATTAAGACGATTAAGACATTGCAAATAAATTTTAATATTTTCTGCATGTTTTTTGTAGCGTGGTGAGCAGTGTCGTATCAAGGCATCTCCGAGGCTCGGTCCCCGCGGTAGGGGGGTAGGGGGGGCATTTGTAGGGGCCCCACAATATTGTTGTATTAGACTCAGAATTAGAGGAAAAATTTTTGAAGAACATTTCGTCAAAAAGTTGTTAAAATAATACTATAATTGCAATTAAGTGATGTAAATTTCAATTAAATTTTCAAAAAATTTTCGGGGTAGCATGCCCCCGGACCCCCTAGAGTCATCATCGACTTTTACTCTGCTTCAAATGTGCTCTGATTTTGCCACACCCTGAAAGAAACTGAGCACGAAAGTTTGGGGCGCCCCTCCTGAGGAAATTTTTGGATACGTTCCTTGAAACAACACAGCTAATGAGTCGTAAAAGCGCGAAATTGCCCAAATTATTGCAGATACCAAAGGACCCCATCTAGACCTTTTTTTGTGGGAAAAGTAATAATCTTCACACGGCACTGGTAGTAGGACTCGGGCAAAAATAACTAACGCCAAAGGGGAGATGTAACTGAAAAAGTTTACGAACATCTGGCATAAATAAAATTTTTAGCATTATACAGGCCCCAGAGCCGGGGCCAAGGGGGGTCAGAAGGCCTGGCCCCTCCAATCGACATGCTTAGCCCCCCCAATTAACAGGCTTACTCTTTTGAAGACAGCGGTTTTTGTGCTTAATTTCAAACTTTGGCCCCTCCTGATAAACGCTTGGCCCCCCTTAGTCGACTGCTCCAGCGCCGGCTCTGCAGGGCCCCCTATTTCGAATTTTACCATGGTACTCCTGCCTGTGGACGTGAAGACTTTTTTTTCTGGTCTTCACCGATTTTTAGTGGAAAATCAGGACTTTGTGGACGTGAAGATCTTTTTGTTTGGTCTTCACCGATTTTTAGTGCTTTCACATTAAAGAGCTTTTGACTTTTAAGTAACCTAACTTCAGCGGGCTTATTTTTTGGTGTGGACCTGTGGTAACCCTGGGTATTACAAACGGCAATGTTGACACCAAACGAACCGCGACAATTGTAATAGATATACGGTTCTTTATAACGAATTGTATTTATAATAAACTGACGTTGACTCGCATATGGCAAGAAATGTCATGATATAAATGGCAACAGTCAATAAAAAGACAGGAAAGTCAATGGGTAACTTAGTCACTGCTCAAAAACAAGTCACCATCTACTAGTATAAAAAATGTCTTTTTTTCTGAATTTTAATATTCCAAAGTCCATAGGCTGAAATTGTTAGTAAACATCGTGCTCAGTGCTGTATGCTATCGTCAGCGGAATGACATAAGCTTTTCTTTCATCGTCTTTATCAACAGAGTTGCGACCAATCAACTGAAAAATAAACAAGTTTAGGCCTGTTAGCTTAAAGTTACTTACCGGTATCTTGCAAGTTGCAATATGTTGACAGATATTTTTACAAAAGTATACCGGTATGTAGGCTAACGCTAAGTCTTGTTATAAAATCAATTCTTTGCATCAGGAGTTGAGTGACGTTGAGCAACTGATAAGAAACAATAGGCTAAGCCATAACACAAAAGCGATGTAGGCCCAAGCGAGTACATTATTAAGGTTTCCCTTTTACCCGGATTTTCAACTTCCCAGAAAACGGGAAATTTTTTAACTTTTTCCGGGTACCCCGGGAAATTCCTGGGAACCCGAAAAATTTTTGGATTCTCGGGATTTGGGAAATTGATGCGAAGATCATTTTTAAGTTCAGCATTTTCCGGGAAATTTTTCCGGAAAGTTTTGACATTTTTTATCATTTTCTTATGATTTTCAGCATTTCAGGTCTAATTTTTAGTATTTTGTAATGTTGTTTTGACAAACTTAGTTCGAGTTTTTCAATTTTTTCGACCAATTGAGGAAAAAATTTTATCTTACTAGCATTTCGTCTTAAAAAATTTTGCGAAATTTGAAAAAAAATTTTTAGTAGCGGTAAGCAAAAAAACAAATTTTGATTTGCAGTAACGCATTTTTTATGTCGGAATGATAGATATCAGTACCACTGAAACCTTTATTAATGTAAAAAAGTTTCTCGAGATCCCGACATAAATTTCCCGGGAAACGAGAAATTTACAAACAGCAATGCAAATTGTTTTGTGGTGGGTATCTATAAAAGCGGAGAGAAAGAATGAGTAAAAGAATGAAAAGTTTTAAATTTCTCAGGAAATTTTCCTTCCCGAAATCTCGAAAGGAAACCCTAATCTATATGAATTGCAGCGTGGATCTCAAATCTAAACTTTTTGAATGACTGGGTTTACAGCAGAATCTTACCTTTTTGCAATTCATTTTGTGTTTGACACAAGCATATACAGCACAAATAGGAACCATAATAATGACGGTAACTGACATGACATTGGCAAGGATTTGAGCCCACGTGGGAAACACATAATCTTCAAAAGACAGCGGCGAAATGGCGGTAAAATAATAAAATGTACAAATCTAGAAAATAAACTCCATTAGCTCAGTTGTCAAGCACAACGTTATCGGTACGGGAGGTCTGGGGTTCGAGTCCGCGGTCGGTCAAATAGGACACAATGTCGCCGGCGGCTCGACTCCGCTGCGACGTTTCTTCGAAACAGAGTTGTCCAGGCGCTAAACCCATGAGATGGGTCCCGTCATTCGTTACACGCTTCGGCAATCGGTTTTGCCGCGAGAATAAACATGATTTGATTTTTAACATCAAAATAACTGTCGGTATGCTTTATAAAAACATATAATTAATGTAAACAATTATTATCAATGACTAAACACAAATAATTTGCTTTTAATTATTTTGAAATGAATGTTATTGTTTAATGCTCAGACGGCCGAGTGGTAAAAGCGTTCGCCTCTGGAACGGTAGACTCAGGTTTCATTTTGACTTGGGTTAAAACAATGACTTCAAAATTGGTACTTACAACTTCCCTGCTTGACGCTCGGCAATAAACCGAGAGTGTGTAATGCAGGCGGGCAAGTTTACTTGTGGTGACTTTGGGAAAGACGCCTGACAAGATTCCTCACCTCAGAGTAGTATATAGATAGTTGCAGATGACACAAACTTAACTATGTCTCATTATAAAAACAAAGAGCTACAAAATAATGTGAATAATGAATTAAAAAATATTTCTGATTGGATGAGATGTAACAAATTATCAATAAACTTTTCCAAAACTGAATATCTACTAATCACAAGAACAAAAATTAAAAGTTCATTTGAAATAGAAATAAGTAATCACATCATTAAACATACCACCGGCCGTTAACTCAGTTGCTAAGGGCACGCTATCGGTGCGGGAGGTCTTGGCTTCGATTCCCGGGCCGGTCAGATCTACACAGTGTCGCCAACGACTCGCCACCGCTGCGACGTTTCTTTGGAGTTGTGTTGCCCAGGCGCTAATCCGCGGAGATGCGCCCCGCCACTCGTTATACGCTTCGGCGTAATACGGCGAGTATAATGAAGATTTGATTTGATCATTAAACAAAACAGTTGTTCAAAATATCTAGGCATCTACATAGATGATAAGTTGACGTGGAAAAATCAAGTAAGCAGTGTATGTTCTAAAATAGCACGCCGTTGCTGGGCCTTGGCCAGGTTAAAAAAACTATGTCAATCAGAATGTTAGTTAGTTGCATATTTATCCTCCTATCACGAGAAAGCGATCAATGCGCTATACGAGCTCGCTTAGGAGTTGCCAGCCATCTGTCTACCACACCAAGATGGGGGAATCCCGCTAAGTGCCTTTCCCAACGGCACAACAAGTAAACTTGCCGGCTTGTTCTCCACACTGTCCCTTCAATGCTAAGCGTCAAGCAGGGAAGCTGTGAATACCAATTTTAAAGTCATTGGTTTGACCCGACTCGGAATCAAACCCGAGTCTACAGCTCAAGAGACAGACGCTCTATACCACTCGGCCATCTGAGCTGTTAAATATCCTGCTTAATGTATATTATGCAATGATCCAAAGTCATATACAGTATTGCATATTAACAAGGGACGCTGCTTCCAAAACTACATTAAATCCCTTAATAAAATTACAAAAACGAGCTGTTCGATTAATCACTAATAGTAGGTACAATGCACATGCAACACCTTTGTTCAATTCCTTGAATTTATCAAAAATAGATGATATCCATATAGTCAAAGTTTGCAAACATATGTATCAAGTAAATTCAAAACAATATGCAGGGGTAAATCCATCTGCATACATTGCATTAAAATTTATGCATTCCTACTACACAAGAAAACGAGTAAATGAAAATTACTTTACAAAACGAACTGAATCTAAATTTGGCAGAACAAATATTGAAATACTTGGACCAAAATACTGGACAAGTGTCCCAAGTAATCTGAAAAATTACTCCTTACGAACATTTGCAAAACTGTGCAAAGAACACATAATCACGCTGTGCGAAATTAAAATCCTGTTCTGCAAAAGGCAAAAATTTAAAATTTCCAATTTATTGCAGCTTCCGCAATAGGTGATTCCTATATATACTGAGTATGTGTGTGTGTTATTTATATATTTAATTTTATTATTATTATTTTTTTTTTAATTTTTTTATTTTAGTTTCTTTTGTGTGTATTTAGTTAAACAATTTGTTTTGAGTTAAACCAAATTTCAAAGATGTTGCGCGGGTGGTGGTTGACTTAGATGACCTTATGGTCTTTTCACTAACACCTCGTCAAATCAATGTCTTCATTAATTTGTTTTACGCATAAAATGTGATGGTGCTTGACAAATAAACTTGTTAATGTTACAGATAGTTGGCAATTCTAAAGCGAGCTCGTCATAGCGCTTTGTTCCCTTTCTCGCGGAAGGAGGATAAATATGCAACAAAGTACAAGCAAAAAAATGTTTTTCGTTGGGAATACAAAAAAACGCTTTAATTTATTTAAGAGCGAAACAGTTTTTTTTGATCGCCAGGCTGGAAGTGCTGGTTTGTCTCTCCCAAAAACATTTCTAGCTCGATACGTCAACTGCGTGCATTATATTTGTATTCTATGACTTTCAGCATTGTTTAATCCAGGGGTGAGCAAACTTTTTACGCGAAGGGCCACATTTGAAAAAATTTCGAAGCAAACGGCCGTATTGGTTGGAAAAGCAAAAGAAAAAAAGGTCAACACGCCTTTAGGTACTATTTTCCACTAAAAATCAGTGATGAGCAAAAAAAGGTCTTCGGCTTGATTCACGGTAGGAGTTTATATTTCTGTAAGTGCCCGCGGGCCGCATAAAATGGTTTCGCCGGCCCTAGTTTGCCGAGCCCTGGTTTAATCCAATGAAGTAATTGAAGCGTTACAAACTGCCACTGCGTAGCATACTTTCGAATTTAAAAAGGTTTGTTTTGTAATTGCAAATAAGTGCAATTTTGACAAGAGCTAGCTTACCAGAGTCATAACTGGGCCATAAAATTTCCAAACAAAAGTTATCACTGGTTTCATTCTTGTGTAACCAATCATTTTGTATATTTCATCGAAATGACGTTCCGCTCCATAGCACCACCCAATAGCAATAAACTGACAGCAGCAGGTGAAGTAAATGCACCATCCCGCGGCACCATATTGATTAAAAATCTCGAATACGTACACTCCTCCCTAAAAACAAAATAATTTAATAACAGAGTGAGCTAAAGTTGGCAGTTGTTTTGCAAATGCAACGAAACGCTCACAAACAGCAAAAACTGTAAAAACATCTTCTTTAGTGGCTTTTTATCATTTTTTCTCGAGGTTCACCTTCCATGTTTCAGAAGTTTATAAATAACAACACCAATTCATTTACACAATGTACAGTACTTCCTAATATTAAATTAGACTAGGCTACATTGTCAGCTTCAAAAATTAGGTATCCTTGCACTTTTCCGCTGGTGCGACCGTGCGAGCACCTCTGATGATGTGGTACAAGTTTAAGCAATACCAGTACCATTAAAATCAGAATCTGTGTTAGATCTTAAAAAGTCGATGTGCAAGTCAGATCACAACTTCTTACCTCAGTGACCATCGGAAGAGATACAATCCAAAACACCAAACACAAGACGGCGCAAAATAGCACTTTTCCACATCGTAACTGTTGGATTTGTGGAAAACAATCAATAATAAATGCTTGCATGCTTTCCACATACACGTACTGTAATAAAACAGAAAATAGCCTATTTGTTTACTACCTAGCTGTAGTGCTTGCTACAGTCAAAAAACGAAGTGACTAGATAATGGGTTCAATTCTGTAATCGGTAAGAATGAGATTATGCTCGCCGTGACGTATTATATCACTTTATTTCTGCGTCAGCAGAAAGCAGAGAGCTCAATAGAGATGGCAGTTAAACGCCTTTGACGCGCAAAGCAAAAAGCCAAAACCGAATTTTGGTGGGGATCAACCTCCTACATTATCCGGGGGCGTAGCCAGAAGTAAAAATGGGGCAAAGGGAATGTTTTATGGGTCAATCATCGCATGCCTTTTTTTCTACAGCAAAATCTCTCCGGGCTCCTAAAATATTTTTTAGATGCGGCCCAGCAAGACTTGAAGCAGAAATACACAGGAGTTTTATTTTGTAGGTGAGACAACAGCAATTAGGTACCGGATTGCCAGCGACTGGTTTAACAAACGTATTAAACGACCAGAATGTTAAAACAGGTAAAATCTAGTCCTAAAAAAATCTTTCAAATAATTGTTTTACACTACGTGAGTTTAAAAAACCTTATATCCCTTAGTACATATGAGTTTAAGAATTACGATCTTTCTGTGATAAAGCAGGCGCAATCAAACTCTTTAAAAGAAAATCTACAAACGAAATACTTACGAGCGAATCAAAACCGAGCAACAGGAGCATGATGAAGAATAAGGCACACCATAAGTTAGGAAGTGGCAGCAAAGAGAGTGCTTGTGGATAGGCAATAAACACCAGCCCTGGACCAGACTGGACTACCTCTTCTAGCGTAGCGTTCTGCAATATTAAAAAGTATTGATAAAGTAAATTAGGTCCACAGTTTTGAAAAGACGAGTTTGATTCTCTGGTCAGGATGACCTAGTGCAGCGGTGGGCAACCTCCTAGCCGCGGCCCGGTACCGGTCTGTGTGTAGTTTGTAACCGGTCCGTATGCGTTTTCAGATTAATGCTTTAAATTTGAAACATTTTTTATAAAATTGGACGCAAAGTTTGCACGTTTATAAAAATACTTTATAACACGATTCTGGTGACCCTGTTGTGCAAATTTACTCAAAAATCATACAATTAACCAAGTTACATCATAGGCAAATCTTTTAATTTAACAGCGAACTTTTGATTATGCCGTCATTTTATCGTAAATCTTGCTTCGCAAAATCAAATAGCGCTAGGCTAAATAAGCCAGTTAGGAGAGAGAATTACGTTAGGGATCTGGTTTGAAAAGCTACATGAAAAATTAAAGCAAAGCTGTTACTGCAGCAAGATTTAAAAAGTTAAATCAGAGGTTTTCAGTTCTGAATAAGTACAAGCTGTTTTATTGCTAATATTTGTGATTTTTTAAAAGCCAGTATGCAAAAAAATTCGATTTCAAACCGGTCCGCTGTGCAAAAAAGGTTAGCGACCACTAATCCAGAGCATTGCTTGTTTTTACTACAGGTATTTAGTAATTCGCCATTTTGCCTGCAATATGATGATGAAATGTGATCATGAGAGTGATGTGATCATGAGGAAATTAAATTTGGATTTTCAAAAGTTTCGATAGCACAAACGTACACAGTATACGGTACACTCGCAAAAACAAAGTTGAAGTTAAAAAAATTACCCCAAAGAAAGAAACAGCCAACTAGAAACGATTAGCGCTATTACCAAGGCCTATTAGCAATCATCATTGAAACTACAATTAAAAGTTAGTTTGCTTTACTGTGTTGCTGTGATTGAATTTAGCTATTGTTGCCTCCCGGGAAGTCGAGACGGAAAATTTCCCGGGAAATTCAAGATTTTGAAATTTCCCGTTTCCCTGAAAATTTATGTCGGGATCCCGCGAAATGTTTCGTACATTAGTAAGAATTTTAGGAGTAATGATATTTATCATTCCGACATAAAAATTGCGTTAGTGCAAATTCAAAACTTTTTTTTGCTTACTAAAAATTATTTTTCAAATTTCGCAAAATTTTATAAAACACGAAATGTTTAGGAAATCAAAATTTTTTCCTCAATTTCTCGAAAAAATTGAAAAGCTCAAACTAAGTTTGTCAAAACATCATAATAAAATGCTAAAAATTGGATCTGAAAAGCTGAAAATCAGAAAAACTGGCAAAACTATTAAGCTCGTGAAAAATTCTTCGGAAACTTCCCGAATTCCGGAAATCCCGAGAATTTTCGGGATTCCAAAATTTCCCGGAATTCCCGGGAACTTTTTTGAAAATTTCTCCTTTCCCGGGAAGCTGAAAATCCGTGGAAAAGCGAAACCCTAAATTTAGCTGATGCTCTGAACAATCCTTTGAATACTTACCTGTTGCAGCGCCATAAAACCGAGGACAGAAAATACGGCAAATCCACTGATGAAGCTGGTCAAGGCATTACAAGCAACAATGATAATGCAATCTCTGTAAAACAAGACACAAAAATTACCAGGAATGGAACAAAAAACAGTTCTGCGACCTCGAAATCACTCAACTCGGTTATTTTTGCCGAACTTGAACTCGAAAAGTCTCTGAACTCAAACTCGATCTCGGAAACACTTGATTTAGTTTTGAACTTATCCTAGGACAAACATAGCTTGAACTTGGCCTAAAGCCGATGAAAACTGTCCTGAACTTAAGTAGAAAATCGGTTTTAATCACAGAACTTGAACTCAAAAATGAAGAACTTGAACTTGGTTTGCAAATTACTGAACTCGAATTTGAACTCGATTAAAAACGCTTGCGAGATCGCAGCTCTGAAAAAAAATAATTCAAAAGTGCACTGACGAGCCCGCAAAATGAAGAGCTACAACTCCAAAGTAAAAACTTTTTAAGGCGTTTAGAGTGATGTACCGCACAAATAATTGAACTACGGTCTACTGACTGGAAAATAGTTCCTAAATACCACCAAATCACTTGTTCATTTTGTTGACCAACTCTCTTTTTGAATTTTTCTGATCTTTTTCAAAACCAAATTCATTCGAAACATTTGTAATGAAGGTGGGTTTAATCAAAAAAACAAAGTGGAGCAGAGCTGTGGTTGTTCTTTTCATGTTAAACAACTTGCCTCCAATTTGCTCAACTTTTGAGTTAAACTGCTGTTATAAAAGAACAAATCTTAGCTCCGATCCAATTCGGTTGTATGCGTAAACCCACTTTTGTAGTTCAGATGGCCGAGGGGCAAAAGCGTCCATCTCTGGAGATGTAGACTCGGGTTTGATTCCAAGTCGGGTCAATCAATGACTTTAAAACTGGTATTCACAAAACTTCCTTGCTTGACCCTCAGCATCAACGAGACAGTGTGGAGAACAAGCTGGCAAGTTAACTTGTTATGCACAACTAAATGCAATACAAAGAAAAGGAAGGGCAGGCGTCACCCTGCGAATGGAGTATTGTTATATTGATGTGTTGTATTTTCGCCGCACAGTGATCTCGTGACTCGTCTGATGAGCCCCATTGGGCGAAACAGCTGTCACGAGGAGAGATCTCTGTGCATTCTTTGTTGTGTATTTGTATATAGTTCTTTATTGTGTATTCGTTGTTGTGTATATGTCTGTTCAAAATACGTTGAATTATGTTGTGTGCATTTATTTTGCTTCTCCAGGTGCTAGTCATTTGCTTAAATACTATACAATAAGTTACCTTTGAAAATTATGGTCAAATCTGTTGTAACTTCCCAAGGATAGAAGAGATCCAGAGCCAAGAGCGACGGAATAAAATACTTGAGTACTTGCCTTCACCCAAACCTAAAATAAGTAAAGATAATGACGCGACCATGGTTTAAGACGTCGCTATCGGTGCGGAAGGTCATGGGTTCGAATCTTGGGATGTTCAAATCGGACAGTGCCGCCAACAACTCGCCTCCGCTGCAACGTTTTTTCGTAGCTGTGTCACCCTGGTGCTAAGCGGTGAAGATGAACCCCGCCATTCGTTACACGCTTCGGGGTAATATATCGCTGCCCTCTCAATACAAAACCCAACAGCAAAATCGCTGACCAAAAAAACTTCGGTAAGTTAAAATATTAAGTAAGCGGAAAAAGTTTATATTCGAACAGGTGATTTGCGGTACAAAATTTTAATATTGCAAGGGAAGTAATTTCCTCTCGAAGATTTTCGTCTGACACTCATCAAAAAAAACGGTTTTCTTCCTTTCTGACCATTTCTTCCTGATGAGTGTCAGACGAAAAGCTTCGAGATGAAATTAACATTCACTTGACTAAGCAAAGACAGCAACACGCTTTTGCAAACTTAGATCAGGGCCTATGGTTGATGTAGGCCATAGCCCATAACCAGATGTGCACGCACAATGTAAGGAAGGAGGAGGGGGGCGTCAAAGAGATGCATCTTTTCTGCATTTGAAAATAAGGTTCCAACTTTTTAGGAGAATCTAGGCGATAACTGGTTTTTATCGTGTCTCGTTGGAGGGGGGCGCGCGCGTTGCGACCCCTCTTCGTGTGTCACATTCTTACTGTAGGCAGAGATGGGCATTTATCGCGATAATTTATCGGCGATAGTTATCGGCGATAATTTTTTACCGATTATCGTTATCGCTCAAAATAGTTTTGATCTATCGATTACCGATATCGCTTTTGCAATATATTTCGTTTTCGCCGATAAATTATCGCGATAAACGATTCTGTATGCACACAAAGTTCAAATTTAGTGAGTTGGCATTATGGAAAAAATACACTGTGTTCCTAAAGTGTAGATGCTAGTTAAAACATCTCTCTTTGTTCTTTTCAATGCCTCGGCGGAGTCCGTGAACTGCTCTCTTTTCTTGAAAAATCTGGAAACACATTTTTGCAATGTGACTTTGAAAAAAAACTTCGTCAAACGCATTAAAAATTTATCGCAACATTTATCGGAAAAATTTTTCGGCGATAATTTATCGATTACCGATATCGCTTTAAAAAGTTGAGATTTATCGATTATCGGTATCGCCAAAGGTTTTTTTGAAGTTATCGATTATCGTTATCACTTTAGTGCAGAAAGGTTTATCGCGCCCATCACTGACTGGAGGCTACATTATACTGTATGAATGCATTACAATAAGCAAGTATCAAAGACACAATTACACTTACATCAGGGTCTTGTAATGTTGTGACGTTTGGATATAGGTAGTATTGGATACCACTGGTGGCGCCATCTAGTGTTACACCTCTAACTAAAACGACCAGAATCAAAACTACAGGAGCTGTTGCGGTAAAGTAAACAATCTGGAAATGCAGAAAAAATAGAAAAATGAAACAATTATTGCCAGATGTTCAAGATTAAGATATTGTGAAAGAGTGTCAAATAAGCGCTGAAGCAATAATCACGGCTCCCTTTCTGTTTGTGACTAATGAAGACCATTTTTACAGACATCGAGCGTTGAAAGCAAATACAAACGGGGCTTCTCATTGTTTAAATTCGGCTCTAGCATCCCCCTCTACATTTTTTGCTGGTTACCCCCCTGTTCTACACTCTCCGTACATGTTGAGCGCTGAACTACGGCAGTTGTGGATGGATGAGTTTTAGAATTTACTGGTAAGCTCAATCCACCATCGGACCGAGCTTTCGGCGAAAGAAGAAGCACAGTTTTTTAAAAAAAGTTGTAGAAAAACGAATTAGTAATTCGGTTTCGTAAGCTTTGTGAAGCAAATGCATCGCGCAGCAACTGGAAAACTCATAAAAATGTAACAATTTACCTTCGCTGACCAGCCGATTCCGCGAAAAATTGCGAAAAAGGTGAAGAGCCAAATGATGCCAACATACAAGGCGAGGTCAAGGCGCAAATCCCCCAAATTATCAATTCCGTCGCTTAACCCCCAAACAGATATTCTGAAAATAGGAAGTCGATATTTTTGTACAGTAAAGACGTTGCTATAAATACACTCCTAAAAAATTGTGGCTTTTTTTAGGTAATATCGGTAACGATACTGTAAATAACTCAGGCTGGTACATCGCGACCACTGTACGACTTTTCCTTTTTAATTGCTCTGTCAAACCAAGACACGCTGAAAGATTCAGTACCTCGAAAATCGTTATCTCTGACCCAGGGGTGGGCAAACTTTTCACACGAAGGGCCGCATTTGCAAAATTTTTGAAGCCAAGGGCCGCACTGATTGAAAGAGCAAAAAAAGGTCTAGGCACGTCTTTAGATGTCCTGTTTTCTACTGAAAATCAGTGAAGAGCAAAAAAAGATTCATGGTGGGTGTTTATATTTCTTAAGTGACCGCGGGCCGCATAAAATGGTTTCGCGGGCCGTAGTTTGCCCAGCCCTGCTCTAAGCAAAACTACTTAAGTTGCCACACACACTTCAAGAGACTTTGACAAAACCCGATGTTTTTAAAGGGGCAGTAATTGTTGTTCTGATTGAAACGATTGGGGTTATTTATTTGTATTTTTAGTACTTAGTTACGTATTTATCTTCCTATCACGAGAAAGCGATCAATGCGCTATACGAGCTCGCTTAGGCGTTGCCAGCCATCTGTCTGCCACACCAAGATGGAGGAAATGCCGCTAGGTGCCTTTCTCAACGGCACAACAACTAAACTTGCCGGCTTGTGCTCCACGATGTTCCTTTAATGCTGAGCGTCAAGCAGGGAAGCTGTGAATACCAATTTTAAAGTCATTGGTTTGACCCGACTCGAAATCAAACCCGAGTCTACAGCTCCCGAGGGGACGCTTTTATACCACTCGGCCATTTGAAACAATTAATTTGCCTGCAATTAATGCAAACCGTTATCATTAGTTTTGATACTGCGTAGTTGTTAAAAGCATCGCTATCGGTGCGGTAGGTCTGGGGTTCAAAGCCGGTCGAATCGGACACAGTGCCGTCAACGACTCGCCGCCGCTGCAATGTTTCTTCGGAGCTGTGTCGCCCAGGGCTAAGCCGCAGAGAAAAGCTCCACCAAGATTACATGTTGCGGCGTAATACCGCGAGTATAATGAAGATTTGATTTCTTTTTTTTTTGAAGAAAAGAATTAAGTAACAACATGATTTCATAAAACCTTTGAAAATGTTTAAAACTTGCTTTAAGTATTCTTCGCCTGATGACACCAAACGACTTAATGTAACGTTTGCTGTCGTTTCTACTGATGCATTCGCTTGCGAGTACAGCGTCAAATTTTCCATTTGAGTAACATTGTTCATTTGCAAGTCCAAGCAATTTTCTGTATTCCAGGTGTGATTACAAGAAGTCCACGGCAGTACTGGCGAGAAACTGGCAACAAGGTATTTTATAATCCAAGAAAATATAATCGGATAACTCAAATTTCCGTTTATCATAACCATCATGTTGCAGAAAGCTATACCTGAAACAAACCGGAGTATCATAACGCAAGTATAGTAGGCTTACCATACGTCCTCCTGTAGGAGAACATGTCCTCCTTTTTAACCAAAAAACAATTGTCATCCGAGGACGCCCAAAAATGCCCAAATGTCCTCCTTTTCGGCATTATAAAGAGTGAGAACATGTCAAATCATTCTTCCACGAAATATTTTGGGAAGTTACAGGACAAACTACGGCCTGCGGGCGTGATCACCTCCTTTTTTTTTGGTCTTCACTTGGTTTTGAGCGGAAAATTGGACATCTGCGGGACGTGATGACTTTTTTTTGGTCTACACTAGATTTTGGGCGGAAAATTGAACATCTGAGGCATAGGCGCACGCAGGGGGGGGGGCACGGTGCCATGGCTCCGTTCCTTTGGCCCTGTAATAAGATGCTAAACCTAACTTTCAGTCAGTAATTTCTCGAACTAATAGTGGTTGCAGCCTCCTTTCACTAATTTTAGCCAAGCTTCTGCTTTTAGACATAAAAAGTGCAAAAATATTTTTGCGTTGTCCATAGTAACTGCACTCACATCATGCCCCTTTTCGATAAAAAGTGTGCTAAAATGAGTGTTTTTTTATGTGAAAACCGTAAAAATTCGTTCTGGTGGCTGGGGGTTTTAACTCCAGACCCCCGGTTGTGGTCCCCCTTTGCCAAATGGGAGCGCCACTTATCTGCGGACGTGATGACCTTTTTCTTGGTCTTCACTTGATTTTGGGAGGAAAATTAAACTTCTGCGGACGTGATGACATTGAAAGAAGCTGTCCTCTTTTTGCGTAGTGAAAACATGGTAATCCTTATAGGTAGTCTAATACTGATCGAAAAATTGAGACTGTTTCAACCACATGTTCGGTGCAAGTAAGCCTAAAGCCCACGGGCTCTTTACATCATAATCACATTTTTGATGTCATCGTTGAAAAAAGTAATTATGACATCAAAAAGTTACTTGTGATGTAGAAAATCCGTGGGATTTTGGCCACTTAAACTGGGCATGTGGACAGGGTATTAGCAAACTAAACTGGCATCTGTAGTCTCATCAGGGCCGGATTTAAACAATGAGAGGCCCTAGGCTATTTAATCACACTGATTGAAAGAGCAAAAAAAGAAGAAAAAAAATCTTTGTTCGTGATGAGGCCCCTCATTTTCTCCTAGGCCCTAGGCTTCAGCCTGCTTAGCCTATTGGTGAATCCGGCACTGAGTCACGAAAGATAAAAAAGCGACCTTGAACAGGGTCAACAATTTGCTCAACCGGCCGGTTAGCTCAGTCGGTAAGACATTGCTATCGGTGGGGAAGGTCTGGGGTTCTAATCCCGGGTCGGTCAAATTGACACAGTGTCGCCAACAGCTCGCCACCCACCGTTGCGACGTTTTTTTCGGAGCTGTGTTGTCCAGGCGCTAAGCCGCGGAGATGGCCCCGCTACTCGCTACGCTCTTCTGCGTAATATTGCGAGTATAAGGAAGATTTGATTTATTTCGTTTGGCCTACTTTTGCATATATTTAATGATAAACTATTCACCTTTGAATATCGGAATAATTGACCAAGATTGAAGAATTCCTTTTCTTAAGGATTGTCCAAGCGAGACTTCCAAATAAACGAGAGGAAAGGCGAGGGTGGCGGCGCAAAGAAGATATGGAATCAAGAACGCACCTACAAAGAAAATTATGTGCAATTTTACAAATCTCAAACTCTGCGGCTCCTGGGCCGCATAAAAATAAAAGTTGTATCAATAAATATAATAAAAGCACCGAGAAAGCAGATGTTTTAGTTTCGAAATGGTAAGACTAAACTGCCGCGAAGATACAATTTCGAATACTGGTACTTTTTTGATATTGGGCCTACTTTTCGATGATTTTATAATGTTGGTTTGGCTACATTATTCTCGCAAGATCGGATTTAGTGTAAAGCTGCAACAAATTCTGGAAAAACAGAGTAGGTCCTATTTGGGTTAATTTGTAGGCAACTATATTAAAGACTAGTTACTCCATTGATTTAACAGCATCCTTGTAGTAGTAAGGAACGTTAGAAGTCGTCCGATAACCGCAGAATCGCGAGTGAAATACCGCAAAGTCATGATAAGCGAAAACTTACGAAACAAGAACGATGCAGACGCTTTTTTAAAATCGCTCTTGATGTATCCACGAATATGCTAGAGGTCCTTAACCCCTCTCTCTCCTTCTAAATATTTAGCTATTTGGACACCCTTACCCTGTCCACATGTCCAATTCATGTGGGCTTTAGGCCCAAATTGATGTGTACTTGATGTCATAATCACTTTTTTAAATTATGATCAACATCAGAGATTTAATTGTGATGCAGAAAAGCCCATAGCAACAAGCTCTCATCAATGTGGGCTTAAAGCCCACAAAAATTGAACATGTGGACAAGGTATCTGTGTCTTAATTCGGTAGGCCTATATTGGTACTTTCATACTTCTAGGCTCTAGCCCACAAAGCTGCAAGAGGAGCATTTTTTGATTGGAGGCCCCCATAAAAAATTGTTTGGATTCGCCCCTAACTACAGGGTTTGCGGTGCAGCATCATTGCAAAATACTAACAAAATTTGTAGTAGCTACGTGGCAGACTCATTGTTTACATAACATCAAGACCGTTTCCGCTTTTTCAAAATCTCGATCGGAAAGGAAGTCGCATTTCCGGTTCACGAACGTCGACTTGCCCAAACTGTGATGACGTAATCTTTTCATGAACACATCGCAGCATTGTAAAACTTACCCGGGATATTGACTAAACACTAGGCCGAGGTTTTACTCTCGCCAAAAACTAAGTCGAACATCGATTGGCGTATAATGGTAAAGAGTAATGACATCGCTTTCCGTGCGTTAAGTCTATGGTTCGATTTCCGGGTCGGTCAAATCGATCTTGCGAATGACTTGCCACCACCTATGACTTATTGCCAACGACATGCTACCGATGATGTGTTTTACCGGAGTTTGAAGCTGTGTTGTCCAAGCGCTAAGCCGCGGAGATTAGCCTCGAAATTTGTTACTCTCTTCTGTGAAATACCGTGAGTGTAATAAATTTTTGAAATCAATAAATAAAATTTTGTCTGGTTCTCTTCCAGACAGTGGCGTAGCCACGAGGGGGGGTTACACCCCCATTAGGTCTTAAGTGACGTCATATTTACGTTTCTTTTTGACTTTTTTTTTGAAGTGTTAGATACTTCTACTATTCTTTCGTAAGCAAGTAGGCCTACCCGTAACTGTAGGTCTAAGTTGGTTATTTTATGTTAATTGGACGCGCAGCCAGAGGCGGATCCCAAGAACTCGATTTAGGGGGTGATAAACGGCGCACGATAACAAGTACCAAATTTACCAAACATATGATCAAAAAAGCGGTATATTGTTATAGTTCAAAATTTACCAATTTTTTCTGGAAAATTAGAGAAATGCTGGCGTTTTAAGGGGTGGGTGATCGCCCAGGGCAGTGGCGCTCCTGTACACGCAACTTCCCTCGGCTCCTCAGACCTTCCGTAGAAAAAAGGCTAAACGATTTCAAGCAAAAATGATATACGTAGCTCGAAAAAAAAAACTAAATTGCTGGCATTTGAATATCGTTTTACCAGTTTCACCAAATACCGTTCCTTTGACTTCTTTACAATAAATGTGTCTTAACTGCTTTCGGTATTTTTAAGCTTAGTTTAAAACATCTCTCTTAAATTTGAAGCCATTTTGTTATTATACAACGTATGGTCAAATGTGATGTCATTTTTAACTCCTCCCATTGCAAAATCCTGGCTACTCTAGTGCTTCCAGAAGTAATGTGCAGTAACCAAACAAATTGATTTTCATTTCACGAAATTTTTCGTCTAACCTTTGTCGAAGGTATTCTCACCTTTATCTCACAAAGTGAACAGAAACGGGAAAAGCGTTGTTAGCATAACCACAAAAGTGCTGAGTGTAGCTTATTGGTCCAGAGCTGATTAACAAATAAACAATTGAAAAATAACCCAACAGACTGTTTTGCGCTAAGCACTGTTCGGGGGGCTTATTCAAATAGATCTTATTCAATTCTATTTGATTCTATTTAATAAAAACTTATTCAAATAGTTCTTATTCAATTCCATTTGAATAAGCTTACCGCAAAACAGTCTTTAGGGTTATTTTGCCAATTGTTTATTTGTTGTGATAAACTTCATAAATATTTTCGTGTTGCACTTTTTGCTATTATCGCAGTAAGGTTTTCAGCACTTTTAACCGCAGTTTATACTTCTTACCTCCTCCGTTTTGATAACAAAGATAAGGAAATCTCCAAACATTTCCCAGGCCAACCGTCATGCCGGCGCATGAAAAGATGAAGTCAAACGCTTTTACCCACGTGGAACGCTGAGGCTCGTTTTCAACTTCTAGTTTAACCATGGTTTCAAATATTTCAATTTCCCGTTGCTGCACAACTTGCAAAACTCTTGTTATCTGTCATAAATAAACATAACAGTAAATTCTCGAAAGATGCGAATATCCGAGACATTATTACTCAGAATAATGATACCTTTGGGCAACGATAGTAGTTCCAAATATTTTTATCTTTTGTGTAGGCTGTTATTATTATTATTACTTGCATATTCATACGCCTATGACAAAAAAAAATGACCGTGGTGTTTTATGGAGTTCGCTCAGGAATTGCCGTCTACTTTGACTCTAAAATAAGTGAGAGGCTGTAGCGGATCCAGAAAATTTTGGTGGGGGAATGCAGTTTTAAATTAGCTTGAATGTTACTACAGCAAATGCAAAAACTTTAGACCGGGAAAAGAGCGTAAATAGCCCTTTTTTGAAAATGTGTCCATGTCAGCCAGGAGCGAATTCAAGGAGGGTTAGTGTGGGGGATTCATCCCTCCCCACCAGACATTTTTAACAACCTATTCGATATGACAAAAATCCTTAGGCCTTAAGCACGCATAAATCGAAAATGTGCGAACAAAATGAAAGCAACATAATATTATTCTGAATCCCCTAAAAAAATTTTGAATGCTCCGCTGACATCAGTAGCGGATCCAGATTGGTGGGGGGATGCAGTTTTGAATTAAGTTATTAAGTTGATTGTTCACTAAATACAAAGACATTAGACCCGAAAAAGAGCGTAAATAAGACTTTTTTTGAAAATGTGTCTGTGTCAGCGGAGTATTCAAAATTTTTTGGAGGGAAGTCAGCAAATTTTGACATATTTTAAGCGTAGGCTTATTTTTGCGGCAGAGTTAATTTGAAGTCAATCAAGAAAATAAAATTGCTTCAGGGGGATCCGGAGAAATTTTACCCCGTAAAATTTTTGAAAATTCACATACTGCAATGGCCATTTCAGTGCCTTTTAAACAATGGTTAAGGCAATTTTTTTGCTCGTAATTAATCCTTCACCAAATAGTTGCATTTTGTTGGTACATTTTCGGTTTATGCGCGCTTAAGGCCTAAGGATTTTTGTCATATAGAAGAAGTTGTTGAAAATGTCTGGTTAGGGCTTGCATCCCTCACATTTCCCCCTGGATCCGCTCCTGGCAGGAGAAATCTCGTTAATTGCCAAATTAACCAGTGACACTACAAGCAAACATATATTTTTTTCATATTTAGTTGCATATTTATCCTCCTATCACGAGAAAGCGATCAAAGCGTTGTAACGAGCTCGCTTAGGAGTTGCCGGCCACCTGTCTAGTGTTTACCACACCAAGATTCTCCCCGCTAAGTGCATTTCCCAACGGCACAACAAGTAAATTTGCCGCCTTGTTCTCCTCACTTTTGCTGACGCTGAGCGACAAGCAAATAAGCTGTAAATATCACCTGCCCGGTTAGATCCGACTCGAAATCGAATCCCCAGTCTATCGCTTTAGAGACAAAAATTATTTATTTGTTGTTTACATACTGTCATACTGAGCATCGTAACCTCTAACCAGGCTCTGCTTTTGCTATTGTAAAAAACAGAAACGATTTAAATTTATTGCGCAGATGTAGTTTTGCTCTTTTTTTATATACAATACAATACAAGTGTTTATTTGTCAGCTTGAACAGCATTAAAATACAAAATCACAATGGATGATTCATTTCTGTTTCAAATATGCAGTATACCGTACATCACATATCAGATTTAACTATTTGTTTTCAAAACAAAAAAAAAAAAGACGGGATTGATATAATTATGTTCAAGCTGACAGGACAGCGAAAGACCATGTCATGGTCGTCGTGTCACAGCTGCCCTAGTCGCTTGTTTCAATGAGCATGCTTATTTTAAAGAGACAAAAGAGAAAAAGAAAAAAAATCAAAAAGCAACACAAAAAAGCACCAAACAACTGAGACATTATCTCCCTCCCATGCCTCAACTCCTCCACTAGATGTCATACTACACTCACACAGAAGTTATCGAAATTCATAGCTATGGTATTAAAAGGTGAATTAGATCAATATTTTTAAGTAGATTTAAAAATGATTAAGGATATTAATTAGATCAATTATTTAAAGACAACCAGATAACCAGAAAACAAAGTATGGTACAGCACAAACGCAGAGCACGATGTATGTTACACCAAAACTACTCCATTGGTGATAAATATTAAAAAGTATGCACATTAAGCTAAATTTTACAGAGTTCAGATGCATTAGCTATATTTTTTCTAGTTAGCTTGCATTTTCGTTGATGTCTTCTCAACTTCATCTTGCAAAAGGTTTTTATAATCTGATCTATTCAACTCAACTAACCATTACCTTCGTCAGCAGCATTTTTAACCTTTGCCAAACCAAAACAATTACTAAGCTTAGCACGACACTACGACAAATTTCCGAAAAACGTTTTTTCTACGAATTAATTTGAATTAACCAAAACAATTGTTTCTATACTTTAATTTTGATTGATTGATGAAGCATTGCAAACAGGACACTGCATGCAATCAGCTACTTGCAAGAAACATTACCAGGATTAAGTAGTATATTCAATTGGTAAATTTTCTTCATCATTTTCATTTTCTACTTTGCACCAATCGTTGGCTTATCCAGAGAGAGCTAAAAAGCTCAAACCTACTCAAACCTCTTCAATTTTTAAATGAATATATTAATGAGTAGGTGCTTTGGTGCGGTTAGACGCACAAAACTGTAAAAGAAACATTATTTGCTTGGCCCTTCCTTTCCTCCCAAACGTAGAAATTTTAGATCCGCTGCTGCTTAATCGCGGTTGCCTTGTACGATGTTAGGTAGCTTAATGCATACTGTTTCTTAGTTATTTCGTGTGCTTGGACCCAGTTAGTTAGTTAGTTGCATATTTATCCAATATCACGAGAAAGCGATCAAAGCGCTATGCGAGCTCGCTTAGAAGTTGCCAGCCATCTGTCTACCACACCAAGATGGGGGAATTCCGCTAAGTGCCTTTCCCAACGGCACAACAACTAAACTCGCCCGCTTGTTCTCCACACTGTCTCTTTAATGCTGAACGTCAAGCAGGGAAGCTGTGAATACCAATTTAAAGTCATTGGTTTGACCCGTTTGTCGGCAGCGTGGCGTAGTGGTTCGGAGCGTCGTTTTTACGACGACCATGATCGCAAGGTTGATGGTTCACCTCCCAATCTAGTCTCGTTGTTGCGTCCTTGGATAAGATGCTTCACGATGATTATCTCTGCTTGGTGGAATCTGGCAAGCAGCAAATTAAAGAAGTCAGAAAAAAATTCAAGCGGAAAACTTGGAAACAAAGGCAACTCCTAAGCGAGTCTGGATTCGTCCTACGCATAGCGCCTCCGTCGCTTTCTCGTGATAGGAGGATAGATATGAAGAAATCAAACCCGACTCAGAATCAAACCCAAATCTACAGCTGAGGAGACAGACGCTCCATACCACTCGGCCATCTGAGCTGTTATCTTACCTACCATTGTTTTAGTTAGCTCAAAATGTGGGAAAAACCAGCTTGTTATGTTTTGTTTCTGCGACGCAGAAAAGCAAAATGATGAAAAATGATTGCCTTGCTTAAACTGAGCTCACCAAACTCCTTTTCTAAAATTGTAAGAAAATATGGCAACTCTAAAATTTAAAATCTCCCAGACAACAGCACGCACTGCGCAGTGATTTCAGACTATGGTTTCACGTTTTAGTTTGGTACTGGTAGTTTCTGTTATGCCGCTAACGACAATAGTTCTTGGGTCTATTTTGCCGGCAGCAGATAAAATCAGCATCTACTTCCCCTACTTCGGACAAAAGAGACCTAGAAGCTATTTTGCCGGCGCTCTCACTATGTGAAAGGATAGCACTAGCCTATAGGCCTATACGACAAAATAGACACTTCCTTTCAGTTTTTCGAACTTGTAATTGTCAATAAGTAAATCAAAAGAGAACCAGGGAATAACACCATTTGGACTGGCCTTATTTTACTTTCATAAAATACGACCCAAATATAACAAATTTTAGTGATGCAATGCAGTTATCAAAGTGAGGAAGGTTACGAAAAGACCAGCTCTCAGGCTCCGTCATTAGTCGCTCAGGGTAGACCTGAATGCCTGCGCTGTAGACTATCCTATTCATCTATGCAGATGCCAATTGGTAATGTAAACATAAGGAAAATCACTCAAATAGTCTAGCTTGGTATGTTGGTATTTGGTAAGCTTTTGTTAGACCTTACACTTTTATAGGCTACTGTTTTAAGCTGTTCTACTGTGTAGGCTTCACCCTCTGCCCTGAAATGAGTCATTTCAAATTTTTGTATTGGTATTAGACTTGATGAGCCTTAGGCTCTTTCGCACGCTTAAATAAACTTGAACTATTGGAAAACTTTAGTCTAAAAAGTGCCTTCAGTTTAAGAAAGGTGATCAGAAAGTACCAGTACTGGTATCGCAGTTTGGGAGGTTTGAATTTTAGTATACTTTCTAGTGTAAGGTGAAAGTACAGCCGTACAAGGAGATCCCAGACCTATTGGTTTAAAAGAAATCATTTTTGGCGGAGATTATATTTGAATTGCTTGGCAGTGTGGGCTTTGGTTCAAGGTTGGATGAAAGAAATGTGTTTAATGATTAGTTTAGCTGTTTGGGCTAGTCTTTTAATTGCATTAGTATACATTGGAATTCTGTTGGGTGTTTAGCCTAAGAAATTGCATGATGTAAAATGTTGACATGACACGTTGATAGCTGAGCTGAAAAATACAAAGTGCACCCCATTGAGGGCTATTCCATAGAACTACATTTTAGTTTAGGTAGTTTGGTGCTGCTTAGTCTGTTAGTGGCTAATATCAACTGTTTGTATTGTAAGCATCTAATTTTACTTCCAAAAATGTCAAAACCAGGAAAACCATCCCAACCAAAAGGAAATGTGTTTGCGTAAGCCATTTTTTTAAATTATGCTGTTCGTTTATATTTATTTTTCCATTAATTTTTTGTTATTACTACAACTAAGCTACAAGTGTGAACTTCAGCTATGTTAACTTAATAGGTGTACTTTAATTTTGTTTTTAGGAAGTGTCTAGAGCAGTGTTTTTCAACCTTTTTTGAGCCAAGGCACATTTTTTTCATTAAAAAAATCACGAGGCACACCATCAGCACTAAGCACAAAATGTTAAAAAATGAAACTCTTTAGCCTATATTAACATTACAAAGTAATTCTTATCAGGCTAATACAGTATGTCTTGAATAGGAATCAAATAGCCTAAACACAAAGAAAAAGTACTTAAGAATTGTTCAAATTTTTCCTCACTCAGGGTGAAACCTGGTGAAACACAAATGTGATATCTTGGCAGGAATCTAAGAAAGACGCATACAAAGCTCTTCTTTAACAGCTCTTAGTCTCCCTCTGTTTTTAGTTTTTATAGCAGTCAGGCTTGAAAAGTTTGGGTTACCTCACACAAATATGTCGTGGAAAATTAGAGCAATGTTAAAATAGCTTTGTTTGCCAAAATGGGAAACTCCTTGGCAGTAGCCAACCAAAGACTGTCCACCTGACGCATCCATGCATCACTAAATCTCTTGCCTCGAATTACCAAATGATTAGCTACCTGCTGCCACAAACTGATATAGAAGAGCATTACATGGTTACTTTGCCAATTACTAGACAGCACAGACACTCGACAACGGCATATTATTTGCAGATAATAATTAATTTGTTTTCAAAAAATATTTTTTTGATCAAATTAGGTGAAATTGGATAATTTCCCATGGCACATCAGGCAACATCTCACGGCACACTAGTGTGCCGCGGCACAGTGGTTGAAAAACACTGGTCTGGAGCTGGGGTGGGCAAACTATGGCCTGCGAGATCATTTTATGCGGCCTGCGGGCACTTACAGAAATATAAACTTTGCTCCTTAGTCCTTACTGTAGAGATGGCATGGGTCGCTAAGAGACTCGCTAACGAGGTGTTAATTGGTCTTTTTAGTGGTTCGCTAACGGCCCAGTTCTATCTTTTGTTTTTAATTTGGCTGCTAACGAGCCGCTACCAATTTCTGAAATCCCTTTCAACTTTCCTTTTTCTGTTGAATGAGGTTGAACGTTCATAAAAGAATGGCCTTGGGTGGGCTGGGCTTTGTTTTTGGGATGAGTTTCCAGGTCGGTTATTGCTACTGGGCAAGAGATTCCGGGCCATTTGCAGTTCGGGTTGCAAAATAGTTAGCCCTTTCCATCTCTACGACTTTACCTTGTTGATATTGAGTGGAATATTAGGACATCTGCGGACGTTTGAGAGAAAAATAGGGCATCTGCGGACGTGAGGACCTTTTTTGCTTTTTACCTGATTTAGAGTGGAAATTAGGACATCTGCGGTCGTGACGACCCTTTTTATTCTGCTCTACCAATCAGTGCGGCCCTCGGCTTCAAAATTTTTTGCAATGCGGCCCTTCGTGCGAAAAGTTTTCCCACCCCTGGTCTAGAGCATTGGCAGCCTTTTATAGAAACAAACAAGCAATCCGGTGCAGCGTGGGAAAACTGGTCCCACGTGACAGCGACATCATTTTTAAAAACAAACAAAGCAATCCCGTGCAGCTGCATTTTGATTATGGAAATCGGGTCAGTGCTCTAGACTCTGCCTTGCTTTTAACATAGTCAAAGTCTTATTCCTATAATACCATCCATCTGTCAGTCTGTGAATATGGTATAATCACGTCAAATCAGATTGTGAAAAATGTATTATTAAGTTAGCTATGCAGACCTGCTCAGTCCATCTACTTAAAGTGCTATGAAAACTTTGATTTTGAAACAGCTTTTGTGTTTTATTGACTCAGTAGACTGTTGTGTACGTCCTTAAGAAGTCAGCAGGATTTCAAAAAGTGTTTAGCAATTGCAGTTGTTTACTTTTGATTTTCTTTAAGTTAAATATGCTTAGAGTTAATGTGAACTAGTGAAGGTGCAGTGACCATGTATTTTTTAGTGTTTTATTAAGTAATATATTTTTTTAACTGTAACATGTTTCAACGTATATCGTTTTGTCACTGTTTTTTATTTTTTGACCATTGCTTTTCTTGTTTTCGTTTGCGTTAGATTCGTCTTTAGAAGAAATACACTGCTATTACTGTTTAGGTCCAGAGCACGGCATGGTGGAACGAACAGTATGAGCCAGAGTAGATTCGCAAGTCGTCAAAGTGGGATGTCTTTGAGTCGTAGAAGTGTAGCGATGATGAGCGAAGCTCGGATGGGAGAAGCTAAGACTGCTGGTGGAAATCGACTTGGTGTCACGGTACAATGTTGTTCTTGGTGCTTTGTATTTTTTAAAAGTTGCTGCAATGTCACTGTAAACATCAATTAAAATTTAGAAAATTGGACTAAAAAAGGTTTTAGTAGAAAACATGCTGCCAGAATCACCAAAAACATTTCTTTCAGTTATTCTGGCTGCACGTTTTCTACTAAAACTAGTGAGAAGCCCACGCATTACGCACCAAGGACTAAAGCTTCAAAAGTTCTTTCAGAAAAGTATCTTCTTTTAATTATAAATGAAGGAAATTGAATAAAAAAATTACATCCCAGTTGCAAAGTGATGAAAGTAATTTGATTATGATGCAATAATCTTCGAGAAACTTAATAGCAATAATAATAGCTGTATTCTTTGGTACAGTAGAATTCGCCTATATCGGCTTCGTTTATATCGGCAGTTCGTCTATATCGGCACAATTTCTTTGGTCCCGGTAGAATTCCTATGTTTCACGTAGGCTACGTTTAAATTCATCTTTATCGGCATCATCTATATCGGCATTTCGCCTATACCGGCACTCTTTTTTATTCCGCGGAAGTGTTTTGCTCGTTTATATCGGCATTTGCTTCATGCTTCCAGACTATAATCTCTTCTACGAGTTAATTCCGCTGCGACGCAAGTTACAACAAAGCATTTGTTTTTGTCCATGGTAGCAAAGGACAAAGAAATGCTACGTCATCTAACAAAAATCCAGCAATACGTAGTAGATAAATCTATTGCAAAAACCAAACAACTAAAGATAAATGACTTTTTCGTTGGAAAGTACTGTAATACAGTACAATGAACACATATGTTTTTGTTTGTGCAGTACTTTACGCTGATTTCATGTTACTATGATATTATGCGGTAAAGCTGACTAAAAGAACGCAACACTATATTGAATTAAAGAGCACTTTCGGAATGATTTATAGTGATTTGTCTACATCGGCAGTTCGCGTATATCGGCACTTTTTTGCAATCCCCCTGAGGTGCTGATACAGGCAAATTGTACTGTAATTGGTAACGCTTTTGGAGGAAAGATAAAGCTACAGTAATTCTTATAACTGAACCTTTCGACAACATAGATTCAGCTGTCATCATCAGCAGTGTTAGTATCTATGTTGTCAAAACGTCCAGTTTAAAGATTTAATGTGACTTTATTTTTTCTTCTTAAGCTAGTTTCGTCTCATATTTATTGTATACGACGATTATGCTTTTTTAAACTCTAAAATTGAAACAAGATTACCGCTCTAATTCAACGTGTTTGGTTTTCATAATGCCATTTTCAAATGTGTTGTAGGTCTATGATGAAAATGGCAATGATGTCACGCCCAGACCACTACATTCCCATGAGTATGGTGGACCAAAAGGACATTTTCTTGGTCCTGAAAATCAATCAAGTGCGGGAACACCTACAGACGTTTCATTTGCATCTTTCTATCCAAACACGGCAACCGTCACAGCTAGTGTATACGCACAACCGTTCAGCAGGTTCGACTTCAAGATTAATTTTTTATTTAATCTTTTTCATTTGATTCATTTTGCATATCTCGGGCCTAATAACATGGTATGGATTCGCCTGTAGTACGAGTATTTAAGGTATACTCGCAGGTCAACGACATAGCCTAGCGGTACCGCGCGCAAGTTGCCGACCTTACGTGGCGGTTCAATTCACTGGTCCAGGCGATCGCGTTTGGCGGATGGCTGCTTACTCGAAGAACGCAAGCTCACTTCGCAGTCTCCCTCAAGTACCGTTGAATTTTCTGTTCGATGTAATTGAAAATAACCTTACGTATGTAGTACTTTTGACTAAGCATGAAATTGGACTTTCATATCTTGGATTTAGGTCTATCTATGGAAGCACATCAGGAAGATCAATCAGGTCAAAAAAATCGTCGTTAGAATCAAGTGAAGAAATATCTGAAGCAGGACCAGAACTTACGACTGGGTTCGGAGGTGATTTCGTTATTACCAATACGGTCTAATGAGTCGTGCCGTAACGACAAGCTCGGACGGGTTCAATTCTCGGCTGGAGCCGATCGCATATGACATATATAGGCTACTTGGTGGATGCCGACTCGAAGAGCGCAAGTTCACTTGGCAGTCTCTCTTAATTACTATTGAATTTCAGGTAGTAATTTTCAGATCCTGGGCCAAAGTATCATTTTTTAAACTCTGGAGCAGAAAATTGGGTATAAGCTAAATTTATACGAATTATGTCTGCTACTTTTCGGCACAAAAAGGGCTAAATCTAAATCTTTTTCGTTGCAGCCAAATTTTCATCGTATAACCAACCTGTTTTCACTGTTTTGCAGAGGTGACTACTATGAGACGAGATGAGGTGGAAGTTCCTACTGAAGAAGATCTTAACAAAATTGTTGATATCATTTTGGAGGAGACCGACACAATCTGGCTTTTTGATCAGAAAGGAGTGGCTGTGTCTGTCGAGAGCGAAGAAGCTGCGCTGATTAAGTACGTTTTTTTCTGTTTAGTTTCATATTCATCCTCCTGTCACGAGAAAGCGATCAAAGCGCTATAACGAGCTCGCTTAGAAGTAGCCGGCCATCCGTCTACCACTCCAACATGGGAAAAAATCCCGCTAAGTGCATTTATTAACTACAAGTAAACTTGCCGGCTTGTTCTACACACTCTCCCTTTAGTTCTGAGCGTTTAGCAGGGAAGCTGTGAATATCATTTTTTTAATTTATAGGTTTTGCCCGACTCGGAATCATACCAGAGTCTACAGCTCCAGAGGCAAACGCTCTTACCACCCGGCCATTCGAGTGAAATTAACTACACTGCGATTCCCAAAGATAGTAAATTTCAAATCCTGTTCACACTAATCTGTCTCCTAACCCTGCTTCAGTGTTGCATGGTGCTAAATATTGGCTGTCTGGGGAAACTTTCGCCTTCAACGTTGAGGAAAAGCATTTGATTCGTAACTTGTTATATTTCAGGCATAATACTTCGAGATTTTATATTTTGAAATTTTGCCTCACCTTTTAAAACCGGTGGATTGAAGCAAAAAGAAATACCTTGCATTGAGGTTATGCATAGGCTTATCTACTGTCCCTATAGACTTTCAATTCAATGCAGAACAGTGTCTATAGGTCTTGAAACCGTCGGCTTTTCCGTTAATAAAACTTATTTTCGATTCGAAGGCAAAAAAACGCAGCTTACGAAGAACTTTGCAAGTCGAAAGAAGGAAACGATCGCTTTGCAGAACGAGGAATGCAGACGTTCAACGATGCTCAAAAGAATAAGGAAATACAAGCAGAAAAGGTAGGCTGGTTTGGAAGTCGACTACAATTAATATTTCTTGGCTCATTGCATCTGAGCGAAATTATTGTACCGGGCAGCCATGCGGGGCCGTGGTACGACCTTGGGGGAATGGGCATTTTTCGCAGACCTGATTTTGAAGTCAGCAGGAGGTCTTTTTATTTTTGGAGGTCGAGATTTCGACCTCTTATTAAGTGTGCCGCGCCCCTAACCAAGGGGGCTCCTTATCACGGGGGCCCCGGAACTATTGCTCCCCCTTAGGTAATTTAGCTCCGTAGCCATGTTCGCACGTCCGACCCGCACCTGAAATTTGATGTAAATTTAGAAATGAAAAGCCGGAAAGTGTTGAAATCGGTTTTTAAAATGCAACCACAGTAGTAATAAGTGGTAATGAAACTCAACTTCTCTGTGCAGTGTAGAGCGAATTTTTCGTTTTTGCGGTAGTAAAAGGTATTGATGAAACAATTAGCGACCATGTCATGGCTACTAACCCATCAAATCCAACCAAAATTACCTTTTCAAATGCATTCAAATTACAACATATATTGTACATAATGCAAGTAACGCTGGGCCGATCCTTCTCCGTGGTTAGCGCCTGGGCAATAATTGTACATAATGCAAGTTACGCTGGACCGATCCTTCTCCGTGGCTAGCGCCTGGGCAATACAGCTCTGAAGATCCGCTGCAGCAGTAGTGAGCTGTAGACGACACTGTCTGATTTGACCAGCCTGGGAATTGTAACCGTCGGACCTCGGCTCGATAACAATGTCTTTCACTTCACCGCTACCCCAAGCGAAGGCGTATCGTTAAGTTTTCAAAATTATGTCACAATATCAGGTTAATCTTGTTGATGCTGGCGTCATGGTGACAACTTGGGATGTCTATGATACGTACACGCAATCTGGAATCCTAGCTACGAAAGACACGAGCGACGAATCGGTTATTAAACTTGGGAAAACCACGATGGCAGTCGCCGACCAAAAAGAAAGCGAAGACAGCATCGGCGCCTCTACCGTCACAGGTTAGGGAAAGTAGTGTGGGCAGTGTTATTTAGTAACTATTGGCAACAATTTACTTCCATAGTCTCCACATAAACTTCTATTAGCTCATAGGTAGATCTACTTGCAAACCGGCTGGCATTAATACTGTAGAACGTACTATAAACACTAATAAATGAGCACTTACCTTGCAGTTGTCAAGTACAGATGATAGGAAGAATCAAATCTTCATTATACTCCCGTTATTACGCCGAAGCGTGTAACGAGTGGCGGGGACTATCTATCTCCGAAGAAACGTCGCAGAGGTGGCGAGCCGTTGGTGACACAGTAGGCCTATTTACATCAGCGGGTTTGGTTATGCGGGTTACACGTTAAAAAGATTTTTTAGTTTAACCGGTTGTTCTTTCAACGCGCTTTTTAACGGGTTGAACCTACCTGTTGCAAGCAAGTAATTTCCAATCCATAAAGCTTACTGAAGCAGAACGACGTAAGTGTGCGTTTGACGAAAGCGGGTTGGATTTATCGGGTTAACCCGCTTAAATTGTACATGTGAATTGGCTTAGTGTCCCATTTGACAGACCCGGAAATCGAACACCATACCTCCCGCACCGATAGAAATGTAACAACTGAGCTAACCGACCAGACATTTCGTTTCATGATCCAGCAATTGCATATTGATAAAATAATGACCAACTGGTCAATGAAGTTAATTTCACAAGCTTCTGATCCTGAGTAGCTGCTGCATGCTATCAAGTGTGCAATGCACCTCATCTTATTAGGTCTTTTTTTAAAGCCACACAAGCAGCTTAATTTTTTATATAAGTTAATTATATGCATCATGGAAGATGACCTCGTTGAGCAACGAACCCGCGAAACCAGTTCCGCAGCTTAGTGCACCAACCACTTGTCCAACTCCATGATATGCTCATCTTATCAAGTCACTGTGAGACTGATTAAAATTTTCTTACAGTGCGACAGCTAGCGGCTAGATACAATTTCTTCGCTAGAAATCCAGTAATTGCCGGAAAGTAATTAATCAGTGTACCGCTAAAAAAAAACTAACAAAAAAACAATTAGTGTGTGCATAAGTATAACATATTTCAGTTTCCTAATATTTATGCTGAAGGTCGAACAGTATAAGCCTATCTGTCTTTTCTAGACCCGCTTGCCTTCGGGAGTCGCGCAGTAAACCCATTATGTCAAAAAATAGTAAATTTATAAATTGATAGTCCTCTTGAACTTGGTATTGTTTGGTCAGAGGTCAGCTGCTTGTATTGTTTGCGACTATGACCCGGAATCTTGTGCTTGATGCCAATAACGGTAATTTTACGTAAATGAAACATCGGTTTCCGACTTTGCAGCGTTTACTTTAAGGCTTAAACTTGGGTTTCATATTTGGTCGGGTTATAAGGGAAAGTAGGGTAGTATGGGACACCTTTGTTATAGCCATTTCAAGGTTAACACAACTAGTAACATCAATGCTTTTTATGTAAAGTTCATTACATGCTCCACCTATGATGTAAAATTTAGCTCGCTAATGCAAATACATAAGGAGAAATATGCGATTAAAGTTGGGTATCCCATCTTCCTTTACTTGAACCAATAGATATAATATTTTACACCTTCCCCGTTTGATCGGCACGAAGGGAATTATACATGATCAACCGTGGCCTACATGTCTTGGCCCACGGTGTTCAATCATTCGTGATTAATATTGCAACGAACTGACTTTTATAATAGCCTATACACACAGTATGTTGTCCCGTCCTTTTACGGATCCCATGAGCAGGGCCGGATTTACCAACAGGTTTTGCAAGCCGAAGTCTCCAGCTCGTCACGAACAAGGGGCTCGACTATGAAGACATATATTTATTCAGAGAGGAGTCCGATGAGTGATCAATAGTGGAAAAGGGCCTCTCGTATAAATTCGGCCGTGCCCATGAGTTTGCTTTGTTCTACGACCCTTCATCGCTGTTGGTATCATTCAATTTCGACGCGTGTAGTCTATGACAAGCTTGAAATCTCGCTGCACTGACAAAAGTCTAAAAAAGATAACATTTTTGTGAAACAGATTTTGATGAAACAGTGAAATCTGATCAATACTATGACGCATAAACAGCATTCGCAGCGCGATAAAATGATCAGAAAACAACGGCAATTGTAAGACTTTTGCAAGTACATCAGGCTTATTGCAGCAAAACTAAACAGTGATATCGCAAAATTACAAGTGGGAGGCAAGATTAGTGATGTAAAAAAACAGTTTTTTTTTGCACTTGTTTTTCTTTATTCATTACTTCTTGAAAAATTAAACCAAGTTTGTTTTAGTATTAAGCTTAGCAAGCAGCATTAAATCGTGTTAACACATTGAACATGAGTGTAGGTCGTATAGTGATATTGCTTCATGTATAGTGATATTGCTTCATGTATAGTGATATTGCTTCAGACCTAACAATACACATCATGGCGGCTAATACTCATATTTAGCTTAGAATCGGACTCGAATTTGTTTTTAAAACAAGTCCGTTTTGTTTTTTTTTTTTGTAAAAAAACACGTTTTTTTTTAAAAAAACGAAGGCAAAAAAAAGCGATTTACATCACTAGGCAAGATTAAGAATGAGAAGCATAAAATTTTGAAGCAAATTAAAAATAATGTGAAAAGTTGTGAAGATGTTATTCATCGTAAAATGAACCCAAACTTGTTTTCCCTACACCTACAATCTACATAGTCATGAGCTAGCTAGATCATAATTACCACATACCGTGAGTATCCTTAACAATCGAAAAACGATCAAAACACCAAATAAACAATTTTGAAAAACTAAAAATTCATAATGCTTACCATACTAAAGGCGTTAAGCACAATACCATCATGCACACTAAAACACAGTGCGTACCAGGACATCCAACACTTACGCATGCACAGTCTTCTGATTACAATTTGTACACTGACGTAAAATGTTCAGCTTTACAACGAAGCCTGCATATCGGTTTGCACGAATAACAAGTATATGTTTTGTCAAAAAATCAAATCTTTATTGTACTCGCGGTATTACGCCGAAGCGCGGACGAGTGGCGAGCCCATCTCCGTGGCTTAGTGCCTGGGCAACACAGCTCCGAAGAATTATCTCGGCGATGGTGACATTACGTCCGATTTGACCGGCACGAGAATCGATACGAGACCTCAGCGATGAGCTTAACTAATGGAGGGTAGAGCAATATTTTCGACTCGCACCAAGTCCCACATCCAGCTCAAAGCCCAGAAGAAAGCTTGACCAAATGATCGACAAATAATGTTGTTAATACAAATATTACACGGAAAAAGGAACATAAAAATTATCTTTATTGCAATGGCAAAAGTTTGAAGTAGCAGTTTTCATGAATAGAAAAGTGACAAAGGCTAAGTACGTAATTATACTTCACTGGTGTAGATGCGAATGACATATACTTAGTTGTACGTTGCTCCCATCTCGAGGCAGTGGCAATGACTATATAGCAAGCTCGCTGTATCAAGTGTGGTTTGGTGTACCGGTATTACACGTAGAGGTTTTATAACAACAAAAAACAATGTTTGTAACACAGACAAACTTTCTGATCCTCATATGCTGTACAATAGTTTTTACAATAATGAATTTTACCCAGGAGAATTTCAAAAATGCATTCTAGTACAGTAAAATATCCATGCTAGGCAAAGCTTAAGCTATCTGGTCATGTGGTTATTGGCCATTTAAATCTTTCAGCTTGGTAATTAACAATACAAGTTGTTTAAAGTTGTCCTTCTAAAGAGTTCCTTTTTTGAACCTTTGAATGAGTCGGCTTAATCACATATTCTCCTATAATGGCAAGATGATCTGATGTCATAGTGCAATCAAGTAGACGGCGTACGTCGTTTACATTTTCACGCTCCTCAGTTGTTATTTTCTCTGGAACTTTGTACATAGATGCTCTTGTGTAAACGTCTTTTACTAGTATCATGGCAGGATTATCCGTGCAGAGTTGGACATCTAAACGGGAATTTGACAAAGGCTCACGTAGTTTTTCTTCATAAATATTGCTATCGCTAGGCCAAGGGTTGAAGGTTCCAATGTCTTGTTTGTTTTTGTACGTTTTCGATTTTGCTTGGGGGATAGGGATTTCTAGTCTTGTTGAATTGGCTTCGACCAAACCGTAGATTTTTAATCTGTTCTGAAAATCTTCATCTTCATCTGCAAACCGGTTATAATCTCCGACCAGTATACTTGGAGTTGGAGAAGGAAGATTTAAATTGATTTGGTTGATAGAAAACAGGCTGTTTTGTTGTTTAACCTTTACGTCGCCGAAGGGAGTAACGTGCGAAGCCAAAACGCAAACCTGAATTGTGTATAGAATAAAATCACAGAAAAGCCAACATTTTGTTCTGCTCATTGCAAAAACAAAGCTAATAACTGCCAATACATTAAAAAATGATTATAATAAATCAGGGTTTCAACAAGGGCTGCTAACTCTTATTTTTAATCGAGTTCAAGTTCAGTAGCAATTTTTAGCGGGTTTACGCCAAGTTCATGTAGGTTTTAACAGGGCAGGACTATTCAGCGTGACCGATTCGACGTAAGACGACTCGGCGTCACCGACACGTCGTTGGGATGACTCGACGTTAGGGTGATGTTAAGGTTTAGATAGCTTTTCGCCGAATCGTCTCAACGCCGAGTCGTCTCGGTCATGCCGAATAGTCGCGGAGTGGTTTTTAACGGGTTTAGGCCAAGTTTAAGAAATTTTTGGTTAAGTTTAAGATAAGTTCAAAATTAGATTATTTTTTTGCGAGTTCAAGTTCAGGGATTTTGCTTTTCGATTTCAGCAAAAAAGACCGATTTTCGCGAGTTCAAGTTCGCAGCCCTGGTTTCAACATCAAACCTCCATTTTCAAAATCTCAGAGTTGCTTTGCATTGCAAATGAGACTGTATGACAAAAGCTATGCGATAATTCAGCCAGTTTTTTTTTTGTGAAAGATAAACTTTTACTTGTGGTCACAACTGCAAGAGTGTTTTACCGAACGTACTGGGATAGACAGTACCTGCTTGGTAGAGTCTTTTCTGTTGCTGAGATAAACAATGCCAGCGCATCTACCGTGCGGGTCGCCTTCAATCAAAGAGTGTTCATCTCGCAAACACGGTCGATCATCAAATGCAACCCATTTTTGTTCCCATTTGATAACCTCCCACTGCTAAAAATAAAGTTGTTAGTTTAATGCAGCAGCTTCTTGCATTGCCGACTCCAAATTCCTTAATCACAATATACGTTCAGCCAAAAAAAAACAATCTAATATATTAATATATCAATCACGAATGTTTTATATCAAATGTTATTTAAAAATATCGTAAAACGTGGCTGCAAAATTGATAGCCCTAATTAAGGTGAGTACTATGCAGTTTTTTATAATAGTTTTTATAAATGTTCACTTGAAAACAAATTAAAAAATCGGCGATGATGTGGAAAAATCCTTTTTAGCTCTTCTCTATTGAAAAATCTTACCTTGCAAGCATTTGATACCGCTAGCACATTGTTGAATGATAAAGGACTGTCATTATTAGCAAAAGCTTTTGCCTCATAACCAGCTTTTTGTAACGACGACAAGACAATTTCAACATTTTCTTTATGTCGAATCTAAAATAAGTAAAAAATTGGCCACAGGAAATTATCGGACGGCAAATAAAGCAGCAAAGATAACGAATAGTAACAAAAAGGAACCGGTGAGCATTTTTGTGTAATCACGAGGGGTTTTTCCTACGTGAATTCTTAAAAACAACCAGAAAATTGAATCAAAAATCCACAAAACTGGAAAACAACATCCAAACCAAAGTCCATTGTGAGCTAACGATACAGTCTCAGCATTTGCTTGGTTTAAAAATCAGTGTTACTCTGTCCGTATATCCAGTTTAAGCGGAGCAGAACTATTCTGCGTGACCGATTCAACATGAGAGGATTTGACGTAGAACGATTAGGGTTAGGGTGATATTAGGGTTAGGTAATCATGATATTATGGTTAGGGTGCCAGCGTGGAGTCGTCCCAACGACAGGTCGGTCACGTTGAATCGTCTCACGTCGAATCGGTCACGCTGAATAGTCGCGTACTGAGTTTAAGTGGTTCAAAAGGCCAACGGGCTTTTCGCGCATCATTAATTTTTGAAGTCATAACTGAAACAAGTGATTGTGACATCAAAAAATTTAATTATGATGAAGAAAGCTTGTGGGCGTTTGGAACCACTTAAACTTGAACATTGGACTGGATATTTGCAACATTGCGGCATGCAATCAACAGTTAAGCACCTCATTGAAAGCTATAACGTGAATGAGTTTGCACATTTTTTTAAGGCTTTTCATCAAGACTTTGAATCGAAGTTCAAACCCCATATTTTCCATTCCTTTCATCTTTGTTAGTTTTTCACTTGTACTGTCACAACTGATATTTTGGGAATAGATTAACAAAGACGATTGATTGTGTCCCATTTTCACACAACTTTTTTACCATAAAAATCCTTAAAATGCGACTTCGGAAAAAGTAAACAGCAAGTGCACAAAATCTGCAAAAAAGCAGCTGAAAAAAATTATTCGCGAAATCAGACAACGAAATATCTGCATAACTTGATCAACACTGTTGCAAAAATTGCTACATTGAACTTCGCGATATATGGAGTTAAGACATAATCACTATCCAGCTAGCCCTACACTGGCTATTGGACAAAACCTTTATGCCATAACGTTAATCGTTTTGCTGCCTCTTCCCTTTTCTTGTACCGTACCATGTTGTATTTTCTACATCGTATTTTTTTATCATGTTAACGGTGGGGAAGTAAAGACGCTACTTACAAGACCGTTAACTAAATTCAGTTGGAAGCAGCTCTTGATTTAACTATTCACCACACAATTGTAAGTAAACAGTTTGACCAAAGACATATATGGCTTGACTAAACGAAACTATCTCGCACAGTAGGGCATGTTTATTGCTTATAGCTACGTCAGATCCTAACGTCAACGTCCTTTTTCACATACACGTATTTAGTAATGGCGTGACTACCAACGCTTAACCGCATTTGCACACGTGTGGCAACAGTTACCTTTTCTAGTTTACATGATTTGACCACGTTTTACGTTTCAACAGAAAGCCATATGAGCATGATGGCGTCATCAGTGTTTGCAGAACCAGAGCAAGAAAATAAAACTACGACATCTCAAGAACCAGCAACAGTCGCAAACATTGAAAACGGTAAATATTTTACTTTATGGCTCTTAGCAATTGTCACCAATAACAGACTTTGAAGATGTGAAACTTCTTCCTCATTGTTCCCTTGATAAACCATGAATGTGTTTAGTGATCTATGTAACGAGTTTGGCGTTGTTACATGCCTACCGTTTCAATGTACGAGCACAGTAAAACGGCTTCACTGCTTGTTTACTCAATTGTGTTTGGTCTTAGATGCAAAAATAATGACCCCTTCTTAGTTTAGTTGGCCTATTTTTAGGACGTGCGACCATTGAGAAGCTAGTTACCGGACTCATCCCTTGGTGCATGTTTTAAAAAGCTTGTTGTGCTAATGTAGACCCTTCTTTCGCGAATCACCAAATTGAGAAACGAGTATCGCCATTAATTGAAACAAATTTTCACACAAATGAGCTCACACAAAAACGCTTGCAAGTCACTTTTTAGCGTATAGCAACGGATATTCTCCGTTTCACAGAGAGTATCAGCCCAAAAGAGGAAGTTTATTTTCGGCATTGATAGGCATTTTAAATAACATCGCATTGTTTTAGGGAGCTAAATAAATGATGAAAAATCAAATTTATTATCGTCGCGGTATTACGCCGAAGCGTGTAACGAGGGGCGGGGCCCATCTCTGCGGCTTAGCGCCTGGACAACACAGTTCCGAAAAAACATCAACCGTAACGAGCCATTAGCGACAATGCATCCGTTTGGAACAAGCAGGGAATCGAGCCCCGGACCTCCAGCACCGATATCGATGTCTGTACTTGCTTTACCAACCGGCCGGCTTAAAAAGTCACGAACCAAGTTTAACTATGTTTTGTTCTCAGGTGACAATCCTTACTGGGAAAAAATCTCCAGTGGTGACAGTATCAAGCAACATTTGGTCGTTATGGAAAGAGTCGTCACTGAAAACATTTATCAACCTAAACAAGCCGCATATCGAGGATATGAAATACTTGCTGGTAAGAGCTTGGCCCAAAGAAAATCACTGCAAAACCTAGCAAATTCTTTGATCTGTGTTGCATTGTGTGTTGGGTGATGAACTGTGCAAACCTCCTTATAACTCAGTGATATAAAAACTCAGTAATTTTCATGTTTCGCCACACGATTTGAAGGAGTGGCACAACTGCACCAAGGAATGATATACTATCGCGAAGTGGGCTTGCGCTCTTTTAGTCAGCAGTCTCTTGACCTTACATGCCAAATGGCTACAGTCGCGCACAGAAACCTCTATGAACGTTATGTAAACCGGCGTGTCGTCGATGACAAAATTTAATCGTAAGCATTTTTTCAGATCCAGATAAAGAGAAAAGCGAAGATGCAAACAAGGGAGCTGCTTCGCCTGTTATCATGTCATCAGTCGGGCCAACATTAGACCGTTTGTGGTCATACAGCTGCTCGCTTACAAACGTAAGGAACACCTGTGAGATTACATAACTTTTTTTCATTAAGATTTTCGTCCGAACTGCATCGTACAACGAGAACATGCCTACAACTTTTATTCTCAACTTTAATGCTGCGAGCTGTTCTCTGCTAAGCCAACTAATACATCTTCCTTCTCTAAACAAAACTAAAAGTGCATCAGTATTTCATTCCAACACCAAACCTTCGGTTCTCTTCAACCAGCAGTTAAAAATTTGCTTCCTTTTACTGCACATTTTGAATTAATAGAACTGCAGAGGATCTCTGCTTTTGTGTTCACACAGTATCACTTTTGTAGGAAGTAACCGGATAAAGGCTTAGCATTTATAAAACGAAGTAATTGTTTGTATAGAACTATCAGGACTACAGCTTCAAAAGAATTTCGCTTAAAAAATGTTGCTAACACTTCTTCCGGTGCATTATTCAAAGAATGCAGGTAAATTTGACGCCTGCCAGTTGCTGCTCTTCACGTGCCAACAATTTGCCGCTGAAACATTTTAACGCTGAGGTGTCGTGTTACTTTAAGATAAATTTATCGCTGCTTCAAACGGGGCTGCGAACACGAACTCGCTAATCTTGAACTTATCTGCCGAAATAAAAAAAAATCCCTGAACTCGAACTTCATCACCAAAAACCTTGATTAAGTTTTGTTTGAACTTATCCCAAACTTTACAAAAACTGCTTAAACTTTGCCTAAAGCCCGATAAAAACAACTCAGCATAAACTCGGTAAAAAATTACTGCATTTGCACTCAGCTTGGAAAAATACTTGCAAGTTCGCAACTCTGGTTTCAAACGTAGTATTTAGATTCAAGCAATAACAGTAATTTTCCATCACAGGGTCACAATGTATCAAGCATGGCATGGAATAAAGTTAATCCCGATATATTAGCCGTCGGTTATGGTCAATTCGGTTTTACAGAACAAAGCAAACCAAAAGGTGGCCTCGCTTGCTGCTGGAACTTGAAAAATCCCGAGGTGAGTCGTGCCTTCTATCACGTTTTTATAAATCTAACCAGCCACTTGACGTCACTTGCCTTGGCTTCACCGAACCATATTCATTTAAAAATATATAAATTCTTCACTATACTCGCGGTATTACGCTGAAGCATGCAACGAGTGGCGGGGTCTATGTTGGCGACTTTAATCCTGATTTGACCGGCCCAGGAATCGAACCCCTCAGCGATAGTAACATCTTTAATCACTACGCCAATCGGAAGTTCTCTCACCTTATCTATCAACGTCACAAAGAAACTTTTTTGCAATTAATACGCAAACATAACCGCATAAGTTCTATATTTGAATTAACGTTCAGTGGATTACTGTCGACCACCCATAGAGTACCAATAACATTTTTCCTTTTCAGTAGAATTGCACCTTGTGCCCAGGGCCGTAACAGGACTTTTGAGGGCGTTGGGCCTAATTTTCGGGGGCCTCTAGCTTTTTTGCACATCTGATTTTGTATTTTGTTGCATATTCATCCTCCAATCGCGAGAAAGCGATCAATGCGCTATGCGATCTCGCTTAGGAGTTGCCAGCTATCTGTCTACCTCACCAAGATGGGGGAATCCCGCTAAGTGCCTTTCCCAACGGCACAAGTAAACTTGCAGGCTTGTTCTTCCCACTGTCTCTTTGATGCTGAGCGTCAAGCAGGGAAGCTGTGAATACCAATTTTAAAGTCATTAGTTTGATCCGACTCGGAACCAAACCCACGTCTACAGCTCCCGAGGCGAACGGTCTTACCACTCGGCCATCTGATTTTGACGTAAGCAGCAGATCAAATGATGCGATTAAACGCCCTTTTTGTATGGCACGCTCCTGACCAGGGTGCCCGTGGCTAGAGTCCCCCCTCCCTTATCCGGCTCTGCTTGTGCCAACGAGACTAAACTAGACAGAACAGTTCATTATTGTTAAATTGCCACAGTAAAATCATTTTTCAACTTTGTAAATTCAGAAATTTACTTTTGTTTTTACATCAACAGTATCCTGAAAGAGTGTACCACTGCAAGACGAGCGTTACTGCAGTTGATTTCAGCAATGCTAATCCTAATTTGCTGGCTGTGGGTCAGTACGATGGTTCTGTCTACATTTACAATGTTAGAAATAACGTGGATCAACCAGCAGTGGATAGCTTGTACGTTGATGCTTTACTAGTAAATTTACAGCAAAATATCCACAAAACAAGTGCGGTCGAGAGCCGCCAACACTGACGAAAACTAAAATTATGCCAGGGAAGAACAAATTTATCAAAATCAGATCTTCATTATACTCGTTATACTACGCCGATCTGCGCGGCGTAGAATTTGGACAGCTTTGCTCCGAAGAAACGTCGCAGCGATGGCAAGCCGCTAACGGCACTGTCGATTTCACCGCCCCGGGATTGAAACTCCAAACCTCCCGTACCGTCAGCTGTGTCTTTGCTCACCACGCCAAGCGCCAGGTGGACAAACAAATATAGGCGAATTAGCAATGAATATAAACACTGGTCAGCCTTAATATCACCATTTTTGCATCAATTTTAGTGACTGTTCTGGAAAGCACTCAGCACCTATTTGGCAATTGTGTTGGATAGAAAGAGAAAAGGGAGTTGGAGATGACCGTGGTGAAATCCTTGTCTCAATATCCGCTGATGGACGTATTGTACAGTGGTCTATTCGCAAAGGCTTCGAATGCACTGGTAAGACTAAAATTAACAGTACAAATGCAGTATTAGAGGCTCAATTATTTCGGAATAACCATTTTGACACCGCTTTTTTCTTCCTTGACGGTAATAGTTATATTTCATTTTTTATGCCTTCTTATAGTTAGTACCTTATACGAAGTATCTTTTCAATGTCTTCATGTTCGGCTATACCTTCTTATATTTAGCACCTTCTACGAAGTACCTTCTCAACGTCTTCAGACAATTTACTTTAACTGTTTGTCTGACAAACTGTCGCTGTCATCTCGCTGAGCTTCTCCATCTCTTCACTTCGAATACTGTAAGCCCATACAAGTTAACTACCGGTAGTTTAACTTTTTACTCGCGCGGCAAACTCAGCTACAGAGCGCTTCTGTTTTAGATCTTATGAAGTTGAAAAGAATTGGAAGCAAAAATTCACAGAAGAAAAAAGACAAATCTGAAGCTTTCATATCCAGGCAAGCTCCAGGAATGTGCTTCGATTTCCACCAAAACGTAAAGTGTTAGCGTGTGCTTTCATTGAGTGTTTCATATCATCATCTCGATGCATTTAAATGTATCAGGCCTGTTGGCGCAGTCCGTAGGGTTTAAACAACGGTGCCGAAGCAATTTCACTTCAATGACAAAATTAAGCAACATCCAATACCAGTAACTGGGGTAACTTTTATAAAAAGCTTACAAACTCTTTGTTTATATATAAACCTCGAAAACGATATATCATTCGCAAAATCGCTGTTCACAATTTTTCTACAGGATTCCAATATGTACTTGGCTGGCACCGAAGAAGGGCTGATACACAAATGTTCTTGTTCGTATAATGAGCAGTTCCTTGATTCGTATGCCGGTCACACTGGGTCAGTGTATAAAATCAAATGGTCGCCGTTCGCACCCGATGTCTTCCTATCATGCAGTGCAGACTGGAGTATCAGGTTAGTTTTCTACTAAATTTTGAAAAATCGTATCAAAGCTAACTTAGTATCCCAAGTGTTGTGAAAGCAATCTTACAAGTTCAATTGGGCTTATATCACTTTGGACAGAGTGCTCAATAACCATTGCTAGCTACAGCTCGAGTTATAAAATCACCATAACACCACTACAACCTGTTTCGCCGTTGTCAGCTCTTCAGGTGCAGCGAAACAGGATGCACTGGCTTTATAGTGATTTTATTCAAATGCAAGCAATCTTAAATAGAATGCTGATAATTGGACTAGAAAAATTGATGCAAAAAACTAATACAGATAATTAAATACAAGTGCATACTATCAGGGCCACTGATTAAATAGAGAAATTTAGTCTGCTGTACAACTTGCTAAATGGAACATTACTATTGTCACTTACATTGCAGGCTATGGATTCAGACGGAGTTGAAACCGGTATTAAATTTTTTCTCAACAACTAAAGTGGTTCATGATATTTGCTGGTCCCCATATGCGCAGTCAGTGTTCTGTGCGGTCAATGAAGGAGCTGTTGAAATTTGGGATCTCGAAGTTAATACGTGAGCTTTATAATGACTGTTAAGCTCTTGTGAATCGTTTACACATGTACATATCTTTTACTGTATCGGCGATTTGTAGTACGAACAGCAGAGTGCTCAATGACTAAAGCCAGAGCCAGCAATCGCTATTGTTCATATCAACTTTTAATTTAAAATTTTAAAAACCTCTACAGCCTGTTTCTCGCTAAGCGCGGTCCTCAGCTATACGATCTCGCTTAGATTGTATTTGAATAAGACACCTCCTGAGGACCGCGCTTAGTGAGAAACAGGCTGTAGAGGTTTTTAAATTAAAAGTTGATCTGAACAATACATATCTTTTATATATTTTGTTGCATATTTAATTATTTATCCTCCTATCACGAGAAAGCGATCAATGCGCTATACGATCTCGCTTTGGAGTTGCCGGCCATTTGTCTACCTCCCAAGATGGGGGAATCCCGCCAAAAGCCTTTCCCAACGGCGCAACAAGTAAACTTGCCGGCTTGTTTTCCAAACTGTCCCTTTGAGGCTGAGCGTCAAGCAGAGAAGCTGTGAATACCAATTTAAAGTCATTGGTTTGACCCGACTCAGAATCAAACCCAAGCATATAGCTCCCGAGGCGGACGCTCTTACCACTCGGCCATCTGAGCTGTTTAATGCAAGCAAAATCAAGGCGAATAAATTATTTGTTGCTTTTTTATAAAATCTATCTTTGGTAATTTTTTTCACTGTTTTAGTTCAACTGATCTATATTTTTATCAAGATCATTGTTTCGCAGATTGGATCCGTTAATATTGCATCTAGCGAGCCCAGGGATTAAATTTAGTTGCTGTCTTTTCTCAACGAATTCAAACAGTGTTCTAATTGGCGACAGTGATGGTCAAGTGGCAGTGTACCAATTGAAAAACCTCACGTCTGTGGAGGCAAGGGTAAGCCTAAATATTACGCAACTCATTTTTCCAGTATGTTTATTCGGCAAAAATAATATTTAGTTGTAAATTGCCAGCTGGCTGGTGGATGCAATGACTAAAAACGACGCAACAGTTCTAGCATTGCATTTTGCTTTATACTTCATCCTCACTTAAGTCTCAAGTTAGTTTACATACATATCAAGAGTTTTAGCAGCACTGTTTACCGTTACAGAGAAACAATTCTTTGATGACACTAGTGGAGAGCACTCTGGCAAATCAAACAAGCAAGACAGGAGAAAAAGAATAATGAATGATTGTAATGGTGCAAATTTTTTTAACAAAATTACTTTAAATCACTAAAAATAATCACAGGGATTTCATCTACAGTAGCTCTTTTTTGGCTGTCCTGACCAGTGCATCCCATTACTTCCATACCAACTGGAACAGTTTCACTACAATAAGATTTGACTTGCCCTCGTACACACCTTGACAAAAGTGAATTTTTAGTGTTTCTATATCCGCTGCGAAATTAGGCCATTTAACCAGTGATTACACTCATTGTTTACAAAACTATCACTTTTTTTTAAATACAATTGAGCCAACAGCAACATTAATGGTCTTTTTTGGCACAAACACAAAGTGACTCCCAGGTTTGGCCTGTGATATCGTTTTTATATGGTGTTTTTCTCTTTAGTTTGAGTTTTATATATCATTGTTAAATAAATTTTTATAATTGTTCTGTTGCACAGGCTATGTACCGGTATTATTTTAGGCTACACATGGTCAGGATAAAACAGATTTTACGTAATTACTAATAAGGTTTATAATCTGTGGTACTAGTGCGTTTGAAAAAAGCAGACACACATGTTCAATGCAATATATATCAATATCAAACATATTTTTCCATTAATGCTTAAGGGTTAAAGATTAAGAATGCATTTTGGTTAAAGACAAATCAGTTCTGGCAGAAGTGATGGGCAAATAAAAAGCTTAACAAAAAACAGGCTCAAGCACTTTCTGTTATTCGATGTATATACCAGTCATGTTTTTCAAAGAAAAAAGAAAAAAGACCAAAAGAAAGAGATATTTAATAAACAACAGTTGTACAACAAAGTCAAAAATGCTTTTATTTTAATCCCTGTAATGAAATGCCTCATAGTCATGAATGCCCAAGAACGTATGTGAAATTATGCGAAAAAGTACTCCGTCAACTGTGTGAAAAACATGCTCTGATCAATGTAGCATAATACTCAGCATATGATACTGACTTTCTCATTGACCACATACCAGCAATCAACAGCTCTGTGCTTAAGCTGTTGAGCAGAGGTGGGAACAGCGGCGCTGTTGAACAGCGCCGCTGTTTTTTTTTGTCAGCAGCAGCGCCGCTTTTTTTGAGGTGGAGTAGCGACCAGCGCAGCAGCGCTTCTGTGAAGATAATTGACTTTCCGCTGCCGCTGCTGCAAAAACTTCTTGATTTTGAAGACTATGTGTTATGCAGCAATCTAATAATAAAATCGCAACTTAAATCTAAATTCGCTCTTCTTGAAATTATTACCATGAAACAAATAAATGAAAAGGTAATGCGAAGTGATAGCGTGAGACCGCAAGCGATGTTCCATTAATTCATTAACACCATTTTCATCATTCTCATCGCCAGACACTAAATCTGATTGACAGTTGCTGATTCACAAACACATGCAGGTGCATCTCGCCATCAGAAATCCAACGTTGCAGTAGCCCCCGCTGGCTTGACCTCTCTCTTCTTTGATTCGAATATGTTGGATCGTTTTACCTCATAACACTAGGACCCGTTCACGAAAAAAAAAAAAAAGCGAAAATATTGTCTGTTCGATGAGACAATCAATGTGAAAAAATCAGTAATCAGTCTTTGCGGTGATAAGACTAAAAATGATGTATAAAATACGAAACTTGTTTAGCTCGAGATTTTTGAACAAATTCAGTACCAGTAAAATAGTTAGGGCTATTGAAAAATGGTTGTTTAATTCATACCAAAAATGGTAAAGACAGTATGGTATAACAAACAGTAGGCCTTGTTAAGATAAGTGTAATAAATAATCATTAATATTTAAACTGATTTATAACAAAACAGTGGCGTAGCCAGGTGAAAATTTCAAGGAGGCCAAATTGATTTTAGTTTGTGTACTTACTGCCGATTGTGTGTTTTAAAGTGTCCCATGATAGTCATTTTGATTTGAGTGAAAGCATTCTCATCACTTTTTATGATTCGAAAATTTGCCTTGCGCTTGATTGATTTTGGCTCGTTAAATAATCAGATCGAAAGAAATGACAAAAGAAAATTGATTCTTTTTCTGTCTTGCCCCCCAACCCCTCCAGCTACGTCTCTGATCAGATTCTTGTGAATATGCGTTTTTTATCCCCAGTATTTGTTTTTCATGAAAATATTATCAACTGCATTGCCTCTTTGTTTCTCCTGCCCCCTCCTCCCCGGCTATTCCCCTGATCAGATTCCCGTGAATATACGTTTTTATCACCAGTATTTATTTTTCGCGGAAATATGCTTGGCTGAGATTGAGGAAATTCACTTGTGTGTCATAGTTGATCGTGACTTCTTAGTTTTTACAAAAACTTTTGCACTTTCAGAATTTTAAAGCAGCGGCAGCGCCCGCTGTTTTCGCGTGCAGTAGCGGAAGCGCCGCTACTTCTTTAATTCAGGTAGCGGTAGCGCCGCTGTTTTTTTCGTCAAATAGCGGCAGTGACAACGGCGCTACTATTTAAGTAGCGGGTGCCCAGCTCTGCTGTTGAGTACCGGCACTGGTATGCGTACCACAGTTTGCGTAGCATTGTTCTCAGCCTTAGTACGGAGTATATACCATAAATAATGCCTCATTCAGTAGGTGTAAAGCAGCAGAAACAAGCATCATTACTGATACTACTGCACCATGTCACTACTCACAAGCAGATTAGCTTGTACTTTTAAACAAATTCTACTTATGCCCTGTCCAAATAAAGTGGGCCAAAGCCCACAAGCTTTCTACATCATAATCAAATATTAGATGGTTTGATGTCATAATCACTTTTCCCAATTACAACGTCAAATTTTTGATTATGTAGAAAGCCCTTATTTAAGCATGTGGACAGGGTAATGTCTACTTGCCACAAAACTTCATTTAACAGTTTAAGTACTCACACTAAACTCCCGTCTAACCACTTGAACACTGGAGAGCTGTAACATCCAAACAGTCTCCCACACATTTTCAAGGAAATTGATATTTCTGGAACAAAATGCTAATACCTTACCACTTGTTACAACTATCAATATTGGTATTAAACCATGTACCATTGTTTAGTAGTTTGGTACACAGAGTTCTGAGGGTCAATGCTGGTTTGCAGTATCAGGATACCATAGTCAGACAGTCTATTCAGCAGTAAGAGTATCTGAGTGTGCCTTACCCCAAAATTTATACAGGTACCGGTAGTTCTATAAATCCCTGACTTTACCAGGTACAGCATGCGATATTGCTAAAACCTGCAGGAGCACAAGGACCGCTAGGGGTGCTACCAGGAAGTGAGTGATTACTAAGGATTAGGGTTAGGGCCCTTACTTTGTTACTGCCTTAGTAATAACTCACTAGCGGTCCTTGTGCTCGTAACTCACTTGCAAAGGGTTGTGCACATGCAGGTTTTAGCACTTGGCAGGACTGCCAGCAAACCACTTGTACTGATACATTGAACCTCAACTGCTAAACTATTTAACTATTGGTAGCGATACGCTATTCCAGTTAAATTCGTGGCCAAAGATGCAGGGTCATCTTGAACAGAGAACAGCTGGCTACAAGCTGACAAGTACCGGTACTCCACAGTGCCAATTGCAGTCTAGTGTGCTGTCGCTATCTGCTTACCGGTATATAGGTATCTTCTACCACAACCAGCTAAGCTATTTTTTATCTATTTCATCATTTATTTAGTGCATTAAATTACATGATATAAATAACGCTATGTCACATACATTACACAAGGAGATAGAGGAAATGACCATACGGTCTTCCAAGTCCTCTACCACCTACAACAAAACGTAAATAGAAAAAAAAATGAATAAATAAAACAGAAAAAGGACAAATAAGTATAAATATTACGATGATACAATCTACACATTACAATTATAATACACACTATTATGTTATATACCGTACACAAAACACACTACTGGTATTTAGGTATTAACACCATAATATAACAGTGCTTACTACTTATAATATCTGAATATATACTCAGTACTGTATATATGATGTCTAAGCTGTGGCATATGTCAGCATTCAGCAATGGTCAAGGTCATACCGTAAAATGCCCTAACTTTAGACTCAAACCATACTTTAGCCAAAAACAAAATTGTAATATTTATTTTCAGCGAGGCTTAACGGTTAGAGATTTTTTAAACATTTTGCAGTCAAAACTTCATCATAGCTTAGTAGTCAGATTTGTGGTAAAACATCCTGCTGTTGCCAATCAGGGAGCATCTGGATGACATTTCTTCGAAAACGTTAAAAAACGAAAAAAATGGTCTTCGGAAAAGTGACTTGTTACCATCTGGTAAGCATCATCCTTGTTCAATCTTAATGGTGCCAAAATATGCCTAATATAGAGCAGAATGCACACATTGCATTTTGATTTCTGATCTTCAACCTAAATAGCTATTGTGGGGGTGGCTAAAGTAAGGACATGAATTTGCGAGGAAAAACCTAACTTTAGCCACCTTATTTCAATATTTATACATGGTATGTAATTGTTAATACTGTGAAGTTGACCTAGCTGCCAAAGTGTCTTGATGCTTTTTTATGTTAAATGTGCTAATTCTTGATGTTTCTAAGCTGCCAAAGAGTCTTGATGTTTTTTTTATGTAATAGGTGCTAATGCCATCACAGAAAATATGCTCTTTTTCATTAAATTTGATCAAAAAATGGTGTGTTAGAACTTACCGTAGCAAGTGCAGAAATGTTTTTTAAAAACACTCAGGGTGGCTAAAGTAAACTCTATGACTCCTAAACGGTCATTTTATGACTCCTAAATGGTCATTTCTGTTCAAAATATGAGTTTGGCTAAAGTTCGGAAAATTCTTCCAAACTTTAGCCACTCAAGAAATATAAAAAAAAGGCAGAGGCTAAGGTTACGTGACCGTAACATTTGTCTCTTTGATTATTTTATTATCCCTTCACGCTTCCCTGATTGTACGAGAGCGTGACGAAGTAATAAAATAAACTAAAGAGGCAAATGTTACGGGCCCGTAACTTTAGCCACTTCCTAAAAAAAAATGGGTTTCCCCACTTAATTGGGGACAAGTAAATACACTAATAAATATAAATAACTGAGGTTATTTTCAAATTATATTGAACAGAAAATTCAACGGTAATTGAGGGAGACTGCGAAGTGAGCTTGCGCTCTTCGAGTCAGCAGCCACCCGTTAAATATGTCAAATGCGATCGGCTCCAGCCGCAAATCGAACCCGTCACGTAGGATCTGTCACCTGCGCCCGGTACCGCTAAGCCATGTCGCTGACCAAAAATGTCGCTAACTAATGCTTAGTAAGGCCTAGTCCCTTTATTTTCAGTACAAAGTAGGAAAAGTTTCTCTACTATGCTAAAAATGAAACCAAAATAACTCTGAAAAATGGCTAAAGTATGGGCATTTTACGGTAACAAATATATAAGCTATCGATAGAACCAACTACCATATTCTAACTTTGTTCTAATCTAACCTCAGATTTTTCTTCACTAAGTAGACTACTGCGGTCTACAGCAGTAGGGATGTATCGATTCCAAATCTTTTGCCGATGCCGATACTCAAAAAAAATACCTCTTCCGATGCCAATTTTCAAAAGGAAGTGGCTAAAGTTACGTGACCGTAACATTTGCCTCTTTAGTTTATTTTATTACTTCGTCACGCTCTCGTACAATCAGGGAAGCGTGAAGGGATAATAAAATAAACCAAAGAGACAAATGTTACGGTCACGTAACCTTAGCCTCTGCCTTTTCAAAAAACTGCCACATACCGGTACTCACCAATGCCAATTCTGATTAATCGGCACATCTCTAGTCCAAACCAAAGTCCGTATAACTTCGTATAAGTTGCGCGGACAGGAATGGAGCAGAGACAATGGGGCAAAAAATGTGTCCAAAAAGACAATCACCTGCCTATCGTTTATAATGTAAAAACGTTTGAAAGTGTTACAAAAAAGGTCATAACTTTAGTTTCGTTCGTTCGATTTTAAAAATTTCAACTGCATCGTAAAGCTCCTGATTTTAGCGATCGTTTAAAACAAATTTCAAGAAAATTGATGGTGTTTTAAGCACTCTAAATGGTTAATAATTTGGACATACTTAGTAATTTTTGAAGCAATTTTTACGCTAGCGGCATTTCTTGCTGTTTTAAATGCATAAATATAGCACAGATTTGCAAAAAGTAAAAGTTATTGTTTGATTTAAGTTAACTAGGTTCAATTACAAAAATTTGAACTTCAATATGAAAGTCGCCTAGCTATTGATCGTAGTTTTCCAAGCCTTCAAAGATTTGTAGCAAGAAAATGATTGCGTAAATTGTTTTAAACCTCATGTAAAAGTAGGTTTCACTATTCGCGCGTAGAACTAGGTTTTGCAACCATGGTAGATTCACCAGATTGGAGTGAGGTTGTTAACTTCTATCATGATTCACCCTTGGACCATGTGTAAAACGAGCCTCTAGTTAATTTTATTCTGGCCCACAATGTTTGATTTTAAAAGCCCGAGGTTTAAAATTCAAGAAGCTGCGGCCGTGAAACGACGTAGACCTATGTTAATGGATATGAAACAGTAAAATTGAAAAGTAAAATAGATACCGGTGTATTTTTCCCGCTTAAATTTTGATTATTGAATTTTTCGTTCAACAAATGGTCCAAAGCCCGAGGGTGAAGCACGACAGAAGTTAACAACCACACTACCAAACTAACACGGTTGTAAAAATTTAGTTCTATATAGTGAAGCCTTATTTTACATGAGGTTTAAAACAATTTATGCAATCATTTTCCAGAGAAAAAGTTTTTAGGGTTTGAAAAACCACGACCAATAGCTACGCAGTTAGCTCAGTTGCTAAGCGCACGCTTTCGGTGCGGGAGGTCTGGGGTTCGGCTCCCGGGTCGGTCAAATCGGCACAGTGTCGCCAACGACTCGCCACCGTTGCGACGTTTCTTCGGAGCTGTGTAGCCCAGGCGCTAAGCCGCGGAGATGGGCCCCGCAACTCGTTACACGCTTCGGCGTAATGCGGCGAGTATAATGAAGATTTGATTTGATTTTGAAGTTTAAATTTTTGTGATTGAACCTATTTAATTTGATTTGAATCAGATTAACTCTTTGCAAATCTGCCCTATATTTATGTTTTAAAATGACAAGAAATGCTACTAGTCAAAAAACCGCTACAAAAATTTTTATCTCTGTTTAAATTATTTACAATGTAGAGTGCTTAAAACACAACCAATTTTCTTGAAATTTGTTTTAAACGATAGCGTAAGTCAAGAGCTTCATGATGCAGTTAAAATTTTTAAAATTCAACAAGCATAACCGAAGTTATGACCTTTTTTGTAACACTTTCAAGCGTTTTTACATTACGAAACATAGGTAGGCGATTGTCTTTTTGGACACATTTTTGCTCCATTGTCGCTTAACAATGTAACGAATCGTAGAGCGAGACAGCGCTGTTTCTGGCTATTAGCCTTCATCAGCCGCCCTCAGGTTAGAAACATTCATCTTCCAGGACGAATGATCTTGCCAGGATCACTCATCCCTTCGGATAAATATTTCTTAAAGAATGTAACCTTTGTGGTACGCATATCCACTCGTGTGGCTACGTCACCATTCCAGTCAAACTCTTTACGTGGCCAGGGTGAAGAGCAAACAACTAAAGAGCAGCGTCCTTCCTGGCCTACCGGACGGGAAGTCATGACGACTTCCTCTTGTTGGGTCAGAGGCTATAACTGCACTCCATCACCAACAGTGCAAAGCACTCCAGTAAATCGTACCGTAGAGCGAGACAGCGCTGTTTCTGGCTATTAGCCTTCATCAGCCGCCCTCAGGTAAGAAACATTCATCTTCCAGGACGAATGATCTTGCCAGGATTCTTTAAGAAATATTTATCCGAAGGGATGAGTGATCCTGGCAAGATCATTCGTCCTGGAAGATGAATGTTTCTTACCTGAGGGCGGCTGATGAAGGCTAATAGCCAGAAACAGCGCTGTCTCGCTCTACGGTACGATTTACTGGAGTGCTTTGCACTGTTGGTGATGGAGTGCAGTTATAGCCTCTGACCCAACAAGAGGAAGTCGTCATGACTTCCCGTCCGGTAGGCCAGGAAGGACGCTGCTCTTTAATGTAACGAATGATTCGCTCAACTTATACGTGAGTTATACGGACTTTGGTCCAAACCAGCCCACAAGAGTTCAGACAGGAAACCAAATGTGGTACAGACTCACAGTAAAAAAGCAAATGTAGAGGGTAATGAGAATCACTGGTGATTAGAGGGATTAAAATAGGACGGTAAAGAAAATGGAATACAAAATGTTTTTCAAAAAAAAAAAACAAATCCACAAACAATTTTTTCTAAGGAAACGATAAGGTACTGGTATTATCAGTCATTTTTTACCGATGCCAATTATCAAAAATATTGCCAATACTCACCGATTAATCCGCACATCCCTAGACAGCAGCTAATTCTTGGTAATAACAAGCCTAGGTCAGGGCAATTCTTTTCACTCCAAACCACAGTGTAGCCTACATATATAATTCTTATAGTGTATCCACATAACAACAAAGCATTGTTACATGCCGCTATCTGGGTATGTCCACAAAAATCGATTTCTCTAATTATGGAATAGTACTGGTAAGTAAGGCACTGTAGTATAGTATGGCAGAACTGGGTGATACGACGTTTGGGGCACTAGAGCAAAGGGGCCCATATAAAGAGTTAAATTTGGGGTGAATGGCCCTCAGGGTACACGTGCCTCAGCCTAAGTTTGGGCAAAAGGACCTCAGGACAGGACGGTTGAAGCAATAAATAGGCCCTACCAGTGTTCCCTCTAGAGTGAGGAATTTGAGAAAAATGCGAAATTTTTGGGCAAATTTTATTGATTTTGAGCCAAAAGTTATATTATAAAATGCAAAACTGAAAAAACTTAAACGAAAAACTGGAATATTTTCATGCAAGACTGTAGCTTGTATCTTGGAAAAGCAAATTTAATGCAAAAAATTTGTAAAAGGAGTACTCAAAGTAATGAAATCTTTCGGCAAAAATTTCAATGAAATTATCATTTGGGCAAATTCGCACTAGTCAAAATTCTAGAGGGAACTCTGGGCCCTACGAATAGGATGTTAATTTAGGGCACTGGGGTATATCCTATGCATAAATGGGGCTCTAGGACCAATGGGCCTCAGGGCATTTGGGGCAATAGGGGATCTGGGTCTCAGCATGTTTTGGTCGCTGGGACTAACGAGCCTTTTAGGATGCACATTTACTATGCCATACCAGACCATTCCACAAAGACACCCCATGAAAATGCTACGGATAGACTAGTGTTTTTCCGCATAATTTCTCCCACTTTAGGGTGATTCTCGTAAACGAAGTTAGCTGCAATAGCAAAACTATTATTAACTCTATCCTAACCCTAGTTTTACCTCAACCCTAACCGAACGAGCTTGCCGATTCACATTTAATAATTTCCGATTCATATATAAATCAACTAAGAACTGATGTGGAATTATTTAAGGTTTGCTTTCAAAGAACATCATGTGCTATGTTGCTACTTTTAATTTTTTAGTTTTTGCGATTTGCAAAAAACTAGACCAATACAAATTGTTAAACCGGTTGAACTACATGCAGGAAATAAAAGCAGGAATAAGCTCTATCGTTCATAGTCTAATAGTTAATGACGTTGCTCGCTGTCATTGCGACAATCAAATAAACTAGACTAAAAACTTCTTGCGATTTTCATAAAAAATGGCAACATTACTCTTAAGCTCTGATTTTCGTTCCGGACACTGAGCACTGAGAGTACCGGTAGTTCCACTAGTAGTAATACCGGTTAGAGATGGCATGGGCTGCTAAGAGATCCGCTAACGAGCCGTTAACCGTTTTTTTTTTATTGGTTCGCAAACGGCCCAGTTCTATCTTTTGTTTTTTACTGGGCCGCTAACTAGCCGCTGACAATTTTTGAAATCCCTTAAGTTTGATTAGTGTGATTAAAGGTTCATAAAAAGAATGGTCTTTGGGCGGGCTGGGTTTCATTTTGGTATGAGTTGCCGGGTCGGTTACGGTTACTGGGCTAGAGGTTATGGACCATGGGCGGTCCGGGCGTCAAAAAACTGAGCCCGAGCCATCTCTAATACCTGTAATAGATAGCCTACACTGTGTCTAAAGCCAGTTACTCGATCTGCAAAACCGTCGTGCCCAAATCAAATTCTGATATGCTGGAATGGATTAGAAATTCCAAATAGGAATTAGAAAACAAAAGCATCAAAAAGGTCCAGGAGCCCAAAGTTAGAGTAGAAGCTGACCCGCAGTCGAACAAATTTTACCGGAGCCAAATGATTTCTGAGGTCACTTACAACATTTAACAGCTCAGATGCCCGAGTGGTAAGAGCGTTCGCCTCGGGAGCTGTAGACTTGGGTTTGATTCCAATTCGGGTCAAACCAAAACTATTGACTTTAACATTGGTATTCACAGCTTCCGTGCTTGACGCTCAGCCGTAAAAGCAGTGTGGAAAACAAGCCGGCCAGTTTATTTGTTGTGCCGTTGGGAAAAACACTTGGCAGGATTCCCCATCTTGGTGTGGTAGACAGATGGCCGGCAACTCCCAAGCCAGCTCGTACAGCGCATTGATCGCTTTCTCATGATAGGAGGATAAATATGTAACTAAACGCAAAAAATTCCAAGTCGGGTCAAACCAATGACTTTAAAATTGGTATTCACAGCTTCGTGCTCGACACTCAGCATTAAAGGGAAGGTGTGAAGAACAAGCCGGCAAGTTACTAAAAGACATTTTTGCTTTGCGTTTCATTAAAAATCAATTTACAAACATGCAGCCTTTAGATCGAATGTATTCACTGCTAGTACCGGTACGCGTTCAAGGTAGGCTAATGGACTATGTATTGTGTAAGTCATTAATGTTGTTAGAAAATAAAACAAAAATTCTTTTTCGCTTGAAAAGTATCGACAATCGGTACCGAGTATCGTTATCATTGTTACTTTAAAAATATATGGCGCTACAGTATCGGTACCGTCGTTACTTTTTTGCAAAATACGGGTATCGATAATCGTCGCTATTTTTATAGAACGGAGTGCCCAGCTCTGAGCCTACTTCTGCAGTTGCTAAATTAAGCAACGTGCCTCCATTGTGACATGGTCACGCGACAAGCTGCAAAATCGATCAAAGCGGATTTATTAATAGAAACCACAATACCATAATCAAATAAATGCTAGGCCTACTAGGTGCATTTTCTTCAAAATCTGATGGAAGAAAACATTGTATAGTTTCAATTAAGGTCCATGCGCAAATGATGAAAGCGATACCGACATCATATATATTGCAATGTCGCAATTATACACGTTGGGTACAAACGACATGCCAAGTAGCGAAAAAGAATCAGGGGAAAATAGTAATCAAGTTGCAGATGAAGGAGCGAGTAGTCAGAAAAAAGTGATGCATGAAATCATTTTAAGAAAAAAGAATTTAGGAAAAAGATAGTATAAAGTTGAAAAAGTTAAGAGGTTGAAGGAGCAAAGGTAAAAAACCGAGTACACAACGATAGGGACATGAAGTCTTATGCCAAGCATGGAAAATAAGAATTAAGAGGGACATCAGCCCACTCTGTTCGAATGCTTGTAAAACGAAAGTTCTTTTATATTTCAATTCAGTTTGTTTTACTTTTAAAGGGGAATAGAAGCGTAAAATTGTTTTGTCTCTGCAGGACAAGGTGTAGAAAATACAACGAATTCAAAACTGACAGCAAGAAATTTTAAATGTTCTTAGTTAACCAAAAGTAGGCGCTTAAAATTCTAAGTGATGACGTACTAATATTTTATTTACACATTGAGGCGTGCAAGAGTTGCAGCTGCAATGCATGTTAACCAAACATGCTTTGGCTGATCAAAAGTCAAACGTCTTTTTTACTCAAGCTTTACAGCATTATCACGAAGGAAAAAGCGTTTGACGTTTGAAAGTCAAAGCAACTTTGGTTGACAAACACTGAAGCTGTAAATCCTGCAGACCTCAATGCGAAAATAAAACCTTAGTTCGCCATTACCTTAGGCCTAAACTATAGCGGGACAGCGCTGTTTCGGGCAATTAGCCCTCCTATGCCGCACGCAAGTATAAGGTACACTCATCCTTCACAACGCTTAACCTTGATCAATCAAACAACCTCAGGGTTTAATACCCTAAAAGAAATTTAACCTTTGTGGTACGTAACAAGTACTCAGGCACGCCAGTTAAATTCCTCATGTGGCCAAGCGCCAAGGTACAACAAAACAAAAGTTGTCCTACCTAGCCTGCCGAATGGGAAGTCATAACGACTTCTACGTTTTGGGTCGGAGGATAGAACTTCCTCCATCACCAACAGTTGCAAAACTCCAGCCATAGCGCACCATAGAACGGGACAGCACTGTTTCGGGCTATTAGCCCTCCATCAGCCGCACTCAGGTACACTCATTCTTCAGCACTTGTAACATCCCTCCGAATTATTTGCTTTAGAATTGTTTTACATCCTTCAAAATTATTTCAGAAAAATTTATTGGAGCATCCTTCAGAACTTGTTCATTGGCGTGGTTCTATACTTGTTACGTACTACAAAGGTTAACTTTCTTTTACGGTATATAAATTCGGAGGGGTGATTGGCTGATCATGGTGAAGCATTCTGAGGGATGACTGTACCTTATACCTGATGAGAGCTAATAGCCCGAAACAGTGCAGTCCCACTGTATGGTACCCTATGTCTGAAGTTGCTTGGCATCTGTTGGTGATGGAGGAAGTTCTATTCTCCGACCAAACACGTGGAAGTCGTTATGACTTCCCATTCATCAGGCCAGGAAGGATGACTTTTGTTTGATTTCTATTACCTTAAACTCTGAACGCCTATTTTTGGTTAACCAAATACATTTAAATTTTTACTGTCAGTTTTGCATTCGCTGCATTTTTCAACACTTCTCGTGAAAAAACAATTTAACACTTCAGTTTCCCTCTAAAAAGCGAAATCATATAGCATGAAAAAAACAACAAACATATCCCCCACATTCGAATTTGTATACATCAGTTTTCAACAAAAATACAACTGACCACAGGAGTACTGCACAGGAAATATTGAAACATGCGATTTTCTGCAAACAATAAATAAACTGGCCCCCAAATTTCCCAAGTACTGTTCGACTAGAAGCAGCAAAAAGCATCAGCCCTTTAAGTTTAACTATTAAGTACAAACACTATGAAAACAACTTTTAAAGACAACCGCATTTATCGAGATGAAACACATGGATAGCTTTTCCTAAGTAGGGCCTCCAGCTCATATTTAAGTCAACTCAGGAATCTATTTCAAAAACGAAAATTTTATGGTGTTTTTTAGCTTCATGTGTAGTGAAAACTTTGTTTACTTACTCACTAACCTGGACAAATCTGTCAATTTCTCTTTAAACGAGATACAGCAAAAAAACGCGGCAGTTTTTGTTTTACAACTACAGACAACAGAAAAAGGAATACGTCTGCTAAATGCTTGAGAAAAAATGTGCAGCTTCAACAAGCATCATGCTTTTATTAATGTGGAGCCTTTTCCTGAAAAGGGCATATCTTAACAGTGTATGTGTTTTGGGTACGATAAATTCACTCAAAGATTACGGGAAAAACATTGCTTTTTTCTCAACTTGTGTTCTGAAAACGCAGGCAATACGAAGAAGATTCAGCTATGTTTCACACATCTCGCAGTTATACAGCAGTTGCACTTTGATGTCATTCAAGTTCAACGTAAGGTAAAATACTCAGAACATCGAGTTCATCCGCTGATTCAGTGTTTAAAGTTACACTTTGTGTTCGTTTTAATAGAAAACTATCGGCCCAGGTGTGCCACAAACCATCGTTCGTTCGACAACCCTCGACACCAGCTGCTTCAGTGCCAATATCACGGGAAAACGTCGGCGACAAAATTGAGCAGCCTAAATCACCGCTTTTTACCATATAATCCTGAACAGTGGGTATTTTGACCGGTTCACGCTTAGGAGAAGCTGTTCTTTTGTCTAACGCTGGCAGTCTTGTGCGAGTTTCTGTCCGACTGCTTTCAGTAAAATTATAAACACTATTTTTATCGCTTTTTGTAAATGTTTTTGAAGTCGTGTCGATTTCTTTTTTACGAAAAGTTTGCTGTTTTAATGAATTGGATACATCGACTTCAGGTGTTCTAGTTCTGACCGAAGTTTCGGGGCTATTAGTTCGTCTTTTTCGTTTTAATCTTTCGTTTTCTTCTTTATAAATTGGCTGCGATGTATTTTGCTTCATGGAACTCGACGAAGCCTTGGTGGAAGTGGATGACGGCAGGGTCTAAAAAAAATTATTATTTTAATTTGCAAACCAAAATTTCATACGCCACTTCTACCTTCTCCACATGTCCAAATACGTGGGCTTAAGCCAACAGTGCTTGGTTTTAGTTTCTGCAACAAAATCAATTTTTGAAGGATTATGACATCAAAAATTGATTATGATGCAAAAACTACAGTGGTATCAAGAACCACGTGTGTAATGCCCACGAAAATTGGACATGTGGAGGAGGTGGTGACATGGGCATAGACATGGGAACTACAGTAAAAAAATTAGTTGAAAAGCTGAGGGTTGCTCACTGTGATGCATTCAATATAATCCAGCAGGTAAGCGTACTACTGATACTAGGTGCATGCACATTGCACAATATGAAAACGCAAAATTTTACCACAAGAATCAAACGCTAAGTCATTTGACGCACAACATAATTCATTTAAAAAGATGGTGGAGTAACGAAGTGATTACTGATGCAGTAAATAAAATGTCAACAAGCTTGTGAGGCAATGGAATGTAAATTAACAAGCCAAATAAAACTATCACTGTCATGTCAGACCAAACTTCTAAACCATGTAAATCATTCAATACATTCACGTAGCCGAAAAACATTCTCACAGCCAGCAGACCAGCTGACGGAAATCCATACAATGGAAGCTGTTTTTTCACAAACAATAACATAAATAAACAAAGACAAATATTTTTATTTCATTTTCTTGTTAAATTTTATCTCCGAACACGAAAAAGCGGCAGAAGCGCTATGACGAGCTTGACTAAGAGTTGCTGGCCACCTGTCTATACCACTCAACCATAGGGAAATCTCGCATTTTCTCAAAAGCAAACTGCAAACTTGCCATCGTAATGTTCATACTGGCTACTGCTTCGTAATAGCCTGCCAGCCATTGCACTTAATAATAGTTTAAAACAGTGGCTCTCGACCTTCTATGGTTTGTGACTCCCTTCAAGACTCCCAACACCAGAGGTCTTCTGCTCAGCAACAACATTTTCTATCGGTTTTTCATTCGCAGTGGCTACAGTTGTCCGCTGGTCATAGATGTTTAATTGCCGTTAACAGGTCAATGAATCTTGCCCTTATGGCTCCCTGGTTAATGTCCCGTGCTCCCTAGGGGTACCAATGGCCCCAATTGAGAATCTCCTGGCTTAAAACAATGCAAACTTCACAGAGCATAATAAAAAATGATACTCGTGCTAACAAAAAACAAAAAAACATCAATATTCTTTGCCAAACATCCTTAAATAGCATCAACCAAGAAATATCGGTACATGAAGAACACGAACTTCTTTTGCAAAAACACTGGTTGATTTTGTCAATGAAACAAAATGTGAAAGCATATTGCTGTATATATCAATTGAATCAAACGATCTTCTTAGTTGCTCGATAATTTAACAAAAGATATTTTATAAAACGAAACATTTTCCCAGGAGTCTATCGGAAGAGCTGCTTCATAAAAATGAAATTTACTCACCGTAAAAGTCATCTTCAAGCCATTCGGTTTACAGGTGAAAGAGGAAGACTTCGTAGAATTGGCAATGTTGGGAGCACTTTTTATTTTCGGCAACCCTGGTCGTGATTTTACACTTGGTTTCAGTTTTGATTGCTTTTTATTAGAATTTGGCAAGTCAGTGACCTTCTCTTTTTTGCGTACAGTAGACGGTAATTTTGCATCACCATTTATTGATGTGTCAGTTCGTTTATTGTTCATTGAAACGAGAGACATGGACGAAGCAGGCTGGCGCCTTAATGATGAAGATTCAGTTTCAGCTCGACTGCTCGCATTGGAAACCTGAAATTCCATACGTGTTTCATGGGGATGGAATAAAAACGAGACCAGCAGCAAATAAGCCTTGGTTCATCTTAAATTGAAAACCAAGCACAATGTTTATCTTAAATTGAAAACCAAGGTAATAAATTAATTTCTCGGAGAACAAATTATCCATGGGAAGCTCATTCTCCTGACCTTAACCCCCTTCGACTTTTTTTCTTTGGGGGTATGCAAAAGATCACGTTTATGCCAACGAACCAACTACACTTCAAGAGCTAAAGACAGCTATTACTAAGTTCATTAAAGCAATCCCTGAACACATGGGCAGGAAAGTTGTTGAAAATTTTGCAATTAGACTGAATGAATGTCTAAATCATGGTGGGAGTCATGTTGAACATGTGCTGAAATACTGCTATTGAAATCAAAAATAATAGCGACTTATTTGAAATTTCCATTATCGAGAAAATCAAATCGAAAAGTACAATTGAACACAGCACGTTAAATTCCATTATATTTACACTGAAAATGGTGAATTAAGAGCTCGAACATTTTAAGTGACATATGATTTATGAAACTTTTATTTTGTGGCATTTTTTTGTGACACCCTGCATAATGATGATTTTCACAAACAAATTATCAAACTTCAAAACTTGAACAATAGATATTAAAATATTCAATCTAGCAAGCATACTCAATATTCAGAAAATGTATTTTATAAGCATTTAAAACCAAATCACCTGTGTTGTATTTAATACCATTTGATGCCATGTTTTAATGAGTTTCTTTGCACGTTTTTGCAAATCTTCATCTTTAGCAGCTTTTCGCACGTCGTTAATGTATTTACCAATTCGAGTTTCCTTGTAAAAAAATCAATTTAAACGAACAACAAAGCAAAGGTGAGTAGCAATAGAGCACTATTGCTTCATCAGATCAAAGCCAGGAAGACAATTTATGTTTAACATCAGTTATTGTATTTTACATATAGCAGCAATCAAACAGATTACTATCATTAATATAGGTGAAAGTGTTACAACCAGAAACGCAAACTTGCAAGCATTCGTAATGGAAGTGTCTAGATCCATGGCAAACTTTTTATAGAAACAAACAAGCAGTCTGTTGCAGCAGCGTTTTGATAATGGAAACCGGTCAAGCGTGACAGAAACGTCATACATAAAAACAAACAAAGCAGTCTGTGGACATAGCGTTCAGGAAACAATCTATGGTCCATGGGTCTACCATTCTTCATCAAGTTCAAGTTTGAGTTCACTAAAAATTTACAAGCTGAATTCGAATTTTCTATTTAAAATTTTGCGACTTCAAGTTCCATAATTTTACCAAGTTTCCGCTAAGTTTAGGCAATTTTTGTCAACTTTTGAATAAGTTGAAAACTCAATCGACCTTTTTGAGATCAAGTTCAAGTTTGAGTTCACGGACTTTTGTTTTTTAAGTTCAAATTCCAGTGTGGTAAAAAAGACCAAGTTCAGCAAGGTTGCAGCCTAGGTTAAAACATTTGACCCGTTAAACTTGGGTTAATTATTGTTACATTGATGCAAAACTACTCTTATAACAAGACTACTTCTTGAGCAAGTTATAAAATGGCCAAATTAACATCACAATTCCAACTTAAACAAGCAAGCACCTCTAATTCTTCTCTTGTTATAGACGTGTTTTCAAGAATAACAACGATATCCATAACAGCAGGAAGATTTAATACCTGAAAACATTAAACACAATATCACAGTAATCAATATTCTTTTTGCAAAAATTGTTATGCGTAGCATCTAATAAGGATCACGCTAGTGTCAGTTACTTACACTTGCTACAGCACATTTTTGGACATAATCATTCAAACAGCCTATGGTGTATCAAAAATATTGCAACAACATAATGCATGCATTATAACCAAGTCTTTCCAACTGCAAAGCTTTTGTACACTGCATAGTCAACAACAAAATATATACAGTACGGTACAACTGGAGCTTGCCAAGTTTTCTTGCAAAAAGTGCTCAATGACTACAAAAGCCAGAGTTGTTCCTTAATTTAATTAACTTCAAACTCACAGCATAAGCCACCCACTACACTGTGATTCACGCTAAAAAACAACTATCAGGTGGCTTATTCAAATAGAATTACTTATTTAAATAAAGTGGCTTAATTAAACCGTACCCTTATTCAAATGGTACAGTACATACATCTCCAGTAATAAAGAAGTGCAAGCTTGACTGTTGATGCTCAAATTGCTCCTTTTTGGGGTATATAAAGCAGTAAATCTGCGGTCCTACTAAACACCGCAACGAACTGAAACACTACAAAGGATGACAAAGGATCTCAAATTGATGTACTAAACACTGCAAAGAACAATAAAGGACCTTCAATTGATCAACTAAACACTGCAAAGAACAACAAAGGACTTGGAATCATACCATAACAAAGAACGACAAACAACTTTAAATTAGGGTTAGGTTAGGGCTAGGGTTAGATTAGGGTTATAGGGTCCTTTGTCGTACTTGGCATTGTTTAGTACATCAATTTGGGGTCCTTTGCGATGTTTAGTAGGACTCATAAATTTGCACAATATCCTACTAATAATCTATGATCAGCTATCAATCAAAAGATCAAGAATAAATATGATGAACTTAGACCACTAATCACCTTTCATATTTTGGGCATCACCACAAGTTTAACTGCTTGAGTGTTACCGGTACATTAAAAAGAGCTAAAGACATACCCGCAGTAGATCAACACTTGGTTGATTTATAATTGAAAATAACATGTATATACCACAACAATTCCAATTTAAATTAATTTACTTAAAGCTCTAAACCAGTGGTTCTCAACCTTTTATAGATTGTGGCTCCCTAACAACACTCTCAACACCAGTGGCCCCCTGCTCAACAGTGAAATTTTCTGTCTCTGTTTCATCTGCAAGTCATAATTGGTTAATTATCATAAACAAGATATCATAATGAATCTTACCCTTATGGCCCTTTGGTTAATGTCCAGTGGCCCCCAGTTGAGAACCTCTGCTCTGAACACTTTAACCAAAACTATTACACTACCGGTATTGGCAGTGGCTATAAACAGTGGTGTAAAAAAGTAGTCAAAAAATCTAGTTAAGTAAAAGTATTGTTACTGATGGCAGAAACTACTTGAAGTAGAGTAGAAAGTTAGGGATGTAAAAAGTAACTAAGTAGAAGTAAAAGTAAAAAGTTGCTGCAATTTTAAGCTGCATAAGTAAAAAGTAGCATTTGCAAAACCAACGCTAAAAAGCTGAGCTTTGACAAAAGATAATTTGTTCACTTCAACTTGACATACTGGTATATTTTGCCGATGCTTAAGTATATTTATGATAATTAGCACATTTATTAGACAAAAATAAAAAAGTGAGGTGTGTCATAATTTGCAATATGCAACCTCATTGTCCACGCCAAACACGAACAACAGAAGACCTCTTAATATCATGAAATTGTAAAACTTATGTGTAAAAAATTAAACGATACTTAATGCTAATGTTGCCAATTTTATTATCAGGCATGATTATTTATCACTTGCGTGATACATTGCTTAATATTAACTAGCCTACTTATCATTTTTAAATCCACTTTAGTAGCGTTACCATTCCTTCTGATTGAACTACATAAGTAAAAGTAGAAGCAGCCGAAATTTAAATCACCCAAGTAAGTACCAGTTACCAAGCGATAATACTTAAGTAGTCGACTTGAGTAAAACTAGTTTACTTCGTTACTTTACACCACTGGCTATAAAACACAACTTACAGATCCATTTTTATCAATCACACGAAGAAGTCGGTCTTTTATTTCATGGACTGAAGTCATGTCGTAGATCATACCATAATTATGAACATACTTTCGTAAAAGCAACTAAGATATTCAGCAATATATAACAATGTGGTACAGTAGTCTACAGATAAGCAAAGCCTTTGTTAAGTATTAAAATAATTTGGTTTGTATTAAAATAAATTATCATTAAATATCCACAGTATTATCACCACTGTTCACTCTTTGATTTTTACTTATGCGCCTGCTAGTACCAGTAGTTTTTACGTTACTAACCTTTTAAATAGACGAGACTAGTCTATCACCTGAACCAGCACAGAGAATGTGACAAAACTAAAAATGAGGGCCATTCCTAACACACAACAGCCTAAGTGACCACTAACAGACTAACGAAGGCCCACTGAAATTTTCTGAAGAATAACATAGACTACATTGATCACTCTCATCGGCGATGCTTTTAGCTACATTGGCTGTTTTTACGATTTTGCTTTAGCCTATTGCTATTTTGTACACCGTCCCTACCTCCCACCTCTTCACTCCTCAGTCGGCCTCGACTGAATCTAAAAGTTGTCTCGACGTTATTTAACCATTTTAGGCAGAGAAAACGGATAAGCGGATTTGGTAAAAAAAAGGATGCCATTTTTTACATTCCAACCATTTATGCAAAAAGATGACATATCTTTCAGTCTTGTACTGCCTTGTTCACACTGCTGATAATGACAGCTGAATCCATGCTGTCGAAACTTCTAGTTTTCAGATTTACTGTGGAATTATATTTTCTCCTTAAGCTATTTTCATCCCATATTCATTGTCAGAGATGGGCACTCGCTACTACAAAGGTAGCGGCGCTACCACTACCGCTACAGACTTAAAATAGTAGCGGCGCTACCGCTACTCGCTACCACACTAAAATTGTAGCGGCGCTACCGCTACTCCACCAAAATTGTAGCGCGCTACCGCTATCGCTACTTTAACAAAAAGGTAGCGACGCTACTTTATGAAAAAGGTAGCGGCGCTACTCGCCACTATTGCGCTTTGGGCAGGTAGATATATCTTAAGTTATAACAACCAATATGTTTTTAGCCCAAATTTTTATGTATTAGTAAAATGAAAACAATGCCAATAATAACATAAAACACGTGAAGGTAATAGCGTGGAGCAATGTAAATAGTGAAAATACTATGTTTGAGATAAAGCCATTAATTGCTGTACAACTTACAAGTTTGCTGAGAATTAATCATCGTGGTGTTCTTGGATAAGACTGCAAAAAGAAGTGTTGCTGATCAAAACGCGTTATCGTTTTCGATTATAAAGAGAAAACGCATTCGCTTTTCTTTTGTGAATCTTACATGTACAAATATTTGAGTAGCGGTAGCGACATATAAATGATTTTACAAAAGTAGCGTCGCTACCGCTATGTGTCTTGAAAAGTAGCGACGCTACCGCTACACGCTACTGAAACTAAAAAGTAGCGGCGCTACCGCTATCGCTACTCCAAAAGTAGCGCGCTACTGCCCATCTCTGTTCATTGTATACTCCACACAGTTTTTTAAGCTTTGCTGTCGCGTTGCAAACATGCTGTAGGCCTATGGAGTATGGACTGAACCAAGTTTTGGCTGCATTGGATACGTGCTGAGCTTGCAGGACCTGACCGAATATAACTCAAAAACTAAAAAACAAATAAAAAATTATATGCCACATGTATGTATTCCTTTATTTGAATAATTAATTGGCGGTACATAACTTAAGAATAGCTTTTCAAAGTTTTTTTATGGTGGGCTGACATCTTTTATAATCGTACGTTTTTCCGGAAAAAACCGGCCGTTAGCTCAGTTGCAAAGCGCACGCAATCGGTGCGGGAGGTCTGGGGTTCGACTCCCGGGCAGGTCAAATCGACACAGTGTCGCCAACGACTCGCCACCGTTGCGACGTTTCTTCGGAGCTGTGTAGCCCAGGCGCAAAGCCGCGGAGATGGGCCCCGCAACTCGTTACACGCTTCGGCGTGATACGGCGAGTATAATGAAGATTTGATTTTTGATTTGATGTTTTTCCGGCAGAGCAAATTGAAGAAAAAACTGCTTTAGGGGTTCCGGGGGCATGCTCTACCGGAAAAATTTTGAAATTTTACGTAGTGCAATGGCCTTTTTAGTGCTTTTAAACAAATTTTGATCAAACTTTTTGCCCCTCATTCGAAGTCCTTCACCAAATATGATGCATTTTGTTCGCACTTTTTCGATTCATGCGTGCTCACTTTAGGCTAAGAGTAAATCTAGAAAATTTTGTTGAAGGATGCAATTTTGAATTAGGTTGAATGTTTACTACTGTGAATATAAAAACGGTTGACGTCTAGACGCGGAAAAGATCGCAAATAACCAAGCCCTTTGAAAATTTTTCGTTTGAGGCGTAATCAGAAGTTTTTTAAGGAAAGGGCCCTAAATTTTGACATCCTTTCGAGCGTAGTTTTTCCCGGCAGAATTAATTTGAAGCAAGTTGAGAAAAGATAAGGCTCCAGAGGGTCTGGGGGCATGCTCCCCGGAAGCTTTTTAAAAATTCACGTCTGTTATGGCCATTTTAGTGCATTTTGAACAGCTGTCGGGCAAACTTTAGGCTATTGAAAGTTTTTGCCCTGAATTTTTGAGTGCTTCACTAGTATTGATACATAGCGTTCTACAAACCGGGTTTCACATAAGCTTTCTAGTATTGATGCTCCGGATGGCAGATGCTTTCCCGTAGCCCGGAGCGTTACTCTGTCAACGCTATTTAATCTGGCTGACAGAAACCGATTCTACCTTAACGGCGGGACACCTAACGATGTTCAAGCTGGGCAGTGGCAAACGTCCTTTTCAGGACGGGGCGATGCGCATCTTCGGCGCACCGTCAACAAGTTCCAAAGGCCCAGCATTCTCCAACTGAACATCGAAGGCCTCACTGCAAGCAAGATGAGCGTGTTGCATCATCTTGCGTTACAGTGTGAGGCACTCGTCATCCTCTTACAGGAAACCCATTGCACCTCGGTAGAAAAGTTAAATCTTCCGAGCTACCATCTAGCTGGGTTTTCCTTGAGCAGGAAACATGGTCTTGCTACGTTTGTCCATGAGCGTCTGAAGTGGATCCTAATCGACCAGTCCCCATCAACATCGGAGATCGAGTGGGTGTGCGTGGATGTTGATAACTATAAAATAGTCAACGTCTACAAACCCCCTCCAACACGGATGCAAGCATCTGATCTTCCAGCATTCCCCCATCCCTGCCTTTATGCTGGCGACTTCAACTGCCACCATGTTGACTGGGGCTATGATAATAACAATCCAGATGGTGAATGCCTGGCTGGCTGGGCCAGTGCCAACAACTTCACCCTGCTATATAGCCCCAAGGAGGCCGCCAGTTTCCACTCTGGCCGCTGGAAAACAGACACCAACCCAGATCTTGCATTTGCCAGTGTCGATTTGGACAGTCGCTTACCTGACAGACGTATCTTAGGAAAGTTCCCAAGGTCACAACACCAACCCTCGCTTATAAGTCCACCCAAACTTGCTCATCCAAAACCGAGCAAGCCTGTAAAGCGATGGAACTTCCGCAAGGCCAACTGGGACCACTATTCTAACCTAACCAACAAACTGGCCAAGAGCATACCGCCACCTGAATCTCAGAACATCGATCAGGTCTACCAGTGCTTTTGCAAGGTAATAAGCACTGCGGCAAAGAAATGCATTCCTCGTGGTCGACGATCAAACCACATACCTTGCTGGGATGCGGAGTGTGAAGACCTCTATCAGCATTTCCTGCAGTCACCTGGGGGCCCTGATTCGGATAGGGCTGCCACAGCCCTACTCACAAGGCTCGACGGGAAGCGGAGAAATCGCTGGTCAGAGACGGTCCGCAACATTGACTTTTCGCACTCCAGCCGGCTGGCATGGAATACTATAAACAACTTGACTGGTAGGTCACGTCAATTCCCTCGTCAATGTCCCGTTTCAGCTGATGCTATTGCTTCTCAGCTGGTTAAAAACGGGAAATACGAAGGTGTGAATCTCCGCTCATCTCGGCTCGTTTTACAGGAAGTGTCTGACCTTTGGAGGGCTGAGCCATTACATCCTGCGAATGTCTCCGGGAGTTTCTCCCATCGGAAGTTCGCTGCTGCCCTCCAACATTTAAAACCAGGCAAAGCTCCTGGACCTGATTGCATTTGTCCGGAGCTAATAATCCATGCTGGAGCCGGCTTAAAATCTTGGCTACGTGGCTTCCTATCTTCCTGCCTGCACCACCTCAAAATTCCTAAGATCTGGAGAAGAGCGCTAGTAGTAGCGGTCCCAAAGCCTTCGAAACCGGTAGAGGACCCAAGGAGCTATCGTCCGATCTCCTTGCTCTGTGTTCCCTACAAGATTCTCGAGCGACTTATCTACGCCCGGGTCGAATCTCTTATTGACCCTCTGCTCCCACGGGAACAGGCGGGTTTTCGACGCGGAAGATCCACCGTGGATCAAGTCACTCTGCTCACGCAAAGCATTGAGAATGCATTCGAAGCGAAAAAGAAGGCCGGTGCCGTCTTTATCGACCTGACAGCTGCCTATGACACTGTCTGGCATCGTGGCCTCACCTGCAAGCTGTTGCGGCTTCTGCCGGACAAGCACATGGTTCGTATGATTATGGAGCTGATCCGCAACAGAAGCTTCACTCTTACAACTGGCGACAGCAAGCCTAGCAGGTTACGACGCCTGAGAAATGGCATCCCCCAGGGATCGGTCCTGGCCCCTCTCCTTTTCAACATCTATACATACGATATCCCCTCCATAACCTCCAAGAAGTTCGCCTATGCTGACGACCTGGCGATACTTCATACATCTGGAGAATGGAAGAAGTTGGAAAGGACTCTAAGCCAGGACATGACTACACTCTCGGAATATCTCCAGACCTGGCGATTGAAGCTTAGCCACACTAAAACGGTGACGGCGGCCTTTCACCTGCACAATCGAGAGGCTAAGCGTGAGCTTAAGGTCTGTAACATCGGTAAGACCTTACCTTTCTGTGCAGTTCCCACTTATCTTGGGGTCAAACTGGACAGATCGCTCACATATCGTCCTCACCTGGAAGCATTGCGCAAGAAGTTATGTGCTCGCGTCTCACTGTTGAGGCGACTTGCTGGAACAGGTTGGGGTGCTAGCGCTAAGACATTACGCACAGCTGCCCTGTCTCTGGTCTACTCGACTGCCGAGTACTGCGCACCAGTCTGGTGCCGCAGCGTGCACATACGGCTTATCGACAGTGTAATAAATGACGCCTTGCGCATTGTCACTGGGTGCCTGCGTCCCACTCCATCGGTCTACCTTTCGGTTCTTTCAGGCATCCAGCCAGCTGAGCTTCGCCGCCAAGGAGCGACACTCTCCCTAGCCAACCGCAGCTCCCTGGACCCTGACCACATTTTACATGGCCAGTTTCATGAGTCACAGGACATATGTAGGGAGAGATTGAAATCTAGACGCTCATTTGTACCTGCTGCTCGGAAATTACTAGACAGTCTTTCTGAGATGGACGTCCGTGCAGCCGAGTGGACGAACACAAAATGGGACATGGAGTACTCTGCCAACGCATTGTCACTCTACGCTTTCATTCCCAAGACCCTTGGGTATGGGTCTGCCGAGGGCAGCCTTGGTCAAGCTCAACCGTCTGCGTTCTGGTGTTTGACGTTTCTGTTCGTCCATGTACAAATGGGGTCTCGCTCCTCTAGCGAATTGTGAGTGTGGTGCCAGTGAACAAACCGCAGATCACATCATCTCACAGTGTCCCATACATCGAGCACCCCGAGGTATGTTTGGTCTAATGGTTTTGGATGACGAAACAAGATGCTGGCTGAAGTCCCTTACTGTCAGCATCTGACCCAAGCAGTTTGGTGGCCAGGGTGGTAAAAGGATAAACCCTCGGCCTTGGTCCTTCCATCTGTCTTGGAAGAGATGCCCCGCCAAACGACGACGACATAAGCCGACAAGATAACGTTTTTTCTCCTGGACTAGAGACATCTTCTTTGATGCAGGATTTCAACTACGCTGTTTTCTTCGCACTGGTCCACATTTTAACCACTTTTCATGCAACGTTTTCAGCATTTTGCATTGCAGAAACTTTTACAGCTGCAGAAGCGCTCAAATTTAAGCAATGCATTGCACAGTGAAAATAACATGCCAAAGAAGATTCGTTTTAAACCAGTGGTTCTCAAACTGGGGACCGCGGTCTACTTGGGGTCCGCGAAGCAGTTTCAGAGGGACCGCTTAGAGGTCGCAGATTTTTGACAAATCATCCCCCGTTAAGTTGTGCTTGATCGGATATCTGCGGACGTGAAGACCTGTTTTTTGCTTTTCACTTGGTTTTGCGTAGGAAATTGGACATCTGCGGGCGTGATGACCTTTTCTATTTCTTTTTGCTCTTCACTTGATTTTGCTTTGAAATTTAGGTTAAAAATAAAGGACCGTAAGTGATAGAAAAAATCTTTGGGACCGCAAAGTCGAAATTTCAAAAAAGTTTTGAGAACCATTGTTTTAAACAAGTGAAGTGACGCCTGACTCTTCGCTGGCCATTGCGGCTGCGCCATCGTAGCTCTGGCCGACGCAAAAAGCAAAGTTGTATCGTATTTCTCCGATTTAAGCCCACTTATTAAAATCCCAGCAAGAAAACAACACGCAATAAGTAAATTTTTTGATTGGGGAGGCCAAGCATGTCGATTGGGGGACCAGACTTCTCCTGGCCCCCCTTGGCGCCGGCTCTGCCAAGATCATTGTTTTTGTCCAGGATGAATTGGGGGGTCCCCCTGGCTACGCCTATGGTACCAAGTACAAACGCAAGAGGCTGATTGAGCTTATACTCAACACGACTATACTGGCTTTCGGTCTCTGTGGCAATGTTGGCATTGCTTTGTTTTCTTTTTTGCTCTTTCTTTTCATTGATAGTATTTATGTGTCCTACCAGTTTTAGCTCAAATTGGAAAAGGGGGCCCCGTAATTAAATTAGCACTACTTACTGTTAATAGACCTACGCCCTTGGTTTATGCCGTAATAGTTTGCTGCACTTGAAAGCATTTTTCTCTCACACTGTTCATTTCGGCCTGGTGCCTATGTTCAGGGTGTTCGGAAAGTCACTGCGCACTTTTCTACTTATTTTTTTTTTTTTTATTTCTGATTTTAATTCATTATTATTCATATTATAAACCCAATATAGTTTTAACAACCTGAAGAACGTGTGTAGCTTGCCGAACACGTATTTCGAGAGGGTGACAAATACACGGATGTAGTGCGACAGCGTTTTACTGAAATATATAAAAATGAAGGTGCACAAAGACTTTCCAAACACCCTGAAGTTTTACACTGATGACCATGGACCGAGTTTAAGGGGGAACGGGAACTAGCATTTATCGATATAGAATCACTCGTATAACATGTCACACCGTCACCAGAGGCGTAAAAAATTTTCAAAGCAAAGCTTGGCCAACAAACCGCTTCGTATGCATTAATGTCAGTGACGCTGCGAAGGTCTTGGTCTAAGACCATTTTTTTAAGGTGCATCGAAATATATTGATGGGAATATCTAGTCAAGATATAGCCGGAGAATTTGTGAGAGCCAATGATGTACGATGCAGTGTGCTTGGCAAATTTTAGACACCAGCAGAAGTTCGTCTGAAGCTTAAACGTTTATATAATTGCTAATAAATGATGGCTACTTCCATACCCCTTTTTATGACTCATACTTGATAATTCAATGTTTCATTGATTATATTTATGTCAACATGTACCATTAGTCCGGTACTCTATCAATTGTGTTAACTTCAGTCTCTATCAATTGTTAACTTTCAGTGAGCCTTTAATTTATGGAATGTTTATATGTATAGCATTTTCTTTTGATATTCGTTGTTTTTTGGTGAATAAATACTGCAATTTTCATTCATCTTTAAGTAGGCCTACTTCAATTTTTTTGTGCTCTGAAAGTGGCCGTAAAAGCAAATTTTATCTGGTACCATAGTTTATTGAACCTATACCTTGTTGTTGTTGTAAAGAGCGAATATTCATCTCACTTTTACCTCATCGGCTTTCTTTTTTTTCGGAAATGTATTTTTAGTTTTTACTCATCTTTTTGATTTGGTTCGCCAAATCGACGCAAAAACACGTGATTGTTATGTCACTCGAGGTAAAAAGTTGCTGTCGCGTTTTCTAGTTGAGGCTAATCAGTGTTGCCAGATTGTAAAAGACTTTACAGCCAAAAGTCACAACAAAACCAGCCAAAAAACAAAAAAATTATACCCAAACTAGAAAAGCATTAAAAATGCACTATTCTAGTAGTTTTCAAAAACAAATTCCAAAAAGAAAGACAAATTAAAAAGTAAATTCTAAAAATAAAGTTCTATACTAAATGCGTTTTTTTTAATGATTAGTGTGTGCATAGTACCACACTCACAGCAATTTTCTCACTTTTAATATGATTTACCTATAGGCTATGCGGCCGAACTAAAATTGTTCAACACTTCCACTTTGTGTTTTCATCTTTAGCACATTTTAAAGTATCGGTGTATCGCTGTTTCCTTCTTTTTAATCTGGCTATTTTTTGTGTTCATGTCGACGCTATTTCATGGCTAAAAAATATAAATCTCACAACTACTGTTGTGCAGGATTAAACTTGTGTATGCATATAAAACTGCCGCAAAAGTGCGATCGCTAAAAAGAGTGCACGAGCGTTCTCACCATTTTTTTTATCTATTAAACCTCGTAAACTTTGAACATCCGCCTAACAGTTGTTTCAAACCCGCTTAAAAATCCGCTCACCCGCACAAGACAAGTTTTCACCCGCCAAAGAACTTCAAAAATGGCCCAATTTGGCGGAAAAATAGCACATCTTGCAACTCTGAGGCGAATAAAACGCGCAACAGCTAAGACCTTGAGTGGCGTCACAATTGCTGTTGCCTGTTGTGCTTTTATGGGTTCATGCACGTCAACGTGGCGAACGAAATCGAAAAGATGAGTAAAAATACAATAATTTTCAAAAAATGGAAAGCCGATGACGTAAAAATCAGATGGACATGTCTTTTTCATAACAAACTCAAGATGTAAGATCAATAAACTCACAAAATGCAAAATTGCCTATGCAGACATTCGAACTTAAGACTACATAAATAATCAACGTCGGCGTTCTATAGTACCGCTAGTATTCAAGTGGCATACTTCCGTAAAGAGCAAGTACGATATAGCCTATCACACAAAAATTGTCCTCCCACATTTTAAAACCCAACTCGGTCCATGCTGATGACGGTACAAGTTTTTACCAGAACGTTTGTAAAATGAATACGAATATGCTACCCTTAATCTTTTAATCTATCGCAAAATTGATCATTTCGCTTACTACAAATGTATAAGTTCGTTACGTTCGTGGTTATTAATTAGCCTACATTGATACAAGTATGATAAATAATATGCATTATGCATTTTTTTTGTTTGCAGTATCCTTTTTCGTAGTTAAAAGTTTTTTTGTTGTATCTTCAGAAGAACAGAAGACTGATAAAAGCTGAAACATAAAAACAAGTGAAAATAAAAATTGAGAAAAAAGTAGCAAAATGAGAGTGGTCAAATAAAAAAAACAAAGACATAACCGCGCACCAGAACCAAATTTAATTGCACGCTTTTTCTGGAGCAGGATGAATCTCAACTACAATTGGACAATGGACTGGCGTTTTTAACACACATTTATCAACAATGTAATGTAAGACAGCCTCACAATGACTAGGCCTATATCCCAAGCCAGGGCGAGTTTATAGAGCGGTTTTGGCAACAAGGCAGGAAACTTCAGGTAATTTTGTTCATGTAAACGTAAGTCTTACTATTTTAAACTTTCAGTGATTCAAAAATGGAAGTGGCCCGCCTGCTTGAATCGTGGAAGCAAGTTTCAAAGTTGTGACAGGCTGTATTTTCCAGAAAGACACACCGATACTTGCTCGGAAAACAGTAAACAAGGATTTAAATAACTTAAGGAGAAACTCTGGCTTTATTTTTGCTATATAAATTGTGCAATATATTATCATAACCTAAGCTGTATAAAAGCAAACACGAGATTGGCTTCTGATCCATCGGGCAGGACAACTGTGAATATACTGCAACTTCTGCAAGAAAGCAAAACTAATAGTACTATATTGGTATAGCCTATCGGTTAAGAGCGTCTGCTTGGTAGCCGGGAGACTGGGGTTTTATTCCCGGTCGGGTCACGCTAAAGACTTTAAAAATAGTATAGGCAGCTTTCGCGCCAGGCGCTCGGCACAAGCGGAAGTGCGAAGGGTTTTGTGCATGTGTTGTTCGTCACGTATGTCCCTTAAAAGCGTTCAATCATTCGTGATTGAAAATTGTAATGGGCCGCCAATTGAGAATGGCCAAAACAATGTGTGCTTGCACCCGCTGTCCCGTACCTTTACTGTATTAAGACAGATTAGCGATACGCAGTGACGCAACAACTTTTTTGACTTCTTGTTTGTTTAACTCAAACTAACTCAAACTAAGTTGGTCGGAACAACATAACGAAATGCTAAAAATGAGATCTGAAATACTGGAAACCAAAAAAAAGGCAAAACAATCAAGACTGGGAAATGTTCCCGGGAATTTACCGAATCTCGGGAATTTTTTTGAAAATTTTCCGTTTCCCGGGAAGTTGAAAACCCGGATAAAAGGAAAACCCTGGTTCTTGGTCACCCACCACACAAAACTGTGCAATCGGTACCTTTCTCATGCAATAGTCGTTGTGGCGCATCGCGTATCGGTAAGCGCTCAGCTCACTACAAATCAAAACTTCTTACTGTTTCATTTTTTTGGTAGTGTTAGTTTGCCATAACGTCTCGCCGACGGCTTTTTCTTTGCTTTTCTAAAATTGTTTAGATTTAGTTGAAGTCAGTTAACTTAATACGAAAACCAAAGTAAGTAAGTAAGCTAACAAGAGGGTAAAATAACCTTTTCTGGCCTTTAATTGAATTCCATCGGGGAATCCAGGAGCAGGGCATGTAATGGAATGGAAGACAATTTTTCTCTATTCCATGCCGACGTTTTTTCCATTCCATATCAAAATTTTTTCCATACTCCATTCCATATATACCAAAAAGTTTCTTCTATATTCCATTCAATATCAAATTTTTTGCCATATTCCATTCCACACTAAAAAGTTTCCTCCATATTTCATTCCATGTCTCAATATTTTTCCATACTCCATTCCATACCAAAAAGTTTTTCCATATTACATTCCATACTGATAAAAAGTTGACCTTATCCTTTGTAATGCAGAAGCAGTATAGGCTGATCCTTTTTTGCAATAATTAATTTTTGACCATATGACAATGCGTGTTTGGCATGGCTTTATTTGTTGGCAGCCGAGCAAATACAATCGTATTGTACTGTAGAAGTTATAACCAAATGCCTGGTGAGTGGTAAACACCACACCTCTTGGCCTACTAGGCCAAAGTGGCTACAGCAAGCAATTTTGAAATTAATAACATATTTACAGAGTTGGGCAGTACCGCGATTCTTTTTTAGTACCGTTATCGGTACCGTCGATACTTTTAAAAAATGTACCGTTTTTGATACCGTCTTCACTTTTTAGACCGTTTTACTCGATATTTCGGAAACTTTTTTTGAATAAACTTCAGAGAGCAAAAGCGGAAAATTTTCCGGGATTTTTCGAGAAAAGCATCTTCGAAAAGTACTGTAGAGCGGTGGTCGGCAACTACCGGGCTGTGGTCCCGTGCCGGTCTGTGCGAAGTTTGCTACTGCATAGTCCGTATGCGTTTCCAGAACAGTCTAAATGCTTTGAATTTGAAACATTTTTATAACATTAGACGCAATTTTCGGACGTTTTTGAATAAATACTCGATGGCTGGATTCTGGTGACCCAGTAGGCCTATGGCAAATTTTTTCAAAATCATAAAATTGACCAAATTGCAAAGGCAAATCTTTTGATTTAAACACCGAACATTTGATCATGCCGTCATTTTATCGCAAATCTTGCGTAAATCAAATAGCGCTAGGCTAATTCAGTGCGTAAGACGCCTACTGGCGTGGCGGCATGCTTTTTTCGCTTTTTTCGTTATTCTTGTACTTGCCACTTTTAAATAAATAAACTTGACTTGACTTGGCATTTGAAACTTTAAATTACACACTTTTCCCTCTGTCTTGCGACCTAATATTTCGCTGCAGCAAAGTAGCCAGATAATAACGTATCGCGCTGAGACAAAACAGTAAGTCTTTTGTTGACAAAACGATTTTCCGGTACTTTTGAGGCAATCGTAAAATGAAACAGATAAAACTCCTTATCATCGCTTATGTCTTTGAAGTAGCGATTCAGATCGAAGAACTTGCAACGAAACCCTGACTTCAAGGAGGTTTACAGTACAATAAGATTCAGACAAATTCAGCTTAGCTGTTGTTATATTCGCAGTCAGTCCGAAAAAAGCACCAAAAAATCAAATCCTTATTATACTCCTCGCAATACGCCGAAGCGTGTAACACGTTTGTGGGGCCTATCTCCGCGGATTGTGACAAACTTTTCTGCTCTCCAGGGCGAGTTTCTGATGATGATACTCCTTATACCTATAGCCTCATAACTATTGGAGGAGATCAACAGATTAATATATGTTGCCATACATGAGAATGCTTGTTTTCGTGAGCGTGCCGCTGTCGCCTTGTTGATATAACCGACGTGTTCGCTGGTAGTATCAAGATTCGCGCACGACTACAACTCAGATCTTACACTAGCATCAGATGCGACAAAAAGTTTTAATTTCGTTGCTTTGCAAAACGTAAACCAAAACAAAAATTAATTTTTAAGAAAAAAATTTTTGTTTGAAAAGTATGAAAAATCAGTACCGAGTATCGTTATCGTCGTTACTTTTTAAAAATGTACCGTTATCGGTACCGACGGTACTTTTTTAGCAAAGTATCGGTACGATATCGTCGTTACTTTTAAAGTACCGAGTGCCCAGCCCTGCTGATTTATTGAAGCACGGAACGTTTCGATTTATTCTACAGGTCCTTGTCGGCAAAAAATTGTTTCAATTGATTGTACAGTAAAACACGATACGTGCAATTGTTACATCACGTTAACTTTTTGCGACAGTGTGACAGAACAAAGTGGCAATGGCGGTAGCCAGGAGCGGATCCAGAAAGTTTTGGTGGGGGGGATGTAATTTTGAATTAGGTTGAATGTTAATTAAATACAAAGACATTCAAGCGTTTAATTAACCCGGAAACGGGTGTAAATAGGCCCTTTGAAAATGTTTCATGTCATGGGCGTATTCAGAATTTTTTTCAGGGAGAGGGCACCAAATTTCGTCACTTTTTTAAGCGTAGTTTTTTTCCGGCAGAGTTAAATACAAGTAACTTAAGTAGCAAAAACGACTCTAGGGAGTCCGAGGGCATGCTCCCCCGGAAAATTTTGCATACTGTAATGGCTATTTTAGCGCTTTTTGAACAACTTTCAGGCAAAGTTTGTTCAAATTTTTGGCCTCTAACTTTGATTGCTTCACCTAATATGATGCATGTTGTTCGCACAGTTTCGACTATGCGTGCTTTAAAGGCGACTAAGACATATTGTTATGAAGAGGTTCGAAGTTATGGAAAAATTTTATTTATCCCAAGCATTGTTGAAAATGGGGATGCATCCCCCACATTACCCCTGGATCCGCCCCTGGCGGTAGCCGGCAAGTAACTGCGTAATGGTATCGCATTTTTCTGTTTGCAGACCAACATTTTTCAATCTGTTATACTGACCTTTTGTTTAGAATAGCCTAATGAAAGTATGGAAGATGGCATTCCATTCCATTATGGAAATCGTCCATTCCTTTCCCTACTTAGCATCTTCCATATTCCATACCGAAATTCCTCTATCGTTCCATTCCTTCTTTCATTCCATTCCATGCCCTGCCCAGGGGGCAAGATTGATTGATTATTTATTTAGAGCTTGAAGCTTAAGAGCTTGAAGCACTTCAAATTTTTCGTTATGGATATACATGCAGTGGTAATTTTGTGCTTCAAAATGCACAAAACTGTAAAGTACGCGTGGTTAGGCTACTTAAATCTTGGCCGTTTCTTACCCAAAACAATTTTCGACCCGCTCCTTCGTTTCTATCAAAGCTTAGCAATTTTCAAAAGGTTCAGATTCTTCATATAACCGGTGTTGTCGATTCGATTTTAAGTTTTGTAACGATTCACCGGGCGGTTAGGGCAGTTTGTGGTGGTTAGAGACGTCGCTTTTGGCGCGGGAGGTTTTGGGTTTGATTCTCGAGCAGATCAGATCGGACACAATGCCGTCAACGGCTCACCACCGCCGCGACGTTCCTTCGGAGCTGTGCTGCCGAGGCGCAAAGCCGAGGAAATGGGCTTCCCACCTCTCGTTACATGCTTCGTCGTAATGCCTTACCGCGAGTATAATAAAGACTTTTTAAATTTTTGGGGTTATTTTAAGCAAACTTTTTTCTGCTGCGCATCACACAACAATATAGACCATCATTAGAAACCACAAAATTTAAACACTCACCTGGATTGCAGCGCTGCAATCAATGCTAAAATCATGGCAGATAATAGAAACGCCCCAGAGGCAATCCCCGCTATCTGTGCCAAGCTGATCAAAAAAGGACCCCACCCTTTTCTTTTTGATATCGGCGCAGACACAGTCGAGGAGTCTATAACATTTTCAAATTAAACTTAAGTTGTTTTTGTTTTATGGGCTAGTGATTAGCCTGCCTGCAAAACATCAAAATTTCACAAGAAAGTGGCTGCAACAAGTTATATTTAGGCTTAACCAACAGGTTTAGGCTAAAAACACCTTTCTAAGTCACATTAAACCGACGTTGTGTACAGTGACCATTAGCAGCCTTAAAAACTGAATAAGCTCCTCGATTTTGTTTGTACAAAATAACTTTTTACATAGTTAATGTGTTTGATTCATCGTATCGGTTGAGAAAAATGCAACTACTTTTGTTGCAAACTTGCAATATCTCCGAGCTGTAGGTTTGATATCAGTGTGGCAGTAGTCAGTAGTGGCATTCAGCTGGTTCGCATCGATTCTATATTAAAGTTACCATATTTTCCCAGCCCAAAAGGAGGACAAGTTCTTTGAAGATCATCACGTCCGCAGATGTCCAACTTTCCGCCAAAACCAAATGAAGAGCAAAAAAAAAAAAATCATCACGTCCGCAAATGTCCTATTTTTAGCCCGAAATCAAGTGAAGAGCAAAAAAAAAGTTCATCACGTCTGCAGACCGTAATTTGAAATAGAACTTTCCAAAATTTTTTGTGCAAGAATGATTTGACATGTTTTCACTGTTCACAGTGCCTAAAAGGAGGACATTTGGGCATTTTTTAGCGTCCTCGAAGGACAACTTATTTTTTACCGTAGAGCGGGACAGCTTTTAAGAATATACAAATTCGGAGGGGTGCTTGGCTGATCAAGTTCAAGCACTCGGAACGATGAGTGTACCTTAAGCCTGAAGGCGGCTAATGAGGGCTAATAGCCCGAAACAGCGCTGTCCCGCTCTACGGTAACCATGGCTGGAGTTGCTCTTGCAACTGTTGGTGATGGGGGATGGACTGCCCTTCGACCCAACTCGTGGAAGTCGTTCTGACTTCCCATTCAGCAGGCCAGGTAGGACGACGTTGTGTCTTAACTTATTTTTTGTTAAAAAGGAGGACATGTCCTTTAAAAGGAGGACGTATGATAAGCCTATTCTGTATAAACCTTTTCACAAAATTTTACTCGATCAGCAAACCGGTCAGCGTTGCTGTTTACACTAGTCCTGTTAGTTGAAACAAAACCGGCTCAAAATATAGCTTTTGTGATAGAACCAGCTGACAAAAAATTTGAACCCCACCACAGCACTACTCACTAATATGTAACCCCACCACAGCACTACTACCACCAAGCTCTTCAACTTAACTCACTAATATGTAGACCAGCAAGACTGATCAGACTTCCACCGGGACCACGAGGTTTTCGCTTACTAACCACAAAACAAAAACATTTATACGGAAGGTATGTCTATTGATTACAGACACTCTATTGTATAGGCTACGGTAGATCTTATTACGAGCTAAGGGGTCACCAATATTGGAAGTCCAAGACACAGCGTAGAGTTATACACCCACCAACTTGTAAGTTATGAACATGTAACGAAGAAGCATACCGTTCGCTGATTGATTTGTATTGCTAGCATTGATAAAAGGAGTCGAGGTGTTAAAAAGATCATCTGTAAAGAAAAGTAACGTTTCACACTTGAGTGAGCCAAGAAAACTATTTTAGTCCTTCAGCAGTGTTTTCTAATGGCGTTTTGGGGAACCGAAATGTTTTCTTCAAGTTGTCCAGCGGTCTCTCAAAATCTGCAAATTTTCGTTGAAACAGTTTCATTTACTAATTCAAACATTGGCGGTCTTTCAAAATCACTTAATGACTTCCCAAGCCAAACCTTAAAAAACATTGTCCCTGAGGGTCGCGAAAACATTTGGTCGCGCGAAGTGGGTCATGACGGAAGAAGTCTGAAGAACGCTGTTTTTCATAAAATGCAACGCCTTCTTTCCCCATTAGCATGAGTTTAAGACAAGATGGATGCGGGATTTCAGTTCATGACAGAGGGGGAAGGGACAACCTACTTTCCTCATGTTATTATTGCTGGTAAGATGGACGATTGGACATCAAATCAACTCTTCATTATACTCGTGTTATTACACTTACAGGGGCGTGCCCAGGAATTTGAAAGAGGGGTGGCCTCGATTTAAAACCATCCGTTTTCAGCCCAAAGTCATGTGAAGAGCAAAAACAGGTCAACACGTCCGCAGATGTCCAATTTTCCGCCCAAAGTCGCGTAAAGAGCAAAAAAGGTCATTACGCCTTCAGATTGTCCTTTATACGCGTATCACTTTCACACCACGAAAGTTTTGTGCATTTGTCTGCGGGGGTAGGCGCCCCCCTGGATACGCCCCCAACTTCAACGTATAACTAGTGGCAGGGCCCGTCACCGCGGTTTAGTGCCTGGGGGACACAGCTCCGAAGAAACGTTGCAGCGGTGGCGAGCCGTTGACGACACTGTGTCCGATTTGACCGACCCGCAAATCGAAATCAGAACCATCCGCACTGATTGCAACGTTTTTGAACAACTGAGCTAACCAGTCGGTAACGATTGGACACATCCACTCATGCAAGTTAATGATACGCAAATGACTCTTAAAAATGTTTGCTGTTGTAAAATTTTTGGGGGTACGAGCGATCACCGGCCTTTGGATACGGCCCTGGTTCAAGTGAGGCCTATTATAATTCTAGCTTTGTACCGGCGAAAACATTAGGCCTACAATAAAAGAAAACTCAAAAAGATGAGCTTTCACTTATCGTCAATAACTTCGCATACCACTTGCCTTCAGAAGAATTACCATCTGTGTCATTGGATTTAACAGTTGCACTGGTAGCAGCGAGGCCAGAAATGTTAGTGGAAGAAGTAGATCCGTAAGAAAATCCCGAATTATTGGATTTGGTTGTTGCACTGGTAGCAATGGAGGCGGAAACGTTAGTGGAAATAGAAGATTCGTTAGAAAATCCCGAAATATTGGTGTGAGAAGCAGTAACAGTAAAGGCAGTAGTAGTGACTGCGTTGGTGGCACTAATGGTGCTAATAGTACCGATAGCTGAAGCAGTGATATTTGCATAGAAACCGGTGGTAGCAATTGTATTGGTGGTAGTACTAGTAGCGGTAGTAGAGGCGGGGGTAGTAGTAGTGAGGGTGGTAATCGTAGTAGAAGTGGGGGTGGAAGTAGCAGTAGTAGTGGAGGTGGTGGTAGTAGTAGGAGTGGGGGTGGTGGTAGAAGTGGTGGTGGTGGTAGAAGTGGTGGTGGGGGTGGTGGTAGAGGTGGTGGTGGTGGTAGTGGGGGTGGTGGTTGTGGGGGTGGTGGTTGTGGGGGTGGTGGTAGCAGTAGTAGTGGGGGTGGTGGTAGTACTAGTAGTAGTTGGCGCCGGGGTAGTAGATGGGACAGCTGTTGTGGGTACATCTAAAAAACAAATTTGTTAAATACGTTAAAACTAACGTGAAATTTAGCCTTGCCTATAACAACGTAAGACAGCATCTGCTAAGATCTGTTGAACTCAAGGTCATGCAAAACGTTTGACAGTTCTGATATTTCAAGCCTCTTCAAAGTTAATTCAGATTAATGCGATATAAAGCAGACATATAGACTATTACGTAAATTGACTTAAATGCATCAAAATTTTTAGATTTGTTTAAAACTCCAGGCCAAAGAGCTGGAAGTGTTAGCCCCCTTCACAAACTTTCAATTATTTCTAGCTTTTACTCAGAATGACGTTTTTGCCAAGTCTAAAACCTATAAAAAGTACTGATAGCGGGCCTGCAAACTCAAAGCAGTTTTTATTCGAGTTTAAGAACGAGTTTACTAAAAACTTGCAAATCCGAGTTTTTTCATCTTTAATTATCCATGTTTTAGTTCGAGTTCAAAAACTTATTTTTCTAGTTCAAGACCGAGTCCTAAAAAACTGAGTTTACTGCCGTAACCATTAACCAACTCAAGAAATGAATACGCACTGTGCACATTTAACTTTTTTCGCCAATGGTTAAATAAATTTAGTAGGTCTGTACTGGTGGCTGTAAAAGTCCGCTGAGAAAAAATCCAAACTAAATTAATTTACAATAATTAAGTACTTATTAGCTTTAATATCTAGTCAGAATTAGTATTCATACCACAGCCATCCCAAAATTCATCTGTGGTGTGGAAAACAGGAGTAGAAGAACTAGGGGAAGACCAGGCGTTTGGCGAGCCTAAATCGTCACACTTCATTACATAAACGATACGAAAATAAAAGTCGTTTGTAATCAGCGAGTACTGCGACACTCAAACTTCAGTTAATATTAGTTTTACAAAAACTACAATTAATTACAAAATACAACAAATATGGAACGAAAATAGCTAAAACAGGAAAATTAAAGCCACAGTTACTCTTAAAACCGGACGTTTCGACAACACAGATTCAGCTGTCATCATGAACAAAGTAAGTACAGCAGTGTAAGCTTTTTCAGTTTTGTACTGCCTTGCTGATGGCAGCTGAATCCATGTTGTAGAAACGTCCAGTTTTTGGAATTACTGTATCTGTATTTTTCCTCCTTATACAATATTAATTATTTAGGTGTATGTATGTAAACAGGCACAAAACGCAATGATTTTTGAGGGAACAGATTTTTTGAGGAAGGCTTTGTTCAAACGTGACCGGCCGGTTATTAGCTCATTTGCTAAGCACGTGCTATCGGTGCGGGAGGTCTGGGGTTCGATTCCCAGGCCGGTCGAATTGGCACAGTGTTTCCAACAGCTCGTCACCGCTGCGACGTTTCTTCGGAGCTGTGTTGCTAAGCCGCGGAGAGGGGCCGCGCCACTAGCTACACCTTTTATCGCAATACCGCGAGTATGATTATTTTGGGCTTTTAACGTCATCATGATACTATGCTTTCAGGCTAAGCCTTTACCAACAGCATTAAGCTCTGAGCAAGTTCGAGTAAACAGATCTACCTTGCATGCCTAAGTATAAATTAGAGCTTTGTTTGCACTAACATTTGGTTAATATCTTACTTGGAATTTCGCAGATCCAACATTTTAATTTTTGTTTGCAATCGTTCCAATAGAAAGGCATTCTTAACGGGTAACGTACATCGTGAAAGAGGTGAGAGGCTCGTAAAACAAAAGCGCAATTTTTGCAGGTCGTGTTTGCCAGTTGATCATGATGCAGAAACGGAGGCGTTAACCAATAATACAAACTATTTCCGCCCACATCACCGTTAAGCCAGAGCCATGCGGCCGTCATGTTTTCCCGCCGCAGACCCATCCAACATAACCGATAGAATCCATCGGAATCTAAAAAGTAGGATTATTGCTTTTAATAAACTTCGGAATGCAATAAATATGAGATGAAAAGAGCTGAGGGGGGAAAAATAAAGCCACCTCTTTCGATTAACAAGCATTCTTTCTGTGCGAGCAGAGAGTGAGAAGTTTTTGGCGACAATAGAAGAACGAACAGCTGTAAAATGAGTTCAGACATCTGTTCTCAAATCATCAAGGTAGTTGCTAAAGACAGCGTTAACGGTGCGGGAGGTGTGAGGTTCGATTCCCAGGCCGGTTAAATCGAACACAACGTCGCCACAAGCTGCGGCGTTTTTTCGAGCTGTGTTGCCCATGCGCTAAGTCTCGAAAATGGGCCCCGCTACTTGCTTTGGCCGCTCGGCGTAATACCGCGAGAATAACGAAGACTTGATTTTTTTGATAATAAAACTTACAAAAGACAATGAAACCAAAAAATTTTATGTCACTTTTACAGATCGTTCTTTTAAATATTTTATGCAGAGTAGGCTACGACCCTTTCCTATTAACTCATATCTGCACCGAAGACACTGTAAATCAATTTCAATCTAAGAACTGCAGACAGTGAACATTGTTTCGACCTATCAGATCTCATCAGTACAGTTGGTTTTACCCAACTTTACTCCAGGCAATATACCGTACACATGACAGGGAATTTTTTGTTTGTGGTTTGTAACTATATCAGTTACCAGATCCTGCAAAAAAAACTCTTTACCCAACCTGTTCGTTCCTGAAAAAGCGGGGCACAAGGCGGGCACTGTGTCTGTGCATACAGCCCAGAAAACACAGTGAATGTTAGCGCTAAGGTCACAATTTGTAACACAAATGTAAAAGTGCAAGTATTAAATCCAACTCTTCACCAGAGATGCAACCCGTTTTTAAGAGCAAATCAAAACTGACATATTACTCAAACGCAAGTCAAAGGAGGGGGCCTATAGTGCAATATCTTCCCCCCCCACATACCTTTTTGCATGTCTCAACAGAAATCGTTTTATAGCTGTAGCCGATGTTTTTCGACAGGGGTGGATCCAGGGGGGAAGGGATGTGGGGAATGCATCCCCCCCACCAGTCATTTTCAACAATGCTTTGGATAAATAAAGTTTTTCTATAATTTCGAACCTCTTCATAACCATGGGTGCAAATCCATGGAGGGATGTATCCCCCAATAATCCGGTAGCATTCCCCCCAATATTTTCATGACCCAAAATTGGGCATCAGCGAACGTGATGACCTTTTTTTTGGTCTTCAATTCATTTTGGGCAAAAAATTGCTTGGGCATCTGGGAACGTTATGACCTTTTTTTTGGTCTTCACTTCATTTTGGGCAAAAAATTGGACATCTGCAGACGTGGCAATTTTGCTAAATCATCCCCACCAATATCGAAAAATGGCGAAAAATGGTCGATTTTGCTGAATCATTTCCCCCAATGCTCAACATAGATTTGCACCCCTGTTCATAACAATAAACTTTAGTCGCCTAAAGCACGCATAATCGAAACTGTGCTTACAAAATGCATCATATTTGATGAAGGACTCAAAGTTAGGGGCCAGAAATATGAACAAACTTTGCCTGAAAATTGCGCAAAAAGCGCTAAAATGATCATTACAGTATGCAAATTTTCAAAAATTTCTCGGGGAGCATGCCCCCGGACCCCCCAAGAGTCGTTTTTGTTACTTAAGTTGCTTAAAATCAACTCTGCCCGGAAAAAACTGAGCCTGAAAAAGTGACGAAATTTGGTGGTCTCTCCCTAAAAAAAATTCTGAATATGCCCCTGACATGAAACATTTTGAAAGGGCTTATTTACGCCCGTTTCCGGGTCTTAACGTTTTTGTATTTAGTTAACATTCAACCTAATTTAAAATCACATCCCCCCCACCAAAACTTTCTGGATCCGCCCCTGTTTTTCGACTTGTACTTTTTGGTTTTTGATTTATTTAGGAAATTAAATGATAGTAGGCTAAATATGAAAGTAAGATCTCTAATCAAAAAATAAATCAAATCTTCATAATACTCGCGGTATTACGCCGAAGCAAGTGACGATCGGCGGGGCTCATCTCCGTAGCTAAGCGCCTGGACTACACAGCTCCCAAAAAACGTCGCAACGGTGATCAATCAAATCTTCATAATATCCGCGGTATTACGCAGAAGCGTGTGACGAGTGGCGGGGCTCATCTCCGTAGCTAAGCGCCTGGGCTACGCAGCTCCGAAGAAACGTCGGTTACGTCGCAGCGGTGATGAGCCGTTGGCGACACTGTGCCGACACAATCGAACCCCATACCTCCCGCACCGACAGCGTGTGCGCTTAGCAACTGAGCTAACAGCCGGTTAGATCTCCAATCAAAACAGCCAAAATGGCATTCTTTAAACAATTTACGATTTGACCCTGTTGGACAACATTAAAAGTGCAGGTATTCCGTATGAAAACTTGTAAACATTGCATCATTGCTTCTGCAACTAGAAGATCGCAACTGCGTTGGTATAAACAATTGCAAATGTGACATAAACGCCTGAGGAAAGTACAACAAAAAAACTGCTGTGTTCACGGTTAGTCGAAAGCCTAGAGGCCGTCCCTGAACCCGGTGGCAAGAATACGTTAAGGATCTTAGTTGGTCTTGCTTTTGCATTCCGCTAAAGCATTTATCCTTCGCCGCAGAGGATTGAGGTGCTTGGAGGCTTCAATTTGAGCAGCACCCACCCCCCCAGACCTCCCAAGACAAGTGGGTCTACAAAAGTCAGTAATGATGTTAAAAATAAACTACTACAACACTTTTTAAGCTCTTACAGGGCGTCGTCAGAAACAAATCTTGAAATTCATCTTTTTCTTCTTGGCTTGTTATGACGGCTAATCGGCCACTTCTCTCCCTGCACCAGTTGTCAGCTTCTGCAAAATTCAACCCTGGGCCTGGCATCGATCGGTTGCTACTAATCAAAAATGTTTTACTTGAAACTGAATTGATTTTTATGACTAAAATACCAATCAGTAACAGAATTTGAGGTTTTCTTTCCATTATATTATTAATTCTAGGCCTACATACCGGTAAATATTTGGTGTCGAAGCAAAAAAGGTAGTGGGTATGGTTAAGGCACAATTATAATTCACAATGGTATCTCTGACGAACAGAGCAGCATTGTTATCACTCAAATTTTAAGGTTTTATCGAAAAGTGAAGTACACTGCAAATAAAATTGGGTATTTTTTGGGTAAACATTTTGGCTATTAACGTTGAGAAACCCAATTTTTTAAGTTGGGTGTAGATTACCCAAATGGCGTATACTGACTGACTACTAACCATTACGTGTTGGGCTAATTTAGCCCAAGTCAAGAGCCCAATCAATTGTATTTGGTTTTCTCTACCCGAACGTTTTTAGATAACGAAAACCCAGAAAATTGTTCCTGCTGCCGTCATCGCTCATTTGCAGAGTACTGGATGGGTTGGTGTGTTACGCTACAGGGTCTAGTTAACACCTATACTTACCATTGCATTTCATACGGAGGATCTCACAAGAAGCGATTTTGATGTTCTACTACTGTATGTTACGTGTTCCGATTTGTATATAAAACAAAGAATCATAATAATATTTCACTAGTGGCATTTTTGAAAATACGTCATATTGAGTACTCTATACCCAATATTTTTTAAAATTTGATTTTATTTTCGCTGCATGCAGTGACCAGTGTACAGGCTCTTCGAAAATAAATATTTTCTTAAATTAAAATAAAATACTGTCTGCAAATGAACAAATGTAGTCCAATTTTATCTTGAATTGCTTATGATTTGTCACACAAAAGTATGGCTTTCAAGCTGGCAAAAGAAGCTATATTTTGCGATTGCTATTCTATTTCCTATATATAGTTAGGTATTTCGAATGTAATCTATTCTCTTATGCGCCGTGAGACTTTTCAGATTGGTTTAAACTTGAAGGCCAATGGTATGTGTTCAGTGGCGTAGCGAGAAATTTTAAAAGGGGTAGCCATAATTTTCACACTTTTTGCAAGAGTATTTTTCGGCAAAACAAATTTGAAGCTGATTGAGAAGCAAGAAAGTCTCAAGGGGGGTCCGGGAGCATGTTCCCTCGGAAAATTTTGGAAAATTTACATGCTCTAATGGTTATTTTAATGCGTTTTGAATAATTTTCAAGCAAATTTTGTTCAAATTGTTTGACCCTAATCTGAGTGCTTCGCAAAATATGATGCATTTTGTTCGCACATTTTCAATTATGCGTGCTCAAGGCGTAAGGCTTATCGCTATCCAAGAGGTTCGAAATTATGGAAAAATTGTATACATCCAAAGCAACTTTGAAAATGGCTGGTAGAGGATGCATAGCCCTCATCCTACCCCCCTAGATCCGTCCCTAGCCATAAGCTACAGAAACCATCAAAAAAGTATGGCATATTTCAGTTACTTGGCACAATTAATTTTGTTCTTGTTTACTAAAAGGCAGAGTCAAAAGGGGGGGGGGGGGCATGGCCCAATGCCCCCCTAAATACGCTACCAGTACTGGTAGTGTTGCGAATGTTAAAGGAGATATTGCACAAGTAAGCTTTTCGATAATCTGGTTACTTATTTCCATACTTCGTTTTACTAAAACGTTTTCTGGGGCCTGAACGTTAATGCCTACCTCACTTTTGTTTGTGCAACAGCCAAGAAATTCTATAAACAAAGATGAAATCTTTGGAACTGTTGTGAACTGTATTACATTATGGCTGTTAAGATTTTTTTCCATAAAGTTCAAGTTCTTCAGTTTCAACCATTCCTCTTGCAAATTTTTTACTGCGTTGCTTAAATTTTTAACAGTCAATGTTTTAGCCTATAATCTTTAGTGTAAGCGCATTTGCTCAGCTACCGACCTATCTGAAAACAGCGTATCTAATAATATTTAGGTCAATTTATGCAACAAAAAGAAAAAGTAGTTCCACCAAGCACCAAGTGCCTTTTCCTGACGACAGTAAAAGCGAGCTTGTCGGTTTGTTCTCCACACTGTTCGTTTATACTGAGCCTACATAAGGTTACATTAATTCCCTTTTTTTAATCCGGGGCTGTTGTCCAGAGAAAAAATTAGTGCACACAACCCACTAAAACTTTGTTTACTTGCACAGCATAGGTGAGCCTATCACTTTAAATTGATCGGCCAATAGATGCACGTACAGTATATCAGATAATAGCTTTTAACAGCCAAAATAGCTTAGTAAGACTCGAGATCTGTAATTCAACTTCTTTGTTTGACGTCGAGCATTAAAACAACCGTGCAAAAAACAAGTAAGTTAGTTTACTTGTTCAGTTGGGAAAGGCACCTAACAGGATTCGCGCACCTTCAGAAAATAGACAGGTCGTAGTGGCGTCGCCAAAAAATATTTGAAGGGGTTCATGACTAATGCTGTATAGCTCAATGTAAGCAAAGTTGAGTGCTAGTTTTTACATCGTTTTTTTTTCTGTTTTCGTAAAATTTAAGGGGGCATGGCCCCGGTACCTCCCACCCTTGGCTACGCCACTCAAATATGGCAGGTGGCCAAGTGATAGCAGGTTTTCTAAACACGCCTGTTGGGTCCAAGCCAATCTTTCAGGGCAAAGAAAGTTATAAGATTACCCCTCTATAGGACCTCGAAACTGCAACGCCCAATTATTTATCAAAATGTCAACACCTGAAACGATATTTTAAAGACAGAAAGTCCTTCTTTATGCGCAGTTTTTAGATGAAACTTCACTGCATTTTATTCCAAAATGTATTAACTTTGACCTTACAGGAGTCCAAGCAGCAGCAGGGTATATCGAGAATTCATATGAATGCTGTTTGTTTTCGGAAATCTGAATAACAATAAAAGTCCACTGTTTAGATTTTGATTTATCCGTCGGTATAAGGGTGGTTGCTTGACTCTTATTACCCGGAGGAAAAGTTGCATCACGCTGCTGCTGCCTTCATCACCTGCATAACGCTACATGGTATAGGTTTCAGCTGCATAAAGCAAAGGAAAAACCAGTGAAAGTTTTTCTATTCACTAATTATTCTTCATATTCACTAATTCATATAAAAATTAAAAACTAATATAATATAAAAAATATATATAATATAATATAATATATAATATAATATAATATAAAAAATATAAAAAATATATAAAAAATATATAAAAATATAAAAAATTAAATTAAAAACTAAATTAATTTTCATATTCACTAAATATTCTTCAGAATTTCGAACTTGGATGTTTGAGTAAATTTTTTTTGTTCAATATAAAGTTGGATAAAATTTTTTAATAATGCAACGAAATTTTTTACGTTTGGTTAATTTTCAAAAATACCCAAAATTATTTTGTTAAGTATAAAATATTACCCAAAAGCGAAAAAGTCGCAATTGGGTAGAAGGTGTGTTTACCCCCCAAAAAATTGGATAAAAATTGTATTTGCCCACAAAATTTCATGTTTACCCAAAATCTTTTTTACCCAAAAAAATTATTTAAGTTATGTTTTGGGCATATCGATTTATGCCCGAAATATTTTCGGTAAAACGTGTTTTACCCAAATATGAATTGGGTTGAGTGGAGTTTTACCAAGAGCTCTACCCAATTTTATTTGCAGTGTAGGGTGCAACGTTTGAGTTACTAAACAGGATCAAATCTTCGTCATGCTCGCGGTATTACGTCGAAGCGTGTAACGAGTGGTGGGGCCCATCTCCGCGGCTTAGCGCCTGGGCCAGGGAAGCCGGAACGGGAGAGGGGGCAGGAGGGACAGCTGCCCCCCGCCCTTTTGACTAGGGGGGGCAAGGGGGGTAGTACTGCCTTTGGCATTCCATTGAGATGGTAACGAAGTAAACCGTCTGGTCTGTAGTTTAGCAAAGATAGCCAATCAGTTTCAGTTCCATTGTCTGAAGTTATTCCAGCTTTAGTAGACTCAATTCCAGTTTTTGAGTAATGTTTACCTTGGACTTGTACTTAATTGGACTCGCGTCATTTTTTTGGTGAGACTGTTTAACCGTTGGGTAAAAAGAATCTTCATAATTTGACAGAGCCAAGCATTCATCTTGTTTTAACCATGAAGGAAGCTTTGTTTGCCCGTGATTGCAATACCGCATCCTGTGAAAAAACGTATTTTTCCGTTGTAAAAGTGTTAAAAAGTAAAGCTGTTCCGGTCTCTTTAGCCTATTAAAAACAGAACTCATAATTTCTTTTTTTAGTGCTGCAACATCGTATCATTCGTATGTGGCTTCTCATGCAATATTGCTTTAATTTTTTTTGGCTATTCTCACGAAGCTTTAAGTTTGGATGTTATATTCTTGAGCTGGCCTGACGCATAATTTTTCAGCTGTTATTTTTTAGTATGTATGCGATATACTTATTACTCTGGCTCTTGCTGAAAATTGGTTTTTGTTTGACAGTATTAAAAAACAATGCTGATGATAATTGACTGTACGTTGACGTTGGTATTAAAAGTGCCCTTTGAAAAAGCTGCCTACTCTTGCCTTTACGACGTTCCGGTACCCCTGGCCTGGGCCACCGCACCGATAGCAAGCACTTTGTAGCTGAGCTAACTGGTCGGTTACAGCCACAGATGTGATTTGTATCGCATACGGTTTTGTCGTATTCTCGTGATAGGACCTGGGATGGTTATCGCATCGCATCGAAGAGGTTCTGCGATATTTGTAATGACTGTCAAACTGCGATGCGATGTGCGATGTGATACTTCACTTAAATTGCCGATGCGATTTTCGTAGCGATTATCTAATGTTTTTCGATGCGATTTTTTGTGTTGGCATTTGCAATTATTTGTGCGATTTTCGATTAATTAAGCAATTTTGAACTCTCGAATTTTACAAATCGTCACGTTAGTACAAAAACTGCGTACGCCCAAGTCATTTTTTGGTAAAATTGAGTTTTTAGCACCAAGTTGTTCTGCTGGAATAACGTTAACGCCTAACACACTTTTTGGAAAAATATATCGACGTTTTCGCGAGTTATGCTCCAGTTTCTAAATTGCGTAAGTCAGCGCATTGAATTGACGATAAATCATAAAATAACACAATTCATACGATGAACCCATTCAGTCTTTTGTCTATTGTTATTTTGTTGTGACACAATAGTAAATACAAACAAGGACATGAAAAATTTGCAAGGGACAAATTAATGTTTCGACTATAACCAAAGTCTCGTCAGCCTTGCTACGCACAGCCAATCCAGGCTAAACTCATTCCAGACTGCAAAGACTCTTTAGAGGCTTAAATTTGGAGTGTGTAGTTCTTTTGAAGGTTAGAATTTTTTTTTTTTTTTCAGGAAGGTGGGAGGTTGCTATGCTGCACTGATGAGACCATAATAAAGTCGAAACGCGTCTGCAGCTGCAAATGAGTGGGTTGCCATTTTTTTCACGCTTGGAGAATCATATTCTGGTTGAAAAAAAATTTAATTTAGTTGACACATTTCTGTAAATGTGCAGACTGCAGATTGCAAAATCTAAAAAAATTAGAAATAAGTGACTTGCTCATGTCTATAGTGAATAGCTCTCAACTCTGCCAGGGGTGGGCAAACTACGGCCCGCGAGATCATTTTATGCAGGCTGGGCGGCCCGCGAGATCATTTTATGCGGCCCGCGGGCACTTGCAGAAATATAAACTTTGCTCCTTACAGTCCTTACTGTAAAAGATGGCATGGGCCGCTAAGAGACCCGCTAACGAGCCGCTACCAATTTTTGAAATCCCTTTTTACTTTCATTTTTTTGTTAATTGTGGTTGAACGTTCGTAGAAGAATGGGCGGGCTGGGCTTTGTTTTTGGGATGAGTTACCGCTACTGGGCAAAAGGTTCCGGGCCATGGGCGGTCCGGGTTGCGAAAACGTCAGCCCGTACCATCTCTACGACTCTATCTTGCTGATATTGAGTGGAATATTAGGACATTTGCGGACGTTTGAGAGAAAATTAGGACATCTGCGGACGTGAGGACCATTTTTTCTGCTCTTCACTTGATTTAGAGTGGAAATTAGGACATCTGCGCGAACGTGAGAACCTTTTTTTGCTTTTTACGTGATTAAGAGTGGAAATTAGGACATCTGCAGTCGTGACGACCCTTTTTATTTTACCGTACCAATCAGTGCGGCCCTCGGCTTAAAATTTTTTGCAATGCGGCGAACCCAACGAAGCTTTTGTGCATTACATGTTGGAAAATGGATTTACTTAATTTCACTTGAGAATGAAAACCTGAATCGTGAAAAAAAAATCATCACAGCTGTGATTATTAGCTCTGCTGGCTGTCTGTCCATCTCTTCGCTCTGCGTGAGTTTGCACTTCAAAAGTACTATAATTCGCATTAAATCTACCCGCAGTTAAAATCACAGGTGTAAAATGAAGATCGCCGTCGTTATGAAACTAATTTAGCAAAATATTAGAGGCGTGAAAATTCTTCCACCAAAAGCCGCGGGACGCCGCCAGCTTTTAAAACAAAAGTATTTTATTTGATGAACAGCTCGTTTTAGTGATGAAGTCGATTAAATTTCACTGCCACAAAATGACAAAATAGTTACTTCACTCTTTCAAAGAAATGGAGCTGGGAACATTGGGCAGCATTTTGTGACCTACAAAAATCTCAGATTTTTTTCATCATTTATGCGATGCGATTACTGATGTGATTTTTTTTATGTGTATCGATGCGATTCTTGGATGCGATATTTTGGAAAAAAAAAGTTCGATTGACGCGATTTTGATTGCCATACCAGGATAGAACTGATCTCAATGAAGAAATCATACCTCCAAATTTCAAAATTCAAAGAAAAAACAATCAAACCAGTATTAAGCGCATATAGCGCAGCAATTCCCTCCGCTGAATTGGAGTTGCACATGATAGAAATAGTGGAATTATCAGGGCGGATTTAATCAAATTTAATTTCACTTAAAAGCGCATAAAGGATTATGATCACATGGAACGTAATAATCTCATCACCTACTGAAAAACTTAGAGGATTTGTTGCATTACGACGAGTATAAAAACACTTCTACCCCAGTTGACAAGCATTTGCATGAAATTGTATTCCCAGAATCAAAGAAAACTAAAGAGTAGCGTCGGTGTGAGGCAGCCGCGTAGCGAGAAATTTTAAGAGGGAGTGAGAACTATCAAAACCCCATAAGAATCAGGCGTATTTCAGTCATTGAACAACATTTTTACTAAAAAGGGTGGGCCACGGCACAATGCCTCCCCCCCTTAAATACGACACAGATGTGAGGCATTGGCAAGTTGTATTAAAGATAATAATAAATTCTTCAGTAGCCACGCGCACTGACATCACCGCAAACGAAATGGTAGCGGTAGGCAGGGTCGGACTAAGTAGGAGGGGGGCTAAAGTGCCAGGGCCCTCGGTGTCAGTGGCGTGCCCAACTAAAAAAGAGTAGATAAATGGCGTTCTTTAAAAAAAGTCTGCTAGTAACATCAAAATTGGGTTTGCGAAAAGCATGGGGTCATCCGAAAAATTAGCCCCGAACCCTTCCAAAATTTTAATACGGCTCTGGTCAACCCAAAATTTCAAATACACAACTTATCTGCTTAACAATCATCAGGAAAGAAAGCGTGTGGAGAATATGGCGACAAGTTAACTTATTGTGCCTTTGAAAAAACATAAGTTAGCCCGGGCCGCATCAAGACTTTCAGGGGGGCCCAGAACTATGTTTTCGGGGAGCTCATGCTTTATTGCAACCCTGAGTTTGACGTCAGCAGCAAGCCTTTTTTTGGAGGATGAGATTTGCCCGGTGGTCCCGGAAATATATAACCCCATCTCCTCCTTAATCCCGGTCCTACTTTGAGCAGTAGCCCAGCTAGCTTCGATATAACGACAACGTCGCTTCATAAAATCAAAATCAAGTCTTCATTATACTCGCGGTATTACGCCGAAGCGTGCAACGAGTGACGAGGCCCATTTCCGCGGCTTAGCGCCGGGGCTACACAGCTCCGAAGGAACGTCGGAGCGGTGGCGAGCTGTTGGCGACACTGTGCCGAATTGACCGAACCGGGATTTGAACCTTAGACCTCCCGCACCGATAGCGTGTGCGCTAAGCTACTGAACTAACGGCCGGTACGTCACTTCCTCGCAATAACGAAATAATAATTATTGTAAATAAAGCTGTGTTGTATCTAGGAATCGTTTGTAAACAATTACACTTGGTTATAAAGTTAATTACCAAAACATCTTTCCCTAATTGTGTTTGTCAACATCTTCCAAAGTCATTGTGGTATCATAATCAATGCTATGAACAGTGTAATGTGCTTTGGGAAATTCGTGTTTGCTGGGTTCATACTATGGGCATCTAGACTTCAAGGAGCAAACAGTCAATTTCCACGCGCGTGCTCAACGATTGAGGCTATTCAAAGCCACGAATGCTGTCCTCTTCTGGACGGAGATGGATCCGTTTGCGGAGAAGAAGAAGAAAGAGGATTCTGCTCCGACATAATCATTGATGACTCGGAACATGGCCCTCCGTATGCTTTAGTTGGAATAGATGACAGAGAACGATGGCCCGAAAGATTTTTCAATCGGTAATACTAATTAAACCAATACGTTGGACATAGGCTTGGATACTAATGAAATTGATACTGCATCAGTGTAGAGTCACCAGTGCAATGGTTTTCAACCTTTCTGGTGGATCAGAACCCCAATGAAAGATTCCAGAAACTCGAGGAAGCCTGTGCATGAATTTAACTAAACAATTTACTTGAACCCAGCTCTAAATTGTAAACTTGCGGGACCCTGCACTGTATGCACTGGCGAAACCCCGGCTGAAAACCACTGCACTAGTGCGTACCACCGTATAAACTGAATCAGCTTCACAATATCAAACAATCCTTCAAAAGAACGACCTTCTCCAAACTCGCTGGGCGACGCTGCAGACTCTTTCTGACTTATACAATAAAAGCATGCGTTTTTGACGTCAAGACAAGATTTTTTGTAGCTGAAAACTGGTTAAAAGCTTGCCACGATACAAGTACCGGAGCTATAAGGCACAGCTTACGGCATCACACAGCACTCTCATTATGACGACGTTGCAATAATGCATGTGACCCCAGCAGCTACCGCTTTCATGATTTGTCCTCGTCAGCTAGATTGAGCTTTTGCCTGATTTTATTCCCAGGTCCGTCAAATCGGACGCAGTGTCGTCAATGGCTCGCCATCGCTGCGACGTTTTTCCGAGCTGTGTTACCAAAGCGCTAAGGCGCGGAGATGGACCCCGTCACTCGTTAACACGCTTTGGTATTACCGCAAGTATGATGAAGATTTGATTTTTTATTCATTTTTTTAGATCTTGCATTTGCAACGACAATTATGGAGGATTTGACTGTTCCAGTTGTAAGCCAGGATGGCAAGGGGAGACTTGTTCCGAACGACGCCCCCTTAATATTCGAAAAAATGTTTTGGATTTGAATGTTGAAGAACGCAACACATTTCTGGATGTTTTAGACCAATCAAAAACAGCCATTCACCCTGATTACGTCATCGCAAGAGAGCATTACAGGTTTAGTGAAACGTATAAAGTGGGGGGTTTTCAAACGAAAATTTTGAAAGCGGGATCCTCGGAAGATGTTTCCCCAAGTTTGCAACAGTTATTCACGCTATTTCACCCACACTAAAAATGCTTATGTCTTTGCAACAAACAGTTCAATCAGGTGTCATGACCAATCGGCCATGCGTAATTGCGTACCGGTACAATGCCTTTTTCTCTCTAGTTTTTTTTTTCTTCTTTTTGCATGTATTAAAACATTGTTTTCTTTGTTGTGTCGTGTCGTGTTTTCCTTTTCTTAAATTTTTTTTTCTCAAGCGCTGTAGCTCTGAGTTATATAATCACTTTTTCTAACACAAAAGCGTTAATTGATTAAATAATTTCTGTTCATAAAGAACGCAAGAAATGGATTGAAAAGAGCAGTTTGACCGTACCTCGACCTTCTGTTGTCCCATTCTTAAAGATGAGATAATCATTTTTATTTGATTTACAGAAATCTGATGGGGGAAAATGGAACCGAAACCCCAGATTTTGTGAACGTATCAATATATGATCTTTTTGTTTGGACACATTACTACTCTGTTCGGGATACCCTTCTTGGTCCAGGACAGGCTTACTCGGCCATAGACTTTTCCCACGAAGGACCAGCTTTTTTAACATGGCATCGTTGGCATTTACTAGCATTTGAAGCTGATTTACAGAAGTTAACTGGTGACCCGACATTTACAATCCCATACTGGAACTTCGCAACTGGAGGTTCATTTTGAGTCTGATTGTATAGTCAAGAGACAACTATTTTGAAAATTAGGCGTAGACTAGATTTGTAGATCATATTGAGGTAATACAAAAAAATCTTCAGTATACTCGCGGTATTACGCCGAAGCGTGTAGCGAGAGGCGGGGTCCACCTCCACGAGCGTCCACCTCCTCCACCTCCACGAGCGCCTGGGAAACACATCTGCGATAAGAAACGCTGCAACGGTGGCCAGACGTAAGCGACACTTCGGTGTTCGATTTGACTACCTTGGGAATCGAACCAACACCTTCAGTAACGGTAGCGTTGTTTTAACAACTACGTTAATTGGCCAGTTCCGTTTCAGAATCAACGTGTGATATATGCACCGAAGAACTTCTTGGAGGCAGAGATCTAGAAGATCCATCCTTAATCCAGTCAAGCTCAAGATTTTCAGATTGGGAAGTTGTGTGCTTGAGTCTGGATTGGTTTAACGATAACGTTAAATTATGCAACGGAAGCAATGAAGGTAAAAGTGATAATTACGAAAGCACACTATAAGTAGCGCTGTCCTACTAACGAACAGCGTTTGGGGGGAATTGTTTTGGGCAATCTTTCTTTGATTGATACAAGGAAGCCTATCGATAAACAGTAAAAAAACATGATGATGACAGCTGAATCTATGTTGTCGAAACGTACAGTTTTTAGAACTATTGTGATTTGATTTTTTTTTAAAAACATGTTGTATAAAAGATATCTTGATTAGTATGTTTAATTTTTTAATAGGACCAATTCGTAGAAATCCTGGTGGCAACGTTGATCGACCTGCTGTTCAAACTCTTCCTTCTCCAGATGACGTCACAAAGTGCTTACAAGTTGAACCCTACGACACGCCGCCATTTTTCTCGAATTCTAATGGAAGTTTTCGAAATACACTCGAAGGTAAGTTTTGAAAACTTAACATTTTTCCAAAGAGCTAAGTTTTGTACTTACGACTGGTTGTTTGAACCATTCGCTTTTCGTTACAATTGATAGCACCATCGATATCGAATAAAAAAAATCAAATCTTCATTATGCTCGCGGCCTTGCGACTAAGCGTACAACGAGTAGCGGGGCCCATCGACGCGGCTTAAAGACTGGACAGCACAGCTGAAAAGAAACATCGCAACGGTGGTGAGTCGCTGGCGACACTGTGACCGATTTGACCGGCCAGGAAATCGAACTCAAGTTTATAGCGCCGAAAGCGATATTTTTAACCGCTAAACCAATCGACAGTTTTAGTGAGAGCTTTTTCATCTCCAATCATGTTGTGACCAAACTGAATTAGTTTTTTCAATATTATTGCAGGGTACAATGACCCCAACGGTGAATTTGAAGAAGGGGTAAGATCATTGCATAACTTGGCCCATCTCTTTCTCAACGGCACAGGCGGTGTAACACATGCATCTGCAAATGATCCAATCTTTGTCCTGCTTCACGCTTACACGGATGCCGTATTTGACGAATGGATGCAGAGGTAAAAAGTGTATAATGCGAAACAGAAACCGCCTGTTTATTGGTGTAGTTGTTATAGACATCGCTATCGGCGCGGGAGGCCTAGGCTTCGATTCCAGGGCCGCTCAAATCGGACGCAATGTCGCTAACGTTGCGCCACCGCTGCGAGGTTTCTTCGGAGCTGTGTTGCCCAGGGCAGTAAGCCGAGCCACGGAGATGGCCTCCATCACTAGTTACACGCTTCGGCGTAATAGCCTACCGCGGGTATGACGAAGATTTGATTTTTTTGGTTATTGGTATTCTGTTGCTCTTTCGATGCGAGAATTGCAATGCCACGCAAGATGTTGTAGCAATGCTTGACTGCCATATTTCTCATTCATTGTGATGGGCTACATTCCTCTGACTTTAAATGAGATTTTGACTGGTGACCGTGTTCATTCATCACACTGGACTCACTGGAGTGATTCTGTGCGCTTCTTTCCAGCAATTAGGTGAAATAGACCATTATTGTTGTGATCAAATCTTCAAATCATTCACCCTATACCTTTTTCTCTTGTAAATTACGATACCGGTAATTTAAAATTCGTAGCTTTCTGCACTTAGATCAAACACGAGCAGCCTGGATTATCCTGCTGATCAAGCACCTATCGGACACAATCTTGATTTCAATATGGTTCCTTTCTTTCCTCCAGTGACAAACAGAGATATGTTTATTCCAGCAGAGCAACTGGGTTACAGTTACGCAATTCAACTTCCAGGTAGACTTGTTTGATTAGTTCCCTTTGAAAAAAGTTTGGAAGCACATGACAATGATGATAAATCATGTCAGGGCCGGCGCCAAGGGGTAGCCTGGTTCCCCTATTGACATGCTTGGCCCCCCAATTAACAAGGTTGCTCTTTTGAAGACAGCGGCTGTTGTGCTTAATTTTAAACTTTGGCCCCCCCTGATAAACTCTTGGCCCCGCTAAGTCGACTGCACTGGCGCCGGCTCTGAATCATGTCAATCACTTGAAGCCTTTCACTACCAAATGTAAATTGCTATTGTTTGCATTATGACAGCCAGCACGTTACACTGGATAGTGAGGTCAAAACCTATTTCAATTACGTTAGCTGAAAAGCGTCCGCGTTTTTTGTCCTGTTTTTTCCGATTTTTAAATCCTTGTTACTTTAACAGTGGTGTTCTGCTAAATTCCCTGATTTTATCCAACAACGAGTGAGCAATCATTCATTCTTTCTTACAGGAAACTCCGCAGATGTGGACGAAGCTCCATCGTTTCTCTGGGCAATTGTCGGGGTCAGTGCTTTTGTAGTCTTGGCTGCATTAATCGTGCTCATTGCCAACGTCATAATGCGATATCGACGTCATCAACGCGAAGACAATCTCTACCAAAGCTTGATCGCCGATGACGTTACAAAAGGAATCCACTACACCGCTTGATTTAAAATGAGGATATTCTTTGCAACTATTTTTTACTTCCCTTGCCGAGTTTTGGTCGCCGCCCGAGTTGATCTATGATTAAACTGCATCAAAATAAATTAGAAAAAAAGTAAAAAGTCTATCACATCTTTTGCACTTTGGCATAAAACCCAACTCAGCGTAGCCTTATAGCTTTGACATTTAGCCTGTTTCCATGTCCAAAAATCATGGGCTTTTGGCTCGCGGGCTTTGTTCTAGTCAGGTGGATTCAACTTTATAGGGGCTAATTTCAGCAAAATTGAGGACTTTCTTCGACGCAAGTAAAAAGCTGGTCTTGATAAGCAAAGGCTTTTGGAAAAAGTGGGCCGAAAACGCCGACTTTAAACTCGGCCCACGTTTAGAGAGTCCACGTTTTGAGCGGACATGGAAACAGGCTAAATGACACCATAAGTGAGCAGAAATGTCCGCCCAAGTATTTTTAAGGCCGCCGACTCAAATATCATAAGACGTAGTTACACCATAGATTCCACGTGAAAACGAACTTCGATGTAGAAAGTCATCGAAAAACCGAGGTCGAAATAAAACGCTAAATCTTTTTTTCAAGCCACATTATTGCAGCTTAGTTTTTATATTTGTGAAGTATACATGCATCATAGAATATAACCTAGCTCCTGAGTGTCAAACTCGCAAAACCAGTTTCGCAGCCCAATGCACCGACCACTCGACCAACTACATGTGCCATAAGACAATACTCAGCAATAATTGCTTCTCGGTAGGCACCAGAATAAACGAAGTTTTCTGATCTGTAGAAAAAGATTTGAAAAAAAGTAACCAAAATCACGCTTGATTGACAGGGGTGCAATCTATGTTGAGCATTGGGGGGACGATTTAGCAAAATTGATCATTTTTTGATATTGGGGAGATGAAATTAGCTCGTTTGGGAAATTGTCCACTTCCATGAAATATATTGGGGGGATGCTGCCAGATTATTGGGGGGATACATCCCCCATGTTGATTGAATTTCCGAAAAACATTGGCAAGTCAATCGACAAATCTTATCCTAAAGACCAGAAAACTTCGTCTATTCTTTTTTTTTTTTGTTATTTCAAGCCACTTAATTGCAGCTTAGGATTTTTGTGGTAGTGAAGTACATACATCATGAAGATGACCTAGTTGAGCATCGAACCCGCGAAGCCAGCTTCGGGCTATTCTAGTGCCTGCCTTGCTTCTCAAAGCAAAAGGCAACACCTTGAGAGAATACCATCATTTTCGACCGCCTTCTGAAGCTAAAGCTACAATATTTGAACGATTTTTAAATTTGCAAACCTCAAAATGCTTACGTTGCTCTATATCGGTGCTACAGGATAACGCCAGCTAAGCAAAACATAAACAAATGCAAAACATCCATAAATAACTATCAATTGATCAGACCTTACTTAAGCTGCAAAGGGTATTTTTTTTATCTTGCCTATAGAGATAGCTTCTAGACATAATAGCTGATTCTTCAAAACATTCATGGATTTATTCCACTTGTCCCCACTTAGCAATGACAATAACTTTGTTTTGCTGTTAAAAGTACTCGTGAAAGTCAGCGCACTGTAATATTCTAGGCATTATCACTATTTGCTGGTTAGTAATGTGACAGGTAGCTTCACAATCCACTACAGTGTAACTCATTGAGTGATTGAAATTGGAAGGATATTCAGTTAAAAAATAAATCAAATTTTTATTATACTCTCGGTATTATGCCGAAGCTTGTAACGAGTGGCGAAGTCCATCTCCGCGGCTTAGCGCCTGGGCAACACAGCGGTGGCGATTTGACCGGCTCGGGAATCGAGTCCTACACACTTACAACATTGGCAATGCCTTTAACTCCTACGCCAACGGCCGGTTTGGATATTAAATTCTTTTTATCTAAAGCAGTAACGAGGCCTCAAACCAATGAAGTTTAAACAAGGCAAGAGTATATTAGGTTTTATGAGCGCATAAGTAAGGCCACCGGATGTGGAAAGACAAATGAAATGATTTTATGGGTGGCAAGCTTAATTTGTCGCGCTACTGGCGCTATTTTCCGTATGAAAGCTTTTCTAATCTCGTCACAAAGCATTATTAGTAGGACACGACGCAACAGGGTTCTTGTAACAACAAAGCGCGTGTAGAGCCAGTAATGCTCGGGATTATTACTTCGATTTTCAATCAGAAATGATTAAGGTGAAACTCTCCAGCTTACAGAGATCGAGCAGTGCAAGCAAAACGTAGGCATTTATGTACATATACGTCCTTCAGTCAACAATATTCTCTTATCTTTTACTTACGTTATAAGGAAAGAAACGGATCGTTTGTTTGTTCAAAGAATCAGCTAGAACAATTTTGGAAGTACGGTTGTAGAGAAATGCCAAATTAGTATGCAATGCGCCACCTTCAACAGAAGGTTTTAAAAAACCACAGATATCCAAATTTTTCCGAGCTTGTGGTTAGATAAAAAGTTCATATTACTATTACACAGACTGCTATCAAGGAACATAGAGAAAGGAGAGTACAGTTTATCCGTACCAGAGATATGCAGTCATAAGTATTAGACTATAATGAAAGTAGAATATGTTTGACGATGACATTACCCGGGCAGTTACATAACAAGAACCGATGCAGTTATGATCTTGCACTGCCTAATTTACCCCCAGTGTAGTTGTGGAAGAGGCAGGGCCGCATCAAAATTTTGCGGGGCTCTGGGGCTAATTTCAAGGGCTTCCAAGCTTGTTTGCAGATCTGATTTAGACGTTAGTAGCCGAAGTTTTTAGAAGACGCCATTTACAGACCCTTTTTTAGCGTAGAACCCCCTAACTGTGGAGTCCTTATAACGAAGTCTATGGCCCCCCCTAGTCCATCCCTGGATATAAGTAGTATTCACATTTCTTTCCTAACTAGTAGTTTCCTATAGCTTCGATGGCCGAGTGGTAAGAGCGTCCGCCTTTGGAGCTGTAGAATCGGGTTTAATGACTTTACAATTGCTTTCGCAGCTTCCATGCTCGACACTCAGCAATAAAGGGACAGAGTGGAGAACAAACCGGAAAATTTATTTTTGTGCCGTTGGGAAACGCACTTAGCCCCCATCTTGGTGTGGTAGGCAGATGGCAGGCAACTCTTACCCAGTTATCAATTCTTCAAAATCTTGTCCTTTTATCAATCCTATGTATTTATTCTACTATTGACGGGTTTACGCCCTTTGCTTTCGCTATTCAGCTTCAGGTAGACCTATATTAAGTGATATGTTTAATGTAAACTTTGCTGCTTCAACGAGCATGCCTGTTTTTAACCTTGATATTTACCTAAGATAATTTACTCTTGAAAAGAAAATTCTTTACGATAAAATCAAGTCGGAGAACTTCTTACAACGGCGCCTTTGTGCATATTTGTTCATTGAGGAAATGGATAGCAGTTAATGTGCTTCTTTTGTGAATTGCTATCAAAAATAGATTACGAGTAGTTAGCACCATAGTTGACAAAGTACATCATTGAGAAATCCGCATAATGAGACAGAATTTATTTAAATACGATATTGTGATTTTTTTTTCGTACAGTTTTGAGGTCAGCGAAACTGATAGCGTCCTGCGTCAGTTTTTAAACATTGCAGCAACGCACAGCACCATACAGGAGCGTACTTTAAGGAGAGACACTGTGCCATGTCCCTCTTTTTTGACTATTTTGCTTCAGTTTTTAAGGATTGCTGTAACGCACAGCACCTTACAGGAGCGTACTTTGAAGGGGGACATTGTGCCTCACCCCCTCTTTTGACTTTCCCTTTTCGTAAAAAAAAGATCAATTGTTGCCAAATGACTAAAATAAACCAGACTTTTTTGATGGTTTTTGAAGTTATGCTCTCTTACTCTTTGAAAATTTCTCGCTATGCCACTGGCACCATGTACTGATGATTGAGTCAAACACTGAGACATTGACCCAAATTTTTCAATTTTTAGTTGAGGTAGTAGACAAAATTCAGTTTGCAGTCTCTCAAAGATTCACGATATTGCTGTCAACCGATCGATGACAGCAAACAAGCAAAGAAAGCTAAGCCCTTATATCAATAAGCTTATCAAGTCAGGGTTATTCTCAGTCCTATTTAATCGATAAGAATATGTCATCGACCGAGTTTGTTGATTTGTCATTTCGAATTCCTCAAGCCAACTATACTTGCGATTGGACAATTTTTGGTAACATACATACATACAATTTTTGTTGTTCGCTGCAGAGGTCAAACTTTACGTGTTTTGGTGTGTCATCTCATGGTTGTTTGAGATGAATAACCCCTCAGAACGTACATACTGAAATTTTCAACTGAAAATCGAAGCCAAGCTGATACCGGTCTTAGCTGAAACCAAGTAGGCTGGTTATTAGGGCAAAATCAAATCAAATCTTCATTATACTTTGCAACGAGTGCGTGGCCAATTTTTGCGGCTTAGCGCCTGGGCAATACAGCTCCGAAGAAATGTTGTAGAGGTGGCGAGCCGTTGACGACACTGCGTCCGACCAAACTGGCCGGGAATGAAACGTCAGACTTCCCGCACTATAAAATTCACCAAATGATTATGTAGTTGATGCAACTGTGACGTATTAATCTATATTTAGCATTGCACAAAGACCGTTGAGATACTGCGCGAATATTTAAAAAAAGACAATATAAATATAGATCCATCATCAGAAAAATCATATAATTTTCGGCATTCGCAGATTCCGTACATTTTTTGCTGAGAATTCTGACCGAAAAAATTAGGTTGTTGATCGAATTAGGTTGTTTGGCAAAAAAGCAAAGATCTTTTACCATCTCAAACGCTTTCGTCGTCTAACCACGCTCTTCTTTTAATTAACAACTCAAGTCAGGCGTAACCGCTAATAGCCTGCGGGTTTGTAAAGCGCGAGTTCGCGCGCGTTTTAATAAAAAAGTTATTCACCTGTAGAACACTCAATAACCCAAAACGTCTTTATATTAGCTTTCTTTCGCGGCTTAGCGCTCTTGAGCGGTTTCGAGATATTCAACGTTCAAAGCTTATCCGATTTAACGCTTTCGAATTTCAGCAAGCGTTGATAAACATTGAGGTGCTAGAGGAAGTTCAAAGCTGTAACAGTAAAAAAAAAAACCACAAATTTTGTAAACAAATCAAAACCAACAGTGCAGTAGCAATCCGTATATGAAGAAATTATAATCACAGGTGCTGCAACAGAATGACAAACAAAGGGTTAGTTATTTGAGATATTCGCTATCATGTTTATTCAGTCGCATATGAAATTATAAAAACATTTTTTCAGGTATTACCAAAAAGTTTCTGGAATATACTAAATGTGTTTTTATTTTTATTACGCAGCGGCGATGATCTGTGCAACAAGATTATACCTTCCATAGAAAGTACATAGCTGATAACATAAGCAAAAACTTCGCCTAGATATGTAAGTGCAAAAAACAACTACAACAATCGACCAGCAATTTTTTGACTAATCTTTTTCACAAAGGTCGCCAAAATCGCATCCAAATTAGCCAAAAAACGGTCATGCATAAGCTGCAAGCGTAGCCTACTTTGTTAAATTAATTTTCATCGTAGGCCTATTATAACCGCTTATTTAAAAGTATACCATCGCATTAGTATGAATTGTAGTGTCTTTAACTTTCACACCATCACTACGATAAAGAATACGAGAAGATGAAGAAAATATACCAACGGAACAATAAAAGTGAAGAGGCAACAAAACGATTAACGTTATGGCATGCAAGTAGTAGAAGAGGAGTTAAAAAGTACAAGAGTAGGCCTGGTTGCAACATCCAGAAAGTTAGCTCCTAGTTTAACAAAAACTCAGTTGAGCGTGTTCAGCATTGCGGCAACATTTTGCCCATTTTACCAACTGAAAAGCTTTCTTGTTTTGGTAAACTAAAAGAAAACCTCCGAGCGAATTTTTAATAATGACAAGTTTAAGTGTAAAGCCTTCAATGACCACGAAAGAAGATATAGCGATACATAAGTAGCAATTACATGCCAACAACTGGTAATTTTCAAATTTGTACAAGAAAATTTCTTATATAAACTTTCTGCAATGTGTTGAGCTTGTAAGTTGTTTTTGTGCATAAACAAAATTTATTTTTTTAAAAATGCGGTGAGGCAACTATGGTCTGAGGAATCTTGAAAGCTTTGCTTGACAGGTTGCTATATTGTTAAAATTGGCGATGAAAGAAGGAGGCCTTGTTTTAGTCAAGCCAATTAGCAAGTGAAAGCTCACACTGATCCCAGATTAAATTTCTTGCGCATGTAAAGTGCAACAAAGCAATGCTTCGTTGAATTCTTATCGCACGGTCAGCACCATAGAAACCTCGTGGAACTTTTTAGCAAATGTTTCAAGCATGAGTTTCGGGGGTTTACGCGAAATATTTCAACTGTACTTGAGCTTCTTACCGGTTGTGTGGTCAAGTAAGTAACCTGTAACTTTATCTTATAATATCCACATAAAACGTTATCTTGATAAAGAATGTTTTTATGTTATTGATTTGTAGATTTGTGACGCTCCGTAGGCTGCCAATGGTATAACCAAATGATAGGAGTAATGTCAAATAGAAAGCACTGAATCAATTAGTGTAAGTGCTCCACATTAAAAGGATTAGTGACATGGAGTTTGGAAAAGTAAAAGGTTTTTGGACAAAATCAACAGCAGCCAACGGTGACGCCATCAAATCGTCATCGATAACGACGCATAACACCAACAACAACAACAATGACGCAGGTAAGCAACGAATGGACACAAACGCGAAAGTAGCGAGCTCGGCTAAGGTTTGGTTGGTGCGGAATTTAAAGAGTTGAAGCAACGAACGCATTGATGAAATTGTAACTCAGTCAAGCAGCGCAGCGACTAAGCCAATTTCATATATGCAGTACTACGCCGAAACGTGTAACGAGTGGTGGGGCTCATCTCCGCGGCTTAGCGCCTGGGTGACACAGTTACGAAGAAACATCGCTGCAGTGACGAGCCGTTGCCGACACTGTGTCCGATATGACCGGCCCCGGAATCAAATCCTCCCCCCCCCCCCGCACGCCCACATCGATGTCTTCAATCACTACACTAACCGACCAGTTCAGTTAAATACAATTCCAAGCTAAATTTTGGGCAGAGATTGTACTCCCAGCTTTCAGTCGGCTCATAAACCAGTTTATATATTTTCTTCATGTGCCTAGGTCAGCGCACCAGGTTGAGCTGCCTCTACATATGCTGCAGTTGTGAACGCAATTGTAAGTAAAATATCCACCGACGTTACCAGTAAATGACCGCAATTCAGGAGCGTGCCCAGAAATTTGAAAAAGGAGGGGGCCGCAATTTCCTGTTTCCGTTTCCACTGAAAATATCGGTGAAGACCAAAATAAAGGTCTTCACGTCGGTTGACGTCCAATTTACCCCCCCAAATCAAGTGAAGACCAAAAAAAAAAAGGGAATCGCGTCCTCAGATGTCCTGTTTCCACTGTTCCGCTGACTGGAGATATATACCCGCTTACATTTCAGCGGGAACGCGGGGGAGGGAGGGGGGCGGCGGACCAGCGCCCCCTCCCCCCCTGGGTACGCCCCTGCAATTGATGTGGAATTTGCGATTGTTATGATTACATCGAAGCTAAAATTGCTTGAGCAACAAGAATGCTGGTTAGCTGCCCAAAGTCCAAGGCAAGTTGATGATTGCCGTTTACATTTAACAACTCAGATGGCCGAGTGGTAAGAGCGTTTGCCTCTAGAGCTGTAGACTCTAGTTTGGTTCTGAGTCGGGTCAAACGAATGACTTTAAAATTGGTATTCACAACTTCCCTGGTTGACGCTCACCAAAGGGCCAGTGTGGTGAACAATCTGGCAAGTTTACTTGTTGCGGCGTTGGGAAAGGCACTTAGCGGGATTACCCTATCTTGGTGCTATGGACCGTTGCCTGGCAACTCCTAACCGAACTCGTTACAGCGCTTTGACGAGATGGAGGGTAAATACGCTACTAAACTAAATACAATTACAACCCATTATAAACAAAGTGGATCAAGGCTACAGTAATAGTGATTGCTTGAGTGTCTATTTTTACGAGCAAGTATTATCGAAGTAAACATGAAAAATATTCCATTTTCGACGTTCCGATAAACTTTTGGGATTTCTGTTTCGAACTATTTTTTTTTAAATCTTGCTTTGGGACACATGGCTAATGACAAGACGCTAATCCGTTTTGCAGCATGTTCCGTTTTCCGTACCAATATTTATTTATTTTAGAGTCCACGCGTATTCTTAATGCTTTCAGCATACGGGAAAAAAAGTTGAATTGATTGATTGATGGCCTATTGGCCTTAAATAAAAAGTTGCTTCAACAGCAGTTTACGTAAGCTAAGAATTCTTTACGTCACACTCGATGTACGCTAACCTGTTATCAATTTTCAGAGTCAAAACACGTTTTTGAAAAAGAATTTCAATAATTCGAAGTAAAAAAAAGTACATGCAAACGTATACTTCAATATTTTATAGCAGAAAACGCTTTGCCGACGATGAAATGTATTTTAACTCCAATTTTGACCTTTTACTGAACAAAGCTCTGTAGAAACGTTAAACGAAGCAACCGTTTTCCTTTTTCTTCCAAAGCCACCTGTGTTTGTTTTATTGTAAGCACATGACAGGTGCCAGGTTCCGGTATGACATAGCGAAAAGTTATTTATACATCTGATGATTGCCATAACTGAAAAATATCAATTTCAAATATTTTCAGTATTTGTGACATAGTGAAACTAAACTATCTCAAAGATTTGCCGCTGGAGCCGATTGCATTTGACGAACAGTAAACACCGGGAGGGTGCTCATTCGAAGAGCACAAGCTTACTTCGCAATCTCTCTCAATCTGTTGAATTCTCTGCTCAATATCATTTATAACTTTAGTTAGTTGATTACTTATTCATAAAAGATTTTAAGGTATCGCCATCTACATCAAGATGGCTTACCTAAATTTGTGGTAAAATTATTATTGCTTCATTCAAACGTGATTGTAATTAACACACAGAATCGATAAAATTCCACTAAAGCAGTGTTTCGTTACCGTTTGTCAGGCTGCGGAACCCTAAATCGTTTTAATGAAACCATAGACCACTCATAAGAATTACGTAACGGCCAGTAGGCCTATTATATAATTATGCAAATAAACACTGATACTGTATTTGGGTTAGCGGACCTCATAGAGGTTTGCGCACCCCAGATTAAAAACCCCGCATGTAGAGCAATGTATTTCTTGATCTACTAGAATCAGTCTTGATAATTTTATTTGCCGCAGTTGAAAGCGGATATTTTTTTAGCCATCACTGCTTTTTATCAACAAGAACCTGTCTCTTTTTGCCTTGGGCTGTGAAATGAGATCGCACGTTTCGCTGCGTGATGTGCATTTCAACGCAATGATCGATATTGGATAGTTGTGATATTTTCTGCAAGATAAATTTGATACGTTTTGCATTTTAACCGATAACAATTATCCGTACATTTTGTACCTCGTAAACAAGTTTCTGAGTATTATTACAGCATTTGGTTCAATACCAATTACACATGCATGAAATCAATTATCATTTCTAGGGGCAAAGCGAACAAAAATCGAAAAGTTTGAGGCTAAACCGGCCGTTTGGCGTAGCGATTGCAGTCCACGCTCAAGACACGGGAGGTTATGGGTTAGTTTTCGGTTAAATCGGGCACAGTGTCAGGACTAGTTACACGATTAGGCGTACAACCGCTAGTATTATGAAAATTTGATTATTTTGATTTTTGAAGTAAGAGTTTTTATATTGGTGATGTTCTGTTTCGTACTCCTTTTGGTAAAAATGTCCTCTAATTGGTCTAACTCAAAATGCTTGCATAACCAATAGATTGTTTTATTTCATAAGCTGTTTTGATTCATACACATTGGGTGCTTGGGGAGTTTTGCCGAATGCATTGACGTATTTCCAGGATAAGCTGGACAGACACATGTCAGACGAAATTAACCACACAGGTGCACAAAGCGTTGCGACTTGACCTTGAAAACGGCAGAAAACAACTCATGTTTTTTAAAGCGAAAAGTACAAAGTGCGTTTCAATGGTTTTTGTTGTATCGTGTTTGTGGTTTCGAAAGTTTTTTTATACGTCTTACGGCAAGTAACAATATCAGTTTATAATCAACAATACGATTTCAGGGAGGTCAAGTTTAAAGTAATTTTTTGCAAGATTCAGCGCTTATGATGCGTTACAGCTGTTGACGTAACAATGGCGGAAAACGTCCGGCGGGTTTTTTTGGCATAGCACAGCTTTACATGTTGAAGCAGGCTCCACTCCAGGGAAAGGGGCAACCGGCAGCATTGCTTTATGCTTCGAAAAATCGCATGACCTTTTTTGGAGATCACTGGATATTGGCGCGCAAGACCTTTTTTTGGAGGGGGGGCATTTTCCATGACCTTAGTACAAAACATGCCTGTGTCGGAGCGAGAATGTGAAGATAAAAATGCAAATAACACTAGGGTCAGATTAAAAAATAAGTTAGTTTTCACATGATGATTTTGAACTTGAGAGCGCAATATACCAGCACACGCTTGCTATGCTTATCTTAGGAGTCTAAACACAACAAGACGTCACACATTCAACAATTTTGTTTCGTTATCTTGTCATATGCACCTGTTAAAGTTGAATGAAGAGTTGTATGTTTTCTGTGGGAAAATCTTTTGCACGTTTTAATAACAAACGTACGAAAGTTGAAACGTGACGTACGTATTGTTAAGCACTGGCCTTGAACTTATTGCATACAGTACATGATAATAGTGCGGTAGATAGACATGGTTTGAGTTAAAAACATAAGAATAAATATAAAATCGTGTTATTTGAAATTATATTCAACCTTATTCAAATATATTTCTAGTATCCGCATTGTTATCACATTATTAAGGCTATATGACATAACATCAAAACAAAAAATCATCATCAAATGTTTATAATACTGGCGGTATTACGCTGATGCGGCAACGAGTGACGGGATCCATTTTTTCGTCTTGGCTCTGGGGCAACACAGCTCCGAAAAAACGTCGCAGAGGTAGCGAACCGCTGACGACATTGCGTCGATTTGACCGACCAGGTAGTAAAGTTGCAGACCTTGTGCGACTACTGCGAGCGATGCCTTGAACCACAACGATAGGTTTAAGGTTATTAGGTGATTAGATTATCCTCTCCAAGTTATTTTCATCACATATCTGTTTTATGACACAACAATGGAAGACGAAAGCGGGTATAGTTGGCGATCAAACACTCAAAACAAATAATTCTTCTTAACTTGAAAACGTTCTTCAAACTTTTACACGTAATAACAGGGGATTTTCTTTCATGTTGCATGTACACTCCCACTGTATTGGCATGTGTTGTCTAGCAATTTAGCCTTATTACATTTTGACCTCCTTTCATTGCAACTATTAAAGTATCAGCAAAAATATTGCAAGCCATTGAAATTCGAAACATATCTAGAAAAATTGTGACTTGCGTAGCAAATCTCATTTTTGTGCCCCCCTTTTCACGTACACCCGTGCAGATGAGCTGCCGTTATAACGCTTAACTACGAGTGGACATGCTTTTTTCGAGAACATATTAAAATATCGCAGATACATGCTGCAAAAAACAGCCAGTTAGCGTGGTGGGTAAAAGCATCGCCACCGGTGCAAAAGGTCATGGCTTCGAATCCCTGGCCGTTCAAGCCGGAGCTGTGTTGGCCAGCGTTAAGCCGGGGATTTTTTTGGCAAACTTCAGCATATTAGAATATCGCAGATAATCCTATGAAAAAGTTTTAGAATATTGTTCCTGTTATTTATCCGTACAAATCCTCCCTGTCTCTATCGCGACTTCGCGGTTTCCGTTAGTCCGACCTTCAACCAAGACCAGGCATTATCATCCTATTTATTAATGTTCTATTCAACTGTTACAAAACAATGCTTGCTCACGCGGAACAACACGAGTGGGTCGCAACAATTGTGGGAATAAAAGCTTTATCGGGACTTAAAGGCACTTCATTCCACCATGACCCATTGATTGTCGTAAGTCAAAACCGTCATTTACGTAAACCTGACATTGAAGAACTTAGCTCAGTTGTTGTCAGAAAGTTCGCTTCATAAACTGCGTTAACTTCAACGGAATTGCAATAAACTACAATTTTTTAAGGGTAGCTGTGCTGGCAAGATGCTATGAAGTCAAAAGGAAAGCTTGACCATGTGCCCTTTTAAAATCAGTATTAGAGGTTGTAAACTAAAGCAAGCAACTATCTATCGCTTTTCACCCCGGCAGAAATTTGTAAAGGATAAGAGCCAGTACGGTCATCACAAAAGATGAGCAGTCGCTAGCACAGACATAAAAAATCATGTTCAAATTCAGATGAAGAGTAAGGGAAAGAGGCAAGAAACTCAATCCATCGGGTTGAAACAAAATTCATGAAGAGCTTCTGAATTCATGATGCATTGGAAAACTTTAATTTACCCTCATGATATATGGCTACCACTGCAAATCACTGTTTACTGCCGGTGCATGGAAGCTGTTATTAATTTACTACCCAAGATTGTAGTTGGCATAACCGTGTAACAGTGACATCGGTCAGTATGAAAGCCTGCACTCACGTCTTGACCAAAATCCCGTATTATTATTTTTTTTTTTGTTTGCGACCACTGACCATGTCGAGGCTTAATATTATTCAATGAACGCGTGATTTCTGATTTAGTATTTTTTATATTTTTAATTCTCTGTTTATAACTTGCAGCTCCGTTAGATATACTAGAAGAAATTAAACCGGAAATTACGTCAGAAGGATATGGTCTTAGAACTCCGTATGGAACTCACTTGAACTTGGATTTCGTCAAATATTGTGAAGACCTTGGTAAGTCCCCGTGGTATTTTGGAATTTAAGCATGCCAACGATTAAGAGATGGAATGACATATAACTATTAAGTGCGTTTTTTGTCGATGATAAGTGATGACTGCTGCAGAAGATTTAGGTTTGATTCCTGAGTTGATCTGCCGTCCCTCACGAAATTCTTGCGTGTTCACCACGCAGCTGAGAGATTAACTGTTTGTCGGCGAAATGGCTTGACGGTAAAGTTCTGTCAACATACAAAAAATGTCAAGTCAAATTTCCCAATAAGTAGAGAATCTATTTCTCCTAAATGGGCATATTTCTTAGTTATTTCACCTTCTCAAGTTTGTCCGTAGACACGAGATATACTTTATCCACAAATTAGCAGGCTGTCATCTCAATAGCACTTCATATGTATCAGTTTCAGGTCAAAAGCAAAAAAGAAGCTTCACAAAATCACGACATCGGCTTCCTTCCTCTTCTGGCTCAGCCAGACAACACCACGGACATCCAAGGTAAGTGAAGTCATTTGCTGCAATTTGACGGCTGGACTTATCAAACCAAAATCAAGTCATCATTATACTCGCGGTATTACGCCAAAGCGTGTAACGAGTGGTGGGGACCGTCTACGCACCTGGGCAACACAGCTTTGAAAAAACGTCGCAGCGGTGGTGAGCCGTTGACAACACTTGCGTCCGATTTGACCCGCCAGGGAATGGAACACCATATTTTCAGCACCAATAGCGATATCTTCTTACGTAGCAATAATATCGTCAAAGCAATCAGATACTTCGATTCGTCTCAGCTACACAATTGTAGCTTCTTACAAATTACAATCTGACCAACACAGCAGCTGATCCAGAAACCAAATCATTTGAAATTAGAAGCGTAGATACACAATCTTGAATGGCCCAGAGCGTGTTGAAGATTCGCAATCAGATACTGTTTGCAGATCCAACAAATTAAGAAAACCTTGGCATTTCATAAGAATCGTTAACCAGTTTATTTTAGTTTTATGACGCTTTTGATGAAAGCAAATTGATTGTCTTATTTTTTATTGATACCTATAAAACATGGTCAATTGCTTCTCGAATATAGAATTAAGCAAATATAGCGCTGACTAGGATTAAAATGAAAGCTGTCGTAGGAAAAGAGCAACGATTCAAAAGCAAACAAAAAACAACGTACGAAGTAAATATCTACCATGCAAAAAAAATAAAATTACAATTTAACCGAAGCAAAGCCCAACGTTTCGTCCCTAAATTGCCTTCACTCTTACTATCTTCACCATGGAACAACTGGTGACAAAATGTCAGATCAAGAAAGTTTTACTGTAGACAAAAAAAGTCGCCTCTTTGTCGAAGCCAAGACTATTACCATGTCAACATATCCAATTTTCGTGGACTTTAGACCGGCTATTCTTGGTTCTATTTCCACATCATAATCTGATTTTTGCTATCATAATTAAAACAGTGATTATGACATCAAAATTGATTATGACGCAGAAACTAGAACCAAGAATTGAAAGTTCAACGTCCACAAAAATTGGACATCTATATTCAGAATCGGCGCCAATCGGGGGCCAGCCCCCCTCCCAATCGACTTGCTAGGCCCCCCCAATTAACAAGCTTTCTCTTTTCAAGACAGCGGATTTTGTGCTTAATTTCAAGCTTTGTCCCCCTAAGTCGACTGCTCTGGCGCCGCCTCTGCCTATATTTCATAGTAGGAACATTTATTGAGGTGGTAAATTGGTAAACAAGTCTATTGCTAGCTTAGATTTCTTTTCACGTGTAAATATTCGTGTTACAAAGCATGGGTTTTGTTCCACCAGTCTCCACTTACTAGTAATGTTATTCTCTTTCACACGGTTGGTTAAATGTGAACTTTCAGTGGTAAGTTAATGGAAATTTGATATTTGTTTGAACTTTTCAGACTCTCAAGCGGACAGTCTAGTGACAGTTTAGATTTTCAATCTTCAGAAGACCTACTCAACATGGCCCACGATGACGCAAACTCAGAAAACACACTCATGGAAACAAGAAGAAGATTGGAAGCATATAGGTAAGTGATATGATTGGAGTTGACAGCAACTCATTGTGCTTTTTGAGCAAAACTTTTAATTTTGTACTGCCTTGCTTACACTGCTGATAATGACAACTGAATATATATCGTCGAAAGGTTCAGTTATACAAACTGATGTGGTTTTAGGAGGGAAAATAAAGTTATTATGAATTCTTAAAAGTGGACAATTCTACAACAGAGATTCATCCACATCAGCAGTTCCACGTTGTCGAAACGTCCAGTTTCAAGAATTGCTGCCATGGCTTCATTTTTCCTCCTAAAGCTATTTTCGTCCCATATTTATTGTATTTCGATATGCATTACATGTTGTAGGGTTAGAGAATTATGCGGGTACTAGCAGCAGTTTGATTTTGCGTAACGGTCACGTTTAAAATAGTGACGTTGCTGTTATTGATTTAACGATTGTGACGATTATTGCTGCATAATAGCAAACACAATTGTTACTTATTGACTAATTATTATTTTATCACAATGGCATTTCACTGCCATAGCAATAAGTAGTGCTAGTAGCTACTGGTTAGCTCCTACTAGAAGTTTATTTTATTTTTATTAATTGTCAATTTCCAAAGAGTAAAAAAATGGTGACAAAATTATAAAGTCAAGCTACCTTAACATATGCTATCAGCATAGCGCAAGCATAGCTTTTACCATCAACACTACGGCGCATATGACGTCACGGTTTTTAAACGAAAATTTTGGGCGATACTGATTAATAATATAAATATTACGAAGTTAGTGAGAGCACCATAGTTTTAAACCATTAAAATAAAACCACGGTAAATCTTAAAACTGGACGTTTCGACAACTGAGATTCAGCTGTCATCATCAGCAGTGTAAGCAAGGCAGTACAAAACTGAAAGAACTAAAATTTACAATTATTCTAACTACAAGTTATAGCACAATCCAGGCAACAAGTCAAAATAAGTTATGTAATTATATTCCGTAGTAATGAGGATAGTCGCCTAAATGTTGGAATGGAAATAATACAACACGAAACTATCTATGATGACAGTTCTATGATGCGACAATTAAGTCTATGAAGAAACAGGAGTCACCGTGACGCAATTAATACTTAAATATAGCGCCATACACCCTGGCAATAGTAATCAATACTGGAATATCGCAATCGCAGATGTCGAAGAACGACATGCAGTACCGTTCACGAAAAGTGAACAATTCCGAGATGTAAAACCGGATATCAAAGCGCAGATCAGCGGTATAGCTAGCTTAATCACTTCACACGTTAGACTTATTGCATTATCCTGGTATAGTCTTATCGCACACTTAATAAGGGAGGTTACAATCTGACTAAAAATTGCAAAAAATATCGCAAGAATCCAATGCACGCCTCGAATATGCCAAATTCTATCTATCATGACTTGAAAATTTTTGAAGTATTTTAATTCTTGCAACAAAACTGAGTAATAGTGACGAATCAGAACAATGAAAATAATATTACCAACGAAATATGAAAAAAATAAAAGCAGTGATTAAAAGCAATTAATCGGAATTTGAGCAAGCTAGATCGGTAAGAATAAAAGAAAGAGCCGGCAGCTCATACAACAACTGTGCAGTAACAAAAAAAGAAATACGAGGAACAGCGCGTGTAAATTTTTAAATAATACTGGAAAAATTTTATGCACTGGTGCCGAGCGAAAAGTACGAAATTCATGCTAGTGAAAAGCAACTGGGCAAAGCGAAAAAATGCGAATTCTAAATTTGAAAATTTGTTTTTTCGCAACTTTTTGCAGTTTTGTGCAACTTCATAATATGCTTACGTAACATTGCCATCGCAGACGCTCTAAATAAGGTTGACAAATGACATTTGCAGAAAAAGCAGCGAAGCGTCAACTCAAAATAAATAATAAGAAACGTTGACTAAAAGCAGCGAAACTCAAAATAAATCATCATAATTTGCAACCTTAAACCTAAAAGCTCTTTTTATAAAAAAAATCAAATCTTCATTATCTTTGCGGTATTACACCAAAGCGTGTAACGAGTGGCGGATTTCATCTCCGCTGCTTATATAACGCCTGGGCATCACAGCTCTGAAGAAATGACGCAACAGTGGCATGCCCTTGGCGACAGTGTCTGATTTGACCGGCCTGGGAATCGAATCCAAGACTTCCCGCTTTAAATGTAATTTCAAACAACCTATCTAATCTTAGCAAAAATATACAAACACAAGCTTTTGTGAAGCGCTACGATCGTTTTTTTTTCTCTTATATTCTGCCTCTGGCAAGTGCTGGGTGATGGAAACGTTTCGTAACTACGTTGTTCAAAGCCGAGTTTTCCAGGAACAACTGCTTTCGGTTATACAATAATTATGAGACGAAAATAGCTGAAGGAGAAAAAATGAAGCCGCAATTATTTTAAAAATTGAACGTTTCGACAACACAGATTCACATGTCATCATCAGCAGGGTCAGCAAGGCATTGGACAGCTGAATCTATGCTGTCAAAACTTTCAGTTATTTCAACGAACTGAACGATATGGCGTTTGAATTGCCTGCGCAACAGGTATCCCATTTCAACAAAAACAAGTCACCCAGCTAGGGGATCGAACATGAGGCAAGAAACTAGACCGTTTCAAACCGCTTCTTTTAAGATACAGTGTGAAAGCTATTCTCATGGATATATTGGGAAATTTTGTAATCAAACTCGTTTAAAAGCTCAAAATTCGCACCTTTTACGTCTTTCAAAATTTCAAAGAGTTTTCGCAAACAAATTTCCGAAAACAGCAGCTGGAAAGTCAGCCAACAGTCTTGAAAATTTAGAAGTGAGGTTATTTTGGTGACAGACAACAGCAAGACCAGACGCCTTGCATTTGGTATTACCTCAGCGTAGAGCGGGTAGTTTGCAGTCAATCAGAGGTTCTATTGTAAACAAAATCGCAACAAAACAAATCCGCATGGCCTCATTAGAGAACATTTTCTTCGAAGACCACCGATAATTACTTACCAGCCAAAGCTGCGAAAAGTTTAGTTGGGATTTTCAACACTGAATGCACAAGCTTATGTGCCGTTAGTAAAGTTTTAGTTTGGGTGCACTAATAATTTCAGTAACAGTGTTGGCTGACTTTAAGCGCAAAAATTGAAATCTGCATTATGTAAGCCTAGAGTTACTGTAATTTAAAGAAGCAAAGCCATCATAGTCATGAGAAGTAGTTTTTACCAGCCGTAGAGTATTCTCGTTGAAATAAAGAACTTAGGAAAACTCATGAGTTAGTTCGAAAAAACAAGGTGTTTACTGTTGAGTTAATAAAAATATTGCCATAACCAAAATACAAACTTAGACAAAATGTGTTCATAAAGGTAAAGGTACGGGACAGCGGGTGCAAGCACACATTGTTTTGGCCATTCTCAATTGGTGGCCCATTACAATTTTCAATCACGAATTATGATTGAACGCTGTTAAGGGACATACATGACGAGCAACACTTACATAAAACCCTTCGCACTTCCCCTTGTGCTGAGCGCCTGGCGCAAAAGCTGCGAATACTATTTTTAAAGTCTTTAGTGTGACCCGACCGGGAATAAAACCCCAGTCTCCCGGATACCAAGCGGACGCTCTCGTTACAAGCTTCGGCGTAATACCGCGAGTATAATGAAAATTTGATTTTTTTGGTTTGAAGTGAGATATTCTTGTAGTTCACAGAGCTTGTATTGGTTGTGAGTAATTAGCTTCTTGCTTGCTTAACTATCAACATACTGGATTGAAACTAATTCTTGTTATTTTAAGCAAAATGTTCTGTTGGTGAGTTCACACATTTAAGTTGTTGAAGAGGCGCAATCTATCCCTCTTGACATTGTTGGCTAAGTTGATTCCATCACATGATAGGTTGCCCAGCTAAGACTCCTTTAGTACAACACAATGCAAAATTACGAAGAAAATACTCGCCATTTTGAAAACCAATTTGTATTTCAGTTTGCTATTTCATTATTGCATTTCATTGATTTAGAGACGTGGTTGTCTTTGGATTGCTCAAAAAACACTAGGCGAAAGTGCAATGAATTACTTGTGCACAGTATTTACTGCAACCCTAAATATTTTAAAGCTGTTTGGTTGTTTGAAAATTTAACAGAGATGAAACGTCATGTAGAGAAATATATATTGCAATCCAATGAGGCAGACTTGCAAAAGGAAGTCGTTCCGGTGCAGTATATACCGTTGCATCATCAACGTTTTGAGGAAGAAAAATAACGCCGCAGTAATTCTTCAACTGTATTTCAATAAATGATTTAACTTTTAAGAATCACTGTGGTTTTATTTTTCTTAAACATTTTTCGTCACATATTTACTGTATTCCCAAAAATCAACGTTTTTTTAGCACATAGTCAATTGTTACGCAGTATTATTTACTGATTATAATCTTTTAGGTCAGGGGTCGGCAACCTATTGAGCGCAGCGTGCCATTTTTTGATAGTGTTACGATAGAAACTTCTCCGCGTGCCAAACGGTTGCCCTTTTTTCCTCTGAAAATTTCAGTGCAGACCCAAAAAAAGGTTCTCACGTCCGTAGACGTCCTGTCTAAAAAAGAAATACCTGTATAATTGAGTGACTATTGAACCCACAGCACTGAAAATCGCTCATAGATTCATAAGTAAATTTGTTAAAGCTTAAGAGCTTAAAATTTGCTTGCGCATTAAATCCGCGTGCAATGCCAAACCTTCCGGCGTGCCACTTTTGGCACGCGTGCCAGGGGTTGCCCACCCCTGTTTTAGGTCATTCAGGACCGGCCGTTTGCTCAGTTGCTGTGCGCACACGCTATCGGTGTGAGAGGTCTGGGGTTCAAATCCCGGGTCGGTCAAATCGGCACAGTGTCGCCAACGGCTCGCCACCGCTGCGACGTTCTTTCAGAGCTGTATAGCCCAAGCGCTAAGCCGCGGAGATGGTACCCCACTCGTTACACGCTTCGGCGTAATACCTCGAGTAGAATGAAGACTTGATTTTGATTTAGGTCATTCCGGAGTAAGCGAAACAAATCATCAGAAGGTGGATTGCATTCCTCCCACATAGGACGGGCTGGATATGGATTTAATGGAACTGGAAGAGATTCCTACGGATCCGGTTCAAACAGGCACGGATTAGGAAGCAACGGAGTAAGATATTTCTAATCATGAAACCTTAGTCTTCCAACAATGACCACCGTTTCGGTGCAGTTATTCTCATCAATACGGTTCAAGTGATAAATAGTGTTGACTATAATGTGTTTCCCAAGACATTTTAAGCAAAAATTTGAATCAAATTACGCAAAATTTTGAATGCGAGCTCTTGGCGACACAGTGTCATATTCTACCGGCCAAGAAATCGAACCCCAGACCAGGGATTCTCAACCATGGGTCATTGGCAATCTTAGGGGGCCACGGGTCATTAACCAAGGAGCCACAAACGCAAGATTTATCGGTAGTAATTACCTACTTAAGACTGGCAGGCGACTGTAGTTATTATAAAATACCGGCGAAAGACTTAATCGTTGAGCAGAGAATCACTGGTGTTGAGTGCTTCTAGAAGGTTGAGAACCACTGCCCCAAACCTTTTGATAGCAATGTATTTAACCTCTACCCCCAACCCACTGTGTTGTTACAGCACGTTGTGAATGATAGTCCCTGTAGTTCCTCTAGTGGAAGAGAAACACCGAGTGGATTAGTTGGAATTTCTCCGGGAAATCAGGTTACTGCACAACATTTACAAATTGTAAGGGAACAGATGGCATCCGCGCTGGTGAGGTTGAAAGAGCTCGAAGAGCAGGTAAATTATCGTAAGCATATCTAGAAGCTGTAATAGACCGAACCGGCTTGTCAATTTGAAGTCAAGCTAGGACTGTGTGCTGAAAAAAAAAAAACGTCAGGATTTTGTGCTTTAACCACCGTATTCACAGCTTAAACATTATTCTGCTTTCAGGTTAAAACCATTCCTCTTCTGCAAGTAAAAATATCCGTTCTGCAACAAGAAAAGAAACACCTTTTGGACGAACTGAAATTGAAGAACGAAGAAACGTCGTCAAGAATAGGTAAAGAGCGCATGGCCGTAATCACCTTTCAATGTTTCCCGCTGTGGCAACCATGCGATTAACTACAATAAAACAAAAAATCATATCTTTACAATGCCTGCGGTATTACGCCAAGGCGTGTAACAAGTGGCGGGGTCCATCTCCGCGCCAGTGCGACACTGCTCCGAAGAAACGTCAGTGGCGAGCCGTTGGCGACACTGTGTCACGTCAATATAAAACAAACAGTATTAAATATCACTTACCCGCAAAACGTAAACAAACGATATTAAATTTTAGTTATCTGCAAAACGAAACTAGCGATTTTACAAAAGTTTCGCCATTATTTGTACTTAAGTGTTTTCTCATCTACTGTGGGAAGACCTCTTGCGGAAAACAACGCTGCTTGAGACCACTTCAAGTGATTTATATGATCGTATGTGTGTAATGTAATGTCTCTAATCCCTGAAAACTTTAATGAATAGTGCAATGATGGATGCACTTAAAAAAGCCATATCTTTTGTTAAATAGGAAGTTCCCAGACGTCAATACAACGACAATCAACTCATTCCTCCAAGTACAATTCTATATCATCTTCTTCGATGCATTCTAACCATTTATCATCTATACAAACGGAGCCATTGTTACAAAAAAGTGAACTACATGAACATTCAAAAGAAGCACCTCCATGTCCACCAAAGCGAAAATATCGATCTATTGGAACTGGAGATGAAATTCCACTAACGGATATAATTTGTTATCATAGAGGAAGCTCTTCCACGCACTTAACTTACAACCTTCCTCCACGAAAAGAATCTGTTGATTTTGGTAGCATTGTCAAACAAATAGACATCGACTCCGCTTTCAATATATTTCCTGCAACTCCGCCACAATCCGTGGATGCAGCAATTTCAACGGAAAAGATAGAGCTGCAATCATCATCTTTTCAAACCGACTACCTCAAAAAAGACCATTCGTCGACGCAAACCCATCAGCCAATGTATAAAAGTGTTGGATGTGATGCCAAAACTGATCAGGTATATGGAAAGTTGTGACGACACACATAAATAAATAGTTGAAGTTGCTTTCAAAGGAATAAACTCTAAATTTGACCGGGCGTTGAAGTAGATTGCAAACGTGATTCAGCAGACACCTGTAGTACCGTTAGATGTCAATTGCAATTAGTTCCTGAATTGCAACTAAGCGAAACGCAATCAACAGTATGACCAATGCAGCATAAGACGTGAAAATAAACTAGATAAGCAAAGTTTTTCGCGTGAAATTTACTTTTCTTCAACTGAGTTAAAATAATATATCGTACTTTTGTTCTTCGTTAAAATCTTCTAAAAACCTCCCTCAACCTTTTGGTTGATGAACTGTGTACTTCAAGTAATGTACTGCTTCGCTGAAATATGCATTCAAGCAAGTGTTGGCAAAACTAACTAGTAGAAAAGGTAACTTTTTTTCGTTTAGATGCGTGATAATCACTGTATGACAATGATTCTTGATGTTCACGATGCATCTGTAATGGTTCGTCCTCCCAAGAAACTTACTCGAGATCAATCGACGACATCAAAAGGACTGATTAAGCATAATCATAAAAAAATAGGAACTGAAGTTATAACAGCCCCAGCAAGCACTGAAACAAATCAAATTCAACTCAAATCACAGGAAACTTCTTGCACTGGACTCATCACCTATCGGGATTCAATGTCAGGGCCTAATCGATCGATTAGCTATAAAGATGCAGCAACATTTACTGGTCCATTCAGCAACAGAAACGTTGGGATTAACTGCAGTTTACCGCCACAAAAAAACAAACTTCTCATCGACAAAATGACCATGACATTGTCTCGTGATGGCAGATGGATTTCCTATTCAAATATGACCGATGCTTCTTGTGGTGATAATGCAGTTTCCATTTCTAGCAAAGCTGCGTCAACTGTCACAGACACTCCATCAGTTCAAGAGCAGTCCACTGAAACCACATCCACATTGCTGCTTAACAAATCAACCCATGCTTGTATACGACCAATTTCAAGTAATGCTTCAACCAACACCAGTGCCATTCTTAAGTATAACCGTTCGACAGATTGCTCTGAAATCAAACCAGTTTTGCGACATAATGCGTCAAACACTGTAACAGTAAAGACGAAAACCTCATCAACGCAATACGCAATGAACAGATCAAACTTAGTCGATTGCATGGTAAATACTAATGTTGTGATAACAAGAAACGCTGAAACCACAACGGATGACCTTGGAAACACAAAAAGCATCGATGCATACGTTGATAAAGTGAGTTTGACGAACTTGTACGCAGCGTTAACCATTTTAGGCACTTTTGATAGTACTCTTCAACTCAATTGGCGCACATTGCGCTTGTAAAAGCCGTTGGGGTTTGAAAATTAATCTAAAGCAGTTCATTTACGTAAAATATTAGATTTTAAGTAACTAATTTCAATAAAAATATTTTTTTAAATATTGATTTGTTTGCTTAGGTGCAAAGTCTTCTGGAAGAGCAGCAAAGCCTTTTGGCAGAAAATTACGAAGTATTTACCGAAGAATGGGATGGCAAGTCCGAAAAAGTGACGCGTATTGTCAACCCTGGGTTCGCAAACTCAGAAGAATTGCAAGAAGAAAATTCAAATGAATCTCTCACTCTGTCACCTGTCATTGAGGCTTCTCTTTCTCTATTGGATTCCAACGCGCGAAAAGACTCGTCATCTTCTTCTGCTTCTGGTTCTTCTTCTGAAGATGATGTCAGACCCATTTTACGTCCACTTCCTTTCTTCGGTAAGACGCATATAAACAGCAAATTGCACCTTTGCAAAAGAACTGCGTTAGGTTCATAGTGGCTTCTGCTTTCTGTTATAATTAGATTGCGCTTTACTTGGTGGTGTGTCTGGTTGGCTGCATTTTAGTCGATCAGAATTGGGCATAGTTTATCATTTAGCAACAAAAATTTTCTATTTTTTCCAGACAGCGACGTGGAATTAAAGTCAATAATGAAGAAACCTGGAACACCCTCTGGGACGAAGAAATTTTTGCGGTTTGCAGAAGGAGTGAAAAGCGACGATGAGTAAGCTTTTGATAAACCAATGCAATGAAAAACTAAAGATTGTTACCTACAGTGTAGCCTGTTTAATGTTGAGGAAACATGATGCCCCCGTGTACATGGTATATTTGCATGAGTAGAGCAATGGCTTAATAAGCTCTGCGATGCAACAGAAGTTACTTCACTGTATAGTAGAGAAAATAAACAAAAACAAATGCAACGTATTTCGCTGCAACCAAATAAGAATTTTCCGAACACTACCACGATGAGCGAAGGCTAGCGAAATACGCAAGCATAACATTCGCGTAAATGGGAGTACAGTTTTGGGCTAAAAATAAGCGGTATGATATACGGCTCACGCAAAGTTGTATTTAAGTTCATTCTTTTGCCGAAGTCTATGCCAAGTATAGCCTAAACCTCTTTTGATTTCTAGCCATATGCAATTGTACTTTTTCTTTTAGTGACAGCAGTTCATGCACTTGTTCGGATGAATCATCAGACGAAGATAGTGACAAAGAAGAATCTAAGAAACAAGAGAAAACAAAAACAGAACCAACAAAAGAAGAGGTTGATAAGCCAACCATCAAAGCAGTTGAGAATTTGCCAAAACGGGAAAAACCAAAACCTGAGCCAGAAAAAAAGAAATTTAATTACAGTAACGAATTTGTGAAGAAACCGTCAGAAACTACAGCCTCAACCACGGAGCCAACACAACAGCAGGTGGTGCATCAATTAACTCATATTAGCCCAGTCCACATGTTTAATTTTTGCGGGTTCTAGGCCCACGGCTCTTGGTTCTAGTTTCTGCATTATAATCTAGTTTTCTATAAAGTAAAAAAGTGATTAAGGCATCAAAAAAAAAAAAAAAAAAAGATTACGATACAGAAACTAAAACCAAGAACCGTAAGCCTAAGGCCCACGAAAATTTGGCATGTGGGCAGCGTAATTGTAGATTCTATCACACAATTAAGTGAAGTAGCCGCTTATTTACTAGCAGTAATAGCGCTGTACTGGAGTATTTTCATATTTTTAAACTTTTCACGATAATTTTCTAAATGTTTCGCATTGCAACACATTAGCCTTTTTCTCGATTAAAAGAAAATTTATAAAATTACTTACAAAAGAAATATTTCTAATAGAATGAAGAAACAAATCATGAAGAAGAGACGCAGCAGCCTCTGGAAACTTCTTCTATTGATGTGGTAGCTAATGAAGAAATAGTAGAAAACAATATTGCCCCAGAAGTATCTATGGGGCCCGCAAAGTGAGTAACACGGTGTGACGATTCAACAAGGAATTACGTGAAGCTTACTTCAGTTTCTCTAATATTGCAATTCGACTACATAGACATAAATCAGCCATTAAACAAACTACTTTATCATAAAAGCATCTGTAATCATTGCCCAGTACTACAGTATAATTTTTTCCGTATTAGTCATGAAATGTTTTGAATTCCAAAAAGTAACTTTTGCATTTCCTATGCAATGTATGCATGTGGTATAATTCTAGCATTCTGAACAACAGAAAGCATCCGATAGGTTAAAATTCCATAAACAAATTCGAATGAGTGGTAAATAAAACCAATATCTAAATGCGTGTTTTTGTTTGTTATAGATACATATTTACTACACAAGTTTTGGATGCATGCGACATCTTGGAAAAGCACTTGCGAAACCCGAAACTAGTTCAAAAATCTAATTTAGTAAGTAGATGAAGAAAAATAGCTGTTAAACCATTTATCACTTAATTATGGTTAATTTAGGCATTGTGCTATAAGCTGTGGATATTCTCCTAAAAGTTTTTTTCCAAATTTGTACCTGCTGGTAACTTTTAAAGTGATTTGGTGATCGAATGTGCTTGATGCAAGGAATCCAAAATATGCGAGTGCGACCGTAAAAATTGTCGCGCAATTATTTGTCGTAGGGTTCTGTTGGTCGTATTTCATTTGTATGTTTTAAATCGTTTTTTATGATTTCGAAAAATTGATGGGACGCTGACATGGGTTCAAGGCTCGCGAAAGGAGAACATGGCGCAGCTAGCTGTTTATCTTCAATAGGAATCGAAATGTTTTAAATCCCACAAACACGATAACATTCTTGAGAGGATTGAAACTGTATTAGCTCGTTTACCTGGTCCACATGTTCAATTTACGTGGGCTTTACGCCGTGATTCTTGTTCTAGTTTCTGCATTACTATAATCAAATTTTTTGATGCCTTAATTAGAAAAGTGATTATGACATCAAAAAATTGATTATGAAGCAGAAATTAGAACCAGTAAATTGGACATGTAGACAGGATAAGTGTTTGTTAGCCAGTCACTGAATTGCGCTAAAATTACGCATGTTGATTAAGGCTCTGGCCACATCTGTAGTCCAGGAAGAATGGTTTCGAGTAGCTGCCCAAAATGACTCATCAAAACGGCTTCTAGACGACTTCGTCACCGATCTGGCGGACACTTCTTTACCAGTTCTTAGAAAAGTGGTCAACATGACAGATGCAAGCGTAAGATATGAGATCGTTATCAGATTTTGATTAGTTGTGTCGATTTCGTTGGTAGAATGTAATAATACCGGTATATGTTCCTAGATTACAATTTTTTGATGGTACAAACCATTTGACATCTGTTACAAAAAATAAAGTTTTGTATTTTGTAAGCAACCAGGTCTACACAAAATGGAGCAAGAGAAGAGCGTTTTTGGATTCTGTTTCTCTTATCTGCGTATCCAATCGCTTAATAATGCAACACAACTTTATAAGGACTAAATGGTGTTAATTGGAATTCCAATCCAATAATTGAAGATCTTTCAAACGCTCATACATATTTTTGCTTTTGCAGGGCAATACCGTATTACATTATGCAATTTCTCACGGCAACATTTCGGTGGTAGAAGGCCTTCTTTCGATCGATGAACTTGATGTAAATAAAGCTAATCAAGCTGGTTATACTTCCGCAATGTTAGCTGCATTATGCGAAATTACTTCCGACGTTGAACAGAAAATATTCAAGCAACTTTTCGCGGTAAGAAGGCTACTTGGATCTTGTCAATGCATTCTTAGAACTCTTATCAAAGCAAACCACAGAGTCTGTTTTATGAGCGAATGAACATGCTCGGTAGTGCTCCATTAATTCCTAAGTTTATGGCGATTAAATGTTTGAATTGAAGGGTCAACTACTTGAAAGCATAACATTAAAGCAAAACAAGCGTTGACGTTTTCAAAATAGATTTTCAAACAATGCAACTCAGCTCAAATGGCCGAGCGGAAAGAGCGTCTACATCTGGTGCTGTAGACTCGAGTTTGATTCCGAGTTGGGTCAAACCAATAACTTTAAAATTGGTATTCACAGCTTCCCTGCTTAACGCTCGGTATAAAAGGGACAGTGTAGAGAACAAACTGGCAAGTTTATTTTTTGTGCCAGTTGGGACAGACTCTTAGCGGTATTCCCTATCTTAGAGTGGTAAACAGATGGCCTGCAACTCCTAAGCGAGCTCGTTATAGCGCTTCGATCGCTTTTTCGTGATAGGAAGATAATCAATTAAGCATGCAGCTAAATACTAACACAGTGCAGTCAGTAGGAAGAAATAATGAAAACGAGAATTTTTTTATGTAGAAATCGGACATTAACGCACATGCCAAAGAGGCTGGTCAAACAGCGTTGATGCTTGCAGTTAGTCATGGTCGGCTACTTACAGCCCGGTTGTTACTAAATTGTGGGGCTGAAATTAACGCAAGAGACGAAGATGGCTCTACTGCTCTCATGTGTGCCGTGGAACACGATCAAATGGAAGCAGTTAAACTGCTACTCTCGAAACCGAATTGTGATTCAACAATCGCAGATGCGGTGAGGTTTTTTTGGATATTTAACTCTAGTACTATCACGACAAGAACTGCATCAAAAAACATTGTAAAAATAGAAACCTATCGTGAAATAATCTTTTATCAAAAATTAAATCTTCATTATACTCGCGTTATTACGCCGAAGCGTGTAACGAGTAGCGGGGACCATCTCCTTGGCCTGGCGCCAGGCCAACACGGCTCCAAAGAAACATCGCAACGGTGGCGAGCTGTCGGCGACACTGTGTCGAATTTGACCGACCCGGGAATCGAACCCCGACTTCCTGCTCCGATAGCGGTGTCTTTAGCCACTACACTAACAGGCCGGTGTAAGAATCTTTTATATTTTCAAATTTTTACAGGATGGATGCACAGCATTGAATATCGCCATGGATAGAGGACACAATGACATAGCAATCCTTCTTTACGCCCAGCAAAATTTTAAATCAAATTCAGTAAGTGTGTAACCAAAACAGCACATGCCACGGCACGAATACACGAAAAAGCTCTTACTAACTCATTTCTCCTGCATGACTGCACCCTACTACCAGTAGCTCACCTTCAGCGGGTGTGTGGAGCCAGAAAAATTATGTGTACAGCTTAAACAAAAATCGGTTTTCGAGATCACCCATTCGCCTAGTGTGATTGTTAAACGCTTCTGCCAAATTGCTGCCATGGTCGGAGACTGACCCAGCTGTTTTTACTAACTATCAAGGGCAAACCAATATTAACGGCTGTACAATATCTGCTTAGTAAGATACGCAGCTTACTAGAAAGATCCTCTGGACTTTCATTCTCCTTGCGTGAGAAACGAAGTTGCCGAAAAATGTTTAAGGCATTCTGAGCAATTCGATTTTTAACTCCATAGTCAGGCTGAACCATCTTATAAGCATTGGCCCCAGTGTGGCTATGATTGGCACAGCTATTTGTTATTAGTAAAATGTATTTATCAGGTACTTTGTCCACATGTCCAATTTTTGCGAGCTTTAGGTTCGCGGTTCTTGGTTATGAATCATAATTATTTTTAACGCACATGCCAAAGAGGGGAGTATGCAAAAGAGGGGCACATGCCAAAGAGGAAAGTTGGGCAGTATCACTTACTGCACAAGTAAACTGACTGTTGCCAGTAATAAAAAGTATGAAGCGCAGTGGCTTTTCACTAACCTTGTTGCTTGCATTGAATGCTTATTCCTCTCACCGTTGGCTTAGTAACTAACAGGAATGACGCACAGTTACACAGTCTTTCTTTCACCTTCGCAGAGATCGGCAAGACCAAGAACTGCCTGCAAATCCATGATACCTAGGTAAATATAACTCTACGGCAGGGACATAGCAATAAGTTGATCTTTTTTCTTCACGTTTGCTTTACACGTTTGTTTTTTCAACCGGTCAGTTGGCGTAGTGGTTAAAAACACTGCTAAAGGTGCTGGAGGACTGAGGTTCGATTCCCCAGCAGGTCAAATCGGACGCAGCGTGGCAAACGTGTCGCCAACACTGCGAAGTTTCTTCGGAGTTGCTCAGGCGCTAAGCCGCCTAGATGGTCCCACCACTCGCACCATGCTTTGGCATGATACCGCAAGTATCATGAAGATTTGATTTTTTAAACTATCGATTGTGGAAATATCGTTTTCGATTTCCACTTGCTATGTCCCTGCTTTTCAGTGGTAATGCTGCTTGTTCTAACATTTCTAACCCTCACTAATGTATGCAGTTGTAATGTTGAAATAATTAACACGAAAAGGATCGAAGTGAAAAATATTGCTCACTGATATGGTAACAGCTCAGATGGCAGAGTGGTAAGAGCGTCCGCCTCGGTAGGCGTAGACTTAGGTTTGATTTCGAGTCGGGTCAAACCAATGACTTTATAATTGATATTCACAGCTTCCCTGCTTGACGCTTAGCATTAAAGGGACAGTGTGAAGAACAAGCCGGCAAGTTCACTTGTTGTGCCGTTCGGAAAGGCACTTAGCGGGAATCTCCTATCTTGGTGTGGTAGGCAGATGGCTGGCAACTCCTAAGCGAGCTCGCATAGCGCATTGATCGCTTTCTCAAGATAGGAGGAAAAATATGCAACTAAATACAAAATACAACTCAGATGGTTGAGTGGTAAGAGCGTCTGCCTCTGGAGCTGCAGACTCTGGTTCGATTTCGAGTCGGATCAAACCAATAACTTCAAAGTTGGTACTTTCAGCTTCAAGTCGGCAAGTTTACTTGTTGGCAAACGCACTACGCAGGATTCCCAATCTTAGAGCGGTAGACGGGTGACTGGTAACTAAGCGAGCTTGCGGTAGTGCTTTGATCGCTTTTTGGTGAGAGGAGGATAACTAAATATAATAAAAAACAGCAACGTGTTGAAAAGACAGAGTAGAAAGAATTAGAGTAAACAAGAATGTCTTGTAGAGCTCATTCAAACTACGCTAACAGAACAGCCCACGTATTTGTTTTATCAAAGACTGATCAGGTTTAGGTAAATTTCTGAGATGTACTCTCATATTTCGACGTTTAAACCGCTGGTCAGCACCTACATGTACTACCCCACACTTGGAGCCGTGCAAAACACGTTTTATTCAAGCTAAAACATACAATGCAAACGAACTCCTGCTGGTCATAACATCAATGCATTGATGGACATACCATTTCGTACCAACCGATTAATAATGTCCTTCTTGCATTGCAAAAATCGCTTATTACCACCACTAAAACTTGCATGAAATTAGCATGATTTCGCTTGTCGGCAAACCTATGCACACAAAAAAGTCCTTGGGATCTCATTCTTAAAGATGCCGGATTGCCGGCATTGGCTTGCGGACCCCTTGTCTGTGCAACCTGAGAGGGCCGTTGTTGATAATACAGTTTGACATTCCTTCTGGGGATTCCCAGATTTTTTTATTGGGGACTGGGAGACCCCATTATTCTCTTTTAAAACCACTGCTATATACGTGACAAACAACAAACTTTACTAACTACGTATTTTTTTTTAACAGCCCAATGCAGAGGCCAATTAAATCTTGACACTACGGTTCAAGAGATGAAGTGATAATACCGCTGCAATTGTTCCGGATTCGGAAGAATTTAGTTTCTAGGAGCAATCAGCTCTTGGTTCGCCTCTTTTGAAGCTGTTGCTGTTGAAAAGTAGTGCGTTTTTTCTTGCTTTTTGTTTTATTTTGTGCTCTACTGATCTGCCTTGCAAATACATGGTAAGATGGAAACTGTTTTATATTTAATGTGCTAAATCTTGCATATTGTGTGCACATATTCTTTCATGCAATTTATTAATTTGCGTATAGTTACTGCAGCATTTGTTTGTTACTTAAATTTTACCGATAAAAAAGAAACATTTTTTGGTATTTTGTGAAAACGTTTGAGACGAAGCTACTGCAGTCCCTTGGCTATGGCCGGCCCCCCGTAGAATCGTGCCCTCTAAAAAATGTCCGCTGCTAACGTCAAAATCCGGTCTGCAAAAAGCAACTGGCCTATCCAAAAATTAGCATCGAAGCCCCCCCCCCCACAGTTTTGGTACAGTCCTGCACTTCTTGAACATCGGTATATTCCGTAAAATGAAAGAAATGAATGAAATTATAAATACAATTTGAATAATTGTAAGCCAGGGGTGCTTGATGCAAATTCTAGTGAACTCTCACTACAGAGTAGTGAGAGAGCGAGTAGTCTAGCCTACCTGTACCACCTGCTCGTACGCCTTAGATAAGCCCAGGTTCATTGCGCAATTGCGAGCACGTCGATTCTTCGACGTCGGTAGCATTCGCTTCCTTAAACACTGCTGCCAATTTAAAAAGCTGGCTTCGCCAAGACCAGCCTTCCAGGAGCAAGAGTCTTGTGCAAGATAATGCTAGCCGCTTTGCACGAGTAAGCATTTTTCTTTACAAGATTTCTTCTAGCAACAGTCTTCCGGGTAATCTTGCGCAAGTTTCTTGCAGAACCTGTCGTAATCTGACTCCAAACGTGTGTGACGATTATCAAATGTAGCACTGAGGGATCACCAAATGTAGCAGTCGGGGTTGAAAACTAACTATGTTCCGACTCCAAGGAGATGCAACGTCCTTTTTGGTCTATTACGATACAGCAAAACATTACTAATTGCGGGAGTAGGCCTACACATAAGCAGGAAAGAGAGAGAGAGAGAGAGAGAGAGAGAGAGAGAGTATCAAGTCAAAGATCCACAATACATCAGTTTTTCAAAGATCCACATAATCAGTCAAAGGTCCACATAATATATCAGTTTGTTTCCTGCCCAGCATGCGAGAGTGGAAAACGATATAAACTAGAGGGAATAGTAAACAATCATCTAATGAAGTTATCGTTCAATGTAATCATATAAAGAACGAAATGTACAGGTCTAGTGGCGAAGTTCTTAAGTTGAATGCAATAGTCATGAGCGCCATATCAGTAGTGAATAATAATCATGCGGTGAATAGGCCTAATTAGGCATTGCAACTGTACAAAGTATTGGAACTAAGCAAAGCATTGCAATTAGGCAAATAAAAATTTTTGCGAAGTCGCATCGATATCACTACAGCACAAACCCTTTACTTGAAACGGGCTAGCAATATTGCAAACAGTTGACCATTGCATTGTATACTGTATAATAGCATAGATGGGCAAATTAATCAAAAACCTAACTTTGTTAATGCATACTCCGTTGAGAAACTTCGTACTTCCGTTATAGTTATTTCGCTAATTTCAGATCTAATTAACGAAAGTCCGTTAATTCGTCAACAGAAGTAGGTAAAGTGAGTCTACACCGCATGTAGCATGGCAACTTTTAAGTACCGGTTTCGATGTGAACCGTGGTCCGTCGAAGAAGGTTTTCTAACGTAAGTCAGGCAAATCTCAAAATACAACTAACCAAACTAAACTCGGCTTAATTTTTGAAATGGATTGCACTAATTGGTCAGAAACAGCCATAATTTACGTACGGTCAGAACATATCTCAAGCTTAGCAGCTAGAATTAATCATTGCGACCAATTTTAATAAGGACAAGTAGATCTAGGGCGATCATTTCATCGAAAATTTTGTTTATTTTAACATATTGGTAGGCTACTTCGATGCTTGCAAACGCACAAACCTCTGAAACAATCATTTTCCCGATGTTTAGTTTCCTGAAAAATCTCTGGATCTGCCCCAAATGTAGGCCTATGAGTTTACAGACCAGTTACGATGAGCAAAATTTAAATATTTGTCCTGCACAGCTACAGAGCCACACTACAGGCGATTTTGACAAGTAACTTAATTTTGATATAATAAGCTGTGATCTTACTATAGCTTTTGCAGCAGTAACTCACAGTTTAGTAAATCTTACCATTGTAATCAATTAAATCCTAATGCGAACTTCTGGGTAGAAAACTAGCAATAGGCCAGGGGTTCTTAACCGGGGGTAAATTTACCCCCTGGGGGTAAATTTTGCCTACCCAGGGGGTAATTTTTCTGAAGTATAAACTCACACAAACTTCAATTTTCAGTATCAAAAAGGTAAAAGTATTGCACTGGGGGTAAATTACCGGTATACTTTGTTTAATCGGCAAGGGGTAAAGAATACAAAAAAGGTTAGGAACCTGTGGAATAGGCCAGCATTACTGTTCTTTATTCTAATTCTAAGCCTTTTTCTTGCAATTGGATCTACGCAGTGCAAAAGCTGCTCCAACTACTGAAGTCTTTCAACTATTTTCTCTTCGCTATAGAATTCCTCCTCATACGTCAATATGCTCTTTTGTTCCACTCCAACACTACACCTCTAATTATCTTCCTCTTTTTTGTAAATATTGCAGAACATGTTGCTATGCAACAAGTTTAGGACGGTGATTTTGTTTGGAAAGTGCAGACCTGTTTTCCGCAATCATTGACGGAGCGAGATGACGCTTTTTAGGGACAAAGGCTGGTGGAAAGCCGGCAGAGCCCTTGGTCGAGATCTACCACACCGACAGCGACGTCTTTTTTTTGTTTTCCAGACCACATAATTGCAGCTTAGATTTTTGTGGTAGTGATGTATGCGCATCATGGAAGATGACTTAGTTGCGCATCGAACCCTCGAAGCCAGCTCCGGAGCCCAATGAATGCACCAACCACTGCAACTCCATGTGCCGATAGCGAGGTCCTTAACTGCTACGCTTCGCTAACCGGAAGGTCGCTATTTATTCTTAATAAATAAAATACATATAGGCTAAGCCATTGTAATTCAGTAAACTTACCGGTGCCTTGCTTCCATATTAGAACTTCAAAAATGTTTCGCAATCAGCAGCTGCAGCATTTCGCAATCAGCATCTTTGTGACGAATTTTTCTTAACCATAGGCTATTAGGTGAAAGATCGTTCTTCAGTATTTTGTTCTTTATCTGCCCAAATAGCTGAAAGTTTTCGCGGCAATTTTGCAAGCGGGGCGCCGAAAACTGCAGCGCGCAAAAAAGTGGGAAACTTTTTATTAACTCATAAAGCTTCAGCAATGCATCTTGTTGTGTCACAGAAAGAAGTAGGTTGCTGCTACTAAAAACACAAAAAAATCGTAAAAAAACGACATTACGGAAAATTGTTAGTCTAGGTTACTGAAGCACCAGTAAATTGTAGTTCGCTATAAATTGTTTTTATTTGTTACTTACAAAGGCTAAGAAAACTCTGAGGATATAACTGGTGTTAGGTTGAAGAAACCGTAAAAGGTGGAGGGAATGCGTGCTGCTGAAAAAATTTGACTGTCCTGCATTTGCTGCCGTTTCAGTTCAAGTTTATGACAAGTTTAATCTTCAAATGCCTTTTCGCACTAGTGTTGCTTGATTCTGCAAAAGGTGAGTTGTTAATTATGACTGTCGGCCAGTGGTTCTTAAACTGGGTTCGACCGAACCCCAGGGGTTCGGTGAGGCTGTAGCAGGGGTTCGGCTAAGATCAGAATAAGTTTTTGCAAAAAGGCATACAGTTGTAGTAAATGACTATCTCAGCGTGGAATGATGCATCCCCCCACCATACTCTTTCAACGCTGTTTTTGATGAATACAATTTCTCCATAATTTCAAACCTATTTGATAACAATCATCTTTACGCCTTAAGCACGCATAAATCAAAAATGTGCGAACAAAATGTATCATATTTGGTGAAGGACTTAGAGTTAGAGGCAAAAAAATTAAACAGAATTTGCCATAAAAATTGTTCAAAAAGCGCTAAAATGACCATTACAGTGTCTAAATTTTTGAAAACTTTTCGGGGAAGCATACCCCCGGACCCCCCTGGAGCCATATTTTTGTTCCTCAATTTGCTTCAAATTAACTTTCCGGAAAAAAAATACGCTTAAAAAATGTAAAAATTATATGCCACCCTCTACCGCCTTAAGAATATTCTGAATACGCCCCTGACGTGAAACATTTTCAAAGAGCTTATGCCCTTTTCCGGTTTAGACGTCTAACGTCTTTGCACTCATTTAACATTCAACCTAATTCAAAACTGCATCCCCCCTCTAAAATTTTCTGGATCCGCTCCTGGTTATAATTAAGGGTTCGATGTACGCTTGCATGACACCTGTTGGGTTTGATACTTCCGACAAGTTTGAGAACCACTGCTGTAGGCTATTAGCTGATGGCAACAGCGGATGGTTATTATTTGGGGCGCTGAAAAAACTTTGCATGGCCGAGTTGTTCGGAGCGTCGTTTTTTACGACGGCCGTGATCGTAAGGTTAAAGGTTCAACTCCCACCCAAGCCTCGTTGTTGCGTCTTTGGATAAGGTGCTTCACGATAATTTTCTTTGCTTGGTGGAATCTAACAAGCAACAAATTGAAAAAGTCTGAAGCGAAACTCAATTGGAAACAAAGGCAGCTCCTATATGCGAGTCTGGATTTGTCCTATGTACGGCGTTTCCGTCGCTTTCTCGAGACTGGAGGATAAAAATAAAAAAATCAACATCCATAAATGGGTTTAAAATGGTAGGAAATATGCGAGGTACAAAGATTACGTTCAGGTCGTGCTTATTGTTCTTCAGTATAACAAACTTCAATTTAGTACCATCGCAGTCGAAAATCAAATCTGTATTATACTCGCGATATTACGCCGAAGCGTGAATCGAAGTGCTATGTCCGTCTCCGCGGCTTAGCGCCTGGGCAGCAACAACACGGCTCCGAAGAAACGCCGCAGCAGTGGCAAGCCGCTGGCGACACTGTGTCCGATTTGACCGACCCGGTAACCGAACCTTTGATCTCTTGCACCAATAGCCATATCTTAACAACTCAGCTCTCCGGCCGGTTGTATCGCAGTCAGGTAGTTTTTTGTATATAGTTACGGTAGGCCTATTTGTAGAGGAATTTATTGTGTTAAATCAGTGGGGTGCTAGCTTTACTATGAAACTGGACTGCTTGGTGGAAAGTGCAATTTTTTGTAAAGAATGTACATCCCTATAACATTAACGCCGTGGCTATGGGGCATCCTGCATGGACACGCACACTTGAAGACTAACTTTAGTAGGGTGATGCGCAGCCAAAAACAAATCTTAACTGGGATAATGCAATATAGGCTAGTGTCTAGCTTAGTTAGAGGCCCAGAACTAACCTTTGAAATAAGTATTGTTATAGGCAATAAATTAATGTGATTTATAAAATCACTTCCATCTTCTTTTTAGGAGAAACTAGTATTTCGCCTGAAACCCTGCAAGCGTGTGATGGCGGCGTTGTCATAACACGCTCCCAGGGGCTCATAATGTCCCCAAACTTTCCCCGAAATTATTATCCCAACATGCTTTGCAACTGGACCGTTATTGCTTCAAGACATCACGTAAGTTAGATAAAGCAGATGTTGCTGTAACATCCAGTGTGCGCTTTACGTATTAATTGGAAACTTTGTTGTTTTATAATTTTCCGATGTTAAATTCTTGTGTTAGTGGTTAAACACATTGCTTTTGGCGCGGGGTACCCGGGTTCGACTCCCTGGCCGGTCAAATCGGACTCGGTGCCTTTCCAACGGCTTGTCGTCGCTGCTGTGGAGTTGTGTTGCCCAGGTGGTATGCCGCGGAGATAGGCCGCGGCACTCGTTGAAAGCTTCGGCGTAATATCGCGAGTATAACGACGATTTGATTTTTTTCGAAAGTGTTGTGTTGTGGTTTTCGAATCACGATGTTGCGAAATATGCTTTCATGAGTTTTTTTTTATGTCGCAGACCATCCGAATGAATTTTTACCAATTTCGATTAGAAGAATCCAAAAGTTGTAGATTTGATTTCGTGAAAGTGTACTTTGGAAAAATTTTGGTAAAAAGTTTTACAAAATTTGAAGTGAACCTAATTTAACAAACAGCATGGATGTACAGCAGCATCTGTGGCTTATAAACTGTAATTGAATTGATCATGCAAGCTTTGTGCTTTACCCTTCTTAGTTTGTCTTTGAGGAACATAGGCCTAATATGCAGCTGTAACCACTGCTATTATGACCTACAATTCTCAGTCAAATTTAATATCGCTGAATTCATTTTTTACGATACGCTATGCTTTTTGCACAAAAGTCCTATCGAAATGATTGGCATTGCCAGTTGCAACTGCTTATGATTGTATCAGTTACAAACGGCCGGTTGGCATAGCGGTTAAGCGCATGGCTATTCCCGTGGTAGGACTTGGATTCGATTCCCTAGCCGGTTAAATCGGACACAGTGTCATTAGCGGCTCGCCACCGTTGCGACGTTTCTTGGGAGCTGTGTTGCCCTGGCGCTATGCAGGGAAGATTGACCCCACCACTCGGTACAAGCTTCGGCGTAATATCGCGAGTATAATGAAGAATTATTATTATTTTTGATTTGTTACGTATCGTTTGCTTTTAACTTCGAAACATGTTTTACAGTACGCAGGTGTTGGATTCTGCGGAAGAATTGCTCCACCAGATATATTGTCAGTTTCCAATCAAGTATCTGTTGTGTTTTCGTCCGACGCCAGTATGGCTGAGAGAGGCTTTCTCATTGGATGGGAACTCAAAGGTACAAAATGTGGCTGTTGGTATCAAGCAAAATAATTGCAATAGCAGCATAGCGTACTAATGTATGAGATCACAATTTGAGTATGATGCGGAAAGCCTGTGAGCTTTCGGAACCAGTTAGACTGCCTGAACATGCGGCCATTGGACAAGGTGAATATCTGGTACACTAAACTGCATCAACGTTTGTTATTAATTGCTCTAAAACGTATCTAGTCGTAGCAATACGGGCTTACAGTGCTAGTCCTGGGTGGCAGCTATACATTATCACTGATTTTGTTTAGAGAGTTGCATGGATAACGAATTTTCTTGTTGGAGTGGTTTTTGTATCAACAGTAGATTGCAATGTGATCAGCATATTGACTGTCCGGATGGCAGTGATGAAATTGAATGTGGTGAGTCTGTTTAGGCCTACGCATCTTGCGATAATTGCATGATGTAAGGATTATCGAGATGCTACAAGCAACATTAAAAATATTAGTTGTCAGTAACAACATTTTGATAAATTTTTTGTTACGCGATTTCTACGCTTATAACTTTTTTTTTAAATCACTTTGGTCTATTTAAGTTGTAGCTCAATGTTCTTCAGACTCTTCCGAGGTTTAAGCTGTGATGAACTTCTATCACCGATTGATAGTCCCCGGACCCTGTGATAGAGGGCCATTCCGTCAGGAGCTTGCCTCACTGTCACACATAAAAAAGGGGTCGTTAAATGGCGTCCTCTAGAAAAAAGACATGTTAACGTCCAAGTCGTGTCTTTGAAAAGCATGGGGCTGCCGAAAAACTAGCCCCGGGTCCAACCAAAGTACAAATACCAGCTTTGCCGATCGACATTTAAAAAACAGCTATTTAATCCTTCCAACTTGTTTTACTGGGCCATAGCCTGGAAGCACTGTGTGCATGTGCCCTTTTCTAAAACTTTCGTTTATTGCCTTCGTTTAAATTGTCGTTTTTTAGCTCACGCTTCCGAAGATGATGTTGAAGAATGTGGAGTGCAGATCAATAGTCCTCGCTTTCCAGCGGTTTGTTTTTATTGAAATATTTTTGTCGTATTTTCCGGTTGAGTTTTGCTTCTGACTTCCTTAATTTATTGCTTGTCAGGTTCCACCAAGCAGAGATAATTTATGGTGAAGCATCTTATCCAAGGACGCAACAAGGAGACGTGGGTGAGGGTGGAACCATTAACCTTGCGATCATGGCCGTCGGAAAACCGACGCTCCGAACCACTCGGCCACGCTACCATTGATTTGTTGCTGACCATGTGGTTTGTCTTGTTTTCGGTCTTGTTTCATGTTCTACGGTGTAGATTGGATGGTAGTGATATGAGATTCTCATTGATCACTCGTCGTGGTTTGTTGGTGTTATGGCTTCTGGAAAAAAAGATTAACCTGGTAGCCTTTTAGTCAGCGACGTGGCAGAGCGGTACTGCGCTCAGGTTACAGATCCTAAGCGACGTGTTCGATTCACGGCTGGAGCTGATCGTTTTTGACGTATACACCGGGTGGCTGCTGACTCAAGAGCGCAAGCTCACTTCGCTGTCTCCCTCAAGCTGTTGAATTTTCGGTTTAATATTACATAAAAATAACTCTAGTTATTTAATGACGTGATTGAATTGCTAGTGCTGTTGTTGCTGCTACCATTTAATTGTTAAGTATAATGTAGCTGCTTTTTGTCTATTCTTTGTATGTTGCATCATTTCGATGTTATTATGTTATTAATGCTGTTATTAAGGGCATATGATAGAGGTTTGGAGCGTTTTTAACTTGCGATTTCAGTGAACTAAGTAGGCCTAAATGAACTACTACTAAGTTTTGCAATTTGCATCGTGTAAGCGTTTACAACATTTTTTTAGAATTTCCAAGAGCCTCGGATTGTTTTTGGAAGTTTAGCTGCTGCCGATTCTTGGCCTTGGCAAGCCCGCTTGATTAGAAACAGTAATTTAAGAGGAAAGTGTGGAGGAAGCGTAATCAACAGTCTGGTGATTTTGACCGCTGGGCATTGCGTGGACGATTTTCATCGGTAAGTAGACTGTAATGCGGGACTTATTCGGTTCGTAATGGTCAACACAGTTGCTTTAGGTTGAACTTTAGGCACTCTTAAAATGAGGATGATTTTATTCTTTAAAATTAGTTTCGTCAACCCACACCATTGCCAATTGGAAAAGAAATGAAAGCATTTTTTTTTTTGGAACGATCCGCCTTTTTACGTACAGAGATCGCCGAAATTGCCATCACGTTTTTCTGTGCTATCCAACTTGCTTATACAATCTCGAGAAACTTTCATTGTGATGCAATAATACGGGTAGTCAAACTTTTCTGCTGCGTTGCGCTTGAATCAATGACAGACTCAAAATGCAAGCCTGTACAAAGTCAATGAGCACTTAAAGCTGGAGTCGTCTTGTGATGGCATATGTCGTGAAGCGATTGTTCTCAACGGCTATCAATGGCTGGACAAGACAACGTTTCAGCCCAGAAGGCATTCTTGGAAGAAAATTGTTGTAACGCAGGCAGATGATCCGCTTGCGATGTCATAATTTTCAGTTAACCGAAGCTGCTAGTTGGCGTAGTGATGCAAGACATCGCTGCAATCGGCGCGGAAGGTTTTGGGTTCGATTTCTGGACCGGTCAAATCGGCACTGTGTCGCCAACGGCTCGCCACCGTTGCGACGTTTCTGTGTTCCCCAGGCGCTAAGTCGCGGAGGTGAGCCCCAGTAGCGTACGCAAGGGAGGGGATCGGGAGTCAACACCCCATCCCTTAGCGATTGTAGAAAAAACGAAACCTTTCTTGTATAAAACGAACCGGCTTTTCTTCGTCCGTAGCTCGCCGAAATTGCTACCGGTATCGTGTTTTTTCTGTGCTGTTCAACTTTCTAATTTAATCTCGAGACACTTTCATTATGTTGCAATGCAACTATACCGGTAGTTCAACTTTTATGATGTGTTTCTTAAACTGTATTTTTGTCATTAAAGCCGCTGTGAAGCAATTGGTAAATAGAAGTTTCCTTAAGTGCGGTGTATCTGCACTATGTAGTAACTATAGTTGCACACAAAGATTTTTTTTATGAAATTAAATCAAATCTTCATTATACTTGTTTCATTAAATTCGCTGTGGTAGGCTACCGAAGCGTGGTAGCGAGTGGCGGGGCCCGACCCGACCGCATCGATACCGACCCCGCGGCTTAGCGCCTGGGCAACGCAGCTTCCAAGAAACGTCGCAGTGGTGGCGAGGTGTTGGCTACACTGTGTACGATTTGACCGGCTTGGGAATTGAACCCCAAACCTTAAACACTTCGCTATAACCGGCCGGCTTGTTGAAAAATTATATTAAAATATAAAAATCTAAATTAACACTGCCTTAAGTGTTAAAAATAAACTAAAAATACTGCCTAGGAAAACCAGACCAACAAAAAATTTGAAGAGGCCCAGGGGCGGAACGGGAAGGAGGGAGGCAAAATCGTTTTTACGTACCGTAACTGTGTCAGGAGCTGGAGTGTTCCGTTTCCCTAACACCCCGATTATGTGTTTGAGAGTATCTGATGATATCGACTTGTTTTACTTGTTTACTCCCCTAGCTACATTCTGTTTGTGACGAAGCGAAAGCTAGCCTGCTTTAATCAGTTAATCATCCTATGGCCTAAAACTGAGGTCAACTAAAATTTGTTCAGTAAATTTTTAACAGACGTTTGGTGGTACAGAATTTGAAGATGGCTTGAAGTAGAAGATTCATTTTTCCCAAAGCTTTTCATCTGACACTCTTCAGGGGAAATCGTCAGAATGAAGAATAAGTGAACCGAACTGATTTAAAAAGGGAAAGAAAGAGTTCTGATTGGTTAGAAATAGAGAGCTATGATTGGTTGGTTAGAGCTATGATTGCTACTTTTATTAAATCTCTCATACCTATCCTCTGCAAACAAAAAGATTCGTTTATTCTTTGAAACTATCTTAACTCTTTGACTCTCTAGCCAATCAGAGCTCTTCTGTCTGATTTTTATTGGCTACTTCTAACTAACCAATCACAGCTTTCTATTTCTAACCAATCAGAACTCTTTCTTTCCCTTTTTAAATCAGTTCGGTTCACTTATTCTTCATTCTGACGATTTCCCCTGAAGAGTGTCAGATGAAAAGCTTTGGGAAAAATAAATTTTTAACCACGGCTTGACTGCTTGAGTTTCTGTGAAACTCTTTTCTCTCCTTATAAATAAAGCGCAAAAAATCAAGCAAAATGTGAATGATATACCGGTATCTTGATTGTTTAGTCATGGCATTATGTAGCTTAATCATGGTTAGCTGCAATTGTGCAGTAATTTAGACTAAAAACATCACAATCCGATGCACTTTATTTCTAAACTACTGTAATTGTAGTATCTTTACCTCATCACAATTTGATGTGACTGAACCCCTCCATTGAAATATCCTGCGTACGCCACTGGCGCTGATCATGAAAAGCCTTGGCGAAAATTAAGTTACTGCAGAAAATACCGTAGAAAATTTAAACTACTTCTCATGCAAATTGATGGCTGCACTATGTGGTCTCTGTGGCGCAATCGGTTAGCGCGTTCGGCTGTTAACCGAAAGGTTGGTGGTTCAAGCCCACCCAGGGACGAAGTAAGTTTTTTGCATTGAGTGTAACGACTTCACTTTCCGGTATTCGGAGGTTAAGCAGATTTGTAGCTTGCTTTGTGCTGCCACATTTCTTTTCCATATTGAAGGGTCTTCGCAAATGCTTCTTATGATGCATAGGAAATATAATGCCCTCCACAAAAACCTTTTCAATCGTAACGTAAGTCTTATGTGCTGCTGGTTGCGTGAGCGAAGAGACTAGATAGAGAAACTGAAGAGTAGAATTATTTTTGCGCTAAAGGTAACGAATTCAATACTGATAGTAAAACTTTTTGAATGCATTTAGTTAACCAGAAATAGCCGTTCAAAGTTTAAAGTGATAACGCACTAAGAAACAATTTACGCATTGAGGCGTGCAAAAGTTACAGCTGCAAAGCATAAATTGTTGCTTAGTACGTCATCACCTTAAACTTTGAATGCCTATTTTTGTTTAGCTTTTTTTGTTTGATGATGATGATGCAGTTATTTTTGTTTGAAAAGAATAGGTATTGACGCAAAAACGTAAATGCAATAAAGTACAAAAAATTAAAGAACATAGCAGATACAAGTTCTTTTCAGTGAGAGGCTACGAAAGACCATGAATCTGGGTCCGCAAAGCGAGGCTGGCGAGGTCATCGAGTCTGTAACCTCTCACTACCCAGAGTCTAACTTACTTACAGGTTTTAAAAATTTAGCTGAACACATTTAAAAAATTTTACTGTCGGTTTGGAATTTGGCGTATTTTTGAAGTCTTCAGTGAAAAATGGTTCTACATTGCAGTTCCCCTTTAAAAATTAAAAAGAAATGCGGCAACGCATAAGTAGGCTACAAATCTGCTTAACAATACAGCCGTTGCGTTTGCAGTTATTATTTTCCCTAGCAATATAAAAATAAAAGTTCGTCCCTGGGTGGGCTCGAACCACCAACCTTTCGGTTAACAGCCGAACGCGCTAACCGATTGCGCCACAGAGACGACGTGCTGCTAACGATATCAAATTGAATTAAAAGTAGTTTGAATTTTTAACGGCACTTTTACGGCAATGTAATTGTTGCTGACAAGTGACCAGTCATCATTTTCAGATTTTTGCCGTTGCAGGGAGATGACTTTTCCTTACTTAAAATTGTTTGAAAGTGATTTCGAGGTGAAGCATCCATATTAGTATTTCAGTGGATGTCGAAGCGTTTCTGTCGCTAACTTGTGGCATTTAAATAAGAAAGATGAAATTAATCATGCAATATTAAGGCGAAGGAGAAAAAATAAAGCCACTGTAATTTTTAGAACTGGACGTTTGCACAGCATAGATTCAGTTGTCATAATCAGCAGTGTAAGCAATGCAGTATGGAACTGAAATTGCCTTGCACTGCTTGTAATTACGCCTATCATTTTTCTTCTCAGACCTGAGGAACTTCTTGTTCAAATTGGAGCCTTAAACAGGTCTGTTCCTGGATGGAAAAGTCGTCTGCATGAGTTACGCTCATTTGCAATACATCCTCTGTATACAGTGAAGTAGGTTATATAAGTTTGATTTATAGATATTTTCAATAAAACCACTACAGCTTGTTTCGTTGTTGCCCGCTTCTCAGCTGTTTGAATAAGATAACCATCTGAGGAGCCGATAACGGCGAAACAGGCTGTAGTGGTTTTACAGTGATTTTATTCAAATACATGCGATTCAAGCTCTAGTTAGCAATAGTTATATAGCACTCTTTCAGAAGAGATTGAACCTCACTTTAATTTGTAAATCGATAAGTGCTTATTGCAATATCATTTGCTGAAAAACAGGTTGATGTTTCGTATTTTGGGGTTGTCTGTTTGTAAGTCTTCCAAAGCCTAGTTGCTTATTTCGAATTTTACTGAAAAAGATATAGGTAGGATGCGGTCGATATAGGCTATGTGTATTGTGTAACTTAATGATAAAATTGCACTCAAAAGTGGCTTTAGGAGACGGTGGAGCAGCTACCACTCGTCGTAAGGCCTTCATTTTCTTTTCATGGTAGGCCTACTTCATACGTTAAGAACTAGGGTGAGCAGTCGTAATGAATCTTTGTTGAAGCAAGTAGAATAGCCATAAAATATTTTGTAGAATCATTCCGAAATATGTAGCCTGGTGCGCCCAGGGCCAAATCAAGACCATGGGGGCCCCCGGAAGATAGCCCCTCTTCCCCTTAATCCGGCCCTGGATGCGTGCTTCTGTATGTTTAAAGAGTATTGAGTGCTTTGTTTGTAGCAAATGTTAAAATTATTTGGTTTTAGGAACTTTCTCAATGACGTGGCAGTTTTAGTGCTGAAAGAAAGGCTTACTTTTTCCGATCTAATTCGACCGATTTGCTTGTTAAACGTTCAAAATCGCGATTTCGAGCTTCTCTCAACTCGATGTGTTACCACTGGTTTCGGAGATATTGGTAAGAAATCATATTCGGACATTTAATGCCTATTTAGCATCCGATTTTTATTTTAGTTTGAGGTTAAATTGAATTGCTTAAGTATGAAATTGTTAGTCGCATGGCATAGCGGTACCGCTCGTCAATGATCGTCTGTCATGTTTCGATTCGCGGTTAAAGCAGGCCGTATTTGTGTTTATTTCGAATTGCTGCTAGCTTCAAAAACTCTCTTCTGTGCGGGGCGAAGTTTTTAACCACGTTGTATACAGTGGTTTTTTCATAATCACCTTAAAATCTGATTCTAGATCACACTGAGGGAAAGATTTATCCAACGCAAATTTTCCAAGCTCGTATTAGAATTCGAGACCACAAACAATGTGTGGAAATATACAGAAACATTAAGGTACCTGTATCTACTTCTCAAGTTTGCGCTGGCTATGGCGTGGGAGATGCCTGTCAGGTAAAGACTGTTTTATTTGTGCACAAACTTACAGAAGCTAATAGTTCATCGCTATTGGTGCGAGAGGTCTGGGGCTCCATTCCCGATCTGGTCAAACCGGACGCAGTGTCACCAACGGCTCTCCACCGCGGCATCGTTTTTTTTTTTTGGAGCGGTGTATGGCGCTAAGCCACGGAGATGGGCCCCCCACTCGTTACACGCTTCGGCGTAATACAGTAAGTATAATGAAGATCTGGATTTTTTTTTTAACTTTGCGTTTTGATGGAGGGTTGCAGCACATTGGTTTGAAAACACGAGTTGTTTTCAATAAATAATTCTTACGAACAATTCTTGCTAAGATATTTCCAGTCATCAGTCAATAAGATAAAACTTGGCCAAAAATCAAATTTTTATTATGCTCGTGGTATCACACCTAGACGTGTAACGAATGGCGGAGCCCCACTTCGAGGCTTAGCGCCTGGGCAAGTTAGTTAGTTAGTGTCTTTTATTTCCGTACCGTCAACACAAGAATAACATGCATAAATAACATACAGTATAATTGGACAGCACGAGAAAAGGGAAGAAGCAACAAAACGATAAACGTTGTAACATGCAAGGGGAGAATGGAAGATCAAGAAAAGTAACATGAGAAGCATGGTTGCAGCACCCGACAATAGAGATTTATCAAATAAAGAAAAAGAACACACACACATACAGCACAGAAAAAAAAAACGACGGTCAGATAAAAAAAGACAGCTAAGAGAGTCACAGATTCCACACTGCCATGCTATGGTGCAATGGTAGGAAAACATGACAGTGTGTGGCCTTTCAAGGTTAATCCAAGTCGTAACAGCGCCTATAGAACTGAAAAGCTGACGGAGAACAGAAGCAAGAATAAAACACGTAATACCCGCCTTAATTATCACGAGCGCTGCCGATAATAGAAAACCCCAAAAGGCCCAACAGGCAAAGAAACCTACCAAAAGAAATCCTGTCCAGCCAGACCACCGATTTAAAAACATCCCGTGCCATGAAGCAAGATGTTTGAGAACCAGTGAGCTAAGCCGTTTCCAGAAGTCTGTGATGTGGGCAGCACAGCTAGGACATCGCAGCGGTGGCGAGCCGTCGGCGCCATAAAACTTAGTGTTCTTCAATATTTTACCGAAAAAAGTAGTTTATCTTGGCCTCGTTTTCTTAAGTTTGGCTGATGAGGGCTAATATTCCAAAACAACGCTGTCTCGCTCCACATAACTGTTATATTTTTGTTTGTTATTAGGGTGATTCTGGTGGGCCATTGGTCTGCCTTCACAAAGACAATTACCATTGGTTTCAAATTGGAATAGTTTCATTCGGTGTTCGATGCTCAGATGATAAGTATCCAGGAATCTACACCCGAGTGTCTGCCTACTCTAAATGGATCAGAAACGGTAAAAAAATTGATAGTCCTAGCTCAATTTCTTTCATTTGCACCTTGGCATAAGATCCAGCTCAGCGTAGACTGGTAGCAATGACAAAGGCACCAGAAGGAAGCCGAAACGTCCGCCCAATTTTTAGCTGTTTTTTAACTGTGTTATTTGTAATTCAAATTGATAGTGTGCGGCCAAAATGACTAGAGTATTATCACAACTTGTTTCTTAGAAACAGCTCAGAATATTTATATCTTGTCACCCTTTTAGCGAGTCTTAAATAGATTGCATTGCGCGCATAAATGCCGTCGTGCGCAAGTGCTAGTTTGTTTCAGTTAAAGCTTAATGTTATAAAGGCAAAGTTGCTATCATAGGGCTAAGTTTCAAACGCTTGATAGCGGCGAACAGACATTTTGCCTCGAAATCGTCTAAGACGTTATACTTATTCGATTAATCCAATTGCGTTTTTTCTCAATTTGATGCTAGCGTGTATTCGTCAACAGCGACTTAGAAGGGAAGAGGGGCACGGAGTTGCCTCCCAATTTTTTGGTGTTTTTTTGGAGAAATCTATCACTTAAAGCAAATAGAAACGGGTCCTTTCATTGTCAAAGTTCGCCTCCTCTGGCCCCCCTATATTTTTCGCTGGGTTCGCTCCTGTTCGTCAAACAAGCATGATAATGGTGAAACATCTTTAAGCTTTCTGAGCTTGAATGCAATATGCCTGCTTATAATTTTGGCTGGTCTCAATTCGATCTATTTATAGTAGATATTTCATACAAGATAAAACCTGAGCCATATTGTTTCGGGATTACATCCCTCATCAGTGATAACAATCATAGAGGACCATATCAAAAACCACACGACAAAATTACTTAATCTGGCGTTCGGGCATTCGTTACTGTAAAAAGGAGAGCAGTTACAGAGGACAAAAACGAAAGAACACACAGATGGTAGATATTTTTTAGAAATGAGATGGGCAGAAGCTTGTTACGATGTCCATGATCTTGCTGGTCGAAACAGCACTGTTACTTCCGGCTCTTTTACGTCTCCTAATTATCCGAACAATTATTTTAACAATTTGGATTGTGCGTGGACTATTATCTCGCAACAAAATAGGGTGAGAAATTTGAATGTAAAACACACGATTCATAAACTCTTAAGAAAACCTTTCAAGTACCTGGGACTCCAATTCTTCAAGATATTGGCTCGCGCAGCTTTCAAAGGAGGAGCATATTGAAAAACAAACAATGTAAGACTGGAGACTCCTAGGTTTTTTTTATTGAGCCCCAGTTAGGAAGCAGTATTTTAAAAAAATCTAGAATGCTCATAGCTACCGTACAATGCTTTCAGCAGACAAAGGTGACGCTTTAAAACCCATCTAGAGGGCAGAGGTCTATACTTTGGAAATAATAAAACTATTAAATCAAAAAATTCAGTCTTCATTATACTCGCCGTATTACGTCAAAGCTCCGAAGAAACGTCGCTTCTGTGGCGAGCCGTTGGCGATACTGCATCCGATTTAACCGGTCCGGTAATCAAACCCCAGACCTCCCGCACCATTAGCGAGGTCTTTAACCAGTCGTTCCGCGTGATTAACAGTTGCATTGTGTTTGTCAGATTGGTTATGCCAGACTGTCCCATTCGGTCTGCTCCCTCTTTTTTAATAAAAATATATTGGAGCATCGCCCACTTCGAAATAAATCTAAACCCACCTGCAAAAGAAGTCTTAATAGGCATGGATCGATGGCAGACTTCGCGCGATTTCATATCCTCTGGCAAATGAATTGCTGAATTATTTTGTAGGTGGTCAGGCTAAATTTCACTCGATTTAAAATGGGAGATGACTGCTTTCGACAATCTGGAGATTATGTGTCAGTTTTTACCGATAGAACAAGGGTAAGTTGGCCCGTTTAGTGAAGTGTATGGACAACGTTATGCAGGCTGTATCTTGTTTAAGGTACACTTATGTGGAATAGTAATTTTATGTTTATGCTTCCGCTATAAGGTCTCGTCTGCCTTGCTCTGGTTAGGCTAACTTAGTTGTGGGTTGGATATTTAAGCTAATTTTACTGATCGCGTGAAAGTAGGAGCAATCATTTAGAAAGGAATAAAGTTGAGAGGTTGAGGATAAGCAATCTAATAAAAAGTCTGGAATGAGTCAAGCCTGGGTTTGGGTTGACTGTGCAGTGTGCAAAGTAAGGCTGTCAAAGTTTTGATGGCTTTGCCATAAGTTTTTTGTGGATTGATCTATGATCATTAATCAAATCATACTGTACTATTAGCTGCAAGATATTTTCGCTCGTTATTCAAATTTTGGGTACTGATAAATTAACAATAATTTTGGTTTAGATTCTTCGTTTATGTGACCAACGAACTCCAGAATATATGACGTCAGACGCTGGCAACGTCACAATAACTTTCCATAGTGACAGCAAATTAACAGAAACTGGGTTTATGTTTAGCTGGCAGAGTAAGTGAAGATTTTTCGAAGCATCACCACCAATAAATCACAACAATTTGCTGTAGGTGGTTAAAAGTTTGTTTCGCTGTATCACATATATAGTAACCAGCAATAATTTAGGGGATGGGGAAAGGCTGGGTTTAGATAATTTGCGAAAATTTTATTTTCCCTTAATGATTGATATCTAAAAAGGAGTAGTGCCCCCAGTGCCCTCCCCCGGTTGCGCCACTAAATATGGCCTTTCTACACACATAATTTGAGATTAATCTGTATGAATATTCTGACGTTGTAACAAACATTTGTACAGTAATAATTACGCTGCTGTGTCGACTGTTACGCATTTGTTTCAAAATTCGCTTTGTCGAATACTCTTTTAGTATTGCCCTCTGTTTCGTTCTATACTTTTGAGCATTGCGCTCTATCACGCTCTGTCGAATACTTTTTCAGTACTGCGAGTTCACGAAGTATCTAATGCTAACGAAGTGGTTGGAATGATAAGTCATGATGAATAAAAGAAGGTTGCATCTTCAACAAGAAAATGAATAAAAAATTAAAATTTGTGTTGGAAATACAGTACAAGGTTTGATTTGGTGTTGCCAGTTTTTTATTTTTAAACAAAATTTAATTGCTAAATAGGTTCATGAATTAACGCTTGCGGTCGCTTATTACATGAAAAAGTTCAACTATTAGTTAACTTTTTCGTAACTTAACGTTTTGATAGCATACTGTAGGTTTAGCTGTCATCTTCAGCAGTATGTGGTATTGGTTGTGCACTGCGGAAAGATTACTGGCGTTTTCAATGTAGCTACCGGTGCCGGCTGAGTTACAGCCTCGCAACCGGCCGAAAACCTTTATTTTTTACGCCATAAGTTGAAAACTAGAAAGAAAACGATAACTAGAGTAAAGTTAAGATTGAGTAGCGTAATGTTCGGGTCAGCACTAACAGCTGTGATGCCGTAAAAAAACACATTGTTAACAGCAACCAAGTGAGCATATCTGCTCATTTTGTAATCATTTTTCCGTCAGATGGTGCCTGTGATTAAGTAGAAATCTGATTTTTACGTGGAGTTGGCAATTTGAGCGCCTAACCTGACTTCACGGGTTCGGTGCTCAACTAGGTCATCCGCCATGATGCATGTAATTCACTAATGTGAAACTTAATCTGCGATTGAATGCGGCTTAAAAACAAAAAAACTTGGTCGGCCGAGTGATCGGTACGTTGGTCTATGGGACTACGGGACCAACCTTTGCAAGTTTAATTCTTACTTAGGTCCTTGGCGATTCATGTACTTTACTGGCTTAAAACCTACACTGCAAGTATGTGTATCTTTGAAAGTATTCGAATCAAGTACCTGTACCCTAGTATGGGTTATTTTGCGATAGGTGGCGGCTTCCTCAGAATGTTTGCAGATTTATTGTATTTATTGGAACAAAATCATAATAAAATTATTTCAGCCTGTTTCGCCGTTGTGGGCTCCTCAGGTGGTATAAGGTAATCTAGCCATCGGAAGAGCCAATAACGACGAATCAGCTGTATTAGTTTTATGATGATTTTATTTAAAAAAATGCAATTCAAGCTCTAGCCAGCAATTGTTATTGAGCAGTGAGCACTCTGTCAGAGATTGAGCCTCACTTTAACTTGCAGTTGCAGACTTTTATTGTCTAAAATTGCTAATGTCACAAATGGGGTGTTTTTGCTTTCTCAACTAGCTCTGTTTTGTGACAAAAGATCAAAATTTTTGCACACAAAATAATAAAAAGAAGCAAGTATTAACTTATTTGATTCCATTGGATTATACTCGTATTACTTGTTTTGAGTAGGCTTATTGTAGGTGGCCGTTAAAGCTGTTGTTTCCGTTGTGTGAAGTTGTGACTGTCAACATTCCTTTGCGGCTGTTTTGTGTTATTATTTTTACGCCTTGTGAAGTTATCTTTTTTGACATTTGGTTTAATCTTGAACCAAAAAGCTATTTCATCTTACTCAATTTTCAATTAAACTTCGAAACAAAACCGCGCTGTAAAAACAACACTAATTTCTCGTATCATCATTCTTGACCTAATGTCACTGCCAGTGCTCCTTCTGGGGTATTGGATTACACTAAATCCGTCACAGAGTAGCACAACGCGTTTGTGTGTTTTGACAGTAAAAGCCTGCGTGCCGTTGTATTGTCTTTTTGATCATTTTTGGTCTTAAAAATACAATTGCGATGGTAACACAGTCATGGTAAATTAGGTGAAAGAGTGTTGATCTTGTTCAAACACACAATGCATCTCACAAAACTCGTAAAATACTGCAGCACCTGCATATATTTAAAAACTTGAATGTTATTTCGCGTGTTTTTTGAAGAGCGGTTTCTTACTTGTTGCGAAAATGATCTCATGCGGCCAATGGAAAGCCACCTGCAAATGCTATTAGAAACAAGAAACATTTACCCTGACCACGTATCCTGCATAAGTAGTTCCAAAGGCCCACGAGCTCTTTGCCTTATGATCAAATTTTTGATGTCATAATTGCAAAAACTTGATTATAACATCAAAAGTTTGATGGTGATGCAGAGAGCCGTGGGCTTGTGACCTTCTTAAACTGGACGTGTGTACAGCGTAACTTTGGACAGAACTAAACATATTTTCAAAAAATGTTTTCAAAATTGGGAAATGTTGATATTGTTTAAAGTCTCTTGCAGCTACAGGTCGTTAATTACCGCAAACACTCCGATTAATTTTTTTTTTTTTGTAGTGAGGTCTACGGTTGTTGATTACTAGAAGGTAGTCGTACTGAGTATGCCTACATTGCACTCAAAATTAGTTTCATTCAGTGGTGGGATTTAGCGAGAGCTTCCCACGGAATGTTATTAGATCAACGAACCGGCCTGCGTTGCTGTTTATACTGCTAGGATTAGTTGAACCAGGACCGACTGAAAATATAACTTATGTGGTAGAACCGGCTGACAAAAAGTTAAATACCAGTTCTGGTTTCATTATTTTTTACAGTTTTAAAACAAAGATCAGAACTTATTGTGGTTGAATAAAATAATCTTGTTAGCATATCACATAATTGCGCAAAAACTGGTAAAGCTTAGGATTCTAGGTAATTTCTTAATTTTTGGCAAAAGCGCCGCGAGCCATGGTAATATGAATCTCCGACTGTTAAAATGGCGGAATAAACAATAGACCTCCCAGTACATTTGTATCTGGTTGAAGCATACTGGAAGTTTTGTTTGTCTTTTGGACTTGAGCACAGCAACGAAATCAGCAACTGTTTTACCCTGAGCTATTTTCGCTAACCCTGGAAGTGTAAATTGTTTGGTTTTATTCATTATTTTTGCATATCCTAACCGTGGGTAGTTTGTTTTGAAAAGAACGGAAAATTAGTCTGCTTACAGTTTTTCTACACAATTATACCATATCCACATGCCCCGGTTAAGTGGTTCCAAAGGCTCACGCACCGGGCCGGATTTACGTAAAGGCTAAGCAGGCTGAAATCTAAGGCCTCGGAGAAAATGAGGGGCCTCATCACGAACATCGAAGACCTTTTCTTTTGACCTTCACCGATTTCTGGTGGAAAAAATAGGAGTCTGCGGACATGAAGACCTTTTTTTTGGTCTTCACCGATTTCTAGTGAAATTAGCCTAAAGCCTCTCATTTCTAAATCCGGCCCAGCCCACGGACACGTAGAAAGCTCGTGAGGCTTTGGAACCGCTTAAACTGGACATGTGGACACTGGACAGGGTTGATTTCCAACTTATACATTGGGCCCATCGGCCTATTAGAGATGATCCTAAGTTTATACCTTGGGCTTTGACCAGACGTGCTACATACCAGTACCCATAACTCTAAATTCACGTTCTTTGTTAACTCAAGTAGAAAGGTGTGAAAAGAATTGATTGAAATTCTTGTCCACCTGAGAAATATAAACATTTACTTAACTTCACACCTTGAAACAAAAGAGTACAAGTTGAGACAGTGTTAATTTCAGTTATAGGCGATAAAAGGAGATCTAGTTTCGCGCGAAAAATCTTTCATCGATTGTCAGAAAACAATTGTTTGACACCTTAATGAATAAGAAGCGAAATGGTATCTTTTTGAAGAGGTGCACAAAAAAGTCTGTTACTTTTGACAATGCTCTTAAACAGATTGTATAGAACAGATGGCAAAGACTCACAACTTTTTCCTGCTATTCAGCTTAACAATTAACTCATCGTCGATCTCTGACCGTTTTCGGTGTGTATTAACTACAAAACTGAAATACAAATCGAAAACAGCAAGTAGAAATGATGTTTCAATCGTATAAGATATTAGAAAATGGCGTCAATGGAGGCACTCTCTTTGCTATACTTAATGTTGAAATAACTACACTAGTATGGACATGTGGCACAAATGTCCCAGGAAAGAAGAGCCAAAAAACTACTTTGTTCAACACCGGTTTATCGAAGGCCTAGAGGCCGTCCCTAAACTTGATGGCGAGATTACGTTGAAGATCTTAGTTGGTCTCGCCTTGACATTCGATCTGAGCATCTACCCTTTGTCGCAGAAAATCGAGATGCTTGGAGGCTTCAACTCGAGCTGCTGCCGCCGCGACCCACCGAGACTAGCGGGTCTAGAAAAGTAAGTGACAGGAACTATTTTTACGGGGATGTTGGAAAGACAGCTTAATAAACTTTTAGCAAATGTCGGACCACTTTACTTGGATGATCACGAAGTTCAGGAAATTGAATTACAATTTCAATAAAAAATCAAATTTTACAAGTTAAACCACTTTTTTCAAAGCCTGTAACTTTAGTTCTTCTGAAGCTTACGTCATTGAAATAAAACTTGATAAAATCGCTTAAAACGATTTGTTGTTGCTCCCGCTCTTAATGGATGGTAAACCGATCGTAATTTGGTGTAAATCAACAGGTGTCAACTACAGATTTCTTTGTTATTGTTTTAAGAAGTACTTGTGGTCTATTTAAGCGCTAAAGGGTCTTTGGAAATAAAGCTCCATAAAGTTTTCAGTGATCTATCAAAAAAGATTGTTTTAGTTTAAATGGTTTCAAGTTGAAACGAATAAAAAACAAGCTTCTTTAAGCTACTTTATTTTGCGATAAAGATCAATTAGTTTCCTCGTTTCGTATTCACAGAAAAATCCATTAACTCTTTAGCAACGATCTTGGTTTAAAAATTTAGTAAAAGACGGAAAAATAAATTTTTTACTACTTTTTATTATTTATTCCATTGTATTTCTTATTTCGATTTTTGATCGATTTCTTCATTTTTATCCTCCTATCACGAGAAAGCGAAGGAGGCGCTACACGTAGGACCGACCCAGACTCGCTTAGGAGTTGCCGTTATTTCCGAGTTTTCCGGTTGAGTTTTGCTTTTGACTTCTTCAATTTGTTACTTTTTGATTCCTCCGAGCAGCGATAATTACTGTGAAGCATCTTATTAAAATGCGCAACAACGAGGCTAGAATGGGAGTTGTACCATCAACCTTGCAATCATGGTCGTCGTGAAAAGGATGATCCGAACCACTGGGCCACGCTGCCGACAAATATGTTGCAATTTGCAGCTTGAAACTGCTGTAAATTTTGTTACGGAAACTTGAGTACACAATTTGCTTCAACAAAATTTAGACCAAGTGTCAAAACAGTGGTTTTCAACTCTTTTGGTGGAGCGGAACCCCAATGAAACCATTCAGAGACTCGAGGAAGCCTGTGCATCATTTAAACTTTTTAATTTGCTTCAACGCAGTTTTAAATTGTAAACTTGCGAAACCTCTGGACTGTACTGGCGAAATCCCGGTTGAAAACCAGTATGTCAAAATAAAATTCATATTTGGCTTAGCCTATGCTGAGAAAATTTGATCACCTAAAATCTTAAGTAGAATTAGTCATGCGTAAACTTTTCTTTACTTAACTCCATTCATGCGTGACTAAATTAACGAGGTTTCAAAATAAGTGACGTAATTTTAAAAGGCCAATCAAAACTTGGGCTTTCCTCTGTAATAACATTAAATTTGGATAAGCAAACTAAAGGAAACAAAATCGAATTATTTCATGTGCTTGAGGTTTGTTTACATAAGTTTCGCTGTTTGATAAGTTTGTTCTGGCGCATGAGAAAGTGTGATTGAAGTAGAAAAACCCGGAAATTTTGCTCTGACTGTGACGGGTTCGATTCACGACTGGAGACAATTGCGATAGCATGTTTCGAGTGGCCGCTAACTCGAAGAGCGCTAGCTCATCTCACAGTTTTCTTCAAGTATAGTAAAAACTTCTGCATTCAATTTCGGCATTACAAGCGATTAGCATTGTCTTCCACCTTCTGTAAATGAAAATTGAACTGCTTCTTTATGTGTTTTTCTATTTTATTGTGAAGCTTTTGTTTGGAGAGGAATAACAAACAACATATGAAAAAGTTGTTTCTGGAAATGCTCTCGGCCAAAATTTTTGGAATGCTTTTTGTTTCATGAAAAATTTTTTTGCCAAATGTTCCATTGTATACTTACGTCGTGGTAGTTTTAACGTTACAATATGAACGTAGTACCGCCGTTTAAGGTTTTTGATTTTCTTTTTTTTTTAATCAATACTCTAGATCGCCAATACTAAAATTTGTATCTTGAAAAAACTTTGCTTTGTGAATAGTTATCTTGAATATTTTTAGTGTTTTTATTTGAAAAATGTAAACAGTCCCATACAAATTATATTTTGATAATGGTCCGGTTTTCTTGGGAAAACCAAATGTTATTTTAAGCGTTCCGTTTTGTATCCAAACTTTAATTGACAAACCTGGTGTCTTTTGTACTGGCAACAAATTGGAAAGGATCTTATTTCTATTTTATCGTTTTATCAGATCTATGCTTTGGACTACCTAACTGCTAACACCTGGCCAATTGTATATAGTGAAAATGGAGAGCACTAAGTAAGTGCAATGTTGTTTTAGCGACAAGCTGATTTGGTGTAGCATTTCTTTTTAATGAATCAGTTTGCGAAGAACTCTGTGTTTAACTTAATTTTAAATCTTGTTAAAGAACTTGAATCAGCTTGCCAGATCTTGTCTTTCGGTCGTTCTAATTTCAAGACGCGCTAACGTGCAATTGCAAATTTCGATCTTGGCACAGCGGCGTTCAGCGCAACTCTTATCGCATAGGTAAAACTGATTGTATGTGGAGCATTGGGATGGGTTTTGAAATTCAACTTTAATAATAAGATTATAACCAGTATATTAGTAATCATTTTACAAACGTTTCGATAAAAAGTTATACTATCATTAGTTCAAAACTACATAAGCACTGTACACTGATGATGGTATAAGTTTTTACCGACACGTTTGTAAAATGATTACAAATATACTGATTATAATCTTATTATTTCATTTGACAATCCTAATTTATCAATTCTGCATAATTTACATAAAACTTTTTGACGATTTTATAGCTACTAGTGCGTAGGACAGAGGCGGTCCCAGAATGTTGTTGACGGACGACTTAAAGTCAAAAAGTCAAAAGAATGCTTATCTTACAATTATGTGCTACCAAAATGTCGAAGTTGGCCTACTAATATGTAACAACAAAATTAAAAATAATGGGACTGGTGCTTGAAGCCTTTTGGATGGACATAAGCATTCTGACATAGAGCTCTTTTTTAGAACAGTACTCGAGGTGAGGAGAGATGCGGGGGATGCCATCCTCCCGGAAAACAACACCACCTCCCGATAAAACATTTAAGCGTAAACTATTTCCCAATAAATAATGATCGTACCTCCTTTATGTCTGCGTGAAGAGCTTGCACCTTCCCCCAGTAAGTGTTTTTACAACTCGAGCACCGCACGTACATCACCTGTAATCATTCACAAAGCCCTTGATGCATGTAGCAAGAAACTAGGCCGGATTTACCAATTATAGGCTGAGCAGGCTGAAGCCTAGGGTTTCGGAGAAATATGAGGCTTTGTCGTGCCCTAGGGCTCGACTCGATTGCGGAAAACCCTTTTTATTTTTCGAGAAAGACCATGAAAGCTTTTCGGTGATCGACCATAAAGACCCATTAGTCCGATCACCGATCAATTAGCCTATTTCCATGTGCACATGTTGTGAGCTTTGTTCGATGAGTCAGGTAAAATTTTGCTTTTTGTGGGCTAATTTTTGCAAAGTCGTAGGCTTTCCAGGCCGCAGCTAAAGGGATAGTCTTCAAAAGTGGGCCTTCAGAAAGCTGTCCTTAGTCCGGCCCACTTTGAGAAAGTGCACATTTTTTGTGGACATGGAAACAGGCTAATTAATCACTAGCGGCAGTCGTGGAATCTAAATAGCCTAGGACTTCTCACTGTCTAAATCCTACCCTGGCAAGAAGGGAGGGTCATGGCATGCTTGGAATATCTCAGAGGCTTAATATTTATTAGTGTACCGGCATATTGACAACGAAATATTCAACTCGATCTAAAACCTCAGGAACGTCTAGTCGTGTTGTTGTAATATCGTGTTGTATACAAAATTTACTGTTTGATGTTTATCGGAAATTTGTTTACTAACAAGGCATTGAAAAAAAAACAGAGTCACCCAAAGGCCAACATTGAATATAACCGTGTAAAACACAATTTATGCCTTCCTTATGATTAATTTGGGACAAGAAATTTCGCTTATGTCAAATGAATAATATCAATGAAAGATTTATTCGACGCATTCAAAGGCAGTTTTTATGTTTTATATGCCTCAAAATAATAATTTGAAGTAGCCACAGCATGATTTATAGTTTCGAAATTTATCCTAATTTTGCGGCAAGAGGCAGCTGTTCTTTGGCTTCACCGCGTTTTTTATGAGTAGCTCGTACTGAACCTGGATTATGCTTCATTTGTGATGGGTTCGATTCACGGCTGGAACAGATTGTGTTTGCCTTGTGTTTTGGGTGGACCAGTGACTTGAAGACGCAAGCTCTTTTCGCAGTCTCCCTCAGCTGCTGTTGAATTTTTACTTCAATAATTTCAAAATAGCCTCAGTTATTGGGTTGATAAACGTGGGTTTATTGGTAATAAATTTGAACTACTACTGCAGACAAGATTGCAAATCAGCTTTAGCAAAACAATGTGTTTTACATTATTTTCTCTACTTTTTGTAGCATACCGGAGGTTTGGCGTAGTGGTTAAAGACATAGCAGCGTGGAAAGTCGTGAGTTCGATTCCCGGGCCAGTCAAATCCGACACTGTCGCCTACGGCTCGCCACCGCTGGGACGTTTTTGTGTTGCTCAGAAGAGAAGTCGCGGAGACGGATCCACCCGTTACACGTTTCAGTGTAATACCGCGATTATCATGCAGATTTGATTTTTTGTAGCATGTGGAGATGACGTGATAACATTGTTATTGTGCTTTTTAGCAAATTTTTTGAATGTTTGCTTTTCCCATTATTGCGGCTATATGTGAATGATTTTACAAGATCTCTGCTGTGGTTAAAACGCGGCTTTATCGTTAGTTTAATTTTGCGCTTGTGATTACATCTTTTTCTTTCTGTTTACATAAAATTTGCCTGTTTCAACTACTTGAAACACTCTCAGTTATATTCGTCTTTTTTTGACGCTACTGCTGTAATAATACTACTTCTAACGCATCGGTAAACACACCTGAGAAAATGTTTTGTGTCATCATAAAGCTTTTTCTTACATCATAGATGAAATGCAAATCAATCAAAAAAATCCAACATGTTGGATTTTTTTCAAGAATACAATGAATATGGGACGAAAATAGCTTAAGGAGGAAAAAATAAAACCGCCAAGATTCTTCAAACTAGACGTTACGACCACTCTGCTGATGATGATTGCTGAATCTATGTTGTCGAAACGTTTAGTTTTGAGAATTACTGTTTTGCCTCCTTCATTTTTTTTATATTTTTGGAATATTCGGGATGTTGGATTTGTAATTTTAGACCTCTACGATTTCAAAAATTCAAATTTACGGTAAGTTTATTGAAGAAATTATTAAAACGAGCAATATTACATCATCAAATTTTACTAGTCATTTTAGGACCATATCAAATTTTGACCTTAATAACTTCTCTTCAGCGAAAACAACAGATTTAAAACCTTTTTAGACAGAAAAGTGGGAAACATTTCTCTTTAATTTGGATATAAAACTGGGCAATATCATTGGATTGTGTTTAACCAACAGGTGACATAGTGCAGCTTTTACTTATAGGCCTGCTGTGCTTAAATGGCTGGCCTGCGTTTTCATATTTTAAATCAAGATACCTTCTGTATAATCGTGTGTACCTTATTCTTTTGTACCTAATACTGTATTAAGCAATTTTTTGATATATAAAAGATGTGAGTATTATTCAAAAGGTCAAATTACATAATTTCAATTGAAATTCTAGAACTTCCCTCACAATCGATAATCCGTTTTTCCGAAACTTCGAAGGTGGCAGCGTTCTATGAAAACTGTTTGAGCCTAATAAAATGTTTTTGAAAAAAGTAGATAAAAATTTTGTGATTTACTTTACTTGCAGAGTTAAAATAAAGCTCAGTGAAACGATGTTTGATATATTTATCAACGAAGTTTCTTGTCATATTTTATTGAATATTTTTGAACTCCGAAAAATCACACTCTGACCAATGACTAGAATTTAAGAACCCTTACCCTGTCCACGTGTCCAATTTTCGTGGGCTTTGGGTCGTCGGTTTTAGTTTCTGCGTCATAATCAATTGTTTCATGTCGTAATCATTGTTATAACTATGACGTCAAACAGTTGATTACGATGCAGAAACTCGAACCAAGGGCCTAATACCCATAATCTAGAGATTCACCTCTAAACTAAAACTAACCTTTCCGGCGTAAAGTGAAGCGCTAGAAAAAGTAAATCCAAGATCATTCAAATGACTATGCATCGGACAGAGAAGCAAGTCTTTAGCTGAAGACGATGTAATGGCAAAACTACATTTTCCCACGCGACTGTTCGATCATATAGGGGATTATTTACGCATAATAAGAATCTGGTGTTTTGTGGAAGAAATAATTTATTGAAATATCCGTTGCAATTTTACAAAGTTGATAAATTTTTGGCAGATATTGACTTAAATGGAAATTCATTGATCTGAAATTCATTATTATCAAGAAACATAACATTTATGACAATAATTCGTCTTAATAATTTAATTGCAATCTTAAAAAGACCAGATTTTTTCAATAAAATATTGATTTTTCAAAATATTCGATGTGCGAATTACAAAAATGCCAAAATCTCTCACATGAGACTAAAGCACAGTATACCATTCTCTAAATATTGAAAACTCATGTTCTATGAAATTATGCTCAATATATTAATGAAAATTTGTCAATAAAAAGCTGATCTGGGAAATATAGTTGTCGAAAAGCATGGAATTAAAGCACAAAAGAAAAATTAAGACAGCTAAAAAATTGTTACAGTACTCCCTCACCAGATTTTAAAAAATTCAAAACTAACTTTTTATTATACTCGCGGCATTACGCCGAAGCGTGTAACGAGTGTCGGGGTCCATCTCCACGGCTGAACTCCTGGGCATTGGGAACACAGCTCTGAAGAAACGTTGCAGCGGTTGTCGTTCGTTTGAAGTCTTTAAAACGAAGGAAGTTCCTTGAGCCATTTTCGTATTGGTTCATCTCGGTGGGTGAGACCTCTTGCCATGTGGGGATGGGTTCAATGGGCAGACGACGGTCTGCAGTTTGTTCACTTGTACCACAGCTGCAGCTAGGTGACGGTTTTAAGCCCCAGCGTGATAAACAGGAATTGAAGCATCCAACTGCTGAGCGCAGGCGATTCAAGACAGTCCAAGCTTTACGGGGAAGATCTGACCCTGGGGGCAGACTGCTAGCAGGTGACATACCGAAGTCTGCAAGGCGGGAGTGTGCGGTACTCCGACATTATTCCATTCGCCCAGGATGTTAAACTGTTCTGAACCGACCAAAGACTTAGCATGACGGATGAACGGTTGTGAAGGAAGTCGTTGTCTAGGTAAGCTGTTGTTCAGGATGCGGGAGTGGAGGGGGTGATGTTCGGCGGCAACAACTTTGTTTACAAACTTATGAGTAAGTTCTCTGTCTAGGTGTGGTGGAGGTATTCCGGCCAGGACGGGCAGGTATTCGATCGGGGTTGGTTTGAGACATCCAGTTATGATACGCATGGTATTATTTAGAACTACATCCAACTTTTTAGTATGCTTGCTTCGGCACCATGCAGGGGCCGAGTACTCTGCGGCACTGTATACTACCGCTAAAGCACTGGTGCGAAGTATCGAAGTCTTTGCACCCCAGGAAGTTCCAGCCAGGTATCTGAGTAGGTTGTTCCTCGCTGAAATTTTGGAGCGTAAACCTTCCAGGTGTTGACGTTAGGTGAGCTGACGATCAAGCTTAACTCCCAAATAAGTGGGATGACTCTGGTATGGCAGCAGCACGCCGTTAACAGAGATGTTTAGCTCTTGTTAGCTTACCTGGTGTTGAGATGGGAAGCAGTAGTTGTGGTCTTCGCTGTGCTGAGTTTCAGTCTCCATTGGTCCAAGTATGCAGAGATGTTCATCATATCTGACTCCAACGTTTTCTCGATCTTATTCCAATTTTTATCCACGTACAGCAGCGCCAGATCATCGGCATATCCATACTGTTGCGACTGGGTGTGAGGTAAATCGCTAATGTAGATATTAAACAGCAGGGGAGATAGAGTAGAGCCCTGGGGAACACCATTCTTCAAAGATGTTGGACGACTCAAACGGCCATCACTGGTTTGAAGAGTGAAACGCCTGTTAGAGATCAGCTCTTGCAAGAAACGGACCATATGATGATCCGGAATCACATGAAGCATTTTTAAAGTGAGCCCACCAAGCCATACCGTATCATAGGCTGCAGTTAGATCTACTAATACCAGTCCAGTCTTCTTTCGTTCTTCAAATCCACTCTCTATGTCGTCGGTCAAGTGGATTATTTGATCGACAGTGGAGCGACTAGAGCGAAAACTTGCTTGTGTTGTTGGAAGGGACGGGTCTATGATTGGTTCCAGTCGTGTTAACAACAGTCGTTCGAGGACTTTGAGAGGGACACACGGAAGGGATATCGCCCTGTAGCTTTTTGGATCATCTGCGGGTTTTTTGGGCTTGAGAATTGCCACTGCGGAAGCTTTCCGCCTTATTTTTGGAATAACAAGTCGTTGGAGACATGCTGAATAAAATTTACTCAGCCATATTCGGAAGGTCTCACCACTGTATTTTAAAAATTCGGGAGGAATTTTGTCAGGACCCATGGCTTTCCCGCATTTCAAGTGCCCAGTAGCAGAGTCCGGATTCTTGTGTTGAAAACGGAACAGTTAGCTCTGTATTGCATGTTGGGGATGCCCAGTGCTGTTTGATTTCACGTTTCACGGCCCTGGTGACGTCCTTGTCCGCGTTTTTGAAGCGGCCGTTACAGAGCAACTGGTGGGCAATTGCATTAGGAAGGACTGGACACTTTTTCGGTTTGTTGGAGCGCCCAGTCAATCGGTTAAATGTTTGCCAGGCCACGCAACTGGAGTGGGAAAAATCCATACTTTCCACCGCTTCTTCCCATCGTTTCCTCCGATTTTGATTTAGATGTTCTATGAGATCGTTTGCTTTGTGATCAGCTTCCGACGGTCTGCTCGCATTTACAAACTCGTCATACTACATTGGCTTTCCTGGTCCCATGTGGGATTGTAAGATTTTCTTCGCCCGCGAGGTATGCACTGTTTTGCGATGTTCAGCAGTAGCTGGTGCATCATTTCGTAAGCTTCACTGATATTGCAAGTCACAGGTAGAATGCCAGTTTCAGGTTCAGAATGCTTTCAAAAAGCTGCCAGTTCGCCTTGCGGAAGTTCCATCGCTTTAGTGGGATAGTTTGTGTGGGTACGATAGGATTTAAAGGGGAGATGAAGGTTGGGCGATGTTGCGAGCGAGGAAATGAGTCTAGCACGATTCTGCTGGGTAGAGGGCCATCCAGATTAACAAAAGCTAGGTCTGGGTTGGTAGTAGTTCCCCATCGTGCAGATCGGAAGCTATCTGGTTGCTTGGGGTCAAAAACCAAACGGGAGTTACGGGCTGAAGCCCAGTTCTCTAGGGCTAGACCATCTCTGTTGGTTGCATTGTAGCCTCACTCAACACTATGAGAATTGAAATCGCCAATATACATTGCCGGAGCCTCCAGGCAAGGAATAAAGTTTTCCTGGAGTCGAGTATTTGGCGGTTTGTAAACGTTCATCACATTTACTCCCTCAATCTTCACAATGGTTCATTCTAGGTCTTTACCTTCTCCACAGGAATCTACGTACACCCAGTTGGAAGAATTACGCGCAAACGTAGCTGTCCCGTAAATGGCACTATTGGTATGGGCAACTAGGTCATAACCACCGATCTTAAGGCGGTTGGCGTCATCTGCATGAGTCTCTTGTAGGATGATGGCAGTAGCATCATAGGTTACGGCCAGATGGTTGATGATGGAAATTTTGGCCTTCGTGATGCCTTCAACCTTCAGCTGGAGCAGCCTGATACCACTCCGGCAGTCTGCCCTGACAAGGGCACATGCTCGGGAGTGACATCAGGCGCCTCAGACTGTGGAGAAATTTCGAAACGCTTTCTTCGTTTACTTTTCATTGTTATCATTAGCCTGCAGATAGTTACCAGGGCTCACCACGAGGAGGTTGATGACCACGAGGATGTTGCAGCGGTGACGAGCCGTTGGCGACATTGGTTCTGATTTGATCGACCCGGAAATCAAACCCAAACCTCCCGCGTCGTTAGCGTTAAATGATATTAGATAAACATTATTGGTTGGAAAATGAGTAATTTGTTGCAAAGTAAGCCATTTCGGATTAAAAATCTAGTCGCTCTATTTGTCACTACAAGAAAGTGCATAAATTCAAATGTCTCATTGAAATAGTTGTTTGTTTTATGACGTCGCAGTGTGATGATCAAAGGCTCATTTTCTTAGGAATAAATTTCAATTTTTCCCATTCGTTGCCTGGCGAAAAATAACCTTTGTTCCGTCACTAAATTTATGTCTTTCCTACGGACTGTAAATATTTTTTTTTTTAACTAGAAAGCAAATTTTGAGCCATTCAAGCATTGAATGCATTTACAACCCGTCTAGCATTCCATCGCTTTTAAATTTTGGGCGGTACTTCGCATAATTTGTAAAAATTTTTTGATTCATAAACCTGCCGGTTGACGTAATGGTGAAAGACATCGATAACGGCGCCGGAGGTCTGGGGTCCGATTCCCTGGCCGGTTGAATCGACCCAATGTAATCAACGATCGCCACCGCTACGTTTTTTCAGAGTTGGCTGCCCAGGCGCTAAATCGCGGAGATGGGCCCTGCCACTCGTTACACGCTTCGGCATAATACTGCTAGCATAATGAAGTTTTTTTTTTTTGATTCTTAAATTGCCTGTCCGATGCTTTAAAAAAATGCAAGGCTTCTTGTACTGCCGAATTAGAATTTACGATAAATGTTATTGAGTCAGATACCCACATAATTTGTTTGTAGGTTTGTAATTACAGTTATTGAAATTTACTTTGCAATAAGCTTACATTTACTTTAGTCTTGGCGAATTGTCAAGTATTCTCTGAGGTGACATAGACGTCTCTATTGTGATTAACGGTGCATAGATCGTGTTATTGACAATTTTTTTAAATTTCTGTAATTATGCAAGCTGTTTCGCCAATCTTGGTTTACGTACGTACAAACGTGTCTTGAAAACACAGTTGTTTTTGAAGAAGCTTCTGGCCGTAAAAAGTCATAATCAAATCTTCATTGTACTCGAGATATTTGCCGAAGGTTGTAATGAGTGGCAGGGCCCCATCTACGCGGCTTAGCGCGTGACCAAAAGAGCTTCGAAAAAACATTGCAGGCAACAAGCCGTAGGCGACATTGTGTTCGGGGTATCGTCATTCTGCAGCAAGCTCAACTTCGAAAAAATTCAAGGGTAAAAAATAAAGAAAAATTAATCAATATTCCTGGACTACGGAAGTAAAAATCGTTTTTGCTCATGTTTATATAGTTTTATTGCACGATTATTTCTAAATTTTTAAGCCTTATTTTCAGCTAAAAGTGGGTTCCGGTTTGATCGAACACTGGGGGTGACCAGCTTGCTGCAGACCGATAAAAAATCAATCAAATGTCTTTTAAAGTAGCTTTGATCAAATACAACTTGTAGATTATGGTGATTATGTCAAATAAAAGTTCAAACTGTTTTTTCTTGGTGACAACAAATCTTGCTGTTTATTAAAGTCTTGATGGCTAAATTTTGACTGGCGCCTTAACTATTTGCGTTGTTATATTATGAAGAATATCATTTAGTATCTCGGATACCGTTAAGCAAAACTGAGCTCTGAAGACCTTTATTTGACAATATATATATCACAAAAGTATTTCAAGAGTTTTAGTTCATTTTTTCACCGTCTCTGTGAAGTTTCTGATTTGACCAAGTACCGGTATAAGGAAAACTACCGGTAAATATCATTACTTGAACAATGCATTGCTTTGAAACCAATCAAATTTTAAAGTAGATCTAATCAAAACTGCAGAATTCAAATCAAATCTTCATTATACTCGCGGTATTACATCCAAGCGCGTAACGAGTGGCGGGCCCATTTCCCCGGCTTAGCACTTGGGCAACACAGCTCCAAAGAAACATCGCAGCGGTGGCAAGCCGTTGGCGACGCTGTGCCGATTTGACCTGCCGAGAATCGAACCCTAGGCCTCCCGCACCTACAGCGGTGAGCTTATTAACTGAGTTAACCGGACGGTTAAACTGCAGAAATGACCTATAAATTTACAAATTATGTTAAAAATGTGGAAGTAAAGGGACATTTTTGAGGAAGGTTCCGTTTGTCAATGCCAAGTCTTTGCAACACATGATCAGATTTCATATGCAATAGAAAAATAAAATGCCCTTAGTCGTTTTTTTTTCCGATATATTTTGGATATATGCATTACACAGCAGCTTTATCAAAAAAATTACATGAAAATTTGATTATAAGATGAAGTCGCTAAATTGTGGCTCTGGCTATTGACAGTTATCTAGCACTCTGCCAGAGAAAGTTGAGCCTTGTTTTTTACCTGATATTTTGATTGCTGGTACATCAAATTGTTATTAGTTCAATAAGAATACTGATGATGGTTTTAAACCGAATTCGATTTGTGATACGTCAGCGTGAGCAAGTTCATTGATAGATTTTGTGTTACTGTATCTACTTCATAATGTAATTAAGCTGTTTCATGTTGCAAACAGCTGTGAAAGACTTCATTCGAAAAACAACGGTGAAAGGGTTTTTCAGTAACTACTGTAACAAGTAATTGTTTTTTTTTAGTTGATTTGGCGGTCTATTTTTCGAATTCTTCATTTATTCAAGAAAAAAAAAATGCTCACAAGCAATGTCTGCACATGGTTTTATCTGCTTCATGGCGGTAGTTTTGATATGGTTTTGGTCGTAAAACTTGTGGACAAATCGTTTGACAAAACTCTTTCATGTTTCCGCAGCATCTCTGTGTTGGACAATACGTCATAAACACATGGTTGTTTGCAACGCTCTGATTGGCTATTACCTCGGAAGCATTTCTATGATGTCACTGTAGTTCTTAAATCTATTCCACGATGAATCAAAACTACTAAACAAACATATATATCATTTCTAAAGTAGTTTTACTTTTAAACCATCACATGAAATTTCAGCTAGAATGAAGTAATTAGTGAGAAAGACGTTGGAAAAATGGTAGAACAGCTAATATCGGAACTCAATTTATGGAATTTTTGAATACTTTAATTGCAAAAATAAGAGCTAATAATATTGGAAACGTATGAATTTTTTGAAACGTTTCGATTTATGCATAAGCCATTGTCAATCGTACTCAAATAGAAATAATTTTCTTTCGAATAAGATTAACAATGGTTCTAGCGTAAATCGAAACGTGTCCGAAATTTCAAATGTTGCCGATATTATTGGCTCTTGTTTTTGCAATTGAAATTACCATATGATTGCATTACCATTTTTTGCTGGTATTAAAATCGAAACTAATTTTAAAACTCTTGCACACTATGCTTATTAATTTTGACGTATTAGTCTGAAGACAGTCTTTTCTAAGTATTTATTTTTCAATGATTTGTTTTTGAGTTTGTGAAGGTCATTAGTCTTGTAGGCTGATACATAAGATTTTAGCGCTTAAATTAAAATATAATTGTTTTTATCTCAAAAATTTTGTCAGGTAGCAAGGGAGACGTTTTGTCAACTATTAGACAACTGTCATCTTCGACAGTGTTATAGTATGTTTGATTTTCATTAAGCGCCATAAAATAATATAATTTACGTTCGTATCATTGCAATGTAATCTTATTTCAATGCTTCCGGAATTTGATTTCAAAGAACTACCAATAAATATTCACTGATGTTGGACAAACCTGAAATAAATCCGCTCTTTGAAGAAAGGCTTTCATTTTACTAAGAGGATCAAAAAGTAGACTAATGCCTTTCCAATACAATGAATTACTGATTGTCAAAACGTATGTTTGCTCATAAGAGGATATCTTAAGTTGGAGGAGCGTAAGGGGGTAGGGGGCATTGTGATTTGCCCCCTGACTTTACCTTTTAGTAAGAAAAAATCACAGGTTGTTAAGTGACTGAACTATACCAAATTTTTATCTTGATTTTTTGCAGTTTTATGCCCCCGTTTCCCCTTTTAAAGTTTCATGCTACTCAAGTGCTAAGTTGTATGTCACAAAGTTAGGTCTCTCCTTGTTTTTTTAACCAATGGTTTTGTTGCTCATAAGGCTAAAAATTTTGCATCGTCAGGTCAAAAATTTCAAAAACTTTTGTCAGGTAACAGGAACAACATAGTGAGGCGTTTTATTGAGCGATAATGTTAAATTCACTTTTATTCAAAGCTATGTAAACAAACAATAAATATCGTGCCTAAAGTTAAAAGCTTGGTTATAAATTGATTTACTATTCACCTTGTAAAAATTGTTCTTAATGCGACCCTTTTAAAATTGCTCGACTTTCGCTTTGTCAAACCAATTTATACAATTGGAATCTTAACGATTTTTTTATGTGGCTAGTATTATCGAATTTCGTCAACATTAAGGTGTCATCTAACTTGGATATTACTAATAAATTTACGTTTTCCCTAGTACAGGTAGTTGGTAAATTCAATAAGAAATCTGTTGCTTACGGGTTCCTTGTGCGTGATGATGTGTTTTGGTTGGAAGATCTATTCAAGAAACCGCTTTGTAAGAAAAAGAAAAAAGAGCGACCCAGTCAGCTGTATCTTGGTAAAAACAGCTGGATGGAGTCTTACCGTCGCATTTAGTTTTCATTTTACGATGAATAATAATGAGAGTCGTACGCTAGGTAAAATTTTAAATCAACATGTTGGAATCTTGTGTGAAGCACGTTATATTTTGATACGTTGAGGCAATCAATATTTTTATCAAGTTAAGAGATTTCAAATCGTTATTTTTAAAACAAGTTCAGTGCTGAACAGCTAGTGGTTGTACAACACTTTGAGTGTGATACTTTTAAAAAGACGTAACCAAAGCTGAGTGAAATTCTGTGAATTTCAAAGGCGTTTTTCGAGAGTATAAATTGTTTGAATAGAAGGTTCAATTTAATGATCAAATATTAAATTTTACATTTTACCTGTTCTATTGCTATTTTAACACAAAATTTGACAAATTGTTTGTGATTTATACAGGTTATCTAGAGCAATTTATCTGCCTATAGTTCAGTAACTCAGCAACTCAGAAGTTAAAGTAGAAACATTTGGAATTCGTTGCCAAGTTTCAAGTATTCGTGTTTGAATTTATGAGATTCCATCTTATTGGAGGTGTCAAAAAACTATTTGGTTTCTTCTGTAAACAAGTTTTGATTGAGCAAATTCGAAAAAGGTTCAGCTTCTAATATAAAACGACAATGACAGTTCAGAAGTGCTCTGATGAACTGGAAATGAATGGAGAAACATTAAACAAAAGGCAAAACTCTGCTTATCCATCTCAAACTGGACAATTAAGAGAAATTACCCAACACTGGAAACGAAACAATCCCTCTCATGAAGACATTAGAAAAAAGAAGGTTTCTAATAATCTTCAAGAATTAACAAAGGATTCGAATCAATTAATTATGGAACAGCAAGAGGCACTCAATATGACGACCAATTATCGCAGGAACAAAGCTGAAACAGCAATATCTGCTTTCCGGGAGATTTCTGCCATGGAATTCATGAAGAATGCAGTTCAGCAGCTCCACGAAAAAGTTGAAACGTCTTCATTTTCTTTTGGAAAAAAACAGGATAAAATTAATGCGGAAAGCAAAAAGCTTAAAGGTAAATCTTGCAAATTTTTGTTAATTGCATTTAAATTAAAATTCTTCATTGCACTCACAGCATTACGTTAAAGCGGCGTGTAACGGGACCAATCTCCGAGGCTTAGCGCCTGCGCTTCATAGCTTCGAAGAAACGTTGCGGCGGTGACGAGACTTTGACAGAGCTGCGATCGAAGCCCTGACCTGCTGCACCGTTAGCCAACCTACCCGTTAATTACATTTATGTAAATAGAAGGTTGTGATTGCTTGCAACTGCTCAAATTCAAATAAACCTCTTAAAATTAGACCTTTTTAAAATTAATTAATTAATTAATTAAAATAGACCTTTTTAAAACTAAACTTCGGGAATTCATGTAATGTTTCAATCAAATTTATTTACCACCGAGTCCTAGCGTAACGTTTATCCGAATAATATACAACAAACTAATATTAATGCAGCTCAATTAGTATATCTGCATTAAAGAATGGAGTGCTTAGTGTTCATGCTTAACCATTTGTTTTTTTTTTTTCGTATTTGCAAAAATTAAATTTTAAAGTGTTTAATCGTATTTTCGTAAATAATTTTTTGACATTTAAGCCAGGTATGTAATATCAATCAAAAATTATTTCAACTTAACATCAATAAACAAAGTTTTTTGCTTGTTTCACCGGGCAATAAAGACTTAATGTCGTGTATGTTGAGAAATTTGAAGATTTGTCCTTTCATCACATAAATCTCTGATCAAAGCTAAACCCATGTATGTAATTAACACCCTGTCAAGACGACTTAGGAACATTAAACAAATCTTGTTATAGATTTGCATCTAATGTTTATTTTTACATCCATGTTATTTTTAGTTTTGTTAGTTCGTGTAAGCTTAATAACTTTTCACCAATATAAATGATCCGTTAAGTTTGAGCTAACTGTGTAGTAAACTTAGTGTTGTTAACTTGTCTCTATTAATTTAACTGAAACTTTTTATAAGGAAACTGAATTTGCCGGACAGAATTTAAAGTTTTTATTCGGTCAGTTGACGTTGTGATTAGAGACAGGGGTTCTTGGGTTCGATTCCTGGGCGTCCAAATCGAACCACTACAACATTTCTTCAAAGCTGTGTTGACCAGGCATTAAGCTGCGTAGTGGGCCCCGCCACTTGTCACGCGTTTCAGCGTAATACCGCGAGTATGATGAAGATTTGATTTTTTTTTTATTCAATTGGTTTTCACTAACTACCAGTGAAATTAGCTGGCTTTGTATTTAATCATAAAAGCATGAAGTTTTTAATCAAAAGTCGTAATTGTTTATTAATTTTGTCCGCATTCATGTATGGAACGTTTGTTGATCATGGATATTGTTTGTTTGGTATACATTCTAAACAAAAATTATTTTACGTTTTAACGAAACTTTTTATATCTATTCAAATGATTTTTACTAGATAACCCCAAATATTATTGAACTAATTAAATTTGAAATTGACCTATTTGCATCTAATCAAGCATTTTGAAAATAGCGTCATAAATATTGATTATAATAATCAGAAAATCCGTCACCAAATGAAATTAAAAATTAAAAACCCCCAACAGGCTGTTTCGCCGTGAGGCTCTTCAGGGGGGACGCTAAAAACTATAAATGGTAAAATCTAAAACCTCGTTTGATTATAATAATCAGATTTTATATGGCTGAAGAATAGATTTTGTGTTGTGAGATGCTACAACTTTGTTTAGAGTGGGAGTAACCGCCATTTTGAGTTCTTTGAAACTAATGACGTGATTCTTTTTGATCCAAGTCATTGTAACAATATCTTTTGACTTGTGATCAGTGATTGATGTGAATCAAAACTTGAAAAATCTAAATTATTTGATTGCTAAATGTAAATTTTTTTTGAATACTTTTTTCCCAAAAATGTAGCTTAAAACTAGATAACAGTTTTCCAACCAATGCAGTTTTAAATTATTTAACTACTGAGGTTATATTTTATACAATCCTATCGCAAATGTGTTTTAATCATTTAATTACTTCATGGTAGCACTTCAATTACTCGAATTTTTTTTGGTTTAAAGTTTACTTGATGTTAGGTTCAGCATGCTTTGAAAATAATGTTGCTGACATGTTTTTTCCATTGTAGATACTACAATGGTTGGGAATCACAATGGAAGCACCTATGATTTTGCAGCTTCTTCTGAATCAAGCCGTGATGCTGCTTCTAAAAAACATCGGGACGCAATTAGAATTCCCCCTGGTTTCAATGTAAACTTTCCCGTAGAATCGACTCTTGGTTCCCCGATGCACAGAAATTTGTCAACCTCCCTCAATCAAGAAACAGATGAGGATGATTTAAATCCTGTTGACCAATACAGCGAAGCAACAAGCCCCAATCAAGATTCTAAAGATAACGTTTCAGACGGGGACAACGACTTGAATTCAAATGCAAAAAAGCACGTCAAGCCACCGTATTCTTATATAGCGCTAATCACTATGTCAATTCTGCAGTCACCCGAGAAGAAACTCACTTTAAGCGGAATTTGTGAATTTATCATGCAACGATTTCCTTATTACAAAGAAAAGTTTCCAGCTTGGCAAAACTCTATACGTCATAATTTGTCTTTAAATGATTGCTTCATCAAGGTACCACGGGAGCCAGGTAATCCGGGCAAAGGAAACTACTGGTCAATGGACCCCGCTGCTGAAGATATGTTTGACAACGGGTCGTTTCTTAGACGGCGGAAACGTTTTAAGCGTGCTCCGCGTGACTCTTTTCACGATTCCATGTTTGGGGCATCTTTAGATGGAGTAACCACTCCATACGGCAGACCCTTTGGTCTTGTTCCGAGCCAGCAAGCTGCTGTCATGGCCGCTCTAAATCCTTATGCATATATAAACCCTTTGCCCCCATCAGTGCCTCTATTAAGTCCTGAGGTAACTACAAGGCAGGCTGCGTTGTGGGGGTTCGGGTCTTCTCCTTTTTCTGGATTTCAGGGATCAAACCCACTGCTAAACCCATTTCAGCCTTCCCCAAATGTGGCTCTGTCTAGTAATCAAAATTCTATGTTCAATCCTGCAAACTGTTTGCCTGATATTTCTTCGCTGAATCAAGCATCAAGTAATAATAGATCTACAAAGAAATCAAACAGTTTTTCGATTTTTTCAGTCGACTCTTTAATCAATAAAACCTCTTCGAAACCAGAAAATCCCAAAACTAATGCTGAAGAAAGAGTAGATGACAATAAATCACCATTTGCTTCCGACAAATCTTCTGCTTCTGCATCTCCAGAATTGCCATTGCAACAAAATTCCGAACTCTTCAAAGAAACAGCAGTCGGCTCATCCAATTCACCTGCTATTTCTCCTGTTTCAAAGCGCCTGGAGAGCTATTCATCGGTGGAGTTATCTTGTAATTCCGTGGCATCTTCCAGCTCCTCTTCTCAGTCTTCTCAATCCCGCCGCAATTTTGAAGACGTCATTTCACCTAAAACGTGCGTTTCTCCACAAGAAAACCGAAACGCACTGGCATTTCCTGTTTTCAACTTGCCTTTTTCTCAAAATGGCGCCCGATCGCTATCGACGCTCACGCGCTATGGTGTTCCGAACAACTTTTACCAAAACCCGATACATGCTCAAGGAATTTTAAATGCGTACTATGCTCGGTCGCCTTACAACACTGCAAGCATGCCAAACCCAAACCCCTTATCATCACCTGGTCTTCTGTCGTCGCAGCCCAATTGGCCTTGTTTTGGTCGAACATAATTAGATGACATCATCATCTTCGTTGAGGGCTGCTATAGTAAAGATCGTAAGAATTTCACTGCCTACACACAGCGAGATTACATTAGTGTTGCTCATTATGTATGCAATGTGTTTATGGTGGTGTTGTTTCGTTGTCATACAGTATTTTTATTATCGATCAATATGAAGTGGTTGCATATAAAAAGTGTTACAATTTTACAAGTTTCAAATAGTGCGATTTTCGTAAAAACTTATGGCAAAGCAATGATAGAAAGCATAACAAACCCTATGTGATTAGAAAAGATGGAACAGAACTGCGACGAGGGATTTAAGAACTTATGGGTACAGCGAAAAGAATAATTTCGTGAAATGTAGAGCTTAAACAATTACCTTTCGAAAGTAACTGAAAAAAAAATTTTCGTACAAAATCATTCTTTATAATTTTCGAGAACTTCACCCCACTCAGACCTCTTCAATTGCCAGCATACCAAGTTTCCAGTATGTTCAGTTATGCTGTAGTTTGCTGTTGTTCATGTGGTCTTTTGTGCCGAAAAGAATTCGGCGCATTGTGTTATCCTGTTTCGCTTTCAATTCATGTTTCTTGCAGTAATTGAAATTTGGTCCATAATTTCGATGCCAAGAAAAAGTAATACTCATTCTCAATAAAACACAATGCTCTGTTGTGCGTTATATTGTTACAACTCACAAAAAAAGTACGTTTAACTGGCAGAAAAAAGGTTTCGCTTTTTCATTTTCGATGTGATGTGTATTTGCGAAAACCAATTATGTCACATCTGATACATCTTGTTTTGATTAGATTGTACTGGGGTGTGGCGTCAGTACTCCGTGACATTGGAGCATTATTTGGGGCAGGGATCAGAATTAAGTCATCCTCCTGTCAGTTTATTGGACAGTACGGCAGTGGCGTGACCCTAGAGCCGCTTATGGTGCTGTCGCTGCTTATATTATGAGCTGATAATTGCGATAAATTTACGCGTATAACTAATGTACTTTATTTACTTATAATCGTATTTGAATCATATATTTCTTCAATGTTATTATATTTGCCATATATGTTGTCCTATTGCATGAGATGTTGAGTAAATGCAAAATATAAACTGATGTCTTGTGAATTGGATAAGGTAGAGTCAAATTTCGTGAACAAAACTCACGGTACAGTAAATTTTAAAATTCAGAACAGTGTCAGAACTAGTGACGTAGTCAGAAAATTTAAAAAGGGGATGGGGCCATTAACTGCAAAAACCATCGACAGAGTCTGGCATATTTCAGTTACTTAGCAACATTTGTTCTTTTTGTACTAAAAGGCAAAGTCAAAAAGAGGGGGCCATGCCACAATGCTCCCCTAATTATACAACTGATCAGAACTATCCAAATGATGTATCTGCACTACACACCTTAACCTAGAACCTTATTTTGCTCATAACTTTTTTGGTCTGAGGCACAAAATCTTTTTGCTGTCACTCGGAGTTGTCCAATGTCCACACTTTAGACAGAGCGCTTCAATAGTGATTTATAAGTTGTGCTTCGCAATCCAGAGATTGCAAATAATGAAGAAGCGCAAATCTAAAAAGTGTAACTCCCCACTACTTTTTTCAAAATGTGGTTGCACCAGTTTGTTTTATTGTGGTGAATCTGCATTAGAATGGTAGGCGACGATGGACGAATGCATGTGGTTATTTCACCAACTTTTTGAAAAAGAAAACTTTTTTTTCAAATTTTAAAGATTGTTGATGTATCAACGTTCAGCAGGTTGGTGATGCTAAACAATTGCATGTATTTTTTCACTTGAAAAATGCAAGAACATGCAGAGCTGGGGTGTGGTTTATTATGAAAATTTAGCCTATTTTAGGATGCTTTAGTGTCAACTAGTGAGTGGGGTAAATTTAGTGGAATAACAAAAAAGCGCGCTTTTTTGGATTCTAATGAGGCGCATATTTTATTTGGAAGTCATCATTCATTCATAACGGAAATGCAAGTGATTTAAATCACTTTTTGTTCCTCGATGATTGATAGGTTTTATTATGGATAAAAAAATTGTCTTGCTTAAAGCCACCTTTGCTAATAGTTTATTTAGCAATTATTATGTTTCAACGGAAAAGACATTTGAGAAGTGGTTTTAACCACCACAGGTGTTTGAAGACTGCTATCGTGGGTAAGATGACGTGTTTTTTTTATCTCTGTTTAGCTAGAATAGCTGCCGCGATAAACTCTGTGTCAAACGGATTATAATTGTCGGAAAATATCGGCTGAGCAAATATCTTAACAAGGCACAATCAGTTTTCCATTACTTTAGCCTCACTTTAAGGTGAAGTAGTGTCACACTTAAAGCAAGATTCTGATAATAACTTAACGTTATTCTTCCACTCAGCAAAATTGTAGCATATTTGATTTGACGTCACCCATGCAGGCATGCACTTATGATATGCAGAAAAGCTCCTTAAATACATAAAGTAATCAAAAACTTAGAGGTTTACTAGCCCAGAAAATCCTATTTTTTGAACAATTTTAACGCAGGAAAACAGAAACTTTGCTAGCTTAGAAGTAAATATTGCAAAGATAAAGTATTGTAGTTTTTTAAATGCCTGGGAATCAATTAGCCGTAGCTCTTACAAACGCATTTGACGGACTACATTTTCTAAGCAAGGAATAGTAATTTTCAACCCTCCATTTTATTACGTTCTCACAGCATGTACTTTTTCGTTTTCTTCAATCTCGAGTTTAAATCAAATAAAGTATTATAAAAAACGTTCTTTTTAGTGTACTGTATGATGCGAGGTTTTATGATTGGAAAAGGCCTGCCCTACAGTATATATTTTCAAATTTTTGTTGGATTTGCTTGTAATTTTTGTTATTTTACGAATGTATTTTGTATAAAGTGATTACTGTGTGTCGCATCTCATGGGAAACGACGATTTGACACTATTTTTGGGTCGCTTTTGATCAACGAGGGATTTTATGACACTTCGTTTGATGTTTAATTTTTGCTTATAGAATAACAAAGTGTCGTTGAGCATGATTTTTGTTAAATTCATAGATCTAAAAACTAAGCAAACAAATTGAAATCAGTCAACACTATTTTATACCTTTGGCCAATTTTCCGGCTTTTTGTCTTTTTACCATCAGTTTAAAAATTGAGAAAGTTTTATTAAAGTATTTAAAAAGTCAATAGAATTCATTAAAAACTTTTGATCTGATTTTGATAGCGTGGTAAAATGGTTCGTCATTCACGCACCTCTTTCATAAACTGTTTGCATAAAAGTAATGGCGTTTATTGAAGCTGTCAGGAAATCATTAGAACCAAAAAAGATCAAATCAACGTTTTTAAGTAAAGTTAGCTTACGAATGAAAATTTCAAATACGATATCTTTTGTGCGGTGTGCGCGAACAAGCAAAATATTTGCACGATTTTTGACAGAAGCTTTATATTTTTGAAATCTACGCTTTTTGCTGATGAGAAGAGTCAATAAAGTTATCCAAGACAGGTATACATAGACACCGTTTTGTTGGCTCAAAAATATGATATTTAATTATATTTCAATCAATCAAAGTCAATATATGAAGACCGACTAATTGATGAAACAACTGACCAGTTGAAGTAGTTATTGAAAGACATCGACGTCGGTGCGGGACGTCATGGGTTTCATTTGTGGGCCGGTAAAATAGGACACAGTGTCGCGAATAGCTTGCCACCGTGGCAAAGTTTCTTCGGAGCTGTGTTGCCCAGGCGCTAAGCCGCTGAAATGGACCTCTCCACTCGTTACACGCTTTGGTTTTGGTATAATATTGCAAGTATGATGAAGATTTTAAATTGATGGAACAATGTCTTAGTGATTTTGTCTTCAATCTGCTTAGTGCAAACTCCTCAGCTAGCCGATTCCTTAGGTCCCTAATTCAAAATTTTAAGCCCGATCTAAGCCCAAATCCCAAAAGATAACCCAAGTTTAATGCTTTTCAAGGTGTGGCCGAACCACTCTTTATGAGGGGTGAAAGACTTAAATCGAACGGAGAGGTTTAATGTGACTTGCAATAAGCTGTAAGATGGTGGTCTATTATGCATTTTTTCGATACAAAAATTAAGTTACTTTCACCTCCGGACTCTTAATGCAGCGACAGTAACTTTATGAGCTACTGAGACAAATTGTACCCCACCAGTCAATTTTTGAAGATTTGGTTTGTAATCAACGTATTTTTTGCTTTTCAGAAGATTAAAATGTCCTCTCACCCTGAAAACATTCGAAACAATAGACTAGCATTCTTTATCGAAACTTTAGTATTTTTTCAATACCATAGGTTATCTCTTCATCTGAATATTCCGTATTTTTTTATTCTTTTTTTACGGCAATTTTTACTTGGTTCAAAAGACAACAGCTTTTTTATGCGCTTATACGAGTAAAAGTATTAAAATAATTCTATTTGATGGTGGTGTCCATATAAAAATTGTCTTTGTAAAAAAACAAACAGTAAATATTACCACCTGCTGATCAACACCGTTTATTAAAGTCTTCCCTTCTATAAAAACGTTTGCTTTTGTAACGAAAAGGTTTATAAGTTCACTATTTTATTGCCCTAATATCCTTAAATGAAAATACATTGTGTAAATTTGTCTTTTTGGTGCTGACTGCAACTATCTCCTTCCTACGTCGCAAAACGTATTCATTTCAAACTGAAGGTTTTATGAACGTTTTTTTCACCTAGCTATAATTTTTTACGATTTTTTTCAAAGCAATTCCGCTGCTGCATGAGACGTTACTGTGCACTTCCGTTAAAATTAATGTCTGAACTTATGAGTGTATTCGCGCATTTGAATATAAGATTATTTGTATTTTTGGCATTTAAAAGCATATTTATCTTCTTATAATGAGAGAGCGATCGAAGTGCTATAACGAGCTCGCTTAGGAGTTGCCGGCCATCTGTTTATCACTCCAAGATAGTATAATTTCGCCAAGCGCTTCTCCCAACGGTACAAGTAAACTTGCCGGCGTGTTCTACACACTGTCCCTTCAATGTTACGCGGCAAGCAAGGAAGCTATGAATACCACTTTTAAAGTCATTGGTTTGGCCCGACTCGGAATCGAACTTGAATCTACAGCTACATGGGCGGACGCTTTTACCACTCGGCCATTTGAGCTGTTAAATATCATGAGTTCGTTCGATATAACGCGACTTCATGCGATACCGGTATTTATCCAAGATCAAATCTAAGGTGCCATTGCGTGTGGCACTGTGCACGCTCGAAAAAGCCGAAGAAATTCTCATGCCGTCGAAGAGATCAATCTAAAGAATTGCTACAAAAAACAGAGTTTTTACAGTTGGGACATTATGGGAAAAAATGGGCATTTCAAAGTTGTTTATGCTTGATACTAGGTCGAGTAAACACAGTGCTACCAGAGGCTCTTTTTTTTTTTGCAACGTTCTTCCACGTTCAGAGCTGTACGTGTTCCCCGCAAGTATGGAAATAAACACTAGTGCAAAGAATTAAGTTTAGTCCTTGACCTACTGGTACTTTCTGCTTTGTCTTTTATTGGAAAAAACTAGTGGTGCTAAATGACAGAAATATGCCGGACTCCTTTGATGCTTTTTTTAGTTTATGCATTCCAAGCCCCCCCCCCCCTAAAATTGGCATCTCACTGAGTTTTCTAAATGTCGTACTAATATAGTGAGCCGATTTTGTTGATAGATGCGAGAAAATAAACGAAACTGAACAATATTTACTACGTTGCTCCAAGTCAGCGCTGGTAAAAATGCGAAGGTTGAACGGCTTGCAATGCGAGACTGGTTTGGTTCACATCAGAGTAAATTGCATTTCACAAATAGAATTACTGAATCAAACAACCCAAGTTTTCTTTGTAGTTTCTCTCCCTGTACTGACCATCAGAGGTCAATTTTTTTCAGCAATGACATGAAAAATAACTTCAGATGAAAAAATGATAAATTCTAGTTTATAAGACTAGATGTTTGGGGAAAATCTTCTAATCAAACGTCAACATAGGGAATAAACAGAAAACTATTAATTGGGAGAAATAAATTTTTGGATAAAGTGGTAAAATAAGGTAAAAAATTAAGGTAAACAAAAGTAAAAAGTAGAAAATTACTACAAAAAGGTAGTGATGTGCATTGAAACATCAATCCACGACCGGTTTCGCCCTACTTGGGGCTCATCAGGTGGACGTAGATAAGAATAAGATAAAAAAAAATAAAAGTTAGGCCTACCCTACCATGGAACTGGCCAATAAGAACTCAAACATCAGGAAATCTTTAAATTTGAATGCACCTACACTCAAAAGAAACTTTACTTCATTGATTATTTCATAAGATATCGCCACTCTTCATATATTTGAAATCACCTATACTGATCAACAAAAATCATTAAATAATAAATTCTAGTTTATGGGACTAGATGTTTGGGTAGAATCTTGTAATTAAGCGTCAACAGAGGGAATAAACAGAAAACCAGTAATTGGCAGAAATAAATATTTGGATAAAGTGGCCAAATAAGGTAAAAAATTACGGTAAATAAAAGTTAAAAAGAAAAAAATTACTACAAAAAGGTAGTGATGTGCTTTGAAATATTAATCCACGACCGGTTTCGCCATATTTGGGTTTCATCTGATGAGTTTGTTTTTTTGAAAGCCACACAAGATATGATTTCACCTGTTGAGGTTGTTTCGCCTGTTGAGTCCCAAATAGAGTGAAACCGGTCGTGGATTGATGTTTCAATGCACATCACTACCTTTTTGTAGTAATTTTCTACTTTTTACTTTTGTTTACCTTAATTTTTTACCTTATTTTACCACTTTATCCAAAAATTTATTTCTCCCAATTAATAGTTTTCTGTTTATTCCCTATGTTGACGTTTGATTAGAAGATTTTCCCCAAACATCTAGTCTTATAAACTAGAATTTATCATTTTTTCATCTGAAGTTATTTTTCATGTCATTGCTGAAAAAAATTGACCTCTGATGGTCAGTACAGGGAGAGAAACTACAAAGAAAACTTGGGTTGTTTGATTCAGTAATTCTATTTGTGAAATGCAATTTACTCTGATGTGAACCAAACCAGTCTCGCATTGCAAGTCGTTCAACCTTCGCATTTTTACCAGCGCTGACTTGGAGCAACGTAGTAAATATTGTTCAGTTTCGTTTATTTTCTCGCATCTATCAACAAAATCGACTCACTATATTAGTACGACATTTGGAAAACTCAGTGAGATGTGACCAGTGGCGTGGAGAGGTGGGGGGCTGCGCAAACTACAAAAAGCATTAAAGGAGTCCGGCATATTTCTGTCATTTAGCACCACTAGTTTTTTCCAATAAAAGGCAAAGCAAAAAGGGACCATGGCACAATTCCTCCTCTAAACACGCGATTGTATGTAACCACAACATGTCCTGAATGTAGCAATAAGAACGTCGATAATGGGCCTAATTTTAATATAAAAATTGAACTTTTTCACAAACGTTTCTGTTACACAGATAAAGTAATAATTACGACAAGAAAATCAAATTAATCGTACACTGATACGCTTTTCAACTAAAAATATTCATAACCGTCTGGTGGCGCCAAAGGGTTCAATTCATCTCATGTCTTCCGCTGAAGTTTTCCATTGCGTAAGCATTTTTTTGAGCAGAAGCTGTTGTTCGGAGCTTCACAGACAAGTTTTATCCAAAAATGCTCATTGTAAAGATAAAAACAATTATACATTAGCCTAACTGATTTAGGATTTTTCATTTCTGTGTACTTATAATTAAAATTGTAATTTGAGTTTTTCTATTCAAAATAATTGTAATGTAATTAAAAAATTGTTAGGTGCAATAGGAATTATGAATGTATTTTTTGTTGCATATTTATCTTCCTATCACGAGAAAGCAATCAATGCGCTATACGAGCTCGCTTAGGAGCCGCCAGCCATTCTTCTACCACACCAAGATGGGGTAACCCCGCTAAGTGCCTCTCCCAACGGCACAACAAATAAACTTGCCGGCTTGTTCTTCACACTTTCCCTTTAATGCTGAGCGTCAAGCAGGGAAGTTGTGTATACCAATTTTAAAGTCATTGGTTTGACCCGACTCGCAATCAAACTCAAGTCTACAGCTCCCGAGGCGGACGCTCTAATCACTCGGCCATCTGAGCTGTTGAGTGTAATTTTGTGTTTTGTTGTAATTAATCCAACTCTAGTGAAAACGTATCTCGTAAACATCATCAAGAGGTTTCTAACGGGTCAGAAAAATGTGTAAATGACACTTTTTTCTTGGTCTTTCTGAGAGCATATTGATGCTTTTTTTTTATCCTTTCTACACGTAGAGATACACGACTTCCAATTTCTCTTGTCTCTTTCGTTCATTTTTACCTCGTTGAACGGAGAATTACCTCCACATTACTCCAATAATTTTTATTTGTTGATAAGTGAAGGAAGTATTTGTTAAAAAGGATATTGCATATGATTTGATTTTTGGCGTTGAACCGTATTTCTATTCTCGTGAATAAACTGTCGCATATATTCAATTGCTGGGTCGCTTGCTGGCGTATCAAAATTGTTGAGAAAAGTTCCGTTTGAAATTGTACGAAACTGACGACCTTGGCGTCCTCTAGATACTTGTCTTGGTACTTGAATACTTTCATTATCGGAATGGAACAAGAAATCTCCGTTTTGGATGGATTTTCGTCTAGGTTGAATTGGCAAATTGTTTTTGTGATTCTGTACAATGTCATCGTCTTCTAAAGCAGTTCGCAACCAAGCTGGTAGTTGAGTTGCGGTTGACTCTGTATCTGAAACTCTGCGCCTCTCTCCGTCGTAGTTATAGTTTGTGTTCGGCAAGGACTCCACAACCAACTCTTGGGGAAAGCTTACACTGTTTTTCCTGCAAAAATATTGAGACAATATTTTGGAAACAAATTGTGTTGTTTAATTTTTTATGGATATCAAATGGAACCATCTTTCCTGGTCACCCCCGAGCTTTTGTTTGATTTCAGATGAGCTTCAGGAGCTGTGCTGGCTTGCGCATAGGATGTACCAGTTTTCTTATGTAGCAGCCGTGGCGTATTTTGTATCCGTCACGTCAGAGATTAAAAGAGCTGGAAGTGGACACCGACCCTGTCCTCTTGCCCCATTTTGATAGACCACAAACCTGTGGGCTTTTTACACATCAAATTTTTAACACCATAGCTGAAAAAGTGATACAGATTTTATACGAAAAGTTATTGGGAACGTAAAAAGTCCACTCACCCCCACGCGCTTACGGTCCGCGAATAATGGACAGATCAAATCAAAAATCAAATCTTCATTATACCGGTATTTGCCGTATTAACTCAAAGTGTGTAGCCTATAGTGAGTTACAGGGCTCATCTCCGCGGCTTAGCGCTTGAGCAAACTCAGCTCCGAAGAAACATCGCATCGGTGACGAGCTGTTGGCGACTCTGTGTCCAATTTGACTGGCCTGGAATCGAGCTCAAGGCCTTTCGCACCGATTGCGATGTCATCAGCCACTACGCAAACCAGACTAGTAGCCTATGCCACAAGTAAGCAAGAAAGCAAACCTGTTTTTTGAGCGGGATCTTCTACGCTGATTGGTTTGCATCAAAAAGTCATCATTTGTGAGACCGGAAGGTAATCTCTGTATTTGATGAAGGTCAAGATTGTGTACGCTAGAGGTCCTTCTAATCTGAGGAGGAAACATTCCTCCATCGAGTGCGGAAAAGATGCTCTCGCTGTACGCCGAGTCTTTATCCGAAGCGCTGCGTAGAGATATAGTTCGCGATTGCAATCAATCTTCATTATATCAGTGGCATTACGCTGAGTAAACAATAAATTGACTAGGCAACGTCATTATTTTTGATTGATTGCAATCTTGATTACACTCACCTCAATACGCCGAAACGTGTAACGAGTGGCGGGGTCTTTCTCTGCTGCTTAGCGTCTGGGCAACAAGAAAACAGTAGCGAACCGTTCGCAACACTGTGTTCGATTTGACCAGTCCGGTAATCGAACTCCAGATCTCTCATGCCGATGCCGGCATCTGCCGCTACGCCGACTGATCGGTTGTCGGCAGAGATGGACCTCGCTACTGCGGCTACACGTTTCGGCGTATTGAGGTAGTGTAATCAATATTGCAATCAATCAAAAATAATGACGTTGCCTAGTCAATTTATTGTTTATTCAATACTTGCTTCGTAATTCCCACTTATGGACAACAGTGACTGCATAAAGACCTGACTATTATAACTCGAGCGATCACTTTACCCAACTAATTTTTACAAGTTCTTTTTCATGAGAAGTAGTTTCTTTTTGGAAAAGTAGTCTTAGAAAGAATGCATTTTATTTGCAGCTTGTGTAATCCTAAGTGAAAGTTACGAGCCTAGTCGGTCCAAAACTGATTTGTTATACGTAAAGTTTGCCTGAGATTCTGGTGTTATTTGACCCAACCTGACTATATGTAGCTGAGATGAGACTCTGCAAACTCGTCACTGTTTTCGTAAGTCACCTGAATCGTCTCCTTCTTCTATCCAATGTGTTAGCTCCGCTGAACAACGTGCCCCATTCCAGGTCATCTTCCGTTGCAATGCGACTTCGAACGCTCGCACGCGATCTAAGTCTAATACACACACACACACTGACAAGATCATTGCAAGCATTTGTTATCAGAAGACTCATTTTGTTTTCATAGCTACAATGTTGTTACACAATTTCATGTTTTCTGATCGGACGCAGTGTCGCCAATGTTCACCATCGCTGCGACGTTTCTTCGGAACTGCGTTGCTCAAATGCTGAGCAACGAAAATGGCCCTACCACCCTTCACACGCTTCGGCGTATTACCGAGAGTATGACAAAGATTTGACTTCATTCGTTCGGATGAAATGAAGATGACTTTCTTATGAGCGTATGCTTACAAGTGTATTTACAAGACGCTTAGTTGACAGAAGTGGTCACGTAAGTAACAGCTGAAAAGCGAAAGTGCCCAGTTTCTCTCAGTACCAGGGATGGAACCAATAGCAATTGCAAAGTCTTCGAGCTGTAAGCATCAATGCCAGAATATGGTGGTAGACAGGTGATGGTGTAGGTTCTTGTTACGATTTACATGTACCTTGACGTTGGTACGTAGTGTAGTCTGTTCAATTATTTACCTTTTCCTTTGAGTCATGCCGTTTTCTTCAAATTTAAAATTGCTCTCTAAATCAAAATCGTCGGAAAAAAGATCAATTCCAGGAGGCAAAACATCATCCAATGTTTCGTTCTTATCATTACTTTCCTCTTCTTCATCAGCTTTCGATCGCCAGGCGGTGATGAAGCTTGCCAAAAACGTAACAACAGAAAGAAAAGCAAATGCCTACAAAAGCAAATAAACCTTTGTAAATGTAAATATCTCCCCAGAACATCTACCCTTTGTCACAAAGGATTGATCGGATATGCTTGTAGGCTCCAACTCAAGCAGCTGCCCCCGCGTCCTCCCAAGGATAAGTGGGTAAAGAAAAGTTAGTTAGTTTTGTACACAATCCATCTAAAATCGGCTGTAAATCATCAAAAATAGGGTTTCCCTTTTTCTTGAATTTACAACTTCGCGGAAACGGAAAAATTTCCGGGATCTCTAGAATCTTCGGGATTCGGGAAAATTTTCCGGAAATTTTTCTCGAGCTTGATTATTTTGTCATTTTTTCTGATTTTCAGCATTTCAGATCTAATTTTTAGCATTTTGTTATGTTATTTTGACAAACTTGGTTTGAGTTTTTCGAATAATTTGACAAATTGAGGAAAAAAATTTGATCTCACTAGCATTTCGTCTGAAAAAATTTTGCGAATTTCTAAAAACGATTTTTGATGAGAAAAAAAATTTAAAATTTGCACTAACGAATTTTTTATGTCGGAATGATGAATATCAGTACCCCTGAAATCCTTACTAATGTAAAAAATATTTCCGGAATCCCGACAAAAATTTCCCGGGAAACGGGAAATTTTAAAACCCCAAATTTACCGGGAAATTTCCCGTCCCAACTGCCCGGGAGGAGACATTAATCAAAAAGATGGATGGACACTGTTTGGAAATTTTTGCTTTTGTACGTGCCTGCTACAGTTATCTCGTTAGTGATTACTAAAACTTTCCTTAAAGATAATTTGAATTGCTGGCTTGGATGCAAAAAATTTTTCGTGTGACATTCCGCGGTTGTAATTGCATGGAGAAGGTTATTAAGGTGTTGCTGTAGTCTAGCTCAAGAGTTCTATTATTATACTGGGCAATGGGGATTGGGGCGATTTGCTTTTGGAAAGATCGTTTGATGCTTCTGGCAATTGTGGTTTAGGCTTTTCGCTATTGTGGTTCAGTCAAATCTAAGTGGCTTTTGGAGCGTACAGAAAAGGATCCCTTAGTGGGAATCATACGTAGCCAAGACGCAACAAGGGTCGGCAATTATATTGGCGCTTAATGGCGAGGTACTTACGCTTGATGCTGTTAAATTTCCAACTCCACTAGCTTTATTGGCGGCCAGGCAACTTCCCAAAAACAACGCAGCTCCAAAGACCCCAAAGTAAAGCAGGTCCTGAAGCAAGTAAGTTAAACAAATATTGAATCGATTATAAAAATCATTGTCTGCTAACATTTATTTCGCAAACGTTTACGGTAATCTTTTAATTAGTGTGACTTAAGAAGTCAAATTTTATCAATTCATTTTGGCACTCTTGAAAAGCATAAGCAGCATTATAGGCCTACTTCTTCGAACTACATGCAAATGCTAAATTTCTTGCACAGTTATTAATTTTTTATCTTTATAGTAGATTAGACTAGAAAACGAATCTCTTCCCACCTCAGAAAAAAGGCAAGTTGTATGCGGTTGGAGTCCTATACCTGGTCGAGTAGGCTAAATGCAGAGCTGCATTACTGACTTACCATGAACGCAGGGTTCTGCGTTTGTTACGGTGTTGCCTGGATGCTAGTAGGTACTGCAACTTTTACTGCGCATTAGCGTATCAAGCGGTTATTAAAAGGTGTTGTTTACGAAATTACTCTTAAAATGTGTTGATGTGAACTTACCACAAATCTCCACGAAACACCTACAACAAACGTAAAGTCATAAACATCTTAAAGATCTTGAAATTCACTAAAATAATATTTGCTGCACTACAGGTTTTCCTAATTTTTTTTACGCAAATACCAGACATGATATACTTTAATGCTGTCCAGCTTTATAGAGCATAAATTTACGGCTCAGATGGCCGTTAGAAAAGCTTCTTAATGATAATTTCCCATTTTCAATCATTGACTTTATGAACAGAGCCAGCTACTCTTAAGCGAACTTGTGACAGCATTCGTCGCTTGTTAGTTATAAGAGCTATAGGAGGAACATGGTACTAATAGTAGAATAATTTTCAATGACTGTTTTCCTCACTTTTTTGTTGTTTAACATATTGGAGATGGGATCACTATATGAGGGGCATATATCACTGCCAATTTTGTTTTGATTTAATATCCCTAGATACAACTAATTATATTTTTCGAAAATTTTATCAACAGTTTTGGTGTTAAACTCACCACAAAATTCTTCTCCTCTTAGACCAGCCAAAGTTGTAAATAATATGTACGAACTTATGACAGCTCCAAGAGCCAATGATACAGTGAAGAATACAAATAAGCCATTCTGATTGGTCCATGGATCAGATGACGTGTCGATAACCGCGCAAAAGAAAGCGATCCAAAGAAAAATCTAAACGTTAAATCCAAAAAAATAAAACCCAAAAAGATCCAAACAAAAACGTAAATTAAAAAAAGGTTTGATTTAGTAAAATTTGCGTGCATTACGGAAATGCATTCTCTAGCTTTCCAGCCGATTATCCCATTGTTAGGCAAGTTTTACCACATTTAAACATCAGACGAAAGAAACACATTGTTTTGTAGTCTGTCTTTTTTTGGTCAAACTATTCCTGTGTGGGGCCACAATACTCTTACAGCGTATTTACACAAAGCATTCAGTGCCTATTTTTCGGAGCTGTTTACCAGAAAAAATAAGGTATCGGTACGCATTCGTTACCACTAAAATTAACAGAGTAACTCCACCAGTGCTGTGGTTGGAAGTGAAAAGCATTTATAGCACATTTCACTACGGAGGAAAAGTAAAGCCGCAGTAGTTCTTAAAACTGGACGTTTTAACAACGTAGGTTCAGCTGTCGTCATCAGCTATTGTGAATTCTATTTTTTCAGTTTTGTACTGTCTTGCTTACACTGCTGATGATGAACAACTGAATGTATTTTGTCGAAACGTCCGGCTATAAGAGTTATTATGGTTTTATTTTTCCTCCTTAAGCTATTTTTGTGTCATATTTATTGTATTCCGAATATTACATTACATCTTAACAATCAGCTTTAGTCTTACCACTTGAGCAGATTTTACCAGTCCAGGTCCTGTGTGAAGATAGTTAATGTTCAGATCAAACGGACCAAATTTTTTTGATTTCGGAGGTTTTTCTTCTTCAGGGCTTTCTCCTAAAAGGAACTGAAAGCAATCTCCCATTTTTTTGCATTAACTACAGTATAAGCCCTGCAGAAAAATCCAAATGAGGGCTCAGTTAAAGAGTTAAAGTCGCGACATATATACTACCATCACACACTTCGTACGTTCGTGTAAAATCTTGATCTTACTATTTCAATGCGCTGAAAAAAGGTCGGTAGTCTAACTTGGATAATCTTGGTGGTTAAAGATCGGTTGACGTCTAAAATTGTTTCATTGTGTCAACTTGTAGTATTGTAACAACTTTATCAAAGTTTCTTTCAAAAAACTATGCTGAATACGTTATACGTAGTAAAAGCAGCAGGTCAGTGTTGTTTCATTTTCATAATATCTCGTCAGTCGGCAGTTGTGACCACCCATATCACTTCAACTCTTGCTTTGCTTACAAAATGCTCGAATTGGTACACCTTTTGTGTCCACCATTTTAACTGAGGAACTTTTTACACATAACCTCTGAAGTCTGTCAGAAATCATCGCTATTTTTTGGGCAAGTTACTCCGTAACCTCTACAAGTGGCGGATCCAAGGGGAATGTGGAGAAGCATCCCCCCACCAGCCATTTTCAAGAATGTTTTGATGAATACAATTATTCTATAAATTTGAGCCTCTTGGATACCAATAAACTTTGCGCCTTAAACACGCATATATTTGAAAAGGTGCGAACAAAATGAATCATATTTGGTGAAGAACTCAGAGTAAGGAGCAAAAAACTAAGCAAAATTTACCTTGGAACTTGTCCAAAAAGCACTAAAATGGCCATTAAAGTGTGTAAATTTTCAAATTTATTTCGGGGAACATGCCCGCGCACCTCCTAGAGCCATTTTTGTTCCTCTGTTTGCTTCAATAAACTTTGCCAAAAAAGAATATGCTTAAAAAAATCTCAAAGTTTGGTGCCCCCCTGAAGAAATTTTTGATTACACCCATGACATGAATCGTTTTCAAAGCGCTTCTTTGCTCCCTTTTCCTGGTCTAATCGTCTAGCATTAAACCTAATTCAAAAGCTGCACCCCCCCACCAAAATTTTCCGAATCCGCTCCTGAGCTCTAAATCTGTGCCTGACTTTACTTATCACTTCTTAGTCCAGCTTCACATTTCTAAAACGATCAAGTAGAACTACTTGGTACACGAGATAGATTTTTGTAGAGAAGGCCGCGCGACTTCGGGCTATTATAGTTATGAGATCTCTTTCAGCGGGCCAGAAAGGACGTCATTATTTGCAGGTATATTTCTCTCCAAATTTTCAAAAATACCTCGTATAATTACCACATATTTGAAAGCGAAAACGCTTGTAACCTGTTTGTCTTGTTTATATCAAAATGTCTTCTTTACATGTTAGTCGGAGGCTGCCGAAACGCTGTCTCATTCAAATTAGATAAATTAAATACAAGTGGTAATATACTTCGTGTACATTAATAACCAATAATCATATGATAATTTCTAATCAAATTTACTCAATTGATGTTAATGTGCTGTTAATACGAAAAAACCGTAGTTACTTTGTCATTAAGCAAGCGATGAAGCTTTGGTAACTCTTTTCGCTAGGTATGTTCTACTGAAAAAGTTATAACTGCACCCGCTCACCCCAGAAAAGTTTTTTTGACTTGCAGTTTTTTGTGATAAAAATCAGAAGTTTTTTGTCTCGACTAAAACGTGCTAGGCACTTGACTTCTAAGTTCATTACGCTGGGGCTGATCCAAAAAAAGTTGTACGGGGCGGGGGTAAGGAGTTGATAAGTGCCCAACGTACAGTTTTGTCGATCTTAAGCATCGAATCCCTAATGCATTGCTACTACGCACATCTAAAAATCTAGAAGGGGTCTTTAGCCCCAATAGCCACCTCCTGAATGTAAAAACAGGGTCGTGAATGTCAAAATTCTTTGACAGTCGAAACAAGACTTCTACGAAGAAAAAGTTGTGTGGTTTGACTTCTCAGTAGTAGTAGCTAATTTACGTCACCTCTTCATTTTTCGGAATTTTTTGCAAAACTTTTGAACTAATGTCGGAATCACGATGATGAAATGTGGTTTGAGCAGCGCCTGTCACAGCACTTAAAGGCCTATTGATGGTACAAGCGTACTCGTAGAGTCAATAGCATTATGCTAGTGTTTAAACAGATTTCGAGCAAAAACTTGCGGAAAATACTCGTTGAAAATCATAATAACCACTTTGAAAAAACAGAGTTACTATTTGAAATATGAACTTAACCGAAGCGGTCACTCTATTTACTCACAGGGTTCTTCAAAAATGGCTCGCTCTAGAAGTGTGAAAAATGTCAATTTGTCAATTGCTGCAACTCAAACTTGTTTGCAGTATTTGTTAACCCTATTACAAATGAAATAGCATATGGAGTTGGCCGAGTGGTTGGCGCATTGGGCTGCGAAATTGACTTCGCGGGTTTGATGATGATCATGCATATACTTCACTGACTTAACAGCTTAAGCTGCAATAATGTGGCCTAAAAAAATACACTTTGGAAAAGAAATTGCTCGTGAGCTAGCTACGTGTATTAAAAAAAAGCAAACCTACTTGCTTTGCAGTACTGTATGACTAAGAGCTGCCGCGACCGTAATCTTGGAATAATCAAATTGTTGATTAATCTGCCTTTGATTTTCCACATCAGTCTTCATTTTTGCGCTGTAGCTCTACGCTTAGTGTCAAGCTTGGTTCATGGTACAGTACATTCATTTTAGTGGTTGCTTTTCAATCGGTACATAGATTCGGCTGTCATCATCAGCAGTGTAAGCTAGGCAGTATAAAACTGCAACTGAACCCTTGCCTACACAGCTGATGATGACAGCTGAATGTACGTTGTCTAAAACGTCCAGTTTTAAGAATTAGTCGGGCTTTACTTTTCCTCTTTAAGCTATTTTCGTCTCACAATTATTGTACTCCAACATAGTTCTACGTTAAGGTTGTATCTCATAGTGATTTACGGAGTATATACTGTTGTCTATGAACTATACAAAAAGTTATTGCCATAAGATGGTGTGCGTTAGAGATGGAATGGCCCGCGAAGAGATCAGCTAACGAGCTGTTAACCGGTCTTCATACTGACCCGCGTAACGCCCAATTCTATCTTTGTTTCTTACAGGGCCGCTAACAAAAAATTTCTTTTTAAACTGAGCTTAATGTGATTGAAGGTTCATAAAAGAATGGGTTTTGGACGGGCTTCATTTTAGGTGCGGTTGCCGGGTTGGTCACGTTGTACTGGGCTAGAGGTTCCGAGCTATGGACGGTCCAGGTTGCAAAAAAGTCTTCCCCAGTCATCTGTAGTGTGTATATCAACTATTGGATTGCAGCGGCGTGGCGAGAAATTTTAAAAGAGGGTGGGGGCATAAATTGCAAAAGAGTGTGGTATTTTGCAGTCACTCCGCAACAAGTGATCTTTTTTGCAGAAAGGCAAAGTCGAAAGGGGGTGGGGGAAGAGGCATGGCTCGATGCCCCCTCCTAAGTACGCTCCTGTGAATTGCAATTTGCAGAATATTCAAAAATTCGCAGCTTTGCTAGAGTAATGTTGGAGGATCGCGTAGGCACTTTAGCACTTGAGCTGCAAACTACATTGGAAGGCAGCTTTCCAAACAAAATAATAAATTATTTTTTAAACTTGGAGTGTCATTAAAAAAAATTATGAAGTAGTTTGGCCGAGCACATTTGAAGATGATTGCAAATACAGGTTGATGGTCAAAGCGTGGGTTGAAAGTGAAAAGAAAAACAACAAACAAAAATTTAAACAAGATTATCCAGCTGATAACACCAAGGTAACTTTGGACAGCCTAATTCACTTGGCACTTAGAAACAGGATGTCCTGGTACGGCAAAACCTATATATACACCGCCTGTCCACCCTCCCCCACTCTTATCAGATATCTTGATAATTCTCGTGAGCAACAAAAAGTTGATTCATAAAGCAAAATGCGTTTCATCTTCTTCGTAATCTTCGTTATTGGAGCAGTTGCTGCTTCCCCAATTGGAAGTAAGTTAATGAAATAACTTAATAAATACAGGTACCCTGTCCACATGTCCATTTTAAGTCGGCCAAAAGCCCAGGGGCTTTTTGCATCACAATAAAATTTTTGATGTCATAATCACGTTTTTAACATCAAAAATTTGATTATAATGCAGAAAGCTCGTGGGAATATGATGAAATTGAACATGTGGACATGATAAGGGTGTCACAAAAAATATTACCAACACATTTCAAGCACTCGAAAGCAGCAAATTTCGGTCAGTTTTTTCAAATCGAGAATTTTGCGTGTGCAAGGCATCCCAAGAAAACATACAATTTAGTGCAAACCTTGGAGTTTATCAGCTGCTTAATGGTGTGTACATTTTGCGGGACACCCTGGTATTTTATCTGAATGTGTACTTTCTATCTCGCGATGAAAAATTGACAAAAACACAGTTAAGTTAGTTAAAGTGTGAAGATTATTGCTGCTGTAATTTCTAAAGTTTTAGCAAAAATTTCTAATTCTGTGTTTTTTCATGTCGATTATTCACAGAAATTAAGCTCTATAAAAATTGAACACTGTTTCGTGCTCCAAACAAAAAAAGTACTGTTTTCTGAGACAAGCTGCATTAAAAGTTTTTTATCACTCATTTTATTATTTGCATTTGAAAAAAACAGAGCTAGAAGTTTGTGCATGTTGCTTGCCAATCAGCGCAACTTAAATTATCAACTAAAAATCAAATCTTCATTATACTCGCGGTGTTACGCCAAGGCGTGTAACGAGTGGCGGGGCCCGTCTCCGCGACTTAGCGCCTGGGCAACAGAGTTCCTAAGAAACATCGCAGCGGTGGCAAGCCGTTGGTGACACTGCTTCCGATTTGACCGGCCTGGGAATCGAACCCCGCTCCGATAGCTATGAACTTAACAACTGAGCTGACCGGCCGGTAAATTATCAACTAGTATAATCCTAATTTCGTTGCGAATCTCGGCAAAACTTAACAATTTTAACTTTAAAACTTTGTTGTAATCGTCATCAGTCGAAAAATGGTTTGGTATTTGACATTTTGTTTTGTTCGAGATGTTAAACTAATTATTTTATTTTCAAGATATTCGCACCAGTGCTTCTGCTAGTGCTTCCGTCAATGGCGAAACTGTTGTTGACCAGAGGGAGACCAGGACTGCCGGTGGAGCCGTCAGTGCTTCAGCCTCTGCCTCTGCTTCATCCTCAACCTCAGGCACATACACCACAGGCACCGCTCCAGTAATTCAACCAGTCCAGGCTTCAGCCCAGGCCGAAGCTAAGGTTGATCTTTCACAGGTTAACTTCAAGACCATGACTGCTGCTGAGGTTGAAGCTTTCAGGGCTGCCAACCCAGACTGCCAGATTGTTGTTCGTAAAGTTACCCCATCTCCATGTGTAGTACGCACCCCATGCGCTACTCTCGTCAAGCGCATTGCCCCATGCGCCCCACCTCCATGCTACGTTTACCAACCATGCAGTCGTATCCCAGTCCCATGCCAGACCAAGACAGTACGCAAAAGTGCTTCAGCTAGAGCAAGAGCATCAGTATGCCAAGAAGTCAAGCCAGAAATCACCGTCATTAAGACTGACACTCCATGTGAGTTTATACATTTTTTACTTGTGATTTGTGAAGGTCTACCTTTTAAAGTCTAGTTATCTTTTTTTTTCCTATGTTTATTTTTTTTGATTCCTTAAACAAAAATGAAAGCCTAACTAAAACGTTACACCGATAATGATAAAATTGATATTCAGTTTTTAACCTACGTCCTCGCTAGGCTTTGTCGCATTTGCTGTTGACTAAATGAGTGCACTTTCTTCGCTCCTGATGTGGGTGACCTTTAGCTTCTCAACTTCTGAAAGCAGCGATCAGTTGTCATAGACCTAGTATTTGGGTGGCGCAAAATTTCTCAAGAAAACTCATAGTTAAAGCCATTGGTTCAGCTATGACATAGTAAGCATTTTTCTTTTCAGGTGCTCCAACCACCACTGTGGTAAAGAAGATTGACCCAGTCAAGCTTGAAGCCAAATCCACTGCCAGTGCCAGTGCCTCTATTGACGAGTCCATCACCCCAGTCGTAGTATGCTAAATTCAGTAAGTTGATTTCGTCGGTTACTGGCGTAATACGATTTGGCGTGAGACCACTTCGCCGCTGCAACTGATAAAGTCACAAACGCTTTGCTTAGCGGGAACTTCACAAAGATATTTGCTGTTACAGCAAGTCCCTGACAGTCACTGTATATGGAACATTACAGGAAACGAAATACCAGCTCAAAATTAGACATTTTCTATATGAAACCGGCAGCGGATTAAAAAGTACATAAGCTATGGTCTAGTAAATCGCATATTAAGCAGAAAATTTACTCACGATGGGTCAGCGGAGTTGCTGCAGCCCCACAAAAAAAAATTGTCCATCTTGAAGTTTACTTTTATTTTGTTACTTAAAACAATTTAAGACTTAAACTGCGTTTTTAGGAAAAGAAACCTTGGCCTGATGTAGTTAGAAGTAGAAGAGAACAAAGAGAAAACAAAGGCCAAAATCTGAAGAAGAAAAAAAGCGACAAGACGTTTTCCATTCCTATTTCTTTACCTTCTGTTTTCTTTGAAAGTTATTTTTCTAACTTATGATTGTGTAATATTTTCTACGTTTTTACCCACAATAAACACGTCTTTGTCGCATCGTTGATTCGTATTTTAGCGATTACCGCAGGGTTCGCCAAATGCGTATCGGTATAGCACTTCTTAGAGCAGAATGTCACCACACAGACCAACCGGCGGAATTCGTCATTGACATTGTTTCAAGTTGAAATTTAGTCCATAATCAAACGGCCTTCTCTATCCCGCTCGACATCGCTGTTTGTACCTGTTTTAGACCTCACAAAATTACTGAGTAGCCTAGCACGTGCATTATAAATAGACCTCGTGGGGGCTCAAACTCGCTGCATAAGGTGTTGGAATCCAAAGCCTCAACTCTCAAACATTGTCATCACAAATTAGCTGCAATGCGCCACGTAGCGGCAAAATTTTACGATCAGAACTACTGTACATGGCAGAGGCGTCCAAACTGCATCCGCAGTTGCATCAAGCCAGGTTAACTAATGCTACACATGGAGTTGGCCAAGTGGTTGGTGCGTAGGCCTTCGAAACTGGTTTCGCGGGTTCGACACCCAGCTAGTTCATGTTCCATGATGCATATAATTCACTCATATAAAAAACCCAAGGTGCAATTGTGTGGCTTAAATAAAAAAAGGTTAACTAATGCTGAAAAATAAAAAGAACATCAACCTATCGCTCGTAGACGTGAACAATCACGCTTGGACTTTGATTTCTGACCATCGCAGGAGTCGAAGTTTCAAAATAGAGAGACTCTGTAGATTTCTTTCATACTACTGAGCGACAGCTACCTTTGTGCTTGATCAGTCTTTTACAAGGAAAGTGCTTCTGACTTTGTGTGAAAAAATGATGATCATTTCTTGGCTGTTGTAGTGCGTATTTCGTGACTAGGTCTACTAAAAGGTCGGTTCATGTTTTGGGCGAATTTTGATGAAAACTGTATTCACACGTTAAACTTTTTTTTTGAAAGTTCATGGAAAACTGCCCACAAAATCTGAAACGGTTTCGGATAGAACATCACAGCTGAGTTTTGTGAGCTTACAACTGCGGTTTACAACGCATGCGCAGTTAGGCCTCAGGGCTGCCAACTCAAACTTGCCTTTTTTTTGCCAAATTCGAGAGACAAAAATCCCTAAACTCGATCTCGAAAAAAGTTGATAGTGTTTTGAAGTTATTCTAAACTTGACAAAAATTTCTTGAACTTGGCCTAAAACCGATAAAAACTACTTGACTTAGCATAAACTAGATATAAGTAGTAACTTGGTAGCAGAGGTGGGCACAATTTCGTTAGTTTGTTAACAAAATCCAGTGCCAGTTAACTAGTTAATTCGTTAAATTTTTCATTAACTAGTTAATTCCTTAAATTTCTTTTTGAAATTAACGGACTAAATTAGCTTCCATTAGTGCTTGATAACTTCATTGATAACTTCCGTTAAATTTTTGTAAACGCTTATTTCTCTTATTATTGGTTAAGTTTGACATCGATAAACTAGTTTAATACGACCAAAGAGGTCAAAAAGTAAGTGAAAAACAATACAACATATTGCTTGTGAGCAGAAAAATTGCTTAAATGCTTACGCAAACATTGATATTAAAAAATTTCAAGCTTTTAAAAAGAATTGCCGTTTAAAATCAAAATTAACGATTCAACGAATTTAATTAACTTTCGTTAATTGGAGCTGAATTTAACGTTAACGGAGGTAATAGCTGTGTTAACGAAGTGTGTTAAGGAAGTAGTGGTTAACGAAGCTAACGTTTTGCATTAACTTGACCATCTATGAGTAGTCTTTTATTTCAGCACCGTCAAAATAAATGGAACACAGCAATATATAGGAGTCAAACTTACACACGGACACAGAAAAGGGAAGAAGCAACAAAACGATTAACTTTGTAACGTGCTAGCGAGAATGAAACTTGAAGATGAGGAAATTAGTAGGCATGGTGGCAACACCTACAAATTACTGAACTCGAACTCACAAAATTAAAAATGAAGAACTTGAGTTTGCAGCTCTGTTACGCCTACAGAGTTAATCGACTTTTATGAATTGCTAGTCCTTATCTCTACGACTGAAAGGGTTGTCAGACAATTGCAAACAAAATCTGGAAAACTATACCAACAGCCCCCAAGGCAACCAGCAGTGATAGTGAACAAACCTGGTTGTTGGTTAGATCTTAGGCCAAGGGTGGGCAACTTTTTTCGGTCTGGGTTCCAAAATCGGCTAATATCAATCGCCAAATTTCTCCTAGTGCCAACTAACAGTTCGTGTTTTTCACTGAAAATATCGGTGAAGAGCTAAAAAAAAGCCTTCGCGCCCTCAGCAGTGGCTGATCTAGGGGGGAAGCATACCGCCTACCAGCCATTTTCAACAATGCTTTGGATGAATGAATTTTTTCCATAATTTCAAACCTCTTCATGACAATAAGCCTTAAGGTCTGTTTACACCAAATGCGATTTTAGTCCGATTTGCTGTCGTGCGAAATTTCTCAAGATTTTTGACATAAGCAGTTGACGAAACTATCTTCCACACAATTCAAACCCAAACAATTTTGCTTCCTGCCGGTTGTTTTGCGAAGCACCTAACGATTGTATTCTAGAATGCCGCGCAAAGTGACGTAGCTTTACGTCATAAGCTCTGTTTCCTAGCCTACGTCACTGTACGTACGAAAAATTTTATCGTATTCTGTGTAAACACACCTTTAGTCGCTTTAAGCACGCATAATCAAAACTGAGCGTACAACATGCATCATATTTGGCCAAGCACTCAAAGTTAGGGGCCAAAAATATGAACAAACTTCGCCTGAAAATTGTTCAAAAAGCGCTAAAATGGCCATCACAGTGTGCTAATTTTCAAAAATTTTCGGGGTAGCATGCCCCCGGACTCCCCTTGAGTCGTTTTTGCTACTGAAGTTGCTTAAAATTAACTCTGCCGGAAAAACTACGCTTAAAAAGTGACAAAATTTGGTGCCCACTCCCTAAAATTTTGAATGAAAGTGCTTATTTACGCCCGTTTCCGGGTCTAAACGCCTTAGTATTTAGTTAATATTCAACCTAATTTAAAATCACATCCCCCCCACTTAAACTTTCTGGATCCGTGCCTGGTCTTCAGGTGTCCTGTTTTCCACTGAAAATATCGGTGGAGAGCAAAGAAAAGTTTTTACGCCCTCAGATGTCTTGTTTTCCCTCAGATTTCCGCTGCTGCATTACCGTTGACTCGTTTCCGTGGCCTCGCTCGCGTGCCAAGTTCAACATGCGTGTCAGGGGCGTCTCTGTCTTGGGCTTTTTCACTGGGCTTAGTTGTTTATGGCTGGCCTCTTGCTGCTAAAAGTAAACAACCACGAAAAAAATGAAATTGTAAACTTTAGGATAAGCAATGTAATGAAGTCTTTGCAGTGTGGAATAAATCTAGCCTGGATTCGATGTGCATAGCAAGGCTGGCAAGACTGTTCTTATAGTGGTATCACTAAGTTGTCCCTAGCAAGTTTTGATGCATTTCGTACAGTAATGTACTGGGACAAAAATAAAGCCACAATAATTCTTAACACTAGATGTTTCGACTACAAAGATTCAGCAGTCATTATCAGCAGCATAGCAGTATAAAACCTTGTTATTTTTTCCGCAAAAAGCTATTTTCGTCGCATATTTGCGGTATTCCGAAGTATTGTACCTAGATTCACTATTATGTTGGCGGTGCAGACTACCACCAGTTGATGCGATTATTCATTATAAAACGCAAAATTCGATTCAGGAAATTATTATATTACCGCAATAGTAACACATAAACGACACAAGGCAGTGACATTAATATTGTTGACACGTTACAACAAACAGCACACATCCGATTATGTAGTAGTTGGTAAAATTGACTTGGCCGGGACTAGGAAGTGCAATCCGGAGAGAATTTCGTTCCGTCGTTCAAAAGCTGCAGCGCTGCTGAAAGGCTAGCTATTTTAATAGCTTTCACATCTGATAAACATGCTAAAGACGGATAATTTAAAGAATGAGCAGTTAAACCTGTGAATAGATCGTATCAGTTACGCACCTTCAGACCGGCCACCGGTACGGGCAAATGTTCGTTAGTGCAGTATCTCAACTACAATGGTGAAGTTTGATATATCAAAATAGGAATAATGCACGACACTTCTGACTGTAGTTCCACATTCTCTTTAATTTCAACGGATTAGTTAGTCTGCTGATGTGTCGCAGATTTGTAAGAATAGTAAAGATAATGCTGAGTGCATATGTAGCAACTGCAAGCAGCATTTTACAAATTAATTGTCTGCGTATCGGTTTGTTCTTCGTCATGAGATGCAGCTTTTTCTCTTTCTTTGCGATCATTTTCACATAAATCACAAATCCAGCTTCCTTCTGGGGGCTCTTCCATAGGAGGATTCAAGCAGTACATGTGATAACCACGGTCGCAATCATCACAGAACAGAAGTTGATCATCATTGTCTGATGTACCACAAAGATGACAAGACTTGCATTCAATACACTGCCAGTTGTATTTCTTAACATTCATAGTCATGATATCTGTAAACTGCAAACAAGTAGGATGACCAGATCTTCCACAGTCAGAACAAGAAACAAGCTCTTCTGCTTCCCCAGTTTTTTTATTTTCTTCAGCATCACCCAAGCAAAAATCACAGTACTTATTCGACTGAGGCTCTTCTTTTTGTTTTTGACGTGTTTCCATTCCATCAACATCACTTATTTCAGCAACAGCTGCTGCAACAGCCTTCTGTGCAGCCAGAGCAGATGTCCGAGAAGATGATGAGTGATGCTCATCAGACACAATTGATGATGGTGTGTGTCGCCCAGTAGGGGTATATTCATCATCAGCATCAATTTCATCTTGATGCACATGCTGCAGATGATAGTTTAAACCAGGCTTATTTTTGTATTTTTTCCCACAATATTCACATGCAAACATTTTGCCTTTATCATCGATATCACTTCGTCGGGTTGCTTTAGCTTCTTTTCGGGGTTTTCTCTTTCGAGAAGGCATCTCAAAATCATCATCATCGTAATAGTCATCTTCATGATCACCTCCTCCTCCACCACCAGTAACAGATGATGAGTCATGTAAATCATTATCACCCTCAATCAAACCAGCTGTGAATGGGTGGAGGCTGGAAGAGTCATTTGAGTTTTCATTTACCAAATGAGCAACTTCTGATACATAAATTGAATCAAAAGTTGATTCTGAAATAGGGATAAAACGTGGTCTCTTCTTCCATCGTTTACTAGGATACGTATAAACTTGATTTGGACCCAAACCTGGTCCTCGATGTCGTTTCTCAAACCACAATGAGCAGCCATTTTGGGCAACTTTTGTTTGAGAATCTAGGTAAGGAAGCCTTGCTTTTCTTTCAGCCATTAACCTACTATTGTAGGTCTGGCAATGTTCAAGTGATTCCTTGTAAAAAGCTTCTGCAGCATGATTCGACATATTTAATCGTAAGATACTGATACCTGCAAGAAAATTGACAATTTGTTACGATGAGACAAAACTGCCAGTACTAATGGAAAAATCATTGTCTTAGCGACTTTCTTAGTACAAAAGGACAAAAGGACAAAAGAATGTTTGATGTGGCATGTGTCAGAATAAGGCTGTCAATTAAAAGTACTGTAATGTGACATCCCATGTTCTCTTCAAGATTTTACAAGTGCAAAACTGCCCAAATGTAAAACTTCTATAAAAATCTGCAAAGCTTTTCAGGGCTTAAATGTTATAGAAAACTAAATCCAGTTTTCGCCGTAAAGATAACTTTCCCAAGTATAGTAGATACAATATTATATTTACGTCAAGATATTAAACACTTCAATTCACATAGAACCACCGTTCTCTCTAAGTTCTTAGCAAATGCGAATTTGCCCAAATTTACATTTTGATAAAAAATTTGCCCAAAGATTTAGGAGGGTTAAAGAAAGCGTGATGCAATTTTTGCCTCATAGTTGAGTTCCGGAGCACGAACACGGACAACTGACCGCCGCACACTGGCCGCGAGACAACTGACCGCTGCAAAGTGGCCGCCAAGCAAACTAACCGCGAAGCAAACTCGCCACTACAACTGACCGCCAAAACACCAGGCTTGAAAAGCCACTTCGCACCTTACCGCTTCGCGACAATTGTTTACTTACTGTCCGTGTTATTTTGGTAGTAACTTCGCACCTTACCGCTTCTCAATCTGGGTTTATTTTTTTGCCGTAAAATTTTGGACAAATGACCGAATTTGCTAAAAAATTTCGGCCATTTAAAGTCTTTTCGGCATGATTTATGAACGAACGATTTTACAAGTTTGCTAAATCAAATCTTAATAATTACTGTATTTCACAAAAACACGAGACTAGTTTTGAAAACGAAACTTTTATCACGCCAAACCACGCAAAAACACGGAACGCTTGCAATACAAACAGATAAAACAATATCAATGAAGGGACGCAAAAATGCGCAGCTCATCCGTCCGACACGGGGCGGGCAAAAATCAAACGCACTGTCGTGCGTTTTGATTATTGATTTACAACTGAGTATGTTTACGTTTTAGTGGTTACAAATATGACATGCTTCCTTGTTTACATAAAATAATTTAAAAAAAAAGGGAAATCCAAAAAAGTTTATGCAATGTCAATAAGCAAATCATTTAGCTCTTCGAGCGTTGCATCTGAGGTGGAGCAACCGCTAACCTTGTGCCTGCCTCACTTGGAGCTTGATAGCCAGAATGAATATACTGTGTCATAATTATGGCGTTCAAATAATGCAGCAACTGCAGCATTTCGTTTCAATCGCATTAATTTGTCTGCAGTTGATGCAAACGAGCGATTTCTTGTCGTTCGTTCACAAATCTTGCCGAAAAAATTTTAAATGTCCGAAATTTTTTAGCAAATTCGGACATTTGTCCGAAATTCTACAGCAAAAATATAATCCCCGTTTGACAAGCAATAAGGTGCGAAGTTTCTACCAAATTAACACGGACCGTAAGTAAACAACAGTCGTGAAGCCGTTAGGTGCGAAGATGTTTTTCGAGTCTCGTGCTTTGGCAGTCAGTTGTCGTGGTGGCGAGTTTGCTTCGCGGTCCGTTTGCGGCGGTCAGTTGTCCGAGGCCAGTTTGCGGCGGTCAGTTATTGTGAACCGTACAGAGTATATAACCTCTGTTTTGCTCCAAAATGTTGTTCACTTCAATTCTAATTCGAACAGTCATTAATTACCTATCCAGTCGGCAAGCTTAGAGAAACATTGGAAAATTTTGCCCAAAATTTCTCATTTTTCTCAAATTTCGCACTTTAGAAGGAACAGTGCATAGGACCGAAAATCACAATTCCAGTGGCACATACAAGCAATATTTAAAAAACTGCCCTAATTTTCTCAAATTTTGCACCTTGATTTCTTCATTTTTATTTTCATCTTCCTGCCATGAGAACCTTAGAGGCAGCAGCAGCGGTATTGCTAAAACCTGCAGGAGCACAAGGACCACCCTAGCAAGTGAGTTAGGAGCGCAAGGACAGCTAGTGAGTTATCAAAATGGTTAGGGTTTAATTAGGGCCCTTAGTAATAACTCACTAGCGGTCCTTGTGCTCCTAACTCACTTGCGGGGGTGGTCCTTGTGCTCCTGGAGGTTTTAGCAGGACCCAGCAGTAGTGATATCATTATTGTAAAGACAGATGATGAAAAAAACAGTGGAGCGAAGAGATAAGTAGAACAATCTTACAGTGCTTTAGGAGCTCAATTGAAATCCCTAAAAATAAAAATGGTGTACCTAAAATAAAAAAAAAAACAGATTTTTCAAAGGCAGTGGCTGAGGTTATGGGCCCATGAAAATAAGCTCTTCTTTTATTAGCCCATCACACTCTTCCCAGTTGTATGTGACAAAATAATAAAATACCGGTAATCCAAAGAGGCAAATGTTATGGACTGCTAAGAATAGCAACTTTGTTTCTCTCAAAGTTGGGCACTTACTGGGTGAAAGACATTAAAAAATACAAATAAAAAAAAATAGAAGCATAGCATTGTGTTGACGAAACTAAAAAATTTTTTGCACTGTCAAGGTAAGCTTTACCTTAATAATTCAATTTGGGTAAGTTTGTCAATTTTTGCTTCAGAGCAACCACACAGCACAAACCAACCACTGGTAACGTAGAATTAGTAATACTTTCTGACCAAGGTTGAATAAAAATTGTTTGATATTTTTGTGAGTAAAGAAAGCACTTCCACTGGAAACTGAAATAAGACATAGAAAGGGATCAGGATTGTTTAAGCTTTTAGAAACCAGGGCAGCCATGGGCTGAATAAATTCCCTCAAAACTTTTAGAAATTTTGTAAAGCAAATGGCCAAAAAAGTTTTGGCAGAGAAAACCGTAAACCAAATGTTGTATGACTAAGGACATGATGAGGTATAATTTATCAAATCGAAGTTTTCACCATGTTATGGATATCTTTTCCAAATTAGGAAAAAAAAAGAAGTTTCAAGCTAGTAAAAACTTCCTAAATTGGAGAATTTGATGATGTAATCGCATTTCCGCCTGTAAAGATATCATTTCCACTTAGAAATGATGACATGAAAATTTAGTTGAATTGTTTTGCCACAACTTTACCGTGGGAATCTAAATTTCACCGTGGTTTATTTATATATTTTTAAATGTTATTTATCAAATATTCCAATGTATTTGCATTGAAACTCCAAGCTTAAGCTATGTCTATTTCTTTCTCAGCGAAAATACGATTACATTATAAAATTCTCCAATTCAGGACGTTTTCCCCTTTTAGAAATTTCTTTTTTTTCCAGATTTGGAAAAGATATCCATGACAGGGCAAAAATTCTAATCTGATAAATTATACCTAACTAGGGTTTCCCTTTTTCCCAGATTTTCAACTCCCCGAAAAACGGGAAATTTTTTGATCCCGAAAATCCTTGGGATTCGAGAAATTCCCAGGAAAAAGAATTCCCGGGAATTTTTCCCGAGCTTGATTGTTTTGCCTTTTTTTCTGGTTTTCAGCATGTCAGATCTCATTTTTAGCACTTCGTTACGTTGTTTTGACAAACTTAGTTTCAGTTTTTCAATTTTTTTGACAACTTGAGGAAAAAATTTTAATCTCACAAGCACTTTGCGTTAAAAAATTTTGCGAATTTTGAAAAATAATTTTTAGTGAGCAAAAAAAATTTTCAATTTGCAGTAACCACTAGTGTAGCCAGGATTTTGCAATGGTGGGGGGGGGGTTGAAAATGACATTACATTTGACCATACGTTGGATACAGGAGCGGATCCAGAAAGTTTTGGTGGGGGTACATGTAATTTTGAATCAGGTTGAATGCTAACTAAACTCAAAGACGTTTAAACTCGAAAATGGGCGTAAATGAGCCTTTTAAAAATGTTTCATGTCAGGAGCGTATTCAGAATTTTTTTCAGGAATTTTCGTCATTTTTTTCAAGCGCGTTTTTTCCGGCAGATTTAATTTTAAGCAACTTTAGTGCCAAAAAAGACTCTAGGGGGTCCGAGGGCATGCTTCCCCGAAAAATTTTAGAAAATTTGCAAACTGCAATGGCCATTTTAGTGCTTTTTCAACAATTTTTAAGGAAAGTTTGTCATAATTTTGGCCCCTAACTTTGAGTGCTTCACCAATGATGCATTTTGTTTACACAGTTTCGATCATGTATGGTGTCATTTGAGGCTCAATGGGTAGGGGGGCTGGTACCCTTTGTGACTACGCCACTGGCAGCAACGCATTTCTTTATGTCAGAATGATAGATATCAGTAGGGGAGACCGGGGCAATATGAACCAGAAAAATTTGCACTGCCCTCAAACGTTCCCTAATCAATGTAAAGCTTTGAAAATTTCAGGTTACATAGTCACCAACATTAGCCTTAACATGTCACAAATGGGATTGCTCAACTTTTTTATTCATTTATTTATTGCATTTTTTTCGTAAAAAATTACCTGGGGCATTATAAATCTTATTTGGGCATTATGAACCAGTTTCAAAATTGACTTCACATTACTTAATTAATCATATGTAGAGACAAACTACTGGCATGCAATGCTATAAAATGAATGTATTAGCATTTTTGAAAGTATATTGTCACTTGCTGTGCACAAAAATATATAAGCATGCTTATATATTTTACTGTTCAGGTTCGCAGCTGTCCACTATGCTACTTCATGCTCAGTGTCAAAAGCACATTCAAATTTAACTGAGCCAAACACTCTGGCTGTTTCTCCAGTGAATACCGGTACTGGATCAGGGAGCATCCGCACAATTTGGCTTTTTTCAATATATTTGACATCTCCAGTAACCAATTGGTTCATAATGCCCTGACTGAAATGATCTTATATAAATTATTTTGCAACAAAATTTTAAGCAAACACTATTAAAAATCGATCTGCAGTTGTTTTTCCTGACCATGTCTTATCCATGAACGAAAATGTGGACTTTTGGAATATCTCTAAAAAAAATGCCAGTCATTCTAAAACAAAAACCTAAACTTACTTTTAACCTCCAAAATCACAATTTGACTGATTTACTGAAAAAGAAAAACAGCCGACCTCAACTTTTAGCATCAAAGAAAAGCTGATAGTCATGTGACCTAACTGTGCACATCTGGTCTCAAGATTGCCAATAAGTTTTGAAATAATGCCCAGGTTCATAATGCCCCGGTTTCCCCTATCACTGAAATACTTGCTAATGTTAAAAAATTTCCCAGAGTCCCGATCTAAATTTCCCGGGAAACAGGAAGTGTTAAAACCTCAAATTTCCAGGGAAATTTCCCTCCCAATTTCTCGGGAGGAAACACGATACCTAACTAATAGAGATATCAAAAGAGCTTATTCTGTATTAGCGCATATCAACTTCAAGCAGGATACAATTGGAATGACTGTACACTGGTACAGTCTTTAAGTCAATTGGCATCTACAAATAGCATTACCCATGTATGCTATGGTCATCTACAATGACAATAGTTAAAAAGTTATATTGATAACAGTAGGCTAGTCTACACAGAAACACAGACAGGAGTTACCACACATTTCTGTCGTTTTCAGGAAGAACACAACGTGGCTAAATTTTCAATTTTTTTTTTTTATTGCAGAAATTTGATGTTTAGCTTCTATTCTTCACTATGCGTGAAAATCAAATTTCTCTCGCAAGTAGTTTTTGAGATATAAGCGAAATGAAAAGGAAAAACAGCAAATACAACGTGCTAGGGCATGCGTAATAATCGCAGTTATTGCATAACATTGGCAAAACAATGTCAGGAAAAACTTGGGCATGCGTAATAATCCAGTAATCGCACTAATTGTGTAATATTGGCAAAACAATCAAACACAAAATGTTAATTTACTCAAAACTACAAAATAGCTCACGTTGTATTCTTTCTGAAAACGGCAGATTTGTTCTGTAAAATATGCTGGCTTCACAGTTCTATTGCACTGAGAAAACCTGCAGACGTGGCAGCTGCGCGGCGCAGTGATTTGGAGCGTCGTTTTTACGATGACCACAATTGCAAGGCTAATGGTTCAACTCCCAACGTACTCTTGCTGTTGTCTCCTTGAATAAGATGCTTCACGATAATTATCTCTGCTTGGTGGAATCTGGCAAGCAGCAAATAAAAGAAGTCAGAAGAAAGCTCAACCGGAAAAACTTGGAAACAAGGGCAACACCTAAGTGATCCTGGATTCATCTTACACATAACGCCTCTATCGCTTTCTTGTGATAGGAGGATAAAGATGAAGAAATCAATATCAGACATAGCCCCAGCCCAGCATCTTATTGTCCAGTGTCGTAATCAGGCAACAGTGCAAGAATGCAGTTACCAATGTTCAGTAAGATACAAGTACTTCTAAGTCATATGATAAGCTACACAGGCACAAGTCCTGTATGAGCTTGTAAAGCTCATAAATAGTGTTCCCTCTAGGATTTTGACTAGTGCGAATTTGCCCAAATGATAAATTCATTGAAATTTTTGCCCAAAGATTTCACTACTTTGAGGACTCCTTTTACAAATTCTTTGCATTACATTTGCTTTTCCAAGACACAAGCTACAGTCTTGCATTAAAATATTGGAAGTGGCTAAAGTTACGGGCCCGTAACATTTGCCTCTTTAGTTTATTTTATTACTTCGTCACGCTCTCGTACAATCAGGGAAGCGTGAAGGGATAATAAAATAATCAAAGAGACAAATGTTACGGTCACGTAACCTTAGCCTCTGCCTAAAATATTTAACTTTTTCGTTAAAGTTTTTGAGTTTTGCATTTTATGATATTAATTTCTGGCACAAAATCAGTAAAATTTGCCCAAAAATTTTGCATTTTTCTCAAATTCCTCACTCTAGAGGGAACACTGCTCATAAACTTCAGAAAAAATCAAATTTGCAAATATAAAGTACGGTAAATACTGGTAGGTCTAACACTACTGCTAATGCTGTGCAGACTGCCTAATTCATAGTATGCTATTAGCAGGCCTAGGCTGGTTACCGCTTAAATCTAAAACCTGGAGCTCAACGCACAGTGTATCGGTATCCATTTTTACTAACAGTGAAGCCATGGACTTCCTATCGGAGTGGAAGTGGAACCACTCTCTGTCAGAGTGGTCACTCTAAAAATCAGAAAAATACTAAACTGTAAATTGAGCAAAAAATCACTAAATTTGGGGGAAAATTCACTAAATCGCAATTTTAAGTAGACCTAGTCTAAAATGACAATATTTCCTGTTTTTATCATTATTTAGCACTGCCAAATAACAATTCAGATATAATAATAATATAGGTGTTGTTGATCTATAGCTACTTCCATTAGTTCCAAATGAGCACATTGTACAGCAATAGTATATACACTGTACAGTACAGGATGATTTTCAGTTTTCATCTATGATATAATGATATTTGTGCAACTAAACTGCTAAACATATCATACTCTTGGCTGCAGTTCTACATGCTCACTTTACCTGTTTACCTCATGGTTTACGGTTACCCAATTCTGGATAAAACCAGACAAAACATTTGGTACCAAAGTAATCATTGTTTTTACTATAACTAATAAGTTACTAATCGTCTACCAGGCCAAGACCTTAATCGTCTACCAGGCCAAGACCTTAATCGTCTACCAGGCCAAGACTATGATCTGTGACAGCCAACCTGCTAACTGTCATCAGGTTAGCTTGCAGTGACAGAACAGAACAGATTTAGTAACAGAACAGATTGCAACACTACAAGTTGCAGTGGCAACACTGCAACAGCCCTCAGATTAATGGTAACTAGCACCCGGTAGGCCTATTGGCAAGAGCACTGCATAACCGATCATTCCATTTCGTCATTCTGTAACCATACCGGTAGTTTATGCCCATATCTAGTCTAGCCAATCCCATGCATTACACAATCTTGTCATTGGGTCGACAATTTATTGGTTTAGTGGAAATGTTGAAAACAGAAAAACCTGTAGACCTAGTACTGTAGACTAGATCCAAAAAAATCTTACCGGCACTTCTTTGAAAACAACATAAAAACCACTAAAAATCACTAAAATTTGCTCAAAAATCAATGACTCAGTATAACTCACTAACAGATTTTAGAAATCACTCAATTTTGTGAAAAACAGAAAAATCACTGATAGTGGCCACATTGCTTTCTTTGCTCAGTGTACACCGTACGGAACGAAAATCAGGTTCATCTTAGAGATGGTATGGGCCGCTAATAGACCTGCCAATGAGCCATTGCCCATTAACCGTTTTTTTACCAGTCCGCTAACGGCCCGATTCTATCTTCGTTTATTACTGGACTGCTAACAAGCCGCTAACAATTATTGAAATCTCTTTAAGTTTGATTAATATGTGATTAAAGGTTCATAAAAAGAATGGGCTTTGGGCGAGCAGGGCTTTATTTTTGGTATAAGTTGCCGGGTCGGTTACGGTTACTGGGCTAGAGGTTCCTGGGCGTGGGCGGTCTGGGCCATACAAACATCAGCCCGAGCCATTTCTATTCTCTAGTTCATCTATTCATATCGTGTTGCCCATTATTTCTTTACAATCGATCAAGTTTGCGTTTGCGACAAAAAAAATAATGGGGAGCAATTTCATTATTTATTTGACTATGAACTGCTTATCACTTTTTTTCATTTTTTTCTACCTAGTTAAACAATCTACAATGCCGCAGTTGCACTGTGACGACAGTGAGTAACCTCGAAAAGCCGTACACCAGTGTTCCCTTTAGAGTGAGGAATTTGAGAAAAATGCAAAATTTTTGGGCAAATTTTACTGATTTTAAATCAGAAATTATAATATAAAATACAAAACTGAAAAACTTAAACAAAAAAGTTAAATATTTTAATACAAGACTGTAGCTTGTATCTTGGAAAAGCAAATGTAATGCAAAAAATTTGTAAAAGGGGTCCTCAAAGTAGTGAAATCTTTGGGCAAAAATTTCAATGAATTTATCATTTGGGCAAATTCGCACTAGTCAAAATTCTAGAGGGAACACTGCCGTACACTTTTATGGTTCCTACCATTGCACTATAAAGGTGTTGGAATTGTGATCTCTTCAGTGTCTTTTTTTTATCTCGCCGTTATACGTTTGTTTTTTTTTCTTTTCTTACCCTGTTTTAGCTTAATCGGGTGTTGCGACCATGCCTACGGTACTAATTTCCTCATCTTCAAGTGTCACTCTCGCTAGCATGTTACAACGTTAAACGTTTTGCTGCTTCTTCCCTTTTCTTTGTCCGTTTGTCATTGAATTCCCATGGTGCTGTGTTCTATTTATTTTGACAGTGCAGAAAAAAAAGACACTACCGGTATTACTACTACAATGGCTCCTGGCAAATTTTAAAAACAGAAAATAAAAACAGCAGCTTTTGAAAACGGCAACAGTAGGCTATAGTTAAACCATTGGTTAAACTTCTTCCAAAAAGCAAAATTACATCAGCATTTTTGTGGACATACGTAACAATGCTTTTTTGTTCAGTGGGTCCGCTGTGAGAATTTTAAAGAGGCTACTCTGTGCTCTAGGTGAGCAGCGGCAGGTTCAAAAATTCTCCTTGCTGAATGAACGGTTACGGCGTCTTAAAGGTCTGTTTACACTAAATGCGATTTTAATCCGATTCGTTGTCGCACGAAATTTCATCCAATTTTGGACGCAAGCAGTTGACGGAAATATCTTCAACACAATTTAAACCCCAACAATTTTGCTTTTTATGGGTTATTTTGCGGAGCACCTCACGATTGTTTTCAGGAATGCGCGTGAAGTGATGTAGCTTTACGTCATAACTTTAGGCCTACTGTTTCGTAGCCTACCTCATTTTACTCACAAAAAATCGCATCGTGTTCTGTGTAAACACACCTTAACTCTGGCTGAAACAATATGGCTAAAATGAATTAAGGTGCGTTTACACAAAATACGATACACGATTTTTCTTGCGTGAAGTGACGGGGTAGCTACGAAACAGTTACAGGTTATGACGTAAAGCTGCGGCACTTTTCGCGGCATTCTACAAAACAACCGTAAAGTTCTTTGCGAAACAACCAATTGAACGCAAAACTGCTTGCGTTCAAACTGTGTGGAAAATATTTCCGTCAACAGCTTACGTTATGACTCAAATTTCGTAGGACTACAAATCGGATTAAAATCGCATTTAGTGTAAACTGTTAATTACATTATTTCAAAACAGATTTAAAAAGCGCCGAAAACATATTATCATCAGCTTCATCGAAAAATCTGCCACAAAAAAGGAGAAAAAGGAAAAGGGCTGTGATTGGTTGTTAAAGGACACTTGCGATTGGTCGAATATGGATGAATTTTAGAATCCAACTTAACTATGGGAGAATTTGCAGTGAGTCGACAATTCCTTTTGACGGCACAGAATAGGTTTCAGCGTTTTGATGAAAGTTGCCTCCAGCGTCTCCAAGTGGAAAATTGTTCTGGCTTTGGCTAAAACAGAAAACTGGTCATTGTGATATATGATGATAATGAGAGGCACAATCAGGATTTTGAATTAAGTATAGACCAATAGCTGAATCACAGTCTAGGAGATTGAGTGGAGCAGAAATTTTGCAGTTGCGTTTGGGAAGAACTTTGGTAGGATTTTCTTTATTTTGAATTGATTTTGGAATATGTTGATTGATTCTATCTTGCAGTCGTAGGGGTGTGCGACCCACGTACCGGCAATCACAGCGGCACACGTAGGCCTATTGATATACGACCATACTTTGATGAGTAATGGGCACAGCATCCTTAATCTTTCTGGTTTGGAAAATAACGCGAGGATCAGCGGCTCTAAAACAATTTTGAACGTTAGATTTAACCTGTTTTTCGAATTTAAGAGAAATATTGCCAATCCAGGGTAGTTTTAGATACACAGGGCATTTCTTTGGTCCTTCTTTGGCCAGTAATTGAAAACGGGAGATTTTCTTGGAAATGCTGGAATTGATTATTGTTTCAGGGTAACCATTATTCTTCAGAATGGAGCGAATGCAGTCCAGCTCTTGTTTAACTTTACCAGCTGAACAGATTACGAGGGCTCGATGAACTAACGTTTCGATTAGGTTCGTTTTGCGCTTGGAAGGTGCAAAAGAATCCCAACGTATGTAACGACCAGTGAATGGAGGCTTTCTGTATACTGATGTTTGAAATTGTTTTTCGGATTTGTCAACTTGCACGTCGAGAAAAGAGAGTGTTTGATTGGCTTCTTTTTCCGTGGTAAATTTCGAAGCTGGGTGTAATGAATTGAGAGCAAGAAAGAAAAAAAAATTATATTATTGGATAATCATTGATTAATATTATACGAGCATAATCTGTGACTTCAGAGTTGAGCGATAGCAGTACCGCAATACTTTGCCATGCCCCCCTCCTTTCGGTCCAGCAGTAAGGTGCTAAAATCTAACTTTCAGTCTATAACTTCTCAAACTAATAATGGTTGCAGCCTCCTTTCACTTATTTTAGCCAAGTGTCTGCTTTTAGACATAATTAAGCTGCGAAAACATATTTGCATTGTCCATAGTGACTGCACTCACTGCGTGCCCTTTTCCAATAAAAGAGTGTGCTAAACTGAGTGTTTTTTATATGAAAACCGTTAAAATTCGTTGGCGGTTGGGGGCTACGCCTCCAGACCATAGGTGATGGAAGCGGGGTGGCCGGGGATGGGCTGCTCCCCACTTTTTTTAGAGGGGCCTAATTCACGCGGTTATTTCTACAATAATACCTCTGCATAAATCTATTTGAAACTTGGCAAAGTGACCGCATGCGGACGTGAAGACATTTTTTGCTCTTCACCGATTTGCAGTGGCGAAATTAGGAAGAATATCTAGTCATTGCTTTTGGTCCCCCCCCCCTCATCTTAGAAATGTTTCCGCCATCGCTGCCCCAGACCCCCTAACCTCCGGCGGCTGGGAGTTTCACCCCCACACCCCCAGTTGTGGACCTCCCCTTTGCCAAACCCTGGGTGCGCCACTGCTTGTAATCATACACTCTTGGCTCAATTCTTTCCACTTTCGACTGTTTCGTGCGGTAAAAGATGGTTGATCACGGTTCTTTCACTTCTGCGTTTGTTTGTTTTTAAATTGTATTTGTTGTATTGTAAGAGGAAGTCGTCATGACTTCCCGTCCGGTAGGCCAGGAAGGACATTGCTTTTTAGTTGTTGCTCTTCACCCTGGCCACGTAAAGAGTTTGACTGGAATGGTCACGTAGCCTCACGAGTGGATTTCGTACCACAAAGGTTAGATTCTTTAAGAAATATTTATCCGAAGGGATGAGTGATCCTGGTAAGATCATTCGTCCTGGAAGATGAATGTTTCTTACCTGAGGGCGGCTGATGAAGGCTAATAGTCAGAAACAGCGCTGTCTCGCTCTACGGTTGTTGTATTTTGTGGCATATTTATCTTCCTATCGCGAGAAAGCGATCAATGCATTGTACGAGCTCGCTTAGGAGTTGCCAGCCATCTCTCTACCACAACAAGATGGGGGAATCCCGCTAAGCGTCTTTCCCAACCGCACAGCAAGTAAATTTGCCGGCTTTTTTCCCACACTGTCCCTTTAATGCTGAGCGTCAAGAGGGGAAGCTGTGAATATCAATTTTAAAGTCATTGCCATGGTTTGACTCGACTCGAAATGAAACCCAAGTCTACAGCTCCCGAGGTGGACGCTCTTACCACTCGGCTATCTGAGCTGTTGTTTTCTTTTTTAAAATTTCCCGTTTTCTTTTTTAAAATGTCCCGTTTTTTCTGTCAAAATGTCCCGTTTTCGTCATACTTTAATCTGGTCAGCCTAGTAATAACCAGACTTTTGTAGCCTACACTGCGAGTAGAATAAGAATGAAGAGAAGATGACTGGCGGAATAATTTAGAAAAATACTCAGGAAACATGTTATTACTTAATATATCCATAAATTTGCCAACTTCTAGTTTATATATGCCATTCACATTAAGAAAGAAAACATATTACCCTCGCAGCTTTGGACGCAATAGAAAGCAGTTTTGCTGGTACCGAAACGAGAAACGTACAGCAATACATCACTTCTTGTTGACTTATTTGTGACATTGCGATTTTTAGTTTTATTTTTTGGCAGCCAATTAAGTGAACTTTTTTGGTCGCGAAAAATTCGAGCTGCATTATTTTAATTATATGTGACTGAAACTAAAATGGTTCCAAACTCAAAAGCCATCCCGGTAAATCACGCGATAATACTGCGCATTTAAATACTTACAAAGCTGCTTCACTTTCGCCCACTGTGTTTTCTTACCTTGTCGAAATGATTAAGGTCATAAAATTGCGCAGTAGATTAAAACCACAAATATAATTGGCAACCCTGATATAAAAAAAGGGCCATACATGGAAATAACATACTTGTAGTTGTCTTAAAGAAAGAAATTATCATAACTTCCTACGATTTTTTTTTTATTTTAATGACATTGTGTGCGATTCATGTTACGGCAAATTGCAAAAAAATGAGTGGAGTTGGGCGACGTTTTCAAGTGCTTGATGGTTTATTACCGGGTCGCAAGGCAAGGTCGGGTCCATTTTGAAGTTTCAGATGACGAAAACTGTCGAAAGTTTAGCAGATTGTATGTTTAGAAGTGATATTGAAACAATAAAATATATATTCACTAATTGTTAATAATTTTTTAATTTATCAATCTTTTGTCGTTAAATTATCGTAAAAATTAGTTTTTAAATTAACCATCAATCACGCTTATTAGTTGCGATAAACCGATCCCATTTACAAAAATTATTGTAGGCCGGTATTCAGTAAGAAATTTTCAATCAAAATTATTGTTTGTTATGCGCATTTTAGTGAGTTTTTTCAGGATAGTACGATGTTAATTTGGCGTGAGAAGTTATTGCAGCTTCGGGAATTATTTTACTTAAAATTATGCAATAGCAATAACTTAAAACATCAGCACTTAATTTCGCAGGATTGAACAATACTAGTTTATATTTTAGTTACTGTTATGGCTTAAGAAACCGAAGAAAAAAAAGCTAATCAATCGAAATTGGATTTAGGTCTACAGTAAATCTACACACAAAGTAACCTACTCAAGTCCAGTACCATAAATATAGGAGGAAAATAGCTTAAGGAGGAAAAATATAACTACAGTAATTTTCAAAACTGGGCGTTTTGACTTCATAGATTCTGCTGTCATCATCAGCAGTGTAAGCAAGGCAGTGTAAAACTGAAAAGACGTTTTGTACTGTCTTGCTCACACTGCTGATGATGACAGCTGAATCTCTGTTATCGAAACGTCCAATTTTGAGAATTATCGGGCTGTATTTTTTCTACTTCAGTCTGTTTTGCTAAAAATTGAAAACCTTTGAAAACAATTTTTTTTTAATCCTTTCAAAAATAATTTAATTTGATCAATCGATGATTCTAAGAAGCTTTTAAGTATTTTTCTTTTTTCAACATTCAGATGAAGTGATTTTATTTGTGCGCAAATAATTAGGTACTTTAAGACGTCATAAATAGCATTAATTGTTTAAGTGTTACTTGACCATTTTAGTGAAATGTGCCCCCAGGTTATTGCTAGGTTTGTTTTTTTTCTTTTTGTTTGATCATTTGTGTACTCTGCCCACTTTTCAAAAGTTGTTATTATGTTGTAAACAACTACAGATAAAACCGTTTGGCAACTTGGTCTTGTATGTAGACCAATAGCCTGAAATGAGAAATTTTGTAAAATATGTAGAATTCGAATCGTATCAGTATATGTTGGTACTTGGTAGGCAGTGTTTTTTTTAAGGATTGATTTGAGGAATTATTAAGCAATTTAAAACGTAAAACACAACAGCCTCTCTGAGTCTACGAATGTGGAAGCAGACTCTGGGGGACTGTTGGACAATTTTGAAAGACAATTTCAGTTCCTCAAAACGCTTTAAAAAGACATTGTTTGTAGGTATCAGCGTATTTAACACCTTCGACAGACAAAAGTTTTCAAGAATTTTTTTCTGCAAATATCTGTGATTACCCGTAGAGTGAAAAGAGATAATTAACCTCCAGCAAAAAAACAATAAGCTATATATGTTTGCACAAAATGCGAGATAGTGAGCCAACGGTGTGATCAGTTATTTTTGAAAAGATGAAAAAATGCTTTCACAAAAAGAATGTAAAACTCATTTTCAAATTTCTGTTTTAAACAAAATTGATGAATATAAATTTAGAGGACAACTTTGACGTCATTATCAAGGTCATTTTACGCGAACTAATAAAGAATTTTGTTTGAAAACAAAAATTACGCATTTTAATCAAACACAAGTTTTTTGCTTATTGTAAAAACGAGTTACATCATCAATTCATTTGTTTATGGCGTAACAAAGAAAAGCAAAACAGAGAAAAGATAGAAATTATGTCTCAAGAAAAAAATCAGTAATAAGTAAACAAAGATCTCCTAGTTTTATATTGAAATTAGCATCCTTTGCACTTCGCAAGTTTAACGCAAAAACATGAGCGATAAATAAACTGCAGCATTAATATAAAACGAAAAAATGTTTGATGGAAATTTTGATGTGTCAATGCAACCCAGTTTTGAAATCAAATCAAAATCTACATTAAGCTTGTGGTATTACGCCGAAGCGTGTAACGAGGCCCATCTCTGTAGCAGCTGCAGCACCGCTTTGAAAAAACGTCGCAGTGATGGCGAGCCGTAAGCGACATTGTACGATTTTACCCGCCTAGGAATCGGACCCAAGATCTCCCGCGCCGAAAGTAATGTCTCATCCTTTTCGCCATCCGCCAGATGTCGGTAGAATTAATTAAAGTGATTTGATCGAAAAAAAGCATATGGAGTTAGCCGAGTGGTTGGTGCGTTAAGCGGCGAAACTGGTTTCGTGGGTTTGATGCTCAACAAAGTCATCTTCCATGATGCACGTGCTTTACTAATACAAAACTTACGCTGCAATTATATGGCTTAAAAAAAAAAAGATTTACTTTGATGCACATGGAGTTGACCGAGTAATTGGTGCATTGGGCTCCGGAGCTGGCTTCGTGAGTTCGATGCGCAACTAGGTCATCTTCGATTATGCGCATATTTCATTAGCATAAAAAAAACCTAAGCTGTATTAATGCAATTGGGAAAAAAAAGATTTACTTTGACGAGAGTTGGCCGAGTGGTAGGTGGATTGGGCTCCGGAGCTGGCTTCGAGGGTTCGATGCGCCGCTAGATCAGCTCTCATGATACGCACACTTCATTAGCATAAAAAATCTAAGCTGCAATTATGTGGCTTGAAAAAAAAATTTACTTTGACGCATTCTGGTGACAAGTTTTAGCGTAGAGTTGCAATAATAATGACATTTGACTATGTATGGGTCGGGATTACAAAACTTAAGAAGCTGATTACAGTGTTTTGGGATTTATACTAAAGAGCATAATTTTTTTTAACTTGCAATTATTGATGAGGTTAGCTATTAAAAGGTTAAGCGCAAAATTTAAAGATTTAAAAATTTAAACACAAAAGTAGATATTATCTTCTCGTTTAAGGCAATACCGATAGGCCTACTTACTTTCAAATAAAAGAGCGAACGTCGGTACACCAGCACTAGACGATGCTGCATGCTGGTGCATTAATTAATTAATTCGTATTGATGCTTATAGAAGCTTGCATTTGGGATAGAGTAATAATGCTGAATGGTGGTTTGTAGTTTTTTCATGAAGAACTATAAACCCTGCAATGAATTGAATTGGCGAATAACAGCTCATAAATATTTGGTTTGATGTATAGACAACTTGATGAAGTGACATGCGTAGTGAATTAGAAACGGTTTTGGATAAGACCATAAAATTTGACGGAGTTCAGTTGCAAACGCAAATTTATTTCAAGCTTATTAATTTAGTTTATTCAGGAAATTACTCAAGGCGTAACCTGATGGGCAAAGGGAGCAATTGTCTCCATCCACCAAAATACTTCAAGTACCCGTGTTAGTATATAGAGGCATGTAATGTTAAAATAGCCATAGAGAATAATACGTTTTCAATTGAGTAAAATTGGTCATATTTTGGCAAGGTGATGTCACAAGATCATGATAGACGCTAAGATATAGAGGCTCTAGCTAGTACGCTGGTCAAATCTTAAGCTGGGTCGTAAAATTTAGGCGTTGGTGGTTTTACCCCAGTCATCCAGAGTTATTAGTAGCTCAATTTGCCACTGTACACGTATGGTACACGACATTTCGTAGAACTGTGTGTAAGAGAGAACCAAGCATGTTTGTAGTCTAATGCTTATTTATAGGTTTATTACTACAAGACTGGCAAGAGAGAGCAATAATTTACTAGTTCTCAGCAAATTTAAGTTGCAAGAAAAATTGTTCCAGTAGCTACTGTATTGACAGGCACATGGCCTCGTGGTACAGTACGAGCTATAGACTTGGGTTTGATTCCGAGTTGGGTCAAACCAAAGACTTTAAAATTATGCAATAAATATGCAAAAATTTTAACAGCTCAGATGGCCTAGTGATAATAGTGTCCACCTCGGGAGCTTCAGACTTGGATGTGATTCCGAGTCGGGCCAAGCCAATGACTTTAAAATTGGTATTTATTGCTTCCCTGCTTGACGCTCAGCACTTTAGGGACAGTGTGGAGAACTAGCCTGCAGAGATGGCTACGATAAACCTTTCTGTACTAAAGCGATAACGATAATCAATAACTTCAAAAAAGCCCTGAGCGATACCGATAATCGATAAATTTTAATTTTTTAAAGCCATATCGGTAATCGATACATTATTGCCGATAAATTTTTCCGATAAATGTTGCAGTAAATTTTCAATGTTTTTGACGAAGTTTTTTTTGCAAGTCACATTGCGAAAATGTGTTTCTAGATTGTTCAAGAAAAGAAAGCAGTTCATGGAGTCTAACGTGGCATTAAATAAAGCAAAAAGAGATGTTTTTAAATTGCAACAGCACTTTAGGAACACAGTGTTTTTTTTCCATAGCGCCAACTCACTATCTTTGATCACTGTGTACAACTGTGCATTAAGAATCGTTTATCGCGATAATTTATCGGCGATGACGAAATATATTACAAAAGCGATATCGGTAATCGATAAATCAAAACCATTTTCAGCGTTAACAATAATCGGTAATGAATTATCGCCGATTAATTATCTCGATAAATGGCCATCTCTGCCGGCAAGTTTACTTGTGCCTTTTGGAAAGACACTTAAGCGGGATTCCCCCTTCTGGTGTGGTAGACAGATGGCTGGCAACTCCTAAGAGAGCTCGTTATAGCTTTCTCGCGATCGCTTTCTCGTGATAGGAGGATGAATATGCAACAAAATACAAAATCGTTAAAATCAAAAATTGAAATCTTCATTATACTTGTCAAAGCGTGTAGCGAATGGCGGGGACCATCACTGCGGCTTAGCGCCTGATCTATGCAGCTTCGAAGAAACGTCGCAGCGGTGGCGAGGCGCTGGCGTCGGTGTGTCCGATTTAACTGGCGTAGAGTCAAACCCAGATTTCCCGCACCGATAGCGCTGTCTTCAACCACAATAAAATTTATACCGGTATTCTTGTGTTTCGATACTATTTACTGCATTTGGTTTTTAGGATCTGGCTGTGTGAGTTACAGATTGTAAAATCACTTTGTAGCATTAGGAAAGAAGGAAATTATTACGTAACAATTCAAAGAATTAAGACTGCTGTCAAAATGACTAACCGTAACAGGTAAGACTAGTGTGGTTTATGTAAATTGTAAAGCTTTAGATTGGAAATAAATTTTACATGGCAAGCGTTTTGTCCATCAATAACTTTTATGTCTCGAAAAGCTATATTTTATTTTGAAACAAGAACTTCCCTGTCGTCAGTGCGATTGGTAATAATTTCAAGATACATTTGAGTTTGGAGTGAAAGCTTCGCTAGTAAAGCCTTAGGAATTCCTCCGGACTCTTATTTCGCTATGGGTGCTGCAATAACTTATAGGCCTATATGCTTTAGGTTCTATGCCTGTGGTTAATGTTAACGATTGTGTAATTGCCTTGTCGCGCTTTGTCATCTTGTTGCTATGGTTCAACGTTTAAACTCTACGTAAGCGCTGCTTTCTGTGACGTTTTTAGACAGTCTTTGAAGTTTGGAGGCTGTAAATCTTATGGCGTTGTGCACCTGATGAGTCCGGAAGGACGGAAAAGGTGATTACCGGTAACCGTTTTTCGTGCCTTACGTAAATCTGATCTTGCAGTTCGCGGTAGTCGTGCTACTTATTAATAAAAACTTTTACCTTAAAGTTGCTTTTAATTTAAAAAATATAAAAAAAACTTCTTAGTTATTTTTTGAAGATACAGCATAGAAGAATATTAAGCATTAATTTTACAAGTTTTCAAAAAATAATTCCTGTAACAAATATGTTATAGCCACATAAAAAATCGATTCTTCATTATGCTCGCCGTGTACGCCAAAACGTGTAACGAGTGACGGAGCACATCTCCATCGCTCAGCGCCTGATGGGCAGCACAGCTTCGAAGAAGCATAGCAGCGGTGGCGAGCCGTCGGCGAGAGTGTGCGCGGTTTGACCGCCTTAAAAATCGAACCCAAGACCTCTCGCACCGTTAGCGATGTCTTTATTCCCTCCGCCAACCGGGCACATGCTACGATATTTTTACATTGGAATTTTACTTTTATGCTGTTTCGTAAAAAACAATCTTTGATCTTTTACATAGTATTCTGAACTGTTTACAAACTTTTGCTTTAATCGCTGTCGATTGAAATGATAAATTTACGGATTTTAAATGACAGCTCGTACGTTGATGACGTCATGTTCTAATTAGGTCATTATGTGAAACATAGAAATCATGTCATTGATATTTGTCGATGATATCGTGGGTTTACGCGTGGGTTTGTTAAATTTCTTCCTGTTTTCAAACGTAATTATATTATCGAATATGATTATTTGTAATCAATCGATATTAATACTTCATAATTTAGAAAACAATTACATATTCTACGTTTCATCCAATCAAATTGTGGCTGTCCTTAGACAGCTGTAAACAAATTAATTAATTAATTAAATTATTGAATTACAAACTAAATTACCTTTGAACTTTTTTGATTAGTCCTGTTTAGAATTTAGTTGCAGACCCTTCATATAAAAATATTGAAAAAACTGATGCACTTAAATTAGCAATTGAAAACTTCAAAACTTTTGAAGAATTTGTTTCGCCTGACGCCAATAACAATAATAACGCTCTTACATAGCTCTTTCTTGACGGAAATTTAGATCAAAGACTCTGAACAAAGCAGCAAAAAGCGTAACAGTGAAATTACCGTAGACGAAATATATTACAGCTAATATCTGAAGAAATATCAATCGCAGCGAAGGCTTTATAAGTGTTAGGCCTATTTAATTCAGTAAAATACAGAAAAACTGTTGCAATAATTACTCCTGGTTTCAAAGGACAGATTTTTAAGCAAACCTCTTTAACTTTTTTGATCGAACGAACACATGATCTTTTTTTAGGCTTAATAGCCAGAAGTTTGCTGGAAGAAAATTTTAAAATAAAATGATTATTTTTCAATTAACGGCCAGTTTGCGAAGTCGTAAAAGATACCGCTATCGGCGCGGAAGGTCTTAGATTCTATTGTCGAGCCGGTCCTATTGGCACAGTGTCGCCAACAGCTCGCCACCGCTGCGACGTTTCTTCGGAGCTGTATCGCCCAGGCGCTAATCCGCGGAGATGGGCCCCGCCACTCGTTACACGCTTCGGGGTAATATCGTGAGTATAATGAAGATTTGATTTTGATATGAACTGCTGTTGTATTTCAGAAGCATGTCTCGGGTAATTTTTTCATGCCTGGTTTTGCTTGTCCTACCTCTCCCTTCAATGTCATTATCCGTCGTGATGCACAATAGAGATGAATTTGAGATAGAAGGAAGTGCTTGGGAAAACGGTTTGGATGGTAAGCAAAAAATCTTTAAAAAATTAATTAAATTTAACTTAAATAAATAAAATAAAGCCGCAGTAAATCTTAAAACTAATTATTGCGGTTTCATTTTACTCCTTTAGCTATTTTTGTCTCATATTTACTGCATTCCCAAGTTCATTGAATTTGCTTACACGTGTAATTAATTGTGACGTCATACGTTGATGACTAGGGATATTCGCGATCATGATATGTGTTCTCGGAACACATTGCCCACAAATTCATGTGGCCAAGGTTTGAAGTATAATAACTTGACCTGAATGGTTTCCTAACTTATTAGGGGCCAGGAAAGTTAAATTTCTTGTAGGGTATATAAATCCTTAGGGTTGTTTGGCTGATCAAGATCAAGCATTCTGAAGGATGAGTATACCTTTACCTGAGTGCGGCTGATGAGAGCTAATAGCCCGAAACAGCGCTGTCCCGCTCTACGGTATATGTTTGAAAGTAATGTTCATCGTTTTATATTACACCAAATATCTTAGAAATTCCGTCTTCAAAATAACAACCAAGGTGCACAAATTTCGACGGGGCAATCATGATTTTTTTTCGAGGGAAGCGTAACTGGATACCCAATTTTACTCATAGATATATCGGTTGAAGTACGTCGATTTCCAGGGGTCTACTCTGGTCCTTTTTGCTCCCAATTCCGACGTCTATAATTGCAATACTCACTTACATTACAGACGATTTCTTCTTATTCCTGCCGGTTGGCATAGCGGCTTAAGACACCCAGATGGTGCGGGAGGTCTTGGGTTTGATTCCTAGGCCGGTAAAATCGGCACAGTGTCGCCAACGGCTCGCCACCGCTGCGACGTTTCTTCGGAGCTGTATTGCTCAGGCGCTAAGCCGCGGAGATGGGCCCCGCCACTCGCTACACGCTTCGGCGGGGCACCGCGAGTTAATAGGATTTGATTTGAGTTTTTGTATTTTTTTTTCTGTGTCATAATTCTGTTGGCTAATTTTAATAACTATGGCCAGCTTTAAAATCTATGCACTTGGCAATACAATAATCTCTGTTATTTGAAACAATTAATTATCCACCATACATAAAACCACCTGAACTTGTTTTATTATTCCGATGTACCGGAACTAATTGTAACGTTGAATTTTTCATGGGCGATAATTTTGTAAAAACACTTAGGCTACTGTATTTTAGAGAACAATGTTTTAAAGACTTGACATGCTTGTAGCGCTTTCGAACAAAATAAATCTACTTTGTTTTCAGGTTTAATCTTTTTGTAAACAAATAAAATTGCAGGTCAGACACCGTTTTATTCAAACGAAAGTATAAAAATTGCAATTTTGTCAATTTATTTACCCTATTGCAATTGTTATCCATTATTGTGATTCATAAAGCTAACTTGTTTAAGCATAATATAAAATTGCATACAATCCCAGACTATGTTTTTATAATAATAAAGTATAACTGTATTAAGTTTTTCGTTCTTCCGGTAAAGTTAGAAATACACTTCAACTAGTATTTGACTATTAACTCTCAGTATATTTTTGACGTTTCGTTGGTTTTGACGACCAACATCATCAGAAATGATAAAGTGCTAGCACGAGTATCACGCTACACAGTATTGATGATCAATATGAAAAAATTTGAAATTTAAGCAAAAAATATTATCATTGTAATATTATAATTATTATTGTTCTAAATCTGTCAACATTGATTCGTTTTTGCTGGTTGTGACGTAATAGTTAAATTTTTTGCTTAAATTTCAAATTGTTTTACATTGATCATAAATGCTGTGTATAGTGTAATACTCGTGCTAGCACTTTCATGAGGCGCCGTTTGGAAAAAATAATTTGGGTTTTTAAACATGATTTTTCTACCAATTTAAGCCACATTTTGTCCAATATATCACATAGGATATTTCCTATTTATACATAAGACAAGTATGTGGCTTAAAATAGCCGAAAAAACTGACACAAAATATATACGAAATTGATGAGGCGCCATTTGGAAAAAAATGATTTAGGTTTTTCCACATACTTTTTCGGCCTATTTAAGCCACATTTTGTCCAAGATATTATATAGGATACTTCCTATTTATATAAAAGACAAATATGTGGCTTAAAATAGCCGAAAAACTGTCACAAAATATACAGGAAATTCATGAGTCGCCGTTTGGAAAAAATAATTGAGCCGTGTGGAAAAAATAATTAAGACAAATTATTGCATAAATTTGCCAAAAAAAGCAGCGCAAAGCATCCTATACATTTTGCGCTGCATTTTTTGACAAATTTATGCAATAGTTTGTCTTATATAATATATAGGAAATTTCTTATATATTTTGCGTCAGTGTTTTCGGCTGTTTTAAACCACTTATTTGTCTCGTATACTTATAGGAAATTTCCTATGTAATATATTGGACAAAATGTAGCTTAAATTAACCGAAAAAACATGTGAAAAACCTAAATTATTTTTTTCCAAACGGCGCCTCATACACTTTATCATTTCTGATGATGCTGGTCGTCAGGACCAACGAAATGTCAAAAATAAACTGATACTGTATATAGTCAAATACTAGTTGAAGTGTATTTCTAACCTTTCCGGAAAAACGAAACACCTAAGTCAGTTATAAATTCCCGGTAAACTTCAATCAAACTCCTTGGCCTGTTAGGCCTAGGCCAACTTTTGCCACCATAGAGTATGATGCATTTCTTGGAAAAACTAGTTAAGGACCAAAAAGCAGGTTTCGGGGTCAAATGCTCTGTCTGATTCTCAGCAATCTTAGCTGGCACTTAGCAAGATTACCACATTTTAGAGTGGTAGACTGATGTCTGACGGCAACTCCTAAACGAGCTCGTTATAATCCTTTGATCGCTTTCTCGTGATAACAGGATAAATATGCAGCTAAATACAGGCGCGGATTAAACAGTTTTTGTCGGGGGGGGAGGGGAGCCAGAAAGTTTAATATGTTAAGGTCTTTTCAGGGGGCGGAAGGAAAAAGTTTATGATTAAAGTACGCTATCTAAAAGTGGCGTACGCAGGATTTTTCAATGGGCAGGGTTTCAGTGACGTCACATCGTGATGACGTAAAGATATTGCAATTACGGTACTTCAGAAGTATTCAAGTGCATCGGATAGTAATGTTTCTAGTCTAAATTATTACACAATTGCAATTGACCATGGTTAAGCAATATAATGCCATAACTAAGGAAACAACTAAGATATTTCATTCACAGTTTGCTTGATGGTTTGCGCTTCATTTAAGGAGTGAAAAGGTTTCACAGGAACTCAAGCTGTCAAGCTGTGGTTAAAAATTTACTGAAAAAATTTTGGTTGACCTCATTTTTGGGCCATAGAAAGGTTAGCTGACTAAAGAAGGCTAGCTTTCGCAACGTCATATACAGAGTGTAGCCAAGGAGGTAAAACAGATTGCTTCCCTCCAATCTTTTTTTTTTCAAGAACCAACATTGATATAAACCAACATTGATAAAACCAACATTGATATAGAACCAATTATTCTAAACGACTCATCTCGAAAGCTTGGTTCATCAATGCCCATCCTAAGATTATGAACAGGTCTGATGGCGACAGTCTCCCAAATGTTTATCGTTCATTGGCTAAATGATTTTAATGCAATTTAATCACTGTAGTTTACATACTGGTTTTTACGTATTACACATAACAATTTGATGATTATTCACGCATTTCGCCTTTTTGTGACGCAATAGTTAATCGGGTTGATCCAATTTACACTTCGTAACTTTTTAATCAGTTCAGTTAAATCAGTGCTACTACGTTTTACTGTTCTCGACCTGGGTTGATTTCCTTCCCAGGTCACTGTATTTTCTGATGAAGCTTGGCGTTCATTGCCAAGCGAAACGTCAAAAATAAAATTGGAGAGTAGATTTTTTCTGTCTCCGTTTTTACCGTACCGGAAGAACAAGCAGCGCAGAACTTGAGTTAGCCTAGCTAGCCTAGACTACGATGCCCGGTATACAAGTCCAACAAAATCTTCCCCACTATGCAGTGTTTAAATTGATATAAACAACGTATAAACCTTGATATAAACATTTAATATGCACACATTATGAAAAGGGCGGTTTCTCCCATTACTGTCTTAAAAAGTGAAGATAGTAGAGCATGAGAAAACACTGCCCTACCTACCGAAACATTTTTAAGCTAAAATGAATTGCGGGCGAGAGGAATCCCTGATCATGCGATTACGGTCAAAAATAGCGTCGACAGTGTCTAAGCATTTTTCACCCAATTCACAGCGTCGACATCATCAAATACTCTCAAACACATAATCGGGATGTCTGAAAAACGGAGCATTCCAGCTCCTGAGACAGTTACGGTACGTAAAAACAATTTTGCCTCCCCCCCCCCCGTTCCGCCCCTGGGCCTCTTCAAATCTTTTGTAGGTCTGGTCTTCCTTGGCAGCATTTTTATTTTATTTTTAGCATTTACGGCAGTGTTAATTTAAATTTTTCTATTTTAATAATTTTTCAACAAACCGGCCGGTTATAGTGCAGTTGTTAAAGATGTCGCTATCGATGCGAAAGGTTTGGGATTCAATGCCCAGGCCGGTCAAACCGGACACCCTGTAGCCAACGGCTGGCCATTGCTGCGACGTTTCTTCGGAGCTGCGCTGCCCAGGCGCTAAGCTGCGGAGTCGGGCTCCGCCACTCGTTATCACGCTTCGGTAAACCTACTACAGCGAGTGTAATAAAACGAGTATAATGAAGATTTGATTCAATTTTTTAAAAAACTTTTTGTGAGCAGCCACAGTTACTGCAGATACACAGCATTTAAGGAAACTCCTATAAGCGTACTTATTAAGTGTTTCACAGTAGCATCAATGACAAAAATGCAGTTCTAGTAAAACACATAAGAAAAGTTGAACTACCGGTATTGTTGCATTGCATCGTAATGAAAGTTTCTCGAGATTAAGTTAGAAAGTTGGACAAAACAGAAAAAACACGGTCCCACTAAACACCGCAAAGTACGACAAAGAACTTCAAATTGATCTCTGCTAAACACCGCAAAGAACGACAAAGGACTTGGAATCATGTTATAACAAAGGACCACAAAGGACTTTAAATTAGGGTTAGGTTTGGGATTGTCAGGTTCTTTGTCGTACTTTGCGGTGTTTGGTAAGTCCTTTGCCGTCCTTTGTTGCTCCTTTGCGGTGTTTCAGTCCTTTGCGGTGTTTAGTAGGACCCGAAAAAACATGATAACAATTGCGGCAAGCTCCGCACGAAGAAAAGTCGATTTGTTTCAAAAAAGAATCGTCAAGGGGGTGGGTGTTGGCTGATGACAGCAAGTGTAGTCCATGCCAACAGTTCACTTTCATTAGTTTGTTTTTATATCTTGAACCCCTCCCCCCCATAAATCCGCGCATGGCTAAATACAATTATGCAAAAATACTGTACTATGCAATACAATGCCACTCTAAGCTCGTGGATGGACAAGACAAGACCGACAGCGACATCAAGCGGCGCTCTAAAAATTGGAGAAAAATGTTTTTTATCACTTACAATACATTCGCGAAAGTTTTGTCATTAAATAAGTGTTTTTTAGCCCTAATATTAAAAATGTGATAAAACCCGAATTTATGAAAAATAAAAAAATGAAGTAAAGTCAGGAATCTAACAGTTATATTTGGAATCATCTGCTTATCAACCTTTTGTTGGTACGTTAATTGCTATCTAACTCAACCAGAACCTTAGCTTTTGTTTACATAACATTTAAATGGCACCTTAGATAAGTTTGTTTGTTCAGAGAAAAACTAAAATTAAAAACTAAACACTGTAATCTTAATTAAATTTGAAGTAAGCAGCAGGTGATTTTCACTTCTAATCCACCGGCCGGTCGGCGTTGTAATTAGAGTAGAACATCGCTTTTGGCGTGGAAGGTCGTGGGTTGGATTACCGCGCAGGTCAAATCTGACTCAGTCGCCAGCAGCTTGCCACCGCTGCCACGCTTCTTCGGAGTTATGTAGCCCAGGCGCACCCGATTACTTATGGATCACCGCTTTCAAATGCAGAAAAAGTCTACAATTCCTTCCGCTCCCGCTTTCAAAGCCGAAAAAGTGATGGCTTTCTGACTTTACAGATGATCGTTTCGATTTTGAAAGCTAAGTCAGTGATAGGGGTAAGGTTAAGGTTAAATTAGGGTTAGGGTTATGCTAACCCTAAATGGAAGATTACCCTACCCTAAGCACTAAACCCTTGAAAGTCATTACTTTTTCGGCATTAAAAGCGGGAGGATTTGCAGACTTTTTCTGCATTGAAAGCGGTGATTCATGAGTAATCTGGTGCCAGACGCTAAGCCGCAAGTATGGACCCCGCCACTCGTAACACGTTTTGGCATAATACCGCAAGTACAATAAAGATTTTGTTTTCATATCAATGTTTTTAAAGTCAGGGGCTCTCGCAGAGATTTTTCTGGCAGGAAGATGGGCGTGGAAAAGTTTTTCGCCCACATTAAGGTACAATTTTTTACTAGAATCATACCGTTAAGGAGTTTAATTACACCATTACCAACAAGAAATTGTTTACACAACAAAACTTGTTTTCTAGAATGTCTCACCACTTTCGTTGGTTTCGAAAATACGTTTTTGAGAGGTGTGCGGGAAGAGTATTTCATCACTTACAACCAAACAACATTTGAAGATTGTTTGCGTTATTGTTGCATGGAAACACAGTGAGTAAACAGTAGCAAAAAAGCGATTACTGAAAAGATTTATTTGGGATTATAATTTTCTGTAGTTGATAAATATTTCAATCCAAGACATAGTAGCAGCTGCAATTCTTTCATTTTATTAGAAGTTATCTGAAACATAGCTATTTTATTTGAATAAAATTTTACCGTTGTCGCTTCTCCTCCTAAAGGCCCTTGAGACGAAACGGCATATAGGGGGCTGGAAATTTAAAAATTATTCGATGATTTGCTGTTGATGATAGCGATATTCGGAGTGTTTAAGTTAAATTTATTCTATTACAGCCTAAAACTGCTTACAAAATTTGCTAAGCTCAAATTTACCCGGACTAGTTTAAGTCAAGTTTAAATTGTGATCCAATACAGTGGCAGCTGCAGTCCTTTCGTTTTATTAGAAATTATTTAATCATAGCTATTCTATTTGAATAAGATTTTACCGTTTTGGCTTCCCCCCTAAAGGCCCTTGGGGCGAAACAGGCTGGAAATTTATAAACCATTCGATTATTTGCTGTTTTTGATAGCGATATTCGGAGTGTTTAAGTTAAATTTATTTTACCATCACCTAAAACTGCTTACAAAACATTTACCCTGACTAGCTGAAGTAGTTCGTAAAGCCCACAGCCACGAGCTCTTCGCATCGTAATCAATTTTTTTATTCCAAAAACAAAACAAGTGATTGTGACATTAAATACGATTGTCATGCAGAAAGCCGTTGGGTCTTTAAAACCACTTAAACTGGGCACGTGATCATGGTAAGGGCGGAAACTAAAACCACTTGCTCTGATGTAATTTCACCCCTTAATAAATGTTGAAAAATTATTTGGCAACATGTTTCTTTAATCTTATATGATGTCATAAATATTTTTCAGCTTCGTCTGCAATTCCTTCAGTTATTTTGAAGCAATTAAAGTTTGTTACGTCATGAACCAAACCATGCATGAAGATTCAGCGCATCTGGCAAAAGTTCCCGGATGGAAACATTACCACCGACAATATCCAACAGGTAAACAGCTCAGAAACGCAGAATAATTGTAAACTTGCATATTTTGATTTATTCTGTGAGATGAAAATAGCTGGAGAGATATAAAAATTAAAGTTACACTCACTATATAAATGGCTCAGTTTTGACTTTTGTATTCCAAACATCTTATGAATCGCAGATGAAACTACTGTGGACCCCAACAAGATAGACGCCACAGAAGAAACGCTTCTCTCAGTCAATGACACATCCTCTAGTCCTCTTTCTATTGATGCAACCACAAATTCTGCCGACGTTTTCTCAACGTCGCAAATGAGTTCTAAAGCCGTAAAAGTTAACCAAGAAACCACAAATTCTTCGTTAACTGATGACGTCATCACTGACGTCACTATTGCTGCAGTAGCAAACGAAAACTCACCAACTGAAACTGTTCAATCCTTGTCAGATGCTCCCAGCAACAATGAATCAACCTTTCCTTCTCAAGGATTGGCGCAGCGTTTGCACAATGAAAATGTTATGAGCAAAGGTTCGTGTAGACTTTGATCTGAGGCTAAAATTATTTTTTATGTCCCGAGAAGCCAACAATGGCTTTGTGTGAAGTTTTTTTTCAGACTCGATAAAGTTTTCGTTTTTTCCGAATTTTTTGGTTTTTACTGTCATTGGATAAAATTGAACCATTTTCTTTGCATTTAGTAGCATATTTATCCTCCTCTTACGAAAAAGCGATCAAAACGCTGTAACGAGCTTGTTTCGGCTATCGGCTATCCGTCTACCACACCAAGGTGGGGTAAGCCCGTAAAGTGCGTTTGCCAGCGGTGCAACAAGTAAATTTGCCGGCTTGTTCTCCACACTGTCCCTTTTGTGCTGTGATGAGTCAAGCAGGGAAGCTATGAATAAAGAAATTGGTTTGACCCGAGCCTATAGCTCCACAGGTGGACGCTCTGACCACTCAGCCAACTAAAAAACTAGCCACAATTTCTGGCTCCAAAATTGAAAAAGTGCAGACGTGTTGCCAGTGCCTAATACGTAGCTCGGTAACATAAAGCAGTTAACATCAATTTCCTTTTATCTCAGATAATTGCGAAGAGAAATGTCAAAATGGTGGCATGTGCGAATTTGTCGCCACCCAAGACGACGTGGTGTCACTTTACAGTATTGTAGCTGCAATGTGTAAATGCCAAAAAGGATTCACAGGAAAATACTGTGAAAGTGTCGAGTCAGAAGCAGAGAAAGCAGGTCAGTTATTTTGTTTTGAGTCAAAATTGTTGAATGCATCACCATAATTTATCGCCGGTCTACGATTGATCTAGCAAAAGTTTTTAGAATTAAGTCAATTGCTCGAAAGCCCGTTAGGTTACTCAACATTTTTTCGGGCTGCGGTATCAAAATTGACGTTAACTGCAAACAGTGGGCACTTGCTGAGTTCTGGCTGGGATATGGCAGTCACTATGCGTGCATGACTGTGTAGAAAATGTATTAGCGAAAATATCACAACCCTATTACTTTAAGGAGAAAGAATAAAGCTACAATAATTTTTAAAACTGGACATTTCGAGAACATGGATTTAACTGTCATCATCAGCAGTGTAAGCAAGACAGTTCAAAACTGAAAGAACTGGTGATGCTGACAGTTGAATATATGCTGTTGAAACGTCTGGTTTTACGAATTGCTGTGGTTTTATCTTTCCACCTTAAGCTATTTTCCTCCCATATTTATTGTATAACGATTTTTGTTTTAGTTTTTGTTTATTGTACTTGTTTGCTTATAGAAGGCAGTGCTAGCGAAATCATCAGATAATGTTATTTTTTCAGGTCCTCCTGCTCATGTTATTGCTGGAGCAGCAGTAGGAATCTTCATCTTCCTATTATTTGCCATTGTCATCATTGTATTTGTGATTTACCAGCACAAAACAGGAAAATATAAAGTCAAAAACCGACGATTGCAATGGAGAAGAAGAGCCAAAAAGGTCTTGTGCCACGAATGAAAATAAGTTTACAAATTCTTTCAGTATAAATGTTCTGATTGCACAAATTCAGACTCAAATTTTAACCCCTTTCAATACTGATTATAGCTGATAGTTTGCGGAAACGAAACAGACTGCTGTAAATCGAATCTTCCTTGTACTCGCGGTATTACGCCAAAACGTGTAGCGAGTGGCGAGGACCATCTCCGCGGCTCAGCGTCTTGGCAAAACAACTGCGAAGAAAAGTCGTTGCGGTTGCGAGCCGTTGACGACACTGTGTCCGCTTCGTCCAGCCCGGAAATCAAACCCCAGACCTTCGGTGCCAATTGCGATGTCTTTAACCACCACGCCAGGTGCCCGATACAGGCTGTTGTAATTCAATTTAATTTTTGATACATTTTCATCTACCTTTAAGTTATACAAAACTGTTAGTTTTGCTTCAAAAACTGGAAGATTTCAAATTCCGTTCAACGCCGATGAATCGATATGTTGCGAAACGGATAATGTTTTCATTTTTCGTTTCAGACTCAGTCTCGACGCTCTCATAGCTTTATTGCCGATGATAAAAAAATGCCTTTTCGAAGCGATGCTCAAGATGCCGACGAAACTAGTGATATTCCATCATCAACTACGTCAGTGTGACACCATCAATAAATGAAGTTATCGCCGATATTGCCAGTCGAAAATTATGTCAAGGCTTTTCGTCAAAAATTGTCAGCGATTATATTAGTTGTAAATTTGTTCATAATACGTGTTAATTTATTTTGGAAAACGAAGTGAAAAATATCGTGATGCCTGCACATTATGTATATAAAAAACTACTTACTGTATTATTACTTTGATCTCAGATCACAGTTCTTAATCCTGAGTGAATTTTTAGCTGGTTCAGCTGAGCGCTTTTTTTGAAAGCAATTTTTTGGTCACTGTTGCAATTAATGTTTTTGAAGTAGAAAACCTTGAGTTCGATTCTATCATCGGTCAAGTTATGTTTTCAGTAGTTTACATTGCCTACACTTTGTTACTTAAAGTTTTGCGTTTTGAGAGCGCTGTAAAGACTGAAACACCGACTCTACTTCAAGTAGAAAGACGTTGTGGTCCCTGGTCCGAGCTGAAAATGGATGTTTGAAATCGAGTGGGAGTGACTTTGAACAAACGATTTTAGTCTATTCGCATTGTGATTTGATACCAGGAGCGTATTTGAGGGGATATCATTGTGACATGTTCCCCCCATTTTTTTGAATTTGCCTTTCGGTAAAAAAGAACAAATGGTGCAAAGTGACTCAAATGTGCTCACTCTTTTGATGAATTTTGTGGTTTATGTATAAAAATCCCCTTTCAAAATTTATCGCTACGCCCCAGTGTTTGATACATGAATACAGTCTCTAAAAAACTTCGCTTATTGTAAGCAGCACTTTGGTTTATTGGGCAGCACTTAACTAATTTAGGTTTGCAAACTAGCAAGAGCGTATAGAGATCTCACAAAAAGAAAACAAAACGGGAAATTGTACGATATTGTCTTTTGAACAAATTACAAATTTTGTTTGTTTGATTATATTTCTACGTATACATTTGTTGTGATAAATGCTTGCAGTATTTATCGCTTTGTTTTGAGCACCAATGGCTAATAATATGCTTGCGTTTGCAATCTCCGTCGTACTTAGGCCTACGATAAGCACAAAAAAAAAGCCCACAATCACTAATATTTTAAAATGTGGTTAATATTAATGATGTAAAGGTGGGTTTTATACAGAAGTGAACAATGAAAAGCCGGTTCTTAAACGTTTGTGTCAATCGATTTGTATTTATACAGACTTACACTACATTCGTGCTAAATGAACGCATTTGTTATTTGTACAGAAGTCAATTTGCCTTAATTGTTACTTTATACTTTGAGCATTGTTTCAATTTTGTGAATTAAACAGTAAAAACAATATCATTACTGAAGTAGGTCCTGCGTTCGATTTGACCGGCCCAAGAATGGAACCCTAGGCCTCTGCACCGTTAGCCTTGTCTTTGATCACTACGCCAACCGAGTTGAACTTTCTGAGATCGCTTTCTCGTTGATGGTCATGAAAATTCGAACAATCTTTGCCGGTAGTTAAACGTGAGTCTTTGTTTGATCGTAATTAGCCGCATTCGAGAAGCTATGTCGATTTCAGCGCAGTTGAATGAACGGTGGACCTCGTAGCACGTTTTTTGCAGTTACTCTGAAAGTGCTCAGTCTGGTTAACGGAGCAAGTTTTGCTGACAGCATGTAATTGCTGTAGCTTTACATTTATGCTGGTTTGGTTTAAATGGAGAATAGCTTCAACATATGCTTGAACTCAGTTTAGACAACCTTTTTAGAAGATCAAGCGAATTTGAGCGAACATTAGAGCCAGGTGTATAGGCAGTGATGGGCACGATAAACCTTTCTGTACTAACGCGATAACAATAGTCGATCATTTCAAAAAAGCCTTGCAAAAAAGCCCAAGGGCGATACCGATAACACTGTGTAACACAATTTTTGTTCCCGGCTTCTAAGTGTTATTTCCTGATTGGTTATGTCTAGAAACCAGGGAAAACGTACATAATTTCACCTAAACTTTGCTTTTGTGAATATGAGAGTGATTTTTCGAAATTCAGTTTTTTGGCTAAAATCGTGTAATCTAGCGTGTATAATCTCGTGTTATTTCTTGATTGTTTACGCTATCGGGGAGGTTTACATCTTGTATTCATAGTTTATGCTTGTTCAAGCAACAAATCAGGACAAAATTTTATCCTATTTTCAAAGTTAACAACCTAAACCGCTTATAGCAATGCTACAGTACACTTGAATATAATAGCAAACTGTAAATAAATCACTTAGAAATGCATGGTTTATCTAGATTTCCGACAATACTCTTAAGTCACTTTCATGGATCAGCCTCCATATGTAATCACCCATTATACGCCTATTACACTGTCCTGGGTAGCGACGTTCAAAATCTAATATAGGCTATCCTGAAGAAAACGTTCGCCAGGTTCCTGTGAGTATGCACCCATGTGTTTCATAAACTGATCCAGATTAACGTCAAGCATATGAACTTTGAAGAACACTATGCAGTCCCTTTTGCTGCAGGTTTTCCCTCATTAAGCTTTGTGATTGCCCCAAAATCCACGAACCACTGGAGCGAAGCTATTCCAAGCTACCCTTCTGTTGTCAATTCTTCAAGAAATTCGTTGCAGTCTAGGATCTTTCTTATCCGTGGGCCAACAAAAATACCAGCTTCCACCTTTGCTGCAGAAATCTTGATAAAGAAATTTTGCAGTGGCTTGAATGTGTCTGAATTCTTGTCTAATGCTTAAACAAATTGTTTGATAAAGCCCTAGTTTATGTGCAGCGGAGGCAACAATATTTTGATGAGGTCAATTAAAGGGTCTCATGTGATGTTGCTGTACCCAACAGAATATTCAGTTCGTTTTGGACGTATTCGTCTATGGCAAAGGTAACGTGAAAATTTCGTTAATCCACCTTGGAGACCCACCAAGAATGCCACCATTCTGAAATCTCTGATTACTTGCCAGTTGAACTGGTCACACTTTAAAGCAATCAGAAGAGTTTTGACATTTGTATAGTTTTTTTCAAGATGCATTGAGTGGGTAAGAGGGATAGATGGATAGCCGTTTCCATTCTGATGCAGCATGCCTTTTAGACTCCTGCTTAAACTAACGATAAAAAGGCGCCAGTCTTTTGGAATGTAAGGAATCCCAATCGAGTCAAAAAGACCATTTACATTATGCCAAAAACAAAGCCCATCTGCTGAGACAAAAAAAAAATCGAGAAGTCCTGGTGACGTTTACAGTGGCCAGTGACTCAAACACATGAATCAAGCAAGTTTGATTGTTTGAGTCTGGATGTCCACCGTTCTGATTAGGTTTGGTGCAAACAAACCAAACAAGAAAAACTTTTGTATCGGCTGTAAAGTGTAAACTCTCTTAAAGTTGGTTACCAGAAATTCCTGTTGGTAATGGTTACAAATCAGGTGGCCGAGTGCCAAGAGCGTCTGCCTCTGCAGTCGTAGACTTGGGTTTGATTCTTAGTTGGGTCAAACCAATGACTTCAAATAGGTATTTACAGCTTCCCTGCTTGACGCTCAGCATCAAAGGGACAGTGTGAAGAACAAGCCGGCAAGTTTACTTGTGGTGCCGCTGGGAAAGGCACTTAGCGGGATTTCCCCATTTTGGTGTGGTAGACAGATGGTTGGCCACTTCTAAACGAGCTCGTTATAGCGCTTTGATCGCTTTCTAATGATAGGAGGATAAATATGCAACAATACAAACGCTATATCACACGATTTTAGCCAAAAATCTGAATTTTAAAAAATCACTCCCAAAACCACAAAAGCAAAGTTTAAAAAGAACAAATGCGATTTTCCAACTCTTTTGGTCGTAAGTGATCAGGAAATCTTGGTTAGAACCCGGGAACAGCCAAAATATTTTTTTTGTTACACAGTGTAATAATCGATAAATTTCAATTTCTTCAAGCGATATCGGTAATCGATAAATTATCGCCGATAAAGTTTTCCGATGAATGTTGCGGTAAATTTTCAATGTGTTTGACGAAGTTTTTTTTTTTTTTGGAAGTCGAATTGCAAAAATGTTTTTTTAGATTTTTCAAGAAAAGAGAGGAGTTCTCGGACTCTGCCGTGACAATAAAACAAAACAAAGAGAGAATTTTTTAAAATTACAAGTCATAGCGTACACCGCGTATTTTTTCCATATCGCCATCTCACTGGCTCTGAAGTTTGAACACTGCGCACTTAAAAAATCGTTTATCGCGATAATTTATCTGCGATAACAAAATATAAGTTATAGCAAAAGCGATACCGGTAATCGATAAATCAAAACTATTTTGAGCGAAAGCGATAATTGGTGATAAATTATTGCCGATAACTATCGCCGATAAATTATTTTCTCTATATAAATGCCCATCTCAGGGTGCAGGGCAATTGTATGAATTTGATTCTAGGTCGAACAGAACAGAACAGAAGTTTATTTCGTTGCTCATAACAAACGACACAACAAATATTCTTAGTTTATCACAGAAGAGTAAATTTGCAACAGGCAGCTGTGAAGGGACCAGAGGTCTTCGGGTCGAACAGCAGCCTTACATAAATAAGTTTACAAGAAAAACAAAAACTAAGAGTATTTAAATGTTTAATAGAGCCTAGGTAATTCATTTTACTCTGCATCAAAAATGCCACGAAACTGCATCAAAAATGCCACGAAGGTAGCGATTAGCCTAAAGTTGTTCAAAAAATGAAATGAAGCGATGAAATATACTGCAGTTGAGTAAAATGAATTACCTAGGCTCTACAAACGTGTGAAACACACCAATATCAATTTAGTATAAAAATATAAAACAGCTCAGGAGGCCAAATGGTAAGAGCGTCTGCCTCTGCAGCTAGACTCGGGTTTGATTACGAGTGGGGTCACGAACAGCGAAGACCTTTTTATTGAAGATCGATCATCATGATGTTGATATACGTAGAGATGAGTCTAATCATAGATTACTAAGGCCTCATTGATCAAATAGCCAAGGGCTTCTCATTGTCGAAATCCAGCCAAGCATGTTAGCTATATTTTGTTTATGGTGATTCCGCTGTTATTGCTGTTTTGTTAAGCGCATTTGATCTGAATTTGCTTTGGGAAAGAGCACTACACAAATGCATTATTATTATCATTACTTTTATTGTTTATTATAAATATGCGACTGTGGAACAAAACAATAACATAAAACAAGGTGCACCGGAACAACAACAACTAAACGCGCGTAAACACACTATGAAAAATCGAGAATAAAAAAATACGTGCAAGATCATAGTTACACAGCAACATTCAGTAAATAGGAGTCAAAACAAATGCGAATTGATTGTATAAATAAAAATACTAAAAGTAAACCTATGAGCAAAGAGTATCAAACATTCATGTGCAAGCACCACTGTAAAACAATTTGCTTGTAGTTAAAGTCTTTGCAAAAATAATTTACACTGCATGTTTGTTTGATTGTTAATTATGGGATTGCAAAGAGATAAACAAATATATTCATTTCATGATCAATCTACAGTAGAATGGCTAACTGGAAACAAAACGAGCCGTATGTGTTATAATTAATGCATTACTAAAGTGCGTGAACGGATTATTCAATAAAACGTTTTCACTATCCCTACACTCAATATGGCAAGTCAGTTAGCGTCATAGTTGAAGACACCGCTAACGGTGCCGGAGGTCTGAGGTGCGATTCCCGGGTTGGTCAAATTGGACACAGTGTTGCCAACGATTGGCCACCGCTGCGACGTTTCTTCAGAGCTGTGTTGCCTTGGGGCAAAGCCGCTGAGATGTGCCCCGACACTCGTTAGTCGTTACACGCTTCGGCGTAATGCAGCGAATAAAATGAAGATTCTATTTTTGATACTTAGTATAAGGATAAGGCAGTGATATGAGGCGTAGTTGTGCAGGTTTGGCCTTATAACGAGGCCTAAAACTTTTATTTATGAAATATAAATATTTAAATAACTGAGGTTGTTTTCAAATTATATTGAACTAAAAATTCAATAGTAATTGAGGGAGACTGCGAAGTGAGTTTGTGCTCTTGGAGTGAGCATCCACTCGATACATATATCAAATGCGATCGGCTCCAGCCGTGAATCGAACCCGTCACGTAGGATTAGTAACCTGTGCGCGGTACCGCTAGCGCCACGTCGCTGACCAAATTACGAAATACAATTTTCAACTTTCCATTTTGAATAGTAACTTTTTAGTTGCACTACGAATGTTGCTAGAGCCTAAATTGTACATCACTGGATTCATGCACTCACTCAGTCGCAAGCACAAGTAAGAGATTACTCCAAACCAATAGTCCACATGTCCATCGGTTGTATCTGCCGAGCTTGTAGCTGTAGTCCACACAAGGTAAACTGTGACTGGTATGTAGCCTATCATGAACGCAATCACTATCAGACTTAGTTGGGTGAATATGTTTCTTTCATTCTGAGCTCGAAATCCGCGATAGCCTTGCGTGCTCCTTGGCATTCTTTGCTTTTGACGTGATAAGCTTGTTGACATGTGAGGTTTTCCCACAAAAAATGAAGGCCGGTAAACACTTGAATCAGAATCATTGCTGCTGCGATGAGGATTAGGAATGACGTCAGGAATGACGTCAATCCTCAATTGACGCCGAGGGGTTGTGCTCTCTGAAACGTTGTACACGCTCGAAGCGTTTCTTCTCCATCTGAAAGAAAGCCAAGGCTGAAGATCAGTTGTTTTGCCAAAATTTTTAAATTGTTTTTTCGTAAAGCATTCTAATTTTGAGGCAGCTATACATATTCTACTGAACTTCTGGCTGAGGGTTCAACATTAGTTCCATTCAAAGTGGTTGCTAATGCACCTGATCTCAACCTGAAGATCACATAGAAACCTTTCAAAAAGTTAATGATTACAAAATTAACACATCTGAATGAGTTATCAAAAAAGAAAATCTAAGCAGAATCGAATAACAACAATATCAACAAGCAACTGACAAACAAATTGCACGTACCGTCGTCTTCGGATCAAAGCTCTGGCAATGAAGCAGGAGAGAAGAAGAACGAAAATCTCCGGAACATAAAAGAAGACTGAACTAACTACCAGCATGTAGGTGTTATATTGGTCCACACAGCAATCTCCTTTGCTATCATCGGATTTGTTTTGATTGTTATAAATGGAACACGATGGCCAGTAAGCTCCGTTCTCTTGGGTTTCTGAAATCAAACACGAAATCTTAACAGCTCAGATGGCCGAGTGGTACGGAGCGTCTGTCTCTTGAGCTGTAGATTCGGGTTTGATTCCGAGTCGGATCAAACAAATGACTTTAACATTGGTATTCACAGCTTTCCTGCTTGACGTTCAGCATTTAAGGGACAGTGTGGAGAACAAGCCGGCAAGTTTACTTGTTGTGCCGTTGGAAAAGGCACTTAGCGGGATTCTCCCATCTTGGTGTGGTAGACAGATGGCCGGCAACTCCTAAGCGAGCTCGTATAGCGCATTGATCGCTTTCTCGTGATAGGAGGATAGATATGCAACTAAATAAATAAAAAAAAAAAAAAAAAATTGATTTAATCATTTCGATCAAAGGTGGGCAACATCCGGCCTGCGAGACCATGTTATGCGGCCCGCCGGCAGTTGCAGAAAAATAAATAGATCATCTGAGGACGTAAAAACCTTTTTTTCTTTATTTTTTCACCCATATTTTCGGTGGAAAACTGGTCATCTGAGGACGCGAAAACCATTTTTTGCTCTTAACCTATATTTTCGGTAAAAAACAGGTCATCTGAGGCAGAGATGGAAACCGGCCGGTCAAGCCGGTTGAAAAACCTGTCAAATTCTCCTTTCTAGCAGCTAAGATACACCTAAACACCAACCGAAATGTACATACCGATATGTATTTTGTAAATAAAACAGCTTCATGAAAAACGGCATTAACAATTTACACCTTCTAAAAACAAAGGTTTGTTGTCTGTTTTAAGCAGTGAGACTTGCGTTAGCGTAGTAGACGCTCTCTTTTTTTGCAGGACTGTGACACTATTGTGATGTCATTACATTACCGTACCACTCCACCGTAGACTGTAGGCTTCAGCCTCTTTCCATGAGCGAAGGCCGGTCGGATTGTGACGTAACAGCCCAGGCTAGTGTTGTGGCGTTTGTTAAAGTGATTTAAAAAAAATTTAAAGTAGTTTGCAAAAAGAAATTAAGGGCCTCTTCATGATTGCAGGTTTTACCACTTAACGATTTACGCTAACCATTCAAGTGGAGTTTGTGTACAGCGAGTAACATGTTAAGTAAAATTGTCAAAGTCAAATAAAATAAAGGCAAATAATGCTAGCTTCGTTTTTATCCAAATAAAACAAGTCAACAGGTGAAGCTTACTTTCATTCAACTCCAGTTTTTATTAGATGAAATTTTACGCGTTCAATACATCTAGTGACAAAGTTAGTGTAAAGTTCAGTTAGTCATTAGTAGGCCGATGTGTTTGTGACCTAAAAAGCTTGAAAATGTGACCTTATTTTTGCAAGAATGTTGCCAAAATGTGACTTTGTTTAAAAAACTACAGACAACAAAAAAATAGCAGCGGTTTGTGCTGAAAAGCAAGAAAATAGTTTAATAGGTGTTCAAATTATGGTTCATGAACATAATTAAATTTAACATTCTTTGGTTAAAAAATCTCTGTCTTTAGCAAGTAGCTTTAACAAGGAAAAACTGTTTACTACTGAAACCTATACTGGTGCAAATGGGAAAGGCGGTGCAAATGGGAAATACAAAATGGGAAAGCCGGTGCAAATGCCCAGAGGCCCACACCGGAGGTGGGTGACTTTTTTTTCTGAAAGAAGGTGCCTACTAAGAATTTGTTTAATTTTTTTATAGGATGCCTTTTGATTATACCTACAGTATTTAATTTTTTGGTCTGTGGCCTCAAAACCATCTCAGAGACCCTAATGCTTACGCATTATTGGAAGGTATGGAAGTTTCTGGGCTTTGCATTTAGCCCATACTGTAAACACTTTGATGCAGGATGTAAATCTTTTCTAATTAAAGCAATAAAAAATATAAAAGTTGAAAAGTTAGGCGAAAAATAGCACAAAAAAACTGTTACCTAAAAAAATAAAAGGTACCCGAAAACACGAAATGTAACCTTTCGTAACTTTATAACTTTTTAAATACTGACCCTAGACCTGTGAAATTTGGTTTCCACGCTTTTTATCGTTAATAGAAGCCGGCAAAAAATTTTATTGAAACTTTTGTGACCAACAATCGACCTAGTTCTTGAGGTTTATTGAACACTGAACTTAACCTTTAGCAAAAAAACGGTCGACCTGGCCGGTCAGTGACCGGCCAACCGGCGTAAATTTTGAATTTTACCGGTCGGGTCAGGAAAATCCTGACCGGTTCCATCTGAGGCCAGAGGACGTGAAGACTTTTTTTTGCTCATCACCTATATCCATCTAATAATCCGGCCAGGGAAGGACTTCGTCTTCCCACATGAGGCCCGCCGACTAAAGAAGCTGCCCACCCCTGATTTAGATGTTACATTTGCAACTGCGCAAGCAGCTTTATCTTTTTTTCAACGTCAATCACCACCACCGCTGTATATTTTACTAAATGCTTCAAAACCTAAGCAAAAGAGAAAAATGTCTCTAAAATCAATGAGCCATTAAAAACACCAGCTTTGCTCCATTATCCAGTCTAATTTTATGATCAGAGTTGTCCGTCAAATGTCTACCAGTTTTAAGATGAAGTTTATCTTCATGGAAGGATTAGCTAATTTGGCTCCACTGTGCACCAAACAGAATAGAAAGTGCATCACCAATGTCACTGTTTTGCCCCGCGTGTTTTTCCAGAAAATTTTTCTTGACAAATCTTTTAATCCTGATTTGAACAAGAACATTTTAAGCAAAAGAAATGTTAGTTTAGCTAGTACCTCTGGTTGTGTACTCCACTACCCCCATCAACCAACATAGTGGAATGGACATGAGGATGGCAATTGCCCACAAAACACAAATGTATACAACAACTTTCCGTTTGGTAATGGAAGAAATACGGAAAGGCCGGTGGACTGCAAAGCATCGTAGAAGTGAAAAGGATAGAATATGCATAGCGGTTGCATAATTGGTGGCAAAATCAGCGACCCAATAAAATTTACCTGCAAAGAAAAAACAAAGATCGAGAGCATTTCAATGTCGACTTAAAGGTCAATAAAGAGACTATTTCTAGTAATTCGGCTTGCGTCAGCCGTAATGATTGCTTAAGAAGTTTATTTGGTCACAATAACACGTTATTTGTTTGAAGATAAATTTTCTGATAATTTATAAAACATAATGTTTGTTTAAGCATGGTTTAAGGAGGAAAAATAAAGCCGCTGTAAATCTCAAAACTGTTAGGAGAGTTAAGGAGGTGTTTAGATAGTTGTGTCAGGAGATTTTTTAGTCGTAAATATGACAAGATGTTGAGTCACCATGAAGAAGGTAAAAATTGTAGAACAGTTGTTGCTCGGTTGTCCTTTTTAGGTGACATGTCAATGCAACTCAAGAAAGAGCTGTGCGCCTTGGTGGAAAAGCAGACATGAAACCAAGTTATTCTATGGATTATCGACACCACCTGGAACATCGGACACAACTTTCGTCTGAAGGATAAGCTCAAGATCTTAATGAAATATGGGGTTGTATATAAGGTTAACGTGTTCTTGTGGTTCTAGCTATATAGGACAGACTAGACGAAATCTCATTAACAGACTTAATGAGCATTCCAGTTCGGATAAATCCGAGTTTGGCCGACACTTAACGGATAATCCTGACCATACAATGGGCTTTGCCAAACCGAACATTCTTAGTAGCGCTGGTGATTCTGCACGCTTATTAATTCTTGAGTTACTTTTTATTAAAAAATATGAGCCATTGCTAAACGTTGACTCCAAATCCGCTTCTCTTTACTTATTTGATTGTTAATTTAACTCCGTCAGTCTTTTAATTAGCTTTTGGTTTATGACGTTATAATAATTATGTGGTTAGAATTGTAAATTCTAGTTCTCAACAGTTTTGCATCGCCTTGCCCTTGCATACGGTTTTGAGATTTGCAGCGGCTTAATTTTCCTCCTTAAGCTATTTTCGTCCCATATTTGTTGTATTCCGAACAATATCTCTTTGTTGACGTAACACAAAAAAGCTTCTTTTGCTATCTAGTGGCGTTTGCAATAACGATTTTTTTGGTTTGAACATAGTTAGCTTGATGATTACGTAGCTTCTTGTTATCTTCAACCTGACCATCAGTAGTGAGTAAGTAAGTTTATTTTTCCTTTAAGCCACACGCAAAACATAACACCGACGAAAAAAGCAAAAAAAACATTACATACTCTTTAGCATTGGGATTAAAAGGCGGAAAGCATTGAAGAACCCAAGGGTTATCAAAGTCGAGATGCTACCTGACTAAGCAAAACACATTACAGCAGCGAGATTCCGCGAGAACAACTTTAACTTTGAAATATTACAATCACACAATACGGCAGAATAGCAGTTAATTCAGATTAAATAACAAAAGGATAGAAATGGCATTGATACGGACACTCATTAAGCAAGATTATGCAACAAAAAAAGAAATAAGCAAACTAATATTCCTGTGTTTCCAACCTCGAAACAACGTTTGATGGGTGATCATTAAAAAAGCTCTACTTCTTATCCAACTTTGATGGAGTCGAATTGAAAAGGATGCAGAGTAAAAAGGGTGGCGACAGGTCGCTGCAAGGTGCTGTCAGCCATATTGGACGCCATCTAGAAACTTAGCAGTCAAGAGTGGTGTCAGACCAAAAATCAGATTAGAGATTAATTAGAAATTAGCTGAGGTTATTTTCAAATTATATTGAACTAAAAATTCAACAGTAATTGAGGGAGACTGCGAAGTGAGCTTGCACTCATTGAGTCAGTAGCCACCCGTTATGAGTGTCAAATGCGATCGCCTCCATCCGTGAGTCGAGTCTGTCACGTAGGATCTGTCACCTGCGCGCGGTACCGCTACGCGATGTCGCTGACATAGATTGCTTCATACAACTTTGAACTTTCATGACATTGCAATGGAAAGGGTGCGAAATGAAGGAGGTGGTGACTGATTCAGTACACCGTTGACAGTGCCGTCAGCCATATTGGACGCCATCTTGGAACTTGGCTGTGCAAGAGTGGTGTCAGACCAAAAGTGAGATTGCTTCATACAACTTTGATGAAGTCGAATTGGAAAGGATGCAAAATGAAGAAGCTGGCGGCTGATATCTTGGAATAGCATGTTGTTGACACGTCAATGCTGTCAAACACATTGGACGCCTTCTTGAATTTGCCAGTACAACGTCTCGGTGTTGGGATTGACTAATGGCTTGAGTTGATGGATCAGATTTGATTATGAGTCCACACTTTTTTGAAAAAGGAACTTAGAAAAAAACTCGTCATTGGCTTAAACAATGCTGGACAATGGACATGTGGCAGTATATTTTCGGCCCACAAATTCAACAGTTGCGTCAGTCTGAGGCGTTTCCCCACATGCATAAAGCTTGCTTTCTCTGTGCTTTTCATTTCATTCGATGAGAATGTAATGACAAAAAGATTGATATATGGATTCTATTTTAGGTACTTGTGACACTGAAGTTGATTGGTTAAAAGCTAATATTGTCGACTTTTCTGGTGTATATTCCGGGCAATCATTTTCTTGCAGGTGTATCATGTTTGTTTTACTAAAAACTTAGCATCCTGTTTCCGTGCCTTATGGTAATATCCAAACATTAAACTGAAAGTTTTTGTTCAGAAATAACGCACCAATCCTAAAAATAGCTTAGGCAAGATTTGTTTTTTTTAATAACCGACGGATGAATACAAGTATTATAATAGTATTGCGAGAGTATGTTTACATTCGTGCGTTCTATTTCATTTCATCTGATTTGAGTTAAGGATAGAATGACGTTTTGAATTTATGAGATATATGCAAAATTTTAGAAACGGATTTGCAAACAACTAAAAAGCAATGTCCTTCCTGGCCTACCGGACGGGAAGTCATGACGACTTCCTATTGTTGGGTCAGAGGCTATAACAGCACTCCATCACCAACAGTGCAAAGCACTCCAGTAAATCGTACCGTAGAGCGAGACAGCGCTGTTTCTGGCTCTTAGCCTTCATCAGCCGCCCTCAGGTAAGAAACATTCATCTTCCAGGACGAATGATCTTGCCAGGATCATTCATCCCTTCGGAGAAATATTTCTTCGGATAAATAGTCCGGTAGGCCAGGAAGAACATTGCTTTTTAGTTGTTTGCTCTTCACCCTGGCCACGTAAAGAGTTTGACTGGAATGGTGACGTAGCCACACTAGTGGATTGCCTACCACAAAGGTTAGATTCTTTAAGAAATATTTATCCGAAGGGATGAGTGATCCTGGCAAGATCATTCGTCCTGGAAAATGAATGTTTCTTACCTGAGGGCGGCTGATGAAGGCTAATAGCCAGAAACAGCGCTGTCTCGCTCTACAATGGATTTGCAAGTAATAGTGGCGTAGCGAAAAATTATAAAAGAGGTAGGGGTCATTAACTACGAAAGCCATCAAAAGAATCTGGCATATTTTAGTCATTTAACTACGTTTGTTTTTTTTCACTGAAAGGGAAAATCAGAAGGGGAGGTCATGCCACAATGCCTCCCTTAAATACGTCCCTGGCAAGTAACCATGTTGTAAAGTCATCATTGCTTGCCTTACAGACCTTTTGCTTGCCTTTCAGCGTTGGTTTCAGAAGATCTGAGACGTGGTTTAGGCAGGGCCGCAACCAGGAGGGCGCGGGGGGGCGAAGCCCCTCCTGAAAAAAATTTCGCCCCTCCTACGAAAAATTGGTTACTATAATACATGATACCGGTATAGGTAATTTGGCCGCCCCTAAAATATTTTTCGCCCCCCTACGCATTTTCTTCTAGTTGCGGGCCTGGGTTTAGGATTTAGTAAATTAATTGCTCGCAGCAGTTTAGCAGGCAAAATGCATTGCCGCTTGCAGAAACTAAAACTTTTCAACGACAAAATTCGTTTCCGCGTTTGTTATTAAATGAAAAGATGATATAATTTTTTTTTTTTGAAGTACTACGTACAAAGCTACTTACATAATTCTGAACCCCATTGCCAATCTTCAAAGCCCCAAGTCCGGCGATATAACCACAAGGGAGAGCAAATAAGACCGGAAATCAGGTCAGATATGCAGAGACTGAATATGAAGTAATTGCTTGGGTTGTGCAAACTTTTGTTCTTGATGATCACCAACATTGTGAGGATATTACCGGTTGATCCCACCACAAGAAAAAAGACAACAAACACCGTAATAGCCACATTCGAATCATAAGATGTTGGGGCGGTGCCTAAGAACAGTAACAATCCAACTAACAAACTAAACACAAGACACGAAGTAAAAGTTTTGCGTTATAAAGCTACAAGCACGTAATTCTGTAACCGGGAGGGACGAACTAAGATTTTCGGAGGAGACTCGGGGCTAATTTTTCGGGCAGATCCTAGATTTTTTGCAGACCTGATTTTGACGTCAGCAGTTAACTTTTTTCAAATGACTCAATTTAACGACTTTTTTGTGTGGGGCGCCTCTCATCGGCGACCTCTTTCCCGCAGGGTCGGGAACGATTGTCTCCTCTACCCTTAATCCGGCCCTGGTAACCAGTTATTTGAAATAGGCTGTAAGTTTCATTTACCTACACACGTTGTCACCAATATTCATAGTTCTTTTACGTTCTATGATTCGTCGTGTAATGTCCACGTATCCAAATAAAGTGGTCCAAAATTCCCTGGGATTTCTGCATCACAATCAAATATTTGACGTCATAATCACTTTTTCCAATTATGACGTTAAAATTTTGATAATGATGTAGAAAGCCCATAAGCTTTTGGCCTACTTTATTTGAACATGTGGACAGGGTAAGTATGTACTAGGAACACGAGTATATCTTCGTGCGTTTCTATTTACTACTCAGTGTGAGTAATTTGTGCATCCACGACGGATGCGTTGTGTTTGTTTTCGTTTGGGTAAGCACAACGTAATTTTTTTATTTTGAAATTAACATTATGGTTGAATGGTCTAATGTCCGACAATAGCAACGCAAACGTTTCAAAAATGCACAATTTACATATAAAATATACGCAGCATCAAATCACTATTAAGAAACTGAACACATGGTCTATGCAAGATAGCCCATCATCAAATATTTAATCATTAAATTTTCGGTCGTAATTCTTTTATTTTTTTTTAACTATTGTTTATTTACGATTTCATAATATTTACATATATTTAGTAAACAAATATTATTTTCATACATTCAGTTTCCTGTCAAAACCCTCGTCAAAAATTACTTCCTAGTGCATTGTGCAGCCCTATATTTGTGATTTTATGTATTATTGTGTTGTCGCATCCAATTTTATTTTTATATCAATATGTAATAAGCCGTAATGTGAAGTATTCAAATACGCATTAGTGCATTGATTTACAATATAAGCATAAAAATAACATGTTTTTAAAAATTTTGTAACGTTGTTACCAAGCGCGTTGATGCACTTGCTTGTCGGGTCGAAAGCAATTGATATGACTTTGGATGATTATATTAAATAGGGTTCGTGGAATCACATTGTTAAAAAATTGACCAATTTGATACGCAGTAGCTTGCTGATAAAGCCCCTTGTGTATAATAAAGGTCACTAACCTTACGATAAAAGGGCCAGCTGTTACTACATTGTGCATTTCCGGGAGCTTATTCAGAAATTTTCTCTGGAAGGCGGGCGCCTAATTTGGGATAGTTTTTTATACGCAGTTTCTTGGTGTGTGGCCACAGCAAAGTTAATGTGAAGCAAAATGAGGGACACACGGCTCTAGGAAGTCCATGGACATGCTACCACAAAGAGTGGTTGAAAATTTACGCACTGTAATTGCAATTCTAGTGGTTTTTTAACAACTTTTAAAGCAATTGTTTTTGCCATTCAAATAATCCAAATCAACCGATTAGGTCACAAGAAATTCTAGCAACTGTACGTTGCTTTAACCCCTTGCGCACTGATCGCTTCGGCGCAGGTGCTTAGAAGGCAAGGTATTTTTGTATCAGCGAAAATGTCTTGGCGAAAAAAAGTAAAGTTTACATAACGCTTAGATACGCCATTGCGCATTCAGGCTTTAAAAATTCAAAATCAACAAAAATAAGGCCTTGTAAACAACGCCAATAATGAACAGGAGTTTTACGAGAGCGCTTTAGTCAAAAGATCATCCATATGGTTGCGTAACAGCCAAATGCATTGCTATAAATGGGGCTTGGAACGTAAAAAGCAAACTGAGTTTAGTTAAGAAATCAGCCAAAATATTGCTGCAGCATTAACATTCGAAAAAAATAAATTCTTGCTACGAAGTTTGTGATAAATAATCCTGGTGTTGCTTTTATTGCAGCCATTATCAACCATTACCAAGCTTACACTGCTGATAATCACAGCTAAATCTATCTTTTCGAAACGTTCTGTTTTAGGAATTACTAAAACTTCATTTTTTTTAGCTATTTTTGTCCCATACATAACCGGCCGTTAGCTCAGTTGCAAAGCGCACGCTATCGTTGCGGGAGGTCTGGGGTTCGACTCCCGGGCCGGTCAAATCGACACAGTGTCGCCAACGACTCACCACCGTTGCGACGTTTCTTCGGAGCTGTGTAGCCCAGGCGCTCAGCCGCGGAAATGGGCCCCGCAACTCGTTACACGCTTCGGCGTAATACGGCGAGTATAATGAAGATTTGATTTTTTGATTTGATTTTGTCCCATGCATAAGCATAATTACTACGAAATAAAATGTACAAAACTAGCAACACGTGATACAAAATGCCTTAAACTTAAATACTATGAATACCCTTATGTTTTTTCCTCGGTTACGACACCAGAAAAACGTAAGAAGCTTTCCATTGTATATTAGGCATATAATTGTGACCGTCAGATTTAGGCTTTAATGTTGAAAGAAGTGAGCAAATCTTTCGCATTCGTACGTTTACAAGTTGCTTCTTCTGTAGATAATCTTCTTTGAACTGTTCATGTCATTTAGATCAAATCTACTATCATGATTTATTTAAAATGTAATTCGAATTCTATTATGCCAACATAAAGATCAATGTAGGTAAACTGTAAAATCATTGATTGAACAAAACTTTTCAAAAAAGCGCAATAACATTTTGCCATTACTTAATCGTGACCTACTTTGATGCTGCTTCAGTTATCTTGTAACTTTTACAGCATTTAATGGAAATTTTTATGAAAAAAAAAACAAAAAAACAAAGAACATGAATTTGGAGAAAGTTGCTTTTCACAAAATTCGGGCGAGATTTTCAAATTTACCTTACCTAGTTCAACTAATCAACTTTTGTGACGCAACAATGCAAACACAATCACACATTCAAATAAAACAAAAACATAATGAATCTTTAACTAATTTGCGTTCTCGACATATTTAAGATTTATTAATCATAGTTTGTTTTGTAGAATGTGGCGCATTTTTTTTTTTTTTCGAAAACAGCGTTACGCATTTTCACCCTGGCCCACAAAAGTAAATTTCCTTGGTTCTGGATCGTTTTATTCTTCAAGTTCATGATTTTGGCTGCAGTTGGCATATGGTAAGCAATGGTCTAATCTAATGTTTTCTTAGCATTTACCTTGTCAGTGGCGCAGCGAAAAATTTCAAAAGATGAACTGTAAAAGCCATCAAAAGACTGGTACATTTCACTCACTTAGCAATATTTGTTTTTTTTTTATTAAAATGCATAGTAAAAGGGGGGTAGGCATGACACAATGGCCTCTCCCTTTAAAATACGCTCCTGTACCCTGCCCATCTTCTCGTTTTCAAACCTGTAGTAGCCCTTTTCTGTCGCTTTTCAGTTATTTTTTTTGTGATGAGTTTTTTTTCCAAGTGTGGTAGCTAGTAGCCACAGTATAACTTTGATGCAGGTTGGCTGAAAATAGGGACGAAGTACTACCAGTCAATTGGTCATTAACAGTAGTGGCTCTATAGTACAACTGTTTCACTCTCAAGGCATCATCAGGAGTAATAGCTAAAATTTGTTTCGGAAGGTTTTAGTTTTGTTTTGAATGCGAATAAATGATTATATGCTTTGCCTGTGTCATTGAGCCCTTAATTTACTGAAATGACTCTTATTTTTCAAGTCTTGATCTATACTTTTAACCAACGACTATACCATTAAAGAAAAAACAAATTTGAATACCCTGCAGTTTTTATTTTTCATGAAAGATCATGAGAATTCGCCACACAAGAACAGCTGACATCAGATGGGCCTTTTAAAAATTTGTTTGAAGTTACAAATACGAATTATCAAATAACAGCAAAAACATTTCAACCAATTGTAATCATACTCTCACACAAAAAAAAAACAAAGAACGCTTATCATTGGCAGGGAGACTGCAAACGTTCATGCGGTCATCGAATGATGCAGTCACCCACAGAAGAAAATTTATAATACACTGCATTAATCATCAAGTACACTCCATGCTACAAACACTAAGAAAATTTTATGAACAACCTTAAACGCTACCAGCTACATCTGAAATAACAATATCTAGTAAATTGTATTCGTCATTGAAACTTACCGTTCATATTCATTGCGAAGAAAAAATTCTTGAATGAAGTAATTTTAAGGTTTTCTTGTCTTTTATTGTTGCTGTGTAACACATATGCTTTCGCTCTTGCCAAGAGAAGATGGAAATGCTGGCGACGACTTTGACAAACAGAGAATAGTACCGGAATTGTTTACTCCGCTGTTAAATCAACAAACGCTGTCTAGCATCAAAATTAAGCGATAAAATTAGGCCCAGTTGAGATTTAAATTGGTGTTCAAAATATGATTAAAAAAACAGGGTATAAACCAAGACGGAGGATATTGCTAAGTGCTTTTCCCAACGGCACAACAAGTAAATTTGCCGACTTGTTCTTCACTCTGTACCCGTAATGCTGAGCGTCAATTAAACCGAGAAGCTATGAATACCAATTTTCAAGTTATTGGTTTGCCCCGACTCGGAATCTAACCCAAGTCTACAGCTCCAAAGTCGGACGCTCTTACCACTTGGCCATCTGAGCTGTTCAATTCCAAAACGATTGAAATTTTAAAAGGTAAACGCTGTTTCGTTCCTGATTATTCTTGATGAGACAAACTTATGAGATCTAACGACCTTTTTCCTATAGCCAGTTTGTCTGTCTGTATTCAAACATCAAGCTTCTGCACTCAAAAAAAACTTTTCTATATCACGTAACAGCTCAGATGGCTCAGAGGTAAGAGCGTTCACCTTGGGAGCTTCCAACTCGGGTTTAATTCCGAGTCGGGTTAAATCATGGCAATGACTTTAAAATTGGTATTCACAGTTTCCCAGCTTGACGCTCAGCATTAAAGGGACAGTGTAAAGAACAAGCCAGCAAGTATACTTGTTGTGCGTTTGGGAATGACTCTTAGCGGGATTTCTTCATCCGTGTGTGGTAGACAGATGGATGGTAACTTCTAAGCGAGCTCGCATAGTGCATTAATCGCTTTTTCGTGATTAGAGGATAAATACAACAACAGTAAATACGAATACTAATATGTTGCTGATCGTAATTGGTCTCACCTTGGAATTTTATGAAAGCATCCACCTCATCGCAAAAGGTTGAGATGCGTAGAAACTCAAACTCGAACTGCCTTAACAAAAAACGAATCTCAGAAAGGTGAGTATAGCTAAATGTTCCGATGTACATTAAAACTAGAAGTCTGCACGTTTCTAAAACATCTTTGTTGTCGAAAATGCCCTGTGGTATCTTCCGCACAATGCTTTAATAATTCCCTATTACACTTTAATTCAATCTCATTTGCTTTATACCTTGCCAGTATGGGCTTCCACCTATAAAACGTATCTGCTAAAATTAAAAAAACTTCAAAACAAAGCCGTAAGAATCATCTCGAAATGTCCAATTAGAAGCAGTGTAACACCACAGTACTACAAACTTAAGATTTTGAAACTGGAAGATCTATACAATTTAGAAATCTCCAAGTTTATGCATAAGTTTTCACACAAAAAATTGCCCATCAACTTTAACGACTACTTTAATTGTATTTCTGAGGTTTCTTCACATAAAACGCGTCATGTTTCTGATAATAATATCTTTTTACCCCGTGCACACACTTCTCGTAGTCAACGATCAATAAAATATACTGGTGCTAAAATATGGAATAATATTCCTTCTGAAATTTAAAAACTGCCTTTTCATAAATTCAAAGAGATTTACAAAAACTTTCTTCTGCACAATTATGATGCCGAAACAACCCCGTAATATTAGGCTATATTATTTTACAAGAATCATTACTGCACATCTTTAAAGACTAGATTTTATTAAAATCACGCATTGCCTGATCACTACTTGTTAACTTATTATATTACCATTTAATTATTTATTCCTTTAATTTTGTTTCTTTTTTTTTTAAATTGCTTTTTTTTTCTTTTTTCCTCATGAATATTGAGAATAGCTGGGCTGCTGCTTGACTCGAAGACCAATGGTCCCTTCGCAGTTGCCTGTTGCTTGTATTATTCTTGTGCTATTGTATGATGCTTTTGTGATTGCGAGTTAGCAACAAAAATATACTTGTTCTGTTCTGTTCATGGCTCGATTAACACCTAAAGCAGTTCCGCAAACTGCATTTTTTAGGTTGCTGCTGACCTAACTTGGATCACTTCGCAGCCTGTTTCATTGTTCTGTTGAATTTTCAATTAAATGAACTAAAAATACCTCAGTTTTATTTATTCGTGATCCCAGAACAATAATGTTACTCAGTAGATCACAAAGTGTCTTTTGACAATATTTGAAATTTGCAGTCTCAAGAAATTTCAATTATTTCAACTACGGAATTTTTTTCAATAAAAATTAACAATACTGTTGATTTATGCCAACAATTTGCGCGCACAGCGCTAAAAAGAAACAGAAGACGGCGCCTTAGAGACGTTATCATTAATGAATGTACGAACGCAAATTTTGACATTTTGTCACAACAATATGACACTTTGAGGGCGTAATGCACCAAAGCGAGTTAAGTTAACTCTAGATTAGAGCTAATCGTGAGTTACCTAAACCTAGATTAATTAACTCGAGAGTTAAAGTTAACTCCTATGCGCCAACTCCATATATCTCTGGATTAGCCAATCTTTGGATTAAATGTCAAGCGGTTATTAAAGGGAAACGTTCCACGATTTTGTCGAGTTATTTCGGCACACATCAAAAGTTAGAAGCAGGGAGTCGAACCGAACCTGAACCGCGAACTGGTAAAAACCGCTTTTTTTTAGTGAACCCGAACCGAACCTGAACCGCTTAAATTTGAGATCATTGAACCTGAATCGAACCCGAACCTTTAATATTTCAAATCTGTGAACCTGAACCGAACCCGAACCTTTAATATTTTAAATCTGTGAACTTGAACCGAGCCCGAACCTTTAAAATTTTATGCAACTGAACCCAAACCGAACCCGAACCTATAATATTTTGTGGACATAAACTTGAACAGAAATCGTTTAGTGACAATGTCTGAATCTGAGCTGATTCTTAAAAAATATTAATAAAAATCTCAAGACATGTGCTGCGATGCGTAACATTCTTTCGGCTTACTTGGAGTTTTTCTCGTTCTTCCGGTAACTTTGCAATAATCTCAGCTAAATCTAGTCAGGTTTTTTATTTGTTGACGTTTCGTTGGTACTGATGACCAATATCATCAGAACGATAAAGCACTGACCTATTCCAACCTTTGCAACATTCTTTCTGCTTTTCAAAATTTACTGAATTTTTCATTTTTATTTAACCTTAATTGTATCGAGTATGCAATTTATATTTCGTTATTTTAATGATATAAAACCCTAATTTAGTTTTTGGCCAAATTAAAGATTTTGAACCGAACCCGAACCTGAACCGCGAACCGGTAAAAACCGCTTTTTTTCGGTGAACCCGAACCGAACCTGAACCTTTAAAATTTGGATTTAGTGAACCTGAACCGAACCTGAACCTTAAAAATTTGGTTTCGATGAACCCGAACCGAACCCGAACCTCTAAATTTTGGTACAACTGAACCCGAACCGAACCTGAACCCAAAGTTTTGAAAAGTCTTGAACCTGAACCGGAACTGAACCGTAAAAATAAAATTTCTTGAATCTGAACCGGAACCGGAGCGATATTTTAAACGGTTCGACTCCTTGGTTAGAAGTGATTATTCTTGCAGAAATTTCGAATACAGTCATTGCTGTGTCTATGCCGCAACCGTATTTATGTTTTTAGAGCCAGCAATCAGGTTAATTTCACGGTCTTAGAAACTATGACGTCACAGCTGAGAGTATAAAACCCAGAAATTGATTCTCTTTGGGTCGCGCTGAGATGGCACAGCGCTTGGGGTGGTGGATCCACAGCTGCAGAAACTGAGTTTGATACCAGGTTAGCTTCAGTATGCAATGCTTAGCTTGTTTGTGCAAGAGAGACTTAGTAGTAGTTGTAGTAGTTTCTTTCTTATGCTAGCTATTTAATTGTATTGTTCGAGTTGTTTTTATTTATATTTTTTGCTGTGGGCGTGTTGCAAGTAATCTTTTTGTATTTTTTGTGTGCGTTTGCAAAAACTGATTTCGTTTGTTGAGACAACTGAATGGCTTTCACTGCTCCGGAAAGCACTTAGACTAGTTGTGCTTTTGCTTGAAATAAATTGAGTTGAGACATAACGATTGAACACGCGGAACTTTTGGTTTGCAGCGGCAGCGTCAGGTGATAAAAAGGTGTTGGCGTTTACTGTTTTTACAACTTTCGAGTTGCTGTATAAATACTGAATAGTTTGCATTCCTATTAGATGTAATACAATAATGTGCAAAGGTGGCGGCCATGTACTGGGGCGTAGCCAGGGGGGAGGCAAAAGAGGCAATTCCCCCCCTTCCCGAAATATTTTCAGTGACCACTAGCCTACAAACAAAGATACTAATGCTATAACGTAAATCAACTAACAACGCAAGCAGGGACGGATTAAGACCACTCGGGGGTCCGTAAATCTACTAACAACGCAAGCAGAGGCGGATTAAGACCACTGTTCTACAAAAAACTACGCTAAAATGAGTATTTTTGTAAAAATCCTAATAATCCGTGGCGGCTGGGGGCTCTGCCCCCAGACCCCTTAGCCTCCGGCGGTTTAATTCATGTTGGTGCATACAACACCCCCGGTTGGAGCACCCCCTTTGCCGAATCCTGGGTGTGCCACTGGAAAAGCCTATGAAGTTTTGCCCCCCCGAAATTTTGGGCTGGCTACGCCACTGGCCATGTAGACCTTAGCAGGTTAGTCTATTTATTTCTTAAGTGGCGACATATTAAACACAACGAAGTGTTTATGTCAATGTGAAAGATTTGTAAACTTTTTCGGTTTGTATAGCATAATATTAGAATTTGGATTCTCAGTTGGTTAGTTAGACAGGGCTGCTTGCAATTTTAAACCTGAAAAAATAATGTTGTTGTGAATAAGCCTATTAACCAACTACTGGAGTTTGCCGACTAGGCCCAAAACTAAAAAAAAAACGCAGTTTTTCTTCAGCTACGTAACTGCGCACTAGCCACTAACAAAAAGCAGTTTGGTCTAGCTAGCAGCTGTAACAGAATTTCTTGGTGACAAGGGGAGTTAGCCGTGTAAGGTTATTAAGTTTATAAACATAAGAAATGGTATTGGAGATCACAAGCGAAATGCTGACAATTCTAGTCAATCCTATTATAGCTATCTCACGTTCATAAGGCCTACCAATCGTCAGACAGGGTCAGCCTAGATTAGAACCCAAGACCTATTGAATCATAGCCACAAACTGTAACCGCTAGGCCATCGAGCTTTTTAGAAATTTCTTAGATAGTCTAAACTTAAGCCTACCTCTGTCTTAAATCTACGTCTAAGTACAGTGGTACCTCTTGCTGTACGACTGGTTTTCATTTGAAATGAAATGTTGTGTGGTTTTATGGCGCTTTATAACTACTAAGGTCCTTTAGCGCCAGGACTAAATTTTGTGAAGAATTCACTGGTGTATTTTTATTCTCTGTTCATTTCATCCTCCGCGCTACGCTTAATTGCTGAGCGTTTACCAAGTGTAACTGCTGATACCAGTTTTAAAGTCTTTGGTTTGACCCGACTGAGAATAGAACCCAGTTTACCAGCTTCCAAGGCGAACGCTCTTAACCACTAGGCCATGGCGCTGACAGTAAATATAACTAGGTATTCTCAAACATTTTTCCTGTGTAGCAAATTAGTGTGAAATAAAACCAACCTAAAGGTTGTATTCTCTTGGCCTCCAAGCAGTGTTGATGCCTTTAGCGGCTTTCTGTAGACGGAAGTGATGAATCCAGTATCATGTTTCTCAACGAGAACATTGAGAAATGGAAGACAGTTGTCACACTCTTTTTCAAACGTGAAGCGTAGAGAAGGATGGAGAGAGTAAAGGTGACAGAGAAACTCTTCACAATCCGCTTCATTGTTAAACGCTACAAAGGTATCATCAACGTAGCGATGGTAAAGAAGAGGTTTCTTCACGTTTTTGAACAGCTTAGATTCACAAAAACCCACAAAAATGTTGGCAAGAGCTGGTCCCAAAGGCGATCCCATAGCTACGCCGTCGATTTGCTTGGGCATAATATTGTTAAAACTAAATTCAACTGAGCACGTGGCAGTTTGCATCAGTTCAACAAAAATATTACGCGGGAAGGGAGGAGGTGTGAGAACACTATTGTACAGAGCGTCTGCGCAGAGTTCAAAAGTCTCTGCGAGGGGGACATTAGTAAAGAGGCTGGAAACGTCAAAAGAACAGAGAAAGACAGAAAGTCCATCGTGCTCTGATGATCTGCTCCAAAAATAAACTCTCGAGTGAATTAGACAACATCCGTTCCATCATGGCTGAAAATGGCTATCCCGACCACGTGGTCAACTCTTCCATTACCAGGAAGATACGAAACTTCCGCAGACCACCGTCACACCGACCGAAGAAATGCCCTGTTTATCTACATCTTCCATGGTTGGGTGCTATTTCGACGAGGTTCGAAAAGCAAGTCGCTTCAGCAGTTCAACGCTGTTACTTCTCTGTGGAGCCTCGCGTCATTTTTACGACTAGACAACTTCTGCCCGCAAGCAAAAAAGATGTGCTTCCTGCTTCTCAACAGAGCAATATCGTTTATGAATTTTCGTGCCACTGCGATAGTCGGTACGTGGGTCGCACATCTCAACGGCTGCAGGACAGAATCAAGCAACACGTTCCCAAATCTGTGAGAACTGGTCAAGTTTCTCAAGATCGCAAGGTCTTCAATCGCTCGTGCAAATTAACCAATCACGAACCTATTTGCGACTCGGCAATTGGACAACATTTGCTGACCAATCAATCTTGTGCCTTACACTACAGCGATGACAGATTTTCAATCCTTTCAAAAGGTCGCTCGGCTTTTCATTTATCTGCCTTGGAAGCCACTTACATTAAAGTTTCTCAACCAATCCTGTGCCGGCAAAAGGAGTTTGTCTACGCGCTGAAAATCTCTCACTAGCGCTTCTGTTTTTGATTGGTCGACACTTTTCGTCCAATCAGAAACCTTTTCTCTTTTCTCTTCGCGCTTTTATAAGCGGTCTCAGCTCTACATTCTTTATTCTGACGATTCCCTTGACAAGTGTCAGACGAAAAGCTTCGGGAAATATGAAACCTCTGCTTCTAGCAATCTTCAAGTTATGTACCACCAACCAACTGTTTGAATGTAGTTAGAAGAATTGCAACATTTATTTTAATCTTGCGAATGTTTCATGTGAGCGGCTGTTAGCTCATTTGCTTAGCGCACCCGCTATTCGTGTGGGAGGACTGGGGTTCTAAATCCCGGGTCGGTCAAAGCGGCACAGTGCTCGCCTTTGGAGCTGTGTGGCCCCAGGCCCGCAACTAGATGCAAATGCTTAGGGGGGCGAAAAATATTTTAGGGGGGCCAAATTACCTATACCGGTATCACGTATTATAGTAACCAATTTTTTGTAGGGGGTGCGAAATTTTTTTCAGTGGGGGCTTCGCCCCCCGCGCCCCCCTGGTTGCGGCCCTGTGTGGCCCATTGGCGCTAAGTCGCGGAGTTGGACCCCGCCACTCGTTACAGGCTTCAGCGTAATACTGCGAGTGTAATAAAGTATTGATTTGATGTTTTAGTGCAGGGATGGCGAACCACTCACCCTCGGGTCACTAAGTGACCCACTTGCAGATTTTAGAGACCCACTTGTAGTTTCGAAAACTGTAGGAAAAAACGGTAACGAACATTTGCGTAGTGAAGAAAAGTTCATCTGCCTATGCTGTGGCATTGAAGACCTTTTATTGCTGTTCACACCCAATAGCCTATTCGCGGAAAGCTGGGAATTTATGAGGTGAAGACCTTTTTTTAGCTCTTCGCGTAGATTTCGGCGGAATTTGGGACATTGTAAAGCGCGAAGACCTTCTTTTATTTTTTATTTTTGCTTTCCTAGTTCAAGCCCCTCATCAATATCATTACATCCGTGACCCACTTTTTTTTTTCGGTCCACGACCTTATATTTGACCCACCACTTAAAAAGGTTCGCCATCCCTGTTTTAGTGTCTTGAATGATAACTTCCTGCTTTAAAATCTTTGCAACTTTTCAAATTAAGTTTAATCCTACGAATCGTGGTTAAAAATTTCGTCGCATAATCGTGAACTTGTCGCTATTTGCTTATGCTGCAGAACGTCGTCAACATAAGTTTGAAGAAATAACATGTTGTAAGATTCCCAACATTCTTGTTAGGCCTAATTGACAGTGACCCAACAACCAGAACATGTATTTGCAGTGTTGGACAAAAATTGCATACCAAGGGATGCTAGTTGTTGAATATGTACGAGGCTACTGACTCGTATGTTAGGCTACTGATTCTGATGCTTTTATCAAAAAATTTTTGTTTTTGTTAACGAAGTAAGCTAACGGGTGAAGAATATTGGGTTAACTTATCACATTTGGGAGTCATTTTGGTTGGTCAGTTATACGAACTTTGGTGTATTGAAATTATGTGTCGATTCGTTAAGGTATCGTCATGGTTAGTGTTTTAAGGCTGTCACATTTGAATACATAGATTTGATTCTCGTTTGAAGGACCCAAAAGTGTTTACCCGATAAACCACTTCCTTTTGTTAATTGTTTTCAATCTTCTGTCCCAAAAGGTAAAAGGAGTACCGTCTCTCTATGAGGATTTATTTTTAATTACGTTGTTAAATGGACACTTATCTGGTCGTTGATTTTTTATATCTTTTCTAGGTTTGTTGGTTTGTAGCCTAGTTTTAATTTTCGCGGATTTGATAAACAGTCTTTTACATGTTGCTCTACACAGAATTTCAGATTTAATTGAGTTGTCTGCTATATAGATACAGATTTAATCTACTATATAGATTAAACTTAGACACAATAATTGAGTTGCGACTTGGCCTAGCGATACCGCGCGCAATGTGACAGATCTTACGTGACGGGTTCGATTCGCGGCTGGAGCCGATCGCATTTGACATATTTAACGGGTGGCTGCTGACTCGAAGAGCGCAAGCTCACTTCGCAGTCTCCCTCAATTACTGTTGAATTTTCAGTTCAATATAATTTGAAAAAGTTGTTGGGTTAATATTTCGATATTGTGTAGGCTAGACAAAAGAGAAGCAGGTTTATTTAACCGCAATCAGACAATACAAAGCTAACTGTTACACATAATGGAATAGCTAAAAGGAGGAAACGGCTGTTGGTTTTGTGAGTAGCTTTCCTCATAGGAATTTTGGGACCGCTATGCTCTTCCCTTCGGGGTTCATAAAGATACTCTAAGGCAGTGGTTCTTAACCAGGGGTGCCCGCACCCTCAGGGGGTGCGAGAAACGTTCAAAAGGGGTGCGAGGTGCAGGGTTGATATGACCATTACCCTTTTGTAGGACATCTGAAAATTTTTTTGCTCTATGCTTGATTTCGCGTGACAAATTGGACCTATGCGGATGTGATCTTTTTTTCGGTCTTCACTTGATTTTGCATGGAAAATTATACCTCTGCGGACGTGATGACTTTTTTTTGGTCTTCATCGATATTTTCCAATTCTTAATAGGGTCTCTAGAATTGGTTGGTGATGCAAAAGGGGTGCCAGCAAGTGAAAAGGTTAAGAACCACTGCTCTAAGGGATTCGCTTGAATGGTCAATGACGCAGTTACATATGCACAAGATATTGCAGTTTGTTTCTTCTACTAACCCTGAGGGGTCCATAGCTTTCGAGCAAATGTTTTAGGGATCCTTTAACTAACAAAAGGTTAAGAATCACTGGATTAGACTAATATTTACCATGAAAAATTAGTTAAAGCGGAATTAAAATGGTAAAACTATGTGAGAGTATAAATGACAATGAGAACATTGGCTGACAGTGGTTACAATACAGCCAAACCACGTCAAAACCAGAAAGTCATTTTTCTAGGGTAAGCATTTTTAATTTTGTCAAATAAAAACTGCCCCCTTCACCGAAGCCTTGCCCCCAGCTTGCCCCTCCCTCCTTCAACTATTGGCGTTCGCAGGATTTTTCAATGGGGGTTTCAGTGACGTCACGTCGTGATGACGTAAACATACTACAATTACAGTAGTTCATATGTATTAAAGTGCATTGGATTGTAATGTTTTTAATCTAAATTATTGCGCTATTGCAGTTAACTATGATTAAGCTATATAATGCCATAACTAAGGAAACAATCAAGATATTTCATTCACATTTTGCTTGATTCTTTGCGCTTCATTTCAGGAGCGAAAAGGTTTCCCAGGAACTCAAGTTGTCAGGCCGAGGCTAAAAATTTATGGAAAAAGTTTTAGTTGACCTCATTTTTGGGCCATAGGAAGGTTACGGAACCGAAGCAGGCTAGCTTTCGCAACGTCACAAACAGGGTGTAGCCAGGGAGGTAAAACAGGCAATGACTTTCCTCCAATCTTTTTTCAAGAGCCAACGTTGATATAAAGAAGGCATATAAACCTTGATATAAACATTTAATATGCACTCATTATGAAGGGGGCAGTTTCTCCCATAACTGTCTTGAAAAGTGAAGATATTGGAGCATGAGAAAAAACTGCCCTACCTAACGAAGCATTTCTAAACTGAAATAAATTACGCGAGAAAGGAATCCCTACTTATGTTATTACGGTCAAAAACGGCGTCGATATTATCTACGCATTTTTCACCCGAGCTCCAGAGATAGTTGCGGTACGCAAAAACAATTTGGTTTTCCCCCCTTTCCGTTCCACCCCTGGGTCTCTTCAAATCTTTCACTGGTCTGGTCTTCTTTGGCAGTATTTTTACAGCATTTTTAACACTTAAGCCAGTGGCAATTTAGATTTTTATATTTTAATAATTTTTCAACAAACCGGGCGGTTATAGCGCAGTATTAAAGATGTCGCTATCGATGCGGAAAGTTTGGGGTTCAATTCCCGGACCGGTCAAATCATACACAGTGCAGCCATCGGCTTGCCACAGTTGCGACGTTTCTTCGGAGTTGCGCTACCCAGGCGCTAAACCGCAGGGTCGGGCCCCGGCACTCGCTACCACGCTTCGGTACTATGTACAACGAATTTATTAAAACGAGTACAGTGATGATTTGATTTGATATTTCAAAAAGTTTTTTCTGAGCAGCCACAGTAAGGCCTACAGCAGATACACCGTATTTAAGGAAAATCCTACTTAAGGCCTACCAATTGCTTTACACCAGCATCAATGACAAAAATGCAGTTCAAGCAAAATACATCAAAAAAGTTGGACTGCCCGTATTGTTGCTTTGCATCGTAACGAAAGTTTCTAGAGATTAAATTAGAAAGTTGAACAGAACAGAAAAAACAAAATTAAATCAAATCTTCATTACACTCGCGGTATTACGCCGAAGCAAGTAACGAGTGGCCGGGTCCAACTCCACGGCTTAGCGCCTGGGCTACACAGCTCCGAGGAAACGTCGCAGTGGTGGCGAGCCGTTGGCAACACTGTGCCGATTTGACCGACCCGAAAATTGAGCCCCAGACCTCCCGCACCGAAAGCGTGTGCGCTAAGCAACTGAGCTAACGGCCGGTTACAACAGAAAAAAAAAACATGATAGCAATTTCAACAAGCTCAGCACGACGAAAAGTCGGTTCGTTTCAAAACAAAATGGTTTCATTTTTCCTGCAATTGTCAAGGGGGCGGGGGTTGACTTTTGATTCTCTTTCTTTGCGAACGCCACTATGGCCCATCTCCGCGACTTAGCGCCTGGAAACACAGAAACGTCTTAGCGGTGGCGAGCCGTTGGCGACATTGTTCCGATTTGACCGGCCCGGTAATCGAACCCCAGATCTTCCGCACCGACAGCCTGGGCGCTTAAAAACTGAGCTAACGGCGGGTACCGGCCTAGAAATTGAACTCAAAACCTACCGCGGCGATTACAGCGATCTCTATAACCACTACGCCAACTGGCCGGTTCGGTTAACTCAAAATTATGACATCGCAAGCGGATCATCTGCCTGCGTTGCAACCATTCTCTTCCAAGAATGTCTTCTGCGCTGAAACGTAATGTTGTCTAATGTCCATCCATAGCCGTTGAGAACAATCGCTTTATGACATCACAACACGACTTCAGCTTTCACAGTGCCCATTGACTTTGTGCAGGTTTGCATTTTGAGTTAGTCAGTCTGTGGTTTGAGCGCAACGCACCAGGAAAGTTTGACTACCGGTATTATTGCATCACATTGAAAGTTTCTCCAGTTTATATACAAGTTGGAGAGCACACAAAACATGATAGCAATTTCGGCAATCTCTGTGTCAAAAAAGGAGGATCGTTCCAAAAAGAGAAGTTTTCATTTATTTTCCAATCGTCAGTGAGGGGGTTGACCCCCGAACCCTTCCCCCTACCCGTGCGTACGCCACTGCTTTGAACAAAGGCTGGCTACGCCACTGTCTAAGTGGTTCCAAAGGTCCACACGCTTTCTTCGGTCATAATTAAAACTAGTAACTTTGATATCAAAAATTCAATTGTGATACCAAAAACCCGTGCATATTTGGACCACTTGTACTGGATGTGTGGACAGGATAACTGAGTCACAAAACCTCATAATTTACATTGAAAACATGACGATATGATATATCTAAGGTCACAGCGGGATTTTGTGGTAGTTGTGCCGTCATTTTGTTGCAGTGCCCTTTCCGACAAACGGCAAAGCGAGAGGCGATTTTAAGTAATTGAAGCAGGATTTGGAGGCTCGATAAACAGAAACCTGAAAAATATCGAGAAAAAAATTGTCGCTTGTCGTCTTCACGTAGCCTACGTCGTCTGTTTTATTTCTAAGAGCATAAAACTAATTTGGATCTATTGTGTCTAGCCCTGGATTGCAAATATTTTCATTAGGCAATTTAGCGGTTTTTTCGAGAGTATTTAGTTATGTAGCAAGTATGCATTACCTGTCAACGATAATTCCAAATGAATTCAGGTACATGCAACAAGTGCTATTACTGTATCAAAATAGCCAATTATACAAAAGCTGTTTTATTTCATTTTTTTAGTAATGTTTTTAAATTTCTGAATGGTTACAATTTGGAGATTGGTTGTCACAGAGTGACTTGGTCATTTTAGTCATAAATTTGAGGCGTAAAATAATGTTAGTTTAGTGCCGTCGCAAGCTGCACGCCATGTTGACAGATTGTTGTTTTAATTTAAAGTTGCAATGCAAAGCAAAGAATTTTAAATCATCATGATTCTAGAATTTATTGTTCTTAATAATTAACGTCGTTACTGTGCAAGTGCCAATACCTTGCATGCTACGGCAAACAATGCAATGTGTGTTATGCAATTCAGGAAATTTATCTTACATGTTTAATGTTTTTTTATTAAACCATAATGTTTTTGTTAAAGCATTGCTGAAGAACCGATAATAATTTGTTCTTAGTGCCAGTACATTTACTTTTTATTACAAAACAATGTAATAATGTGAGGCATTTGTAGAAATTGTGTCATCAGAAATAAGGATGATGATGTTATAATCACCTAATTATTGTGGATTGCAATTAATTGCTTTACAATTTAAGATGAGTGTTCGGCCACGCGTATAGCAATTTTTATTAAAAATCGTTTTAGCGATTTCAAACTGTTTTTCAACACAGCTTCTAATTTTCTGAAACAAGATTTTCGACGGAAAAAGATTTGATGAAAATGATTACCGAAAAAATAAAGTTTTGGCTTTAATAACACCAATTCTTCCCGACAGAAAGTATTTTTCCCAACAGAAAGGTTTTAAAATGTGAATATAGTTTGGAAATGATAAGTACAATTTGCGAAGATATTGTAGTCCCGCTAGGGCAATTTTCATAGATCTCTAGCTTCAACAGTTACTGGACAGGCTAATAAAATTTTTTTTTGTTTGGTTTTAAGAGCTTTTTTGTTGCTAGAAATGTGAAGTTTGCCTGCTGTAGTTTCGTACAATCAGCTCAATAGAAAGATGAAAAGATTGGCAATATTTCTTACTTGTTTATTTATCATATGCACCAGTCGTTTTGGTAAGAAAGCTTAGAAAATTATTTGTATTAAAGCATTTCGGATGTTTGTGCGTATGGCTTCTAGTCACAGATGGTTGGTTTCGCAAAAATAATATAACGCAAGCTGGAGCAAGAAAACTTGCTTTAACAAGTGCGCATAAATTGAGCAGAAAAGCGCATGGAGTTGGCTGAGCGGTTGGTGTATCGGCTCCGGAACTGCATGGTTTTGCTGGTTCGATGCTCAGCTAGGTCATCTTCTATGATGCATATGCTTCACTACTATAAAAACCTAAGCTAGAATTAGTTCGCTTGAAAAAAAAAAAATGAACAGAAAATTTGCTGCTGTGCTTTTAAGGGAAATTGCGAAGTGAGTTTGCGCTCTTCGAGTCAGCAGCCACCCGTTATAAAAGTAAAATTTGATTGGCTCCAGCCGTGAATCGAACCCGTCACGGTTACGGAGTTTCCCACTCGCTGTACCACTAACATACCGCTAAGCCCAGTCGCTGGCATAAGATAAGCGTGCCACAAATCTAATTCAAAAATACCAGAATACTTGCAAAAGTTATTTTTCACTACACTTTTTTTTGTATACACTGATGCGTATTTTGTCAGTGGAAGCCCAAGATTGTCCTGATAATTGGATTCCACACAATAACAAGTGCTGGTATTTTTCTCATGAAAAAACTCCGCTCAGCTGGTATGCTGCCGAGTCATGGTGCCAACAAAACAACGGTCATTTAGCCAGCTTTGCAACGATTGAAGAACGGGTAAGCTTTAAGCCTTTTAACAAGGGGTTTACACTATCAACAAAAGTGGACTGCGCTCAGGGGCGTATTTCGCGAAAACTTTATGGGAGCAGGGCAGGATATAAGTAATGAGAAGCCCCATTTTCATGAAAAAGGTTTTCATCTGTCAAAAAGAAGCGGGCAATGCCTGGAGCCCCATCACTGGCTGCGTTTCTGACTGAGCTTTTTTAGTTCTTTACATAATTTGATTCAATTTTGCTGAGCAAGAGGAGTAAATAAGAGCCTATGGTCGCTTGAGATTATGAAAGAACAAAACTCAACTGCACTTTGGTTGTTTGTATAAACTCTTCTTGGGACGCTGTTTAGCGTAAATTAAGAAATCAACTCAGGTGAATGCAAAAAAACATAAAAATGCGCTAATATTAAAGAATAAGTCTCTTTTAAAGGAGAAGCTATCTTTCTGGTACTGGGCTTTGAAACTTTAAAACTAAACTTTTCCCGGCTGACTGGCATCACTTTCGGTGCAAGAGGTCTGGGGTTCAATTCCAGGCTGCCCAAATCGGACGTAGGTACTGTCGCCAACAGCTTGCCACCGCTGCGACGTTTCTTCGAAGCTGTATTGCCCTGGCGCTAAGCTACAAAGATGGGCCCCTCCGCTTGTTACATGCTTCGGCGTAGTACCGCGAGTATAATGAAGATTTGGTTGTTTTAATGCTGCATTCCACAAGATTTGCTGCTGACCTTTTCAATATCTTTAGAAGCTTTTTTACATTATTGCATTTTTTTTTCTACTGATATTCAAATACTTCAAACTTTGCTTGTGCGCCATACGAGCAAGTCTAAAGCTGTTATGCCTTCTATTTAGCCTACCGTACCCGACAAAACTGCGAACGGAAGGAGGAAAAATATAGCCAGAGTGACTCTTGTGACTCATCATTAGCACTGGTCGTACGTCGACTTATGAAAATTCTCTAGCTTAATTCCTCGTACAACTGTTTCCGTTCCACACTTACTTTATTTTTGAAGTAAACAAAAATTGTTCTTGCTAGGATTGGGTCGTTAATAACAACCTAAAGAAATGGGACGATCCAAGATGGTGGATTGGATTAAACGATCTCTCTCAGGAATCCGTATTTCAATGGAGCGATGGATCTGTTTATGATCCTGCTGTTAGGTTTGTAGTCAGCATATCTAGCTTTTTAAGTTTACACTTTTTTGTACTCTTTACTCTATATTGTCTGGCCGGTTGGTAGTGGTTAAAGACAATGCGATCGATTCCCGGGCCGGGTAAATCGGACTCTGTCGCCAACGGCTCGTCACCGCTGCGACGTTTCTTCGGAGCTGCGCTGTCCAGGCGCTATGCCACGGAGATGGGCCCCGCCACTCGTTATACGCTCGGCGTAATACCACGACTACAATCAAGATTTTTGTTTGATACTCCATCCTTATTGTTCATTAGCATTGTTAGGTCATATCGGCATTTGATGTCGTAATTCATTGTTTTAAATTATGTCGTGACGTGATAAATAACTATTATGACGCCCAAAAGGCCAATAATTTGCGGTCTAATCACAAGAAAATGTATTATTCGCTAGCTAACCTGAGTGGGTAAAGAATAAAGATTTTGAAAGTCTTTGGTAAAACTAACCAGAACTGGAAACAAACTAGCCAGGTCGCTTCAAGCATATCTTCGAAGTAAAGCGTTTCCTCAAAAGACAAAACTGGGCAGCTGCTGCTTGTGTAATCAACGTAATCGACCGCTTCATGTTATGCCAGTAACTGGAAGCCACTCGAACCAAACAATGCGTATCTTGAAAATTGTGTGGAAATTTGGATCGAAAGAGTGGTAAACGATAAGCAGTGGAACGACAGAACTTGTGAAGGATCCAACAACTATATATGCAAGCGAGATCCAGGTGAGCTGCATTGTTGTATCAAAGTTTGACAACAGGTAGGCCATAGGCCTGTAGTTTTTGAATTTTAAAATCGAAAAGTCTTACTACCCTAAACATTGCTGTTAATATTCCATTAAAAATGAGTCATGTAAGTAAAACTTTTTGTTGGAGACTTTAAGCTAGAGCTGTGGGACATTGGGCTTACTTGATTTTCTAACTTAGCGAGACTTTTTTAAATGTTATTCTTTTTTAATTTGTCTTACATGTGTTACGTCAAAGCCATCTAATCGCCTCTGATTTTGTTGCAAAATCGCTTAATAAATACAGTAGTTTTATCTGAAAGTTTAAAATTTTGTACATTTAATTTGGCCCGTTGAAAACATTATGGTATTGGTGTAGTCTGCTGCACTTTGCAGGTTCCCCTGTTTTGATTTGCATGAATAATTTCTTCATTTTCATCCTTCTGTCGCGAGAAAGATTCCATACACAGAACGAATCTATACTCGCTTAGTGGTTGCTTTTGTTTCTAAGTTTTTCCGTTTGAGTTTTTACTTCTTTACTTTGCTGCTTGTTAGATTTCCCCAAGCAGGTATAACTATTGCATGTGGATACTACTAGGGTGGGAGTTAAACCATCAACCTTGTTACCTTGCGATCATACTTGTCGTAAAAACAACGCTTCTATAACCACTCGGCCACGCTCTCGTATTAATGCTATACTGTAGAATAGAAATTATGGAGTACAATCAGTACAGCTTCAAATTCATTTAGGAACCTTCAGTTCTTGTCCCGATGGGTTCACACTGAAGAGCGATCGATGTTACTGGGCGTCAGACACAAAATATCAATGGTTTGAAGCACAACAATACTGCAAGTAAGCCTAGAAGCAAATTTGAATATTCTTTGGCAAACGGTATGATTGGGTCTCTAGCAATTTAATTGCAAATATCACAACCAAGAAACAGCTAAAAGCACTTTTGCGTCATGGCATAAGACCAAGCTCAGCGTAGGTTTATCGCGATGACAATGGCACCAGAAGTGAGCTGAAACGTCGACCCAAGTGTTTTTGCTTGTTTCTTGGCTGTGTTGTTTGTAATTCTATTTCGATATTGTTATTTCTGCAATCCAACATTTTTAGAAATCAATCACTAACAGCGAATGAAAACTGGGCCTCATTGTCTAAATCTGACCTTGACCTCCCCAAAGTTTTTGGCTGCGCCCTGGTTTTAAGAGCATATTAAAGTTGCACTGTCTTGTGCTTCATTAATTTAACAATGTTCAATCATTGATAAATGCAAATGGGTTAGAACTCAATTATACAGTAATCCATTGTAACGCAAAAACAACATGGCGGTCACGTTTGATAAACTTGTTCGTGTAAATATGACACAGAGCAATGCTAAGCGAACTGTGGTACACATTCCGGTGCCGGTAAGCAGACTTGGACAACTAGATAATTCTAGTTTTCTAATTACACTAATTAGAGCGAAATGCCGCTAATCTAATTCTAATCTAATTTGCGAAATGTTTCTATGCTCTAATTCTAATTCTAATCTAATTTCCGGTTTTGCCGAAAATGCTAGTTTGTCCAACGGCGTTTTTCAACAAGTTATGCAAGAATATCCCTTGTGCAAGGAAAACCAGTGCCAAGCCGCCATCGCATTGCTTAGTTATAGTAATTGTGACGAATAGTAGCCATAGTGACATAATAACTATTTTATACTGTAGTAACTTGTAGTGTAGTAAGTTAGGATACAGAATCTAAATCAGTGGTTCTTAAACTGGGTTCGACCGAACCCCAGGGGTTCGCTGAGGCTGTAGCAGGGGTTCGGCTAAGATCAGAATAAGTTTTTGCAAAAAGGCATACAGTTGTAGTAAATGACTATCTCTGCGTGGAATGATGCATCCCCCCACCATACTCTTTCAACGCTGTTTTTGATGAATACAATTTCTCCATAATTTCAAACCTATTTGATAACAATCATCTTTACGCCTTAAGCACGCATAAATCAAAAATGTGCGAACAAAATGTATCATATTTGGTGAAGGACTTAGAGTTAGAGGCAAAAAAATTAAACAGAATATGCCATAAAAATTGTTCAAAAAGCGCTAAAATGACCATTACAGTGTCTAAATTTTTGAAAACTTTTCGGGGAAGCATACCCCCGGACCCCCCTAGAGCCATATTTTTGTTCCTCAATTTGCTTCAAATTAACTTTCCTAAAAAAAATACGCTTAAAAAATGTAAAAATTTTATGCCACCCTCCACCGCCTTAAGAATATTCTGAATACGCCCCTGACGTGAAACATTTTCAAAGAGCTTACGCTTTTTTCCGGTTTAGACGTCTAACGTCTTTGCACTCATTTAACATTCAACCTAATTCAAAACTGCATCCCCCTCTAAAATTTTCTGGATCCGCTCCTGGTTATAATTAAGGGTTCGATGTATGCTTGCATGACACCTGTTGGGTTCGATACTACCGACAAGTTTGAGAACCACTGATCTAGATAGTGTAGAGTAGGCTGGCAAAGCGTCTATGCATGGAAAATTACTAGGCCTACGCCTTTTCGATACACACACGGTGTTTCTGGAAATTAGTTTTAGAACTAAATGTTTTGCATAGCCTAGCGGCGTGCATTAGCAACAATCTTCATTATCATTGCATCATGACAAGAAACTGTTCAAGATTGCTGTAGTAACGATAGTGCTAGAATAAAAACTTTTGTTCGAAGATTGTTTCAGCACCACAAGTTGGAATAAACAATAGTAGGCCTGATAGTACTTGTATGTTGTTTTACATGCTATACTAGGCTGCTATATCAGCACTAAACTACATCACTTATAACCTAAAGTTAGAAAAATTACTGTCCTTTTACTTTTTAGCCGTAGAGACAATCGCTGCATAGTGCGTATCACATCACTGATTGTCTGCACAGATATCTGATGATGAGGCTCTTCTCGAACAAACGTGAAGGCCTCATTACTGTACCTACTCAATTACTATAAATAATGTACAGTATTGGGTGGCGTTAAAAAAACAGAAAACATTTCTAGTTTTCCGTGTTCTTATCCTTCAGTTTTCGAAAGAGTGGGCGTAAGCAGCGTTCATCAATACTGATGTGTACGAATAGGTGTCAAAAACTAAGCGTTCATGTAGCCTACTATAAACCTTTATCAGCCCAAAGGCGGCGAGAATTCTTTCGTGTAGTACCGCCACTTCGCGGTTTTTCACTTATCGCAGTGGTGTCTGGACCGCTTTAACCGCGATAAACGAGGGTTTACTGTATGCCTATTTCTTATTCGTTCTAATTTTAATTCGGAAGTTGATTTCATTTCCAAGTTTTTGCGAATTCACTAATTCTAGTTCTAATCTAATTTGGAAAAACTGTGTAGCTCTAATTCTAATTCTAATCTAATTTGGAAAAACTGTGTAGCTCTAATTCTAATTCTAATCTAATTTGGAAAAACTGTGTAGCTCTAATTCTAATTCTAATCTAATTTAGAAAAGCCGAAATTTTTCTAGTTGTCCAAGTCTGCCGGTAAGCAAGCACTTGACTGCTAGTATGCGGTGAGTTAGATAATAAAACAAGTAAGCTGGGAATGTTGTACATTGACCAGCATGTTTTCGTTCAGTTGCAAGCATATTTTTCGTGCTAAACGAAATTTCACATCTTTTTGGGCTTTTTCGTGGCTGCATGGCACTTCATTAAAGGGATTGAAGTAAAAGCGTTTTTGATTTTGTTTATTGTACGGTTATTGTTTATTAAACAACACTTGCTTCTGCATTATTTTTTTGTTTGAAATACATGACAGGTACGTCGAATTACAGAAAGTGCGTACATTTATCAAAAAGTTTGACTAGCGCTGACATAGAGTAATGCGTAAATCTAATTCGTAAATTTTGTTTTCCGTTTGCTAATATTATTCTTTTTTAATTTTTTTTGCTGTCTTTTTTATTAGTTGTCGCTATAGCATGTGGCTAGTCAGAAGGCATGTTGGATTAAACAACTTTCGCGTTCATCGATGATTCATGGTGTGAACAAGTGACATGTGATCTTGACTTTAGTGCATTATTGTTTAACCTTCGGGCCAGATTTAGACATTCAGACAGCGCGCAGCCCCCATTCAGACGGGCGAAGTTCCCAGCCGCTGAAGGCAAGGGGGTCTGGGGGTTCCGCCCCCAACTGCTGTAAATTTTTGTATTTTTTACCTAAAAAAAGTATATTTTACTGCGTTTAACTGCAAAATATGCTGTAACAATGCCTCATTTATTACTGTATGTATTATACAAACACGAAATATCGACATCGTATGGTTTATACACGATATTGAACATACAGCTGTTACAGTACGTTATGCTGCAAAGCAGACTATAGTTGCAATCTTATTTTAAAAGGTGGTTGAAAATAATTTGCAGACCACAGTGTCAGCGACATGGCCAAGCGGTACCGCGCGCAGGTGATAGATCCTACGTGACGGGTTCGCAGGTGACAGATCCTATACGTGACGCGGTGGAGCCGATCGCATTTGACATATGTAACAGGTGGTTGCTGATTCGAAGAGCACAAGCTCACTTCGCAATCTCCCTCCATTACTGTTAAATTTTCAGTTTAATATAATTTGAAATTTGAAGTATGAACCGTGAAAAGATAACGAGCCTCCAAACTCAGCAAAGTCTATCACAGGCTATTTAAATACTTTGGATATGACTCCAATGCAGGGCTTCCCCATCATTTTCTGCCCACGCTTTACTTTTACAAAAAATTTTATCTGGGGCCCTCTATCAGATCTGAAAAATCTTTCATCAATGTAAATTGTATCAACTTCTGCTCTAGGTCAACCCTACCCTTAATTTCTAATATTCTAACTTTGGAAACTTCAGAATGGTTTGTGGTCCTCTGTTAAGAACTCTACTACCCACTGATAGGGAAGAGCTGCTTTATGTCGAAAAGCAGAGAAGTAACCTCATGCCTCATCAATTTAATGTAACAATGGTAGCTGCTTTAGAATACTGTTTTTTGCTCACATGTAAAAGATATGCAGTAATTGTGGGCCTATAAATACTGATAGCCAAAATGTAATGTGGCGAAAAAATTAGAGAAATAATACTTTTTAAAATTATAGAAGCACTGGCTACCAGTGGGTGTTGGGGAGCTGAAGCTTCCCCTCCGCTCGCTACGCTACTGACGATAACGATGGTGCAGCATTTTGTAAGCACCAGTGCCGAAACTAGCGCCCCCCGAACCCCCCAACCGGGGGGGGCGCACAAAAAGGGGGGCCCCGTAAATAGTCAGTACGTAGTACTATTTAATCAACGTATGATAAAAGTGCCTTAAATAAGCCTATTCTAAGATTTAATATATTTTTTGTCTTAACTCGCGCGATGTGGGGCCCCCATACCATATTTATGCTTTTGGCCTGGGCCCCTGCAAATTTTTCGAAAAATAGCAGTAGCAAAACTAGCAAACAAACGTTTAGTAGCATACCAAGGGCCAGGTGCGGACCAGCCATTTTCAACAATGCTTTGGATAAATAAAGTTTCTCTATAATTTCGAACCTCTCATAACCGTGGGTGCAAATCCATGGAGGGATGTATCCCCCCCAATAATCCGGCAGCATCCCCCCCAATATTTTCATGTCCCAAAACTGAGCGTCAGCGCAGGTGATGACCTTTTTTTGGCCTTCACTTCATTTTGGGCAAAAAAATTGGCATCTGGGAACGTCATGACCTTTTTTTTTTTGGTCTTCGATTCATAGTGGGCAAAAAATTGGACATCTACAGACGTGTCAATGTAGCTAAATCATCTCCCCCAATATCTGAAAATGGTCGATTTTTTCAAATCCTCTCCCCCAATGCTTAACATAGATTTGCACCCCTGTTCATAACAATAAACCTTAGTCGCCTTAAGCACGCATAATCGAAACTGTGCTTACAAAATGCATCATATTTGATAAAGCACTCAAAGTTAGGGGCCAAAAATATGAACAAACTTTGCCTGAGAATTGTTCGAAAAGCGCTAAAATAACCATTACAGTATGCAAATTTTAAAAAATTTTTCGGGGTAGCATGCCCCCGGACCCCCCTAAAGTCGTTTTTGTTACTTCAGTTGCTTGAAATAACTCTACCGGGAAAAAATTGCGCTTGAAAAAGTGGCGAAATTTGGTGTCCTGTCCCTGAAAAAAATTCTGAATACGCCCCTGACATGAAACATTTTGAAAGGACTTATTTACGCCCGTTTCGGGTCTACACGTCTTTATATTTAGTTAACATTCAACCTAATTTAAAATCACACCCCCCCCACCAAAACGTTCTGGATCCGCTCCTGCCAAGGGCCTATCATCATCAAGTGAAAGGCGCAAAAATAAGCCTTAAAAATATTTTTTCTTCGCATAGGTAGCGAAATGTTAGAGTAGGGTTTGCTTGCAGCATTATTTTAGTGGGTTTGGAAGGGACCTAGTTAAACAGACTACTAAACCTTGTTAAAACTGAGGAATTTTAAAGGCTCAAAACGCACAAAAAGCCTCCAAAATAAGGTGAAATTCCGCAAAATTTTCTGGGGGGGCATGCTCCCAGACCCCCTAGCTTGGCATCGCCCCTTCGGGGCTCGCTCTTTTGTATCACCATCCAAGAAAAAATTTTTAGGGGGCCCCGAAAGATGATTTCGGGGGGGGGGGGGGCCGCATTGCCTAGTTTTGGTCCTGGTAAGCACCATCCAAGTTTACAGTCAGATAGTTTTGCATACCAATACAATGGGTGGGAAAAATTCAGCCCTCCCCCACAGCTATGCTGCTGACGAAATCGATGGTGCAGCAATTTGCAAGCACTGTTCAAGTTTAAAGCAGATAGTTGGCATACCAATGGGGAGGCTGTAGCCCCCTCCCCTAGCTACGCTACTGCATTCAGAGGCTCTAAGCTATTTTGATTTCACGTTTGCTATTAGTGATCAGAGATTGGTGATTAGGGATGGGAAATGTGGAACATTTGACTGTTCCGGAACAAAACCGAATCCGGAGTACCGAATTTTTTAAATTCACTGGAATCAGTCATGCGCATTACCTTATTTTCAGCTACACTTCAAGCGTACCGTCATATATCTAAACTGTGTATCATTCATAAGCAAAACAATGTATGTCAGTAACTGCACTTTATTCAAAACGAACTAAGAAAACAACGGCACAATTCAACCTCCTGCAGAAAGGACGGGTTGCAGTGTAGAACATTCAGCTTCTCCGAATGTTCTCGAGTCAGCCAGACCTCAGCGCTGTCGCAGTCAGCCCTGCTGAAGCCAGATATTCGGAGAGATAGAATTTTCCGTTATTTTATCCGAACCCAGATATTCGGATAAATAAAATTTTGCGTACCGAATACTTTGGGATTCGAATCGCACCGGATTTGATGTTCCACATTGCCCATCCCTATTGGTGATCGGACTCAGCTTTTGTGATCGGGCCCAACAGCTCAGATGACCGAGTGGTAAGAACATCCGCCTCTGGAGCTGTGGACTCGGCTTTGATTCCGAGTCAGGTCAAACCAATGGCTTTAAAATCGGTATTCACAACTTCCCTGCTTGACGCTCAGCATTAAAGGGACAGGTGGAGAACAAGGCGGTAAGTTTACTTGTGCCGTTGGAAAAGCATTTAGTGGGATTTCCCCATCTTGGTATGGTAGACAGAATAGCTGGCAACTCCTAAGCGAGCTCGTACAACGCATTGATAGCTTTCTGGTGATAGGAGGATAAATAAGCGACTAAATACTAAAATTTAGTAAATAAAGTTCGCGATTGTCAATCTCCAAAAAATACCTTTATGGTCGACTTCCATAAAACAAGAGCTTTCCTTGATCGTGTGGAGCCTTTTTTTTTTGTGACAAGGCCCCTTATTTCTCCGTATAGCCCTAGGCTCCAACCTGCTTAGCTTAACGGTAAATCCGCTTCTCGTTCGTATTGCTCAGGCAAATAAACGATTTTGATCAATCTTTCTTTGATTTCTTTTTATCTGAATGTCTCGGTTTCAAAAATATTGTTATATATTATTTCTTTTTGCAGAATCAAAGGAGCTAACTTGGTGTCTCTTGCATCCACAACGGAAGAAAATGACGTCAAGTCTCTATTTCAAACAAGCACAGAGAACTACTGGACAGGATATTCTGATACGGTAGAAAATTTTTTTACATCTTGTAGTGGTTTGTTGAGTTAAGAAAAACCATGCGAAGCGAACCATATTTCTATTTGAAATTACTGTTGCGGTATTTTTTGTTAAGTTTTGCTTGCGTAATGATTTAAGACATCGCTACCGCGCGGGTGGTCGTAGGTTCGTTACCTGGACCGGTCAAATTGGACACAGTGTCGCCAACAGCTCTCGACCGTTGCAACGTTTCTTCATTCGGAGCGGTTGCCCAGGCGCTGAGCCGCGCATGCGAACCCCGCCACTCGTTACACGCTTCGGCGTAATATACCGCAATGTATACCGCAATGTGTTGCATATTCATCCTCCTATCACGAGAAAGCGATCAATGCACTATACGAGCTCGCTTAGGAGTTGCCGGCCATCTGTCTACCACACCAAGATGGGGGAATCCCGCTAAGTGCCTTTCCCAACAGCACAACAAGTAAACTTGCCGGCTTGTTCTCCACACTGTCCCTTCAATGCTGAACGTCAAGCAGGGAAGCTGTGAATACCAATGTTAAAGTCATTGGTTTGACCCGACTCGGAATCAAACCCGAGTCTACAGCTCAAGAGACCGACGCTCTATACCACTCGGCCATTTGAGCTGCTTAATCGCGTGAGCAATGAAGATTTGATTTTTATTTTGTTTATGAAATATCGTTGAAAGCAAGCAAGGCATTTGTCTGTACCTTAAAACAATTTTCACCTTGACCAGCACAGGATGGTTAGATACATAGGCTTATAGCATCATCTAATAAATTGATAACGTACGATTTCGCACCTCTATTAAATTACGTCACATTTTTTCACAGGCGAACCCAGGTACACTTCAGTGGGTGGATGGAACAGTGTCGTCACACTCAAACTGGGCTGCAGGACAATCAGGAAACAAGTGAGTTGATGGTTTTCAGCAGAGCAACAAAAAATCGAGTTCTTTATGAAAAAAATAAAAATTAAAAATACGAAATACCTACGCAACCTAGAAGACTGTTATTAGCTTAACTGGGAATTTGGACTTCATTTATGCTTTATCTGTCAAACGCGATGGATTCCTAAATAATCTATTTTGTTCAATTTGTCTAATTTTAAGAAAATTGAAGTCACACCGGTGACCCAGAAAACTCATAACTTTCTCAATTATTGGCCTGCTTGTTTCCCTATGAATATTTTAACAGCTCAGACGGCCTAGTTAGTGGTCGTCAAAGCGTCCGCCTCTGGAGGTGTAGACTCTGGTTTCATTGCCAGTCGGGTCAAACCAATAACTTGCTTATTGGTTTTCACAGTTTCCCTGCATGACGTTCAGTATTTAAGGGACAGTGTGGAGAACAAACGGGCAAGTTTACTTGTGCCGTTGGAAAAGGCACTTGGCGGCATTGCCTATCCAAAGGGGTAGACAGATGGTTGGCAACTCCTAAGCGAGCTCGTTATTATAGCGCTTTGATGGATTTCTCGTGGTAGGAGAATAAAAAGGAATATACAAGAAGAAAAATTTGCGTTTATGGATCGAGAAATAAATGGGAGGGCTTTGTAATAGCATTATGAATACATCTATGTTTTGTAGTTTACCTTACAAGGGCAGTACATGTGTTGAACTCAACTATGGACTCGGATACCTCTGGAGCACATCTAGATGTGCAGAAGAAAAACGATTCGTTTGTGAATCTGGACTAAAAGGTATATAAACAATCAAAATGGACCTGTGGTGCTGTGATTTTCAACCTTTTTGGTGGAGGGAAACCCTCATGAAATAAAACTTTCCAGAGACTGGAGGAATTCCTGTGCATTTACTAAATTACTAATTAACTTGAACCCAGCTCTAAATAGTAAATTTGCAGAATCCCTGGACGATGCTGGTCGAACCCTGATCGAAAACCACTGCTGTAGAGCATAGTAAAAAATTAATATTAGCAAAAAACTGTGGCAAGAAATACACGCAATCTATACTGCATTTACTTGGCTGCATGAGAACAACATTGGTAGTCAGTTGAACAAGTTTTAGGTACTTATCTCGTTCTTACGGGGGCGAATGCACGTAAAACAAACAACATAATTACACTTGTATATTGATAGCATCAACTCCAACAGCTTTCTCAAGTTTTTGAAGAACCGAAATTTAAGCTCCTTCCGGGGCAACACCAACAAAATTTTGAGTATTGCAACCACGCCTTTTCTTGTTTTGTCTTTTTTGAACTCATCTTCTCCTACTGCATACTTGCATAGCATAACTTTAATCGTTTTGTTGCCTCTTCTTTTTTTATCGTAGTTGCACTTTCTTCATCTTATCAAACTCTTTATGGTGTTGACGGTGCGAAAATAAAAAACACTACTGCTACTACTACTGAAAAAAGAGATACAAGGCAATCACCGTTAATGGTACCGATTCTCATCAGCCGTCTCTAACGATACCTTGGTTGATCACCTAAGTTACCCCATCGGCTAATAATTCTACTGGCAGTGAAATTTTTTTTGTCTTATCCCCAAATGCTTTTGTCGATATATCGTGACAATTAAGATCAATACAAGCAAGCAACGTCAGAAAAACTCAAATCTTCATCATACTTGCGGTATTACGCCGAAACGTAACGATTGGCGGGGCTCATCACTGCGACGTAAGCACCTGGGCAACACAGCTCCGAAGAAACGTCGCAGCGTTGACGAGCCGTTGGCGACACTGTGTCCGATTTGACTGGCTCGGGAATCGAACCCCAGACATCCAGCTCCGGTAGCGATGTGTGTAGTCACTACGCCAACCAGACGATACAATACCGTATTTTCAGAAATCGTAATTCCGTAATATGGTATACAAAAAAATAATGTCGATAATGCATGCTGGGTTATTCTTGTTGTGATAGGCGATTGTCCTCCGGATTGGATTTATAACGGAAAAAGCGGAAAATGTTATGAATTTGTCGTCAATCCAAACCGAGTACAAACTTGGACAAATGCTAAAAAGATCTGTTCGCAAATCGGTGCGGGAATGCTGAAAATTGAAAGGTTAGGTCAAACAAAACTACAATATACGTAATGTCGTAAAAACGGCTCGCCACCGCTGCGATATTTCATCGTAGCTGTGCTGTCCAGGTGCTATGTCGCGGAGACGGGCCCCGCTGCTCGTTCCACGCTTCGGCGTCATTGGATTCTTTAGGGTTATATCGTAGACAACAGTTCAATAATTTCAACGAGTAAAACCTAAACCCCAATCTGCATTTTAACTACTTCAACCTAATCTGAATGTTTGGTTGAGTTATTGTTTCTCAAATATGACTTTGTTCTTTTATTTGTTTGTTTATTTTAGTGACGACGAAGAAACGTTTGTTGGGAGCGTGTTGGAAGGATATTCGGAGAGTGGACATCCGCTGGTGTACATAGGAGGGTCCGATATTGGACATGATGACCTGATGAAATGGTGGGACCAAACCTCTATTGGCACGTATTATTGGGGTCAGGGTATGCCCCAAAATGTAGCAGGTAAATTACAGTTACTAAAATGTGTTTTTTTGGATACAGCTTCACCTGTACATTGAACTAAAGAGATTATTGAATTGAAAGTCCAACACTAATTGAGGGAGATTGCGAAGTGAGTTGAATCTTAGAGTCAGCAGTCACCCGGTGTATATGTTGAACACGATCAGTGCCAACCGCGAATCGAACCGTGACAAAAGATTTGCGACTTGTCTACGGACCGGCCGGACCATTAGCCTGTCCACATGTCCAATTTATGTGGGCTTTTGGCCCACATTTATGTGAGCTTGTTGCTGTGGGCTTTCTGCATCACAATTAAACTCTCGATGTCATAGTTTAAAAAAGTGATTATGACATTAAGCCCACAGCAACAAGCCCATATCGATGTGGGCCAAAAGCCCACATAAATTGGACATATGGGCAGGCTACATATCGTTTACAGAATACGGCCACGATAGATGGAAAACATTCTTTTTTTCAGGTTTTCTCCTCATTTTATTTTCTGTAAGTGGTATCTGATCATTTGGAACTAGGCCTATATTGCCGTAACGTCGACGACATGGTTTTGTGGTACCCCGCGTCGGTTACAGATTCTACGCAACTCGTTCGATTGACGGCTGGAGTCGATCGCATTTGATATTTGGGTAACTGCTGACTCGAAGAGCGCTAGCTCACTCGAAAGTGTGTCGAATTTTCGTTGTGTGGAATCTGTTTGTCTTTGGAGGGTCAGAAGGGTAACAATTCGGGTTGGATCTTCCACGCATCTCGATCTTCTGCGACTAATCAAGTTGTTTAAGAGCATTTTGATTTTTAGGAAGAGATGACTGCATTGCTGTTTACACCGGTAGAGCAAATGAAAACTGGGAAACAGTTACTTGCTTCGAAGAAAGAGCTTATATCTGTGAAATTCCTGAAGGACAAGGCTTAACATCTGGACCCGGTATTTCAGGTAAACTTATTACAAATTACAAATGTTGGAAAAAATGATTTAAACGGTTTAAACACTTAAGGACAACTTGGGTTGTGCTCCCCTTAACTACAATCTTCAACAATAGTGACCCCCTGCTATCTAATTTTTTCTCCAGCTAAATTATAATTTTTTTCAGAAAGTGTGATGTTTGAACCAATGCATGTTGTTTACACTTACAGTAGTAGTATTTAAAAAAGTCTCTGTTCGTTCTTTCAAACGCACCAAAGGTTCTTGGGTAATTGTCTATTACTGTAAATCAAAATCAAATTTTATAAAATTCTTATTATACTTGAGGTATTACGCCAAAGCGTGTAACGAGAAGCGGGGCCCATTTCCGCAACTTGGCATCTGGGCAACACAGCTCCGAAGAAACGTCGCAGCGTTGGCGAGCCGTTGGCGACACTGCGCCGATTTGACCGACCTGGAATTCGAACCCCAAACTTTTCGCACCGAGAGCAATGTGCTCAGCTACTGAGCTAACAGGCCGGTTTTGCTTGAGTTTGTAGGTATTAATTTTTTCTTCAATTATGTTACAGTTGAAGGGAAATGCGAATCAGGTTGGAGACATTTTCAAAACAAATGTTACTTCTTTGGTGATGAGGAACGCTCGCAGTCGGATGCGGAAAATTATTGTGTTGGCCTCAATTCACATCTAACAAGCGTTTTAGACGAAGACGAAGAATCGTTCATCATTGGTAATAACCGGCGAGATAAGCATATTTATAAGTTTTTAAAATCAATCTTTAATATACTCGCAACATAGCTTCGCAGCGTGTATCAAGTGGCGCATCGCATCGATGGTGAGCCATTGGAGGCACTGTGTCCGATTTGACTGGCGTGGAATCGAAGCTAAGACCTTCCGCGCCGATAGCGATGTCGTAAGCCACAGCGCCTATTGCCCTGCTCCAGACATAATGAAATTATTTGACGACAAACAGACAGAGTTTGTCAACAACACAAAAGTACAGCATACAAAGATGGCACGCAATAGGTGGTCTCACCTATACTTGAAGTTAAATGCGAAAAATTGAAAATATTTTAAGGATTGCGAAACTTAAAAAATTTGTGTTGACATGGAGCTGCGAAGTGACCAAGTGGTTTTCAAGTCGAACTGCTCCATGTAAAATGTATTTAGCAAACATACTGTGTGTATAAAAGGAAAAATAGAAAACAAAAACAAAAAAACAACAATGACGTAATGAACTATTTGCATAATGTGTGTTTAGTAGCATTAAAATCACAGTTAAAATTTGAAAACACAACAATCTGTTTTGTCGGTAACGACTCGTCAGGAGAATTCTAAAGAATCCGTGACACTTATGAGTACCTTTGACACTTGATGAGCCGTTACCGACGAAACAGGCTGGTTTTTAAATTTGAACTGTGATTTTACTGCTGCTATTTTGCTCTGGTTTTCATCATCGAGCACTCTGTGCTGGAAATTTACGTCACAATTACTAATGTGTGTTTATTCTCATATGTAGGTCATTTATTGCGAACGAGTTGGATTGGTCTTCAATCAAATGGAGTAGGAGGTGGTTCTTGGATTGATAATGAAGAATTCAAGTTCTCTAACTGGTTACCTGGGGAGCCAGACGGTAGTGGTACTTGTGTTGCTATGCAAGATTTAACTGGAGAATGGGTCGATGTCAGCTGTGGTGAAGCTTGGCCATTTGTATGCAAGAAAAATGAAAGTAAGATTTATTTGATTGTCAAAAACTGCTTGCTATTGGTTTACTGGTGACGTGTCGTTAAGTATCAGAACCAAGCTTTTTTTCGGCAAAAGCTGCTTATATAAGCCATAGACAGTGGCCAGAAGAAGCAGTTTTCAATGGTCGATTTCTATAAAAAAATTTCGGGGCACAATCGCCCACTTTGACCCTTTGCTGCGCGCCTGGCCAAAGCCCAGACTTCGGATGAAGTATTCATCTTACGAAATTAAGGGAGCTATTTTTTGACAATAATTCACCTCTTCGAAGCAACGAGCAGTAGCTTTGATACCAGATATTGACATCGATATTTGTTATGTTTTGAAGTAGAATACTTAGCTGCTGCAGCAAAATATCACTGTTTAGAGTCGTATTAAACTTGTCTAAAAAGATGTAGCCTAGCTTATTTTTCAGCTCATGATTATTTATTTATAGTTCCGACAGACACAGCCACCATTCCACCTCCGACATACAGTGAGTACTGCAGTGTTTAAATGCCTTTATGACTGATACAGATGTGAATTCACAATTGCCCTTCTGTAAGTGTTGCCAATTATTATTTTTGAGTTTAAATTTTGTTCATATACACTTTTTCTTGAGTTGAAATTTCAGTTACGATTGGTTGATTTTGCAACACTTCAAACCATTTAAAAATTAGTTGATTTTCATTGCACTTGCCTTCGACCCTGTTTTAATCCATTTTTCTTTTCAGTTCCGGATTATGAAAAGTGTGGTGGTGATGGGTGGATATCGGATCCCAAAAGTGACCGCTGTTACAAGGTAGGCCTAAGTTGATGTGACTCTGACAGTTGCTGTTGTACCAAGGGTGAAGTTAAACTTCGAAGGGAGCATGCTTTTTCGCAGATCTAATGTTGACGCTAGCAGAAAGGTAACATTTCTTTGCACTGCTGTTTCTTGTTTTTCAGTTTTTCAAAAACCTACCCATTTTTAGATCTTTATTTATGAAACTGTTATAGCAAAACTTATTACCTAATTTCGTAAATAATACAGGTAAATTTGGATCGAAGAAGTTGGCAAGATGCCAGGTTTGCTTGCCAAACAAAAGGTGGTGAACTTGCCTCCATTAACTCACCGGAGGAGAGTGAACACGTGACAAGTGAGCTGTGTTTGGTTGATTCATTTAGCCATATTTGCGCTCAAGTGAGCTGTGATTGGTTAATTCATTTAGCCATATTTGTGCACAAGTGAGCTGTGATAGGTTGATTCATTTAGCCATATTTGTGCTAGCACAAAAATTAGAAGATTTTCTAACTTTCCTCATTGAGTTTTGTTAAAATTTGCATCAGCCTTCATCCATGGATGCACCAGCAAGGCAAAATTGAGTGTATACTGTAAACATTGCGATAACGATTGTCGTACAAAACAAGGGCTTCGAACTAGCAGGCATTAATTTTTTAATCGAGGTCGAGTTCACTAAAAATTTGCCTGCCAAGTTGGAGTTCCAAGTTCTTCATTTTTAATTTTGGGTGTTGAGGTTCGCGTTCAGTAATTTGTACCCGGTTTATGCTTTTGGAAATTTAAGTAGATTTAGGCTAAGCTCAAGCAATTTTGTTCAAGTTTAGGATAAGTTCAAAACTCGATTAACTTACATATGTGGATGATGAGGATGAAATAACAAGTCAGACTTTCCATTTAGAGCTTATTCAAAACGTCCCGTCTCATCTAAACTTCTGGCTCGGAGGAAGTGATCTAAACAACTACAACATCGAGCTTGTAGATCAGGGGTGGGAATGGTCTGATGGCAGTGCTTTCAACTTCATCAACTGGCAAAGTGGTATGCTGCTGTTTTGACTATTTTGGCCATTGACACAGTTTAATTTGGCCATTGACTTTAAATCAATCTGATTCAAGTTATCAAAAAAATGGCTGCTCGCTTTGTAACGCCGACGCGTATAACAAGTAGCGGGACCTAATTCTGCGACTTGGCACCCGGGCAACACAACTCTGAAGAAACGTTGCAGCGGTAGCGAGCCATTGGCGACACTGTGTCCGATGTAGGCGGCCCGAGAATCGAACCCAGAACCTAAAGCGCCTTGAGCGGTATTTCTAACCACTGCTCCAATGCCCATCGTTATTTCATAAAAAAAATTCTTCAACCCCTGTAATCGATAATTCAGACTTAGCATTGTGCAAAATATGTTCCTCAGCGAATGTGGAGACTTTCATTTCTTAAACTGACATTTAGAGAAAATGAGCTTGTATGGTTCTCTTAGAGATGAACTCGTTTTTGAAAAAAAGGTGCATAGGAAATTTTGGAAAACTTGTAAATGTTGCTCACTCCCATAGACTCAAAATGCCGAGAAAATTACACAAGTTCGAAGCGTACAAGATCTTTGTTTGCCATAAGTTGATCAAACTGATGGATGAAAGCGTATCAAAAATAAACAACTTAATATGTAGGCTACAGTGTGCAAATGATATAGTGAAATCTTTTTGCATCGTATAGGAGAGCCCAACAACCAGGAAACGGAAGACTGCATGAGCGTGGACATTTCGGGAAAATGGAATGACTTAGACTGCTTTGTTTATCAAGCTTCTGTGTGCGAAAAGAAAGGAAACGTTGACAGCATTATTGGAACAGACCCAACTGATGGAAATTGCCAGAGCAATGCAGCTTGCTGCTTCAAGTACATGTCAATTCTAACTAAGAATTGTAGTCAGCGGCAAAGCCATGGGGGAAGGACACCAAGGAACTGTCACCCCTCCTTTATGACGTATAAAGACTCTATTTTTGGAAATTGTTTCAAATACATTTCAATTCAAATTATGTATTGTAGTCAGTGACGTATTGAGGGGCCCAACGGAGCACTGATCCTCACCCCTTTTTGACGTATGAATACATTTTTAGAGATCAATCACTAGGGCGAATGAAAATGAGGTCTCTCAATGTACATATCCGCCCCCCCCCCCATTTTTTTGCTGGCTTCGCCCCAGGTTGTAACGTTTAGGTTTCATTGGTGTCAATGTTTCTGTTTGAGATGAACCATCAAACTTAATCACCCACCTTTAGTAGGAAGATAATCAAAGTGGTTTACGTGAATAAACAACATAACAGTGGCAGAGCGAATCAGAGCTGCTTAAATTACTTTATCAGCGTGTACTGTACATGAAGTGCTCTGTCGGGTCAATCTCAGGGCTCACCTCCTGACATAAATGTGCGATGTTGAAGGCCAACTCAAACCATAAACGATTTTGATGTACAAACTGAATACGGGACCGCTGGCGTAGCCGTAAAGGTCCAAGGCTTTGTTATCGGTGATGTAGGTCTGGGGTACAATTCCCAGACTGGTCAAATCGGACATAGTGTAGCCAACGGCTCGCCACCTCTGCGGTTCTCCTTCGCTGTTGTGTTGCCCACCGCTCAGGTGCTATGCAGCGAAGATGGACCCCGCCACTCGCTACACGCTTTGGCGTAATACCGCGAGAAAAACAAAGATTGAATTTTTTCTATTGGATGGACGGTTTACTTGATTATTCAATATTCTATTTCACTTATGGATGTCTTGTCTTAGGCATCTCGGAGTGGAATATGGAGGAACAATCCCAGATAGTGCGCTATCCGCTTCATCTGAAAGAGATCAATGGTTTGGTGTCACTAGAGGTCGTTTAAACACCCCATCAGATGTCATTATTATTGACGGTAAGCATCTTTATATATTGTTGTTTCGACTGGTTGACGCAAAGGGCTTTGAACCTGGCGTGACAGGTTCAATGCTCTACCAGGTCATCTTCCATGATACGTGTACTTCATTAATGTAAAGCTTTACAGGTGGTTTAAAAAAACATAAATAATCATCTCTCTGAAAATGCAAGAAATTTTTTTGGATTTTTTCGTCATGTTGATATAAGTTTACTTTAGCGCACAATAAATATATGTAAATATGAGACTAAATAGTTTGAGGAAGAAAAATACAGCCCCAATAGGCCTGGTTGTTAAAACAGGGTTAGATTTAGGGTTATAGACTTAGTTTAAGGTTTGACAACATAGATTCAGGTCTTATCATCAACTAATTCTATGTTGATGAAACGTCCAGTTTTAACAATTACTGAAGCATTATTTTTTTTTTCTAAAGTTTACTTTATAAATTGCGATTATACTTTTTTCGATACAGCCAGCTTCCTAATTTTGCAAATCTGATGGAAACGCTAAAATTGGCACGCTTACGTTATGATATTGGACGTTTTGGCAGAAAATACAGTTGTTTTCATCAGCAAGTGTAGGCTTTGTAGAGCTTAGAATACGTTTTTATGCAGCTGAGAATGAGATTTATGTTGGAGAGGGCCATGGTGCATGGGGACCGAGAGATGACGACCCGGAAAAATGGATGCAGGTCGACTTCACTCGTCCGTACGAAGTTAAAGGAATCGTCACCCAGGTAAGAGATCTTTGCACCCAATTGGGTTACGCAAATTTAAGCGCAGTGTTTAAAGACATGGCTTTTGGCGCGGCAGGTTCTGGGTTCGTTTTTTGGCTCGGTCAAGTTGGGCACAGTGTCGCCAACGGCTCGCCACCACTGGACGTTTCTTCTAAGCTGTGTTGACCAGGTGCCAAGCGGCCTAGATGGGTCCTGCCCTTCGCTACACGCTTCGGCGTTACACCTGGAGTGTAATAAAGATTTAATATAATTTTTTTACGTACAGGGCCGGAACGGAATCCTCCAAAATCAAGAAAGGCAGTGGGTGACGTCATATAAAGTTTCTTACAGTCAAGATGCAGCGGGTGGAAAGTGGGAATACGTTTCAGACCCAGATGGCAATGCGATTGTGAGTAAATAATGTAGAAAACTTCGAAATACGATAAATAAATCATGGGACGAAAACAGCTTAAGGAGGCAAAATTAAGCCACAATTAAATCAAGACGTTTTAACAACATACTGTAAATTCAGTTGTCATCATCAGCAGTGCAAGCAAAGCAGCACAAAATTGCTTACACTGCTGATGATGACAACTGAATCTTTGTTGTGAAAACGTACAGTTTTGAGAATTATTGAGGCTTTGTTTTTCCTCCGTAATTTTGTTGGAAAAATTCAGTTTTTAGTTGTTTTAAAGTCTGTTTACACTAAATGCAATTTTAATCCCATTTGGTGTCGTACGAAATTTCATTCTATTTTTGACGTAAGCAGCTGACGGAAATAGCTTTTACAAAACTCGAACTACAAAATTGGTATTCACAGCTTCCCTGCTTGACGCTCAGCATTAAAGGGACAGTGTGGAGAACAAGCCGGCAAGTTTACGTGTTGTGCCGTTGGGAAAGGCACTTAGCGGGATTCCCCCATCTTGGTGAGGTAGACAGATGGCTGGCAACTCCTAAGCGAGCTCGTATCGCGCATTGATCGCTTTCTCGTGATAGGAGGATAAATATGCAACTAACTAACTAACAGCAAAAAAAAATTTTTTTTGTCACTAGCAGTTTTAATTTTTCTCTCCGTAAATCTTGTCCTAATTGTTCTGTCACAAAGAGGTGCATTATTCACTCAACAAATGTTTTGTTGAACCTTAATAAAAAATCCCTTTTTTCAGACTTTCAAAGGCAACGCTGACCAGGACACTCAAGTCACCAACTTGTTTCCCCGCCCAGTTATTGCTAGACACATACGGTGTCACATCCAGACGTATTTCCAATCCCCTTGCATGCGTTTGGAATACATCGGCTGTGCAGCTTGTGAGTCATGCGTCAGATCCTCCAAGAAATTCGTTTTTGCTCCGAATAGAAAAAGAGAGATGCTGATATTGGCGTAGAGCAGGGGTGGGCAACTTCTCTAGTCGGCGGGCCATGTGGGAAAATGAAGTCCTTGGCGGGCCAGATAAATCATATCCAATATCTTAAACATTTGTCAATATTAAGGCCGCACTGAAAATATCAGTGAAGAGCAAGAACAAAAAAAAAATTCTTCACCTCTTCTGATGTCCTATTTTTCGCTGAAAATATCAGTGAATAACAAGAAAAAGGTCCTCGGCTTGATTTACGGTAGAAGTTTATATTTCTGTAAGTGCCGGCGGGCCGGATAAAATGGTCTCGCGGGCCGGGTACGGCCTGCGGACAGTATGTTGTCCACCCCTGGCGGAGAGGTTAACACACCGCTAACGGTGCGATAGTTCTGAGGTTCGATTCCCGGGCCAATCCAATCTGACGTAGTGTCGCTAAAGGTTCGCCATCGCCGCGATGTTTCGTCAGAGTTGCGTTGCTCAGGCGCTTAGCCGCGGAGATGGGACCTGTCACTCCTTACACGCTTTGGCGTCATATAGCAAGTATTTAGAAGATTTGATTTGAACTTTTTGTATTTAGCATGCTTGCACAAATTGGGTATGAATTCTGGATTGATACCGGACAGCCAAATTTCTGCGTCGTCGTCTCAAAGCGGTAAAGAACCTAAGCAATCCCGGGCACCAGTAGATCCAGGTAAGCATTCTTGTTAACACACTGATTTAAAATGACAGATTTGTCAAGAATGATTTACAACGCCGGTTGACGAGGTGTTAAAAGACATCGCTATCGCTTTACTCCCAGGCCGGTCTAATTGTACACAGTGTCGCCATCGGCTCGTCACCACTGCGAAGTTGCTTCGCAGCTGTGTTGCTCAGGCGTTTAACCGCAGAGATGGACCCCGTCATTCGTTACACGCTTTGGCGTGATACCGCGAGTATAATGAAAATTTGAGTTTTATTATTTAGAATTTTTCAGGCTGCTGTAGACACGTTGGAAATTTTATTACTGCAAAAATGGAGCTATTTAAACTGTAATTCAGTTGTACTTTTTGTGATTCTTTGCTCCTCATTAAATTTTCAGGCGAGTGCTTATCACCAAGCGATAGTGCGGGACTAAACTATAGAGGCTGGATCTCAAAAACAATCAACGGGAGGACTTGCCAAAGCTGGAGCTCTCAAGATCCGCATAAGCATGACTAGTATGGCTAGACTCTGATCATAAAAAATGAATAATTAATTGCTTATTTGAGTAATATTTAGAAGGAAAAGTAAACCCACAGTACCGGACGTTGCGACAACATAGATTCAGCTGTCATCATCGGCAGTGCAAGCAAGGCAGTACAAAACATTACGCTGGTGATGATGACAGCTGAATTTATGTTGTCGAAGCGTCCAGTTTTATGAATTACTGTGGCTTTACTTTTCCACCTTAAGCTACGTATTTTTGTCCCTTATTTACTGCTTGGTAATTATCATTCCCTCCGTATGTGTGACTTGTGATTATCGTATTTGGTGATATTTTGACTTCTCGACGTCATTGGAGGGTGCGGTACAGTGTTGACGTCAGTTGCTGAATCCAAATCTGCTGGGTGGGGTCAAGCCTACAAAAGTTTTACAAATACTTGTAATTTGCTGTTACAGTAGGTTTACATATTAAGTTAATAAATTAGCACTTCGATAACCGAAGACGGACAAAACCTTGAAATAAGTATGTTAAAAGTCTTAGCTCCCTTGCCCCTAAATAATTTTCTAAATCCACCCCTGGACCGAAACAGAAATGCATCGCTAAACTGTAAAGATTCGTTGCCTGAAATAATGACTGTATAAAACTTTTTTCGGTTGATGGACATGTTCACAAGTCCCCTGTCCACATGTACAGTTAAGTGTTCCTTTGCAACCACTTAAGCTGGACATGTAGAAAGCACAGGATTTGCTTTGTTACGAAATACATACCTTTTCGATTTAATAGCTCAGATGGCCGCGTGGTAAGAGCGTCCGCCTCGGGATTTGTTCGCCTCGTTGGGAAAGGCACTTAGCGGGATATCCCTATCTTGGTATGGTGAACAGATGGCTGGCAACTCCTAAGCGAGCTCGTTATAGCGCATTGATCGTTTTTGCGTGATAGAAGGATAATATGGAACAAAATTCAAAAATACAAATTAGTAATGAAGAAAAAGACATCTCTTTTCATCATTAATTGATAGAACTGTCTGATGCGCGCAGTGTTAAAAAGACATTGCTATCGGCGCGGGAGATCAGTGGTTCGATTCCCCGGCCGGTCAAATTGAACGCAGAGTCGCCAACGGCTCGCCACCGCTGCGACGTTTCTTTGAAGTTGTGTTGCCCAGGCGCTGAGGCGCGGAGATGGATCCCACTGCTCGTTACACGCTTCGACGTAATATCGCGAGTATAACGAAGATTCTGATTTTTTCGATTAGTTACGTTGATGGAGGCCACAGATGAAAGCATTACTCAAATAAGTGCAAACTTTGTAACCTAAAATAGATCACATTACTTGTCAACAAAAATTTTATTTGTTTATTTCAGCTCTCCTGAAAACTATCCGGATACTGATCTGCGTAGCAATTACTGCCGTAATCCTGATGGAAGCAAAAGTCGACCTTGGTGTTTCACCACCGACCCAGCTGTTGAGTGGGAGGAATGTAACGTACCTGCTTGTCCGAGTAAGGGCTTTTGACAAAGACTACTACCCATAGTTTGATATTTTGCAGTACAACTAAAGCAACTAAACTTTACGGAGCTCAACAAGTTCAAAGGGTCTTTCTAACATAAATTTTTGTTGAGGTGCAAAGGGGGCTGCCATGAACAAAGGGGGCTGCCATGAACGTGCACCCCCTTCTCCCCGCCTTTAGATCTTTTCTGCTATTACGTTAAAAATTTCTACCGCAGGCTCTATAGTTCTGCTAAAACAATCGTATTGCTGGAAACTTCTTTTGAGCTTTCGCAGAAAAGTTTTGCGTACCCCTTTGAATTTTCGTGATCGTGAACAATATTTTGTTACGCCATTGTAAACGATAGGTTGTTGGCTTACCTAAATAAGGTGCGCTGTGACAAGAATTTCTACTGTGTAATACCAGTAATAAAGAATGATGCCCCGTCAGCTTATTCTATTTGCACTCATTCAAGTAATCACTCACATAAACAGGGCCGACTAAGGGGGGTAGGGTTCCCCGTGATAGGGATACCCAATTAGAGACGTGCCACATGTCAAAAAGGTCGTTACATCGCGTCCTAAAATAGGTGTGACGCTAAGGTCAAAATCAGGTTTTCTAAAAAAGCGTGGGGCCCCACGAAAAATTAACCCCGGGTCTTTCCAAAGTTTTATTACGGCCTTGTATGTGGACCTAACTAGGTAAGCATGTTTATATCTTGCTTGCGGAAATTTATGAAACTGTTATCACCAGCACAAACTTTATCTAACCTTTTGTGTATAGGTTACACGCCCACTGGATGGGCTCCAAGCGTTGCCAGTCAATCTCAGTATGTTCAAGTTGGATTTTCTGAATATTTCAAGGTGGGCTATGAAGATTTTTTGCAAAATTTTAATGAAATTCAACTTCCAACTTTTTAGATATCAGGAGTAACATTACACAAGAGCACTGCTTCATCCTATGTGACGTCATACTATCTTTCTTTTAGTGACGATGGACAAAAATATTACACATACCAAGACCAAACAGGAGTAAATCATGTAAGTGAAAAGAGAAGAGTGATTACTGGGAATTTTAACCTGTGGCGCACTCAGGTCTCCTACGACACGCATAAAAATCCATTGTAGCTCAGATTTTCTTAGAAAAATCGTGCTTTTTTGTGAGAGACCTCCATCACGTTTTTCCTCTTTCATAGAAATTCTGCGTACGTTCCTGTTAAACAATGAGAGGCGCTAGGCTATTTCATCACATTGATTGGAAGAGCAAAAAAAGGTCTGTCTTCACGTCCTCAGATGTCGTGTTTTCGCTGAAATATCGTTGAAGAGCAAAAAACAAAAAAGGTCTTCGTTGTTCGTGATGAGGCCCCTCATTTTCTCCGAGGCCTTCCATTTTTTCCGAGGCCCTAGGCTTCAGCCTGCTTAGCCTATACGTAAATTCAGCCCTGCTGGTAGTAACAACCTGAAACCATTCCATTTGTTTATGGGTAAGATGTTGATGCTGTACATGAATTTATCGCAAGACATCGACAAATCTTTGTTTTTCGTCCGATTTGTTGGCGCATAAAATTTCATCCGATTTAAGCAATTGACGGAAATAACTTCCTCGGTGTTCGAAGTCGGACGATTTTGCTTTTTATCGGTTATTGAGAAAAGCACTTTGCGAATGTTTCAGGGCCGGCGCCAGGGGGGGGGGGAGCCTGGCCCCCCAATTAACAAGCCCAATTTTTTGAACAGAGCGGCTTTTATGCTTAATTTCAAACTTTGGTCCCCCCTGATAAACGTTTGGTCTCCTAAGTCGACTGCTCTGGCGCCGGCTCTGGAATGTTTCCTAGAATGCCGAGTAAAGTGACGTCACAGAGCCTCTAACTGTTTCGTAGCCTACGTTACTTAAGTACGAAATGCTCTCATCTCATTTGGTGTGAACAACTGAACACATCTGAATGCAATAAAGGGATGATGCTGGGGTCTCGCATAACTTTGATTTGCCGTGCTGTGTAAACGCTAAACAATAGATGTTTAAATACGATTGTCAAAGTATGTAAACATAACTGCATAAACACTGTTTCGACCTTTCAGATCTCATGATTGCAATTGGTATGACCTTAACAATGCTTTTTGAGTTTATCAATAGTTATTTAGCAAGAAGTAAGAAATTCATGGTTTGGTTTTAGAGATTCACTGGACTAGATGCGATTGTTTCTGATTACACTGACATCCTTCGAGAACCCGTTACGACCATGAATGTTCGCATAAGTCCACAAACTTGGTCTGGAACCCCACTCCTTCAATTTGAACTGCATGGATGTTACGCTGACAGTCGGGCAACCTGTGCAGGTGCTTGTGATGTTAAAATTGGCGAATGAATTAGTGAACAGGAAGCACGTGAATGACCCGTCACTGTCATTGTTGAATTCAGGATTCGGGGTTTCCTGTTAGAGAGACAGTTTATTTTCTTGACTTTATGGCACGAATAGCCTAATGCATGGACGTTAAGCATCTCAACTCGTATAGTGTTACGCAAAGAGCGCTTGAAGATGTTTGCTGTTGTGGACGTTTGGGGGGTACGTTTCGCCCCATTTTCTCTTTTGGTAGTTTCAGGTAAAGTTCTTTACATTCCATTTATGATGTGGAAGGAGATATCAACGTATACCCTTATGTTAGGGACTATCTTAAATTTCAGACTGCCAATATGATGATTAAGGTTTCTGACAAATTACTGATATATTTTACTTCTTACTCGACACAATTGATAAAATGTTGCGGTCTTGCAGATACATTGAAAGCTTGGGATGACGGAGAAACTACGTCGTTTTTGGTGTCTTGCCCGACAGGTTGTTTGGAAGATGTTACGTTTGATCCTGTTTATGGAACAGACATTTATGCCAGCGTAAGAAAACTCTTGTCCAGTATAATCTGCTTGTCAAGCGTATTTAGGTAGCATAACCATTAACCAAAACAACAAAAAATGCATGCAGTGCCGGTGTGGTAGATGCTTTCTTTATGTCATAATGCCAAACGGTGGTGCACGCATCCCTTAACCTCTTTCAATGCAAGAAAACCTTTGTCGCTCAAATTAGATAAAGTGCACGTTGATTACCCTGTCTTTATGTGTCTAGTAGGTCAAGTGTTTCCAAAAGCCTCGGGCTTTTTGCATCACAATCAATTTTTTGATGTCATAATTTAAACAAGTTATTACTGGAATACAAATAGCCTGTGAACTTTTGGAAATTCACATAATGAGGCGCCGTTTTGGAAAAACAATATAGGTTTTACTACGTGTTTTTTCGGCCACTTTAAGCTACATTTTGTCCAAAATATTACATAAGATATTTCCTATTTATATACAAGACAAATAAGTGGCTTAAAATAGCCGAAAAAACTGACACAAAATATATAGGAAATTTATGAGACGCCGTTTGGAAAAAAATAGTTTAGGTTTTTCCACATGTTCTTTTCGGCCAATTTAAGCTACATTTTGTCCATAATATTATATAGGATATTTCCTAATTAAATACAAGACAAATAAGTGGCTTAAAATAGCCGAAAAAATGGACACAAAATATATAGGAACTTTCCTACATAATGTATGAGACAAATTACTGCATAAATTTGCCAAAAAAGCGGCACAAAGCATCCTATACGTTTTGCGCTGCTTTTTTGGCAATAATTTGTCTTATATAGTATATAAAAAATTTCCTATATGTTTTGCGCTGCTTTTTTTGTTAAATTTATGCAATAATTTGTCTTATATAGGAAATTTCCTCTATGTTTTGCGCTGCGTTTTCTGACTAATTTGAGCAATAATTTGTCTTATATATTGTGTAGGAAATTTCCTGTATGTTTTGCGCTGCGCTTATATATCATACAGAAAATTTCCTATATATTTTGCGTTGCATTTTTTGGCTAATTTGAGCAATAATTTGTCTTATATAGTATATAGGAAATTTTCTATATTTTTTGGCTAATTTAAACAATAAATTTGTCTTATATGATATAAAGAAATTTTCTGTATGTTTTGCCCTGCATTTTTTGGCTGATTTGAGCAATAATTTGTGTTATATAATATTAAGAAAATTTCCTATATATTTTGCGTCAGTGTTTTCGGCTGTTTTAAACCACTTATTTGTTCTATATACATATTAGAAATTGCCAATATAATATATTGGACAAAATGTGACTTAAATTAGCCGAAAAAACATGTGACAAACCTAAATTATTTTTTTCCAAGCGGCGCCTCATACACTTAAGGACCGTCTACACTGTACTTATTTTAAGCGCTTAAGCTTGAAAGCCCAGACTTTCGGTCGCCAATCTTCGTTTCTTTATTATCACTGTCGGAGCAATCGGCTTGCTCGCTTACTTCAAGAAATAATAAAGAGAAAAAAGATGGAGCTGCTTAAGCGCTTAAAAAGCTCGTAGTTTAGACCGGGCTTTAAGCTTCACATGTGGGCAGGCTAATTGACTAATTGTGGTAAATCTTCTCCGCCGGCTCACTGCCTCAGAAATTTTCACCGCACGCTCCTGATGCCAAAAAAACGAGGCAAGTAGTTTATTGCTCATCATTCAGTCTTGATGACAACAATATTATTGTAGAACAGTTACATCTCTTTAACGATAGTGCGGTAGTTATAACTGTGATGTTTTACAGCCATCGTCCATTTGTGTGGCTGCGTTACATGCTGGTGCAATGCTTAACAACCATGCTGGAACAGTAAATGTACAAATACGAGAAGGCCAGGAACACTACACTGGAACATACCAAAATTTAGTCGAGTCTTATGAGTACGTACTATATTTTTTACCATATCCTTTTTAAAAGAGAAAATGTAATTGAGTAAAAATAAAGCCCCTGGACTTTAAGCTTTGCTTAACTGAACATCCCGAAATTTGGTTGAGTCTTATGAGTATGTGTTTTTTAACATGTTGTGGTGATAAGAAAAGGTTTAGTTATAAAGAAATTTAAAACAATGAAGGAATCACTATCGTAATTGAAAGATAAGTACCGTATATTTGTGTAATTGATAACAATTGCAATTGATTCCAATGTTTTTTATATGCAGTTACGAACATGCTGATTCTTCATTTGCATTTGGAGGAAATGGTAAATTTTGCATACAGTTACGAGTAGAAATATTTGTCTAGATAAACTCGTTTCAAATTGGCTGCTTTGTGACAGCTACTTATAGAAGTTATATATTTTAACTTTTAAGTAAGATTGTAGTTCACAAATTTAAGTTCACTTTCAAACGTTTCTGATGATACTCTTCTGCATTGAGTCAAAACATAGCTTCCCAAATAAAAATGCCGGGGTCTCCAAGGGGTACGTCTAGCTTTCGCTCGAAATAGGCTACTCCAACCAGGGCCGGATTTACCAATAGACTAGGCATCCTGACTCATGGGGCTCTGCAGAAAATGAGAAATCTCGGAGAAAATGAGGGGTTTCATCACGAACAACGAAGATCTTTTTTTTTTGGGGGGGGGGGCTTCACCGATATTTTCAGTGAAAACACGACATTTGCGGACATGAAGACCTTGTTTTGGTCTTCACCAATTTTTAATGTAAAAAATAGAATTAGTTTAGGAACTCTCGTTGTCTAAATCCGTCTCTGACTGCAACCCACCGAGAGTGAGGAAATACAAATACCGATTGAATTATTTTGTATTGTCTCACTCTCTGTGGGTTGAGAAAATACAAATAGGCCTACCGATGGGAAATACATAATTCTCAATCAGTATTTATGGAATTCAATTTTTTTGTTAGCGATGGAAATTCAATTTTTTTGTCAGTCGGTTCTATCACGAAAGTTACATTTTCTACCGGTTCTGTTTCCCCTAATGGTTCAAGTGTAAACAGCAATGCTGGCTGCTTTGTTAATGTAGTAAAATTCCGTAAAACGATTCTATAGAACCGGTGCGAACAGGCTGAAGCCCACCACCGGACACCAGCATAAAGTTTTTGTAGGGCAGGGCTGGGCAAACTACGGCCCGCGAAACCATTTTATGCGGCCCGCGGGCACTTACAGAAATATAAACCCCCGGCTTTGAAGTTTTTTCAAATGTGGCTCTTCGTATAAAAAGTTTGCACACCCCTGTTATAGAGGATGCGAAGTTGAATTTAATGTAAAGGAGTGCTAAGTGAAAAGCACTGTTGAGACGTTCTAAAAGGCTTATGTCACCAAAATTCATGCATTTTCATGGCGTTTAACTTTTTGTTAACACTAATATTAAAGACAGATTATACTTCTATACAATTTTTTTAGCTCTTCGATGTGAGGACGGCTGGTTGGCGTGGCAAGATCACTGTTATTTTGTGTCATACAAAAATGATCGACGGACTTGGTATGAAGCTAGATCTTACTGCTTGAGCCAAGGAGCTGACCTGCCGTCGATACTCACCAGCGGCGAAAACAGTTTTGTCGAGGCAGTTATTTATCAAGCCGGTAAGAAAATGTATCACATTTTTGAAAACTAGCCAAAACGTGTATTTTAAAACACATTTAGGTGCGTTTATAAGGAATTTTTTCCCAGCTCAGTTGAGTGCATTCTTTGTTTTGTTTTAATATATCGACCTTAAGCCAGTGCGAGCTGGCTGACGGTTTACTCAACTTCTCCCCGCCGAGCTACACTGCGGTAAATTGAGTTATAATTTGGGGTGCAGTTGAGCGGCGAAGACCGCAAGTGCAAGTACAAAAAGGGCCTATATTAGGCTATTTTTGTGATCAGTAGGGAGGGGTGAGCGCCATAGTTTGGTAAGAGTCACTAGGCTTATCTCAATGGTAAACTTGGTTCAAGTGATTACTGGTGCTTGTCAGCCAAAAAAAGACCAGACAACCAAGCAGAAACCGAAGTGCTAGTCACAGAAAAAATAAATTCCTACTTTTTTTTAACACAGATGTTGGTGGTGACGTGTGGATTGGATTGAATGATCTGGATGTGGAAAATTATTATCAATGGTCAGATGGAAGTCCTGTCACAATTACGAAATGGTTTTGGGATGAACCAAAACTTGGGGTAAATCGATTGTATCAACAGGCTGCTTTAGTTCGCTTTGTTGACGACAAACCGTATTTGTAAAGCTTAAGCAAACCAAGTTTACCATAGAGCGGGACAGCGCTGTTTCGGGCTACTAGCTCTCATCAGCCGCCGTCTTTCTGGCTTCCCATTTAGCAGGCCAGGTAGGACGACGTTTTGTCTCAAACCAACTTCTGCCTACGGAAAAAAAATGAGCTTAAAAACTATAATTGAATTTGGCCAACTATGACGTGCGTTTTAAATTTCAATTTTATGGTTTTGACAGCAACACTGAGCATAAGCAAAATGCTTTTTAAGATGTTTAGCCACCAGATTTGCAAAACTCCAACATTTTTCTCAAGAGAACTGCTAATACCAAAGTTACCTACAGTGGTTCTTCATGTTATTTTTACCAATTACAAAAAATTGAAATTTATTGTATTTATTTCAGAAACACCGCTGTGTGAACATGTATCGTTTCGAGGCTTACTGGAACGACAAGGATTGCGGAGAAAGACTCGCATTCATGTGCAAGAAAGAAAAAGAGCTTCTTCCTCCAACTGCTACTGAAGCTCCCGATGAAGGATGCGAACCAGGATGGGCAGCTTTTGGTTGGTTATTGACAGTGGCGTGGCAATAAAATTTTAAAAGGGGGGGTCATGAATTGCATAAGCCATGAAAAGAGTTTGGTATTTTTTTACAAAAAGGCAAAGCCTAAGGGGGGGACATGGCACAATACCCCCCTAAAACGCTACTGGTTCTTGAATTTACTTTTGCAAATCCAGGAGACTAATAAGATACAAGCCCCTTAAATTTTTAGCTTTACATATTGATAAGCACTTTTCAATTACGGTGACCCTTTCCCATAAAAAATCACCGCCCACCCCTGAACTACTGGCAGTTTTGTGCTAATTAGCGTACTCTGCTGATGAGAACAGTTAAATGTTAGTTGTCGAAAGTTATAAAATTCACTTTGACTTTGTTTTTCTCTTAAAATGTCTTTAGCTGTAAACAAGCATCTGCTCCGGATCTAGCCCAAATAGATGTGAAGTTAAAAGGTTATCCTTTTACCACCAGGATGCTGCTCAGTCCGGGCTTAGGCTAAGCTATTTCCTTGCCATATTTACTGTTTTTCGAAGGATGATAATGGTCAGCCATAATTAACCGCATTTTTTTAGGCACATCATGTTACAAAGTTGGCGCCGATCTTCAGATTTACACTTATGCAAAAGAACTTTGTTTGGAAAAAGACTCTACTTTGGTTACAATTAATGATGACTTTGAACAAGCTTTTGTGTTTTCCTTGGTAAGATGTAATTTCTTTTAATAATTGATTTACAGAAAAGTTGGTTATGGCTTTATCACCAAAACATTTATACCCCCCTAGAGCTTTTTCTGCCTACGCCGTTGTCCTTCAATTATCTCAGAACTTTGATGACGTAGACATGTATTTAACTTTTTTTGAAATCATGTTTGTGTTTATGTTTCTGTGCCTAGTTTTTTAACTTTAATCTCAATTTTTCATGTAGGCAATAACGTCCATTCCTCCTGGCCTTGATTACACGTCATATATCGGACTTACTGCTCATTCGACCGAAACGGAAGGAGCACTTTACTTCAGATGGGAAACGGAGGACCCTGTCTCCTATACTCATTGGGATGAGGATGAGCCCGGTGAGAAGACGCTGAAATGCCTCAACTCTAACATTTTTTGTTTAGATTTTTTTATCAGCTTGCTTAGGAGTTTTCAACCTTTTAAAAACAGGAAATATAGTTTCTTCATTTTTATCCTCCTGTCTCGAGAAGGCGACAGAGATGCTGTGCATAGGACAAATCCAGACTCACTAAGGAATTGCCTTTGTTTCCGATTTTTCCGGTGGAGTTTCGCTTCTGACGTCTTTATTTTACTTGCAGTTAGATTTCTCCAATCAGGAATGATTATCGTAAAGCATTTTATCTTAGAACGCAACAACAAAGCTTGGGTGGGAGTTGAACCATCGACCTTGCGGTCATGGCCGTCGTAAAAACGATGCTCCAAGTCGCTCGGTCACGCTGCCAACGTTAAGTGACTTTTCTTACAATCGTTCCGCACTAGTTTTTCTTTTATTTGTTAAGCTATTTTTACTAGATATTTAATGTATTCTAATTTTACATTTTGTTTTAGACGTTAGGTTTAAATGCGTTTTTCCATTCGAGTACAAGGGACAGTTGTTTTATGAGTGCACTACTTTCGATCACCCCGCTGGTAACGATGGCCAACCTTGGTGCAGCATCGACCCGGTCTTCCGCGGGTTATGGGTGAATTGTGGCGTAAACAGTGAATATGGATGCGCATATATGAATGATGTGACAGGTTTGTAAAGTTAATGAAAAGCGTTGTAAAAAATTTCAGAAAATCAAATCTTCATTATGCTAGCAGTAGGCTACTACGCCCAAGCGTGTAACGAGTAACAGGGCTCATCTGTACGCGACTTAGCACCTGACCTGGACAAGCACAGCTCTGAAGAAACCAGCCAGCGTGGCGAACCGTTAGCGACAGTTAGTTTAATATGACCGGCTCGAGAATCAAACCCCTAACCTACCGCACCGACAGCGATGTCCTAATCACTGCGCTAACCCGCTGGTTTCAAGAAAAGTTTCGTCTGCGTAATTTATTCAAGCGTGGCTTGACATTTACGCTTACTTGCTGGAATTCTAATTGGGTGCAAAGTGTTCGTGCAGCGTTACAACATCAGAATCAATGCAGATGATATCTTTTACGTAACTATATTTGGGGTAGGTCTACAACAATGCCACTGCGCATTGCATATCACACTCTACTATGTGTAACTGCTTATAGTGTTTGAAACGGCTAAGCAGTTAACCCAGTTCTTGAGACTATAGGGGATTAGTTTATATTAATGGATTCCATGTGATTCACCAAGGGTTCTCCATTTTTCTGGGATCTCTTAAACTGATCAAAAATTTATTAAATGATGATACAATGGATTCTGTTTTATGGACGGAATAAAGGAAAATTTACAATTTGTAGAAAAAAAGTTAGATAAAAATATATTGAAACTCCACAGTAATTGTGGGAGACTGCGAAGTGAGCTTAATTGCGCTCTTCGAGTCAGCAGCCACCCTATTTGTAGTCTATGTCAAATGCGATTGTCGCGAATCGAACCCGCCACTTAGGATCTGTCACATGCGCGCGGTACCGCTAGGCCATGTCGCTGATTTCATTCGAGATAAAAATTGCCAAATAGGACTAATAATGACGTAACAATACTTCGTAATTACGCAAATATCGAACAAACAATTGATTAACATTAAGAAAAAACTACAAAATTTTCAGGTTTTTGGCAAATTGATATTTGCACCAAGAGAAGGTATTACGTTTGTGAAAAAGATAGACTGGGATATTCTCAACCGGAGTTTACAACGCCCAGCACTGCTGGAAATTGCGCTGCTGGTTGGTATGGAGACAGTGAAACGACTGCTTGTTATCAAGTAAGAAGTTAATAAGTAAAATTTAAAGCAATTTTGAGGACTTAAACTGTAATTACGTATTGATGATTTGGGCTTGCATGCAAGAACTATGCAGTTGCGAGGTAAAAGAAGACATAAGCAAGGTGTTTTATGCTTTTCTACAACGGTCTGTTTCTTTATTTCCATGATTAAAGATTACATTTGCTTTGACCATGTGTACGGTGTTCGTGAGCCAGGGGCCCGAGAGATTATTGCGTTGCTGTTGAGTTTTTAATGTCATAATCACTTTTTGCAATTGTGACATCGTAAATTTGATTGTGATGCGGAGGGTCGGTTGGCTTTTGGCCAGCGACCGCTGGGCGTGTGGACAGGGTAATTGCCGTATGTCCGCGGACTGTCAGAGATGGGCATTTATCGAGAAAATTTATCGGCGATAATTTATTACCGATTTTCGTTATCGCTCAAAATAGTTTTGATATATCGATTACCGATATCGCTTTTGTAATATAACTTATTGATTGTTATCGCCGATAAATTATCGCGAAAAACGATTCCTTATGCACACAGTGTTCAAATTCAAAGTTGGTAAGTTGGCGCTATGGAAAAAATACAGGGTGATCATTAAGTCTTGTTGCAATTTAAAAAAAAATATCTCTTTGTTTTGTTAAATGCCATGGCGTGAACTGCGTGAGTCCGTGAACAGCTCTCTTTTCTTGAAAAATCTAGAAAAACATTTTTGCAATTAGACTTGCAAAAAAAAAACTTCATCTAACACATTGAAAATTTACGGCAACATTTGTCGGAAAAAATTTATCAGCGATAATTAATCAATCGATTACCGATATCGCTTGAAGAAATTGAGATTTATCGATTATCGTTATTGTTTTCGTACAGAAAGGTTTATCGTGCCCATCACTGCGGGCTGTCACTTCACTCATATGACCACTGGTCCCTTCGTGACTATCTGTTGCTGCAATGTAGGAGTTTTTGTTTATGTGGAGTTTGTGTGCGTTAATTGGTAACGCATTACACACTCTGTAGGTCTACTGAGCTGTTCGAGCGATATAATACTTTTATTTTGTTTACATGCAGTGTGTTACTGAACTCAGCCTTCAAATCTTGACATTACTAAAAATGTTTTTATACCTGAAATTTTTTGCCTTAGCTTTGCTTTTGCTTCAATGCGCTGTCATGTAGATCAACGAGAAAGACGAAGAGCATCGTTCTGAAAGACTCAGCTGGTTTGATGCTTTGGATTACTGTAGAGTTCAAGGCGCTGACCTGGTTTCAATTCATAGCTATGAGGAAGAAACTAAAGTAACGAACTTCGTTTTTACTGAAGGGAAATATTCCTATGTAAACTTTTGGATGGGTTTGACTGCAGCTGGCAACGGATACGAGTGGACAGATGGTAAGATGTCGTTTTTTATAATCATCTTTTAGCAGTGTTCCTTCTTTCGCTGAAATAACGTTGTTTTTTTGCCTAGCATACAGTAGGTTTTAGACTTAAAAAAATGCGACGTTCTACGACGCCAGAAGTTTTGCTGCACCACCAACTACCGGTTCATCACAACTTCTAAACTGTGTTATACAAAAAAATAAGGGACGAAAATAGCTTAAGCAGGAAAAATAAAGAAACATTAAAAATAGCTGAAGAATTACTGCGACATTATTTTTCCTCCTTAACTTTTATCTTATTTTCATTGTTTATATAAGTTTCAGTGAGTATAGTGTAACAATTTCATGTTTTCAACTTTTATGCGACTCAGCCTTGTATCAAACCCAAACTAGCAAACGTTGCAACTTGTACGATCTGGAATTATAAGCCAATGTGATTGCTGTATTATTATATCATAATGTAAACTTATTTTTTGCTTACAGTTTTTTGTGATTTTTAGGCAGTGCAGTAAGCTACACGAATTGGAACTACGGAGAACCGAATAACCACAATGGAAAAGAACTCTGCGTCGAGGGAGGATTTACGTATGCAACTGCGTAAGTTGATCGCCTTCTTGTTTTAAGCTTGCTCAATTTTGGATGGTGATTATCTACAGCAGCCCTATAGTGCAGGGATGGCGAACCACTGACCCGCGGGTCACTAAGTTACCCACTTGCAGATTTCAGTGACCCTCTTGTAGTTTCGAAAACTGTAGGAAAAAACGGTGACGAACACTCATAGTGAAGAAAGGTTTATCTGCCTATGCTGTGGCATTGAAGACCTTTTATTTGCTGTTCACACCCAAAAGCCTATTTGCGGTAAGCTGGGAATTTCTGAAGACTTTTTTTTTGCTCTTAGCAGGCGCGAAGATCTTTTTTATTTTTGTTTTATGCTTTCATTGTTCAAGTCCCTCATCAATATCATAACATCCGTGACCCACGTTTTTTCTTTTTTCGGTCTACGTCTTTATATTTGACCCACCACTTAAAAAGGTTCGCCGTCCCTGCTGTTGTGCGTGCTTATTCTGACGTAGTGGTTAAAGATACTGCTAACGGTGCGGGAGGTTTGGGGTTCGATTCCCGGGCTATTCAAACTGGACGTATAGTCGTTTCTTCGAAGCTGTGTTGCCCAGCGCTAAGCTGCCGAGGTGGGCCCCGCCTCTTGTTACATGCTTTGGCGTAATACCGCGAGTATAATGAAGATTTGATTTTTGATGCTCCGCGTTAACCGGCCGTTAGCTCAGCTGCTAAGCACACGCTATCGGTGCGGGAGGTCTGGGGTTCGATTCCCGGGCCGGTCGAATCTGCACAGTGTCGCCAACGACTCGCCACAGTTGCGACGTTTCTTCGGAGCTGTGTCGCCTAGGCGCTAAGCCGTGGAGATGGGCCCCGCAACTCGTTACACGCTTCGGCGTAATGCGGCTAGTATAATGAAGATTTGTTTTTTTTTTTATTTTTAATGCTCCGCGTTAGTTTGTGAGCAATGCATTCTGATTCAAAGCAGGGCACAGCATCAGGATAAAAATACTCAAAACTGCCATTCAATTGCTTTACAAAAAACGAAAAGCTTTTCATAAAATAATGCTAAAATTTCAAACAATCTTAAATTTTGATATGTAACAATCCCATTTTTCGTGCTTTCGTCAACACTGTCACTACTTCAGTTTCAAAATACCAAAAAGTACCTTTTAGCGATGAGATGTAATTGCAGCTAAGGCAATTTTCTTCCAAAACTCACAGACTTTCAAAAAACAGCAAAAGGTGCCTACACCCGACCTGACTTTAAGCCTACTGTTTTTGATGCTTTTTATTGTATTTTCAGGTGGAACGATTTGAATTGTGACGCAGTTCGAAACTGGATTTGCAAAATTGGTAAAGATATTACTCCTAGTCCTCCCCCCACAATTGGTCCCCCACCGGGTACAGTCTCTCCTCAGTGTGGCACTGATGACGCTTGGGTACGTGCCTGTAATTATACACTGCCACAGGTTGACTCTGTCCAAGCAACCAAGTTAAATGCCTTTTTTATTACACGATGAGAAGAACTGTAAATTTTCGATCTGTTGTTTAAAAAAAACGATTGTCAAATTTAAAAAAGTTTTTTTTAGTTTTTAGTTACTTTGTTTGTAGTCTACTATAATTCCATGCTAAATTTCATGATGTTGTAATAAGGAACTTAGATGAGTGAAACGGTAGAACGCTTGTTTTGCGGGGTTGAGATTTGGGTTCGATACTGGGTAAGGCTAGCATATTTCAAAGACTAGTTTGTTCTCGGCAAGTTAGACTTTGCTCTACGCACCTTCATAAGGTTTGTTTGGATCGATATTGGAAAACAGCTGCAGATTTTCAGCAGCACCTTGCAGTCATTCAAAATCAAAACACGTCCCCTACTGTAGGCTGTATGTGTTTTATAATTAGAAGTTTTGTTTTTGTACTGTTTTCAAATACCAGGTTTTGTACACTACTGATTATGGACTGCAAAAGTGTTATTTGTTTATGGATCAACAAATGTTCGGATGGAATGCTGCGCAAAGAAATTGTTCGGCCAGGGGAGGCAACTTAGTAGCAATTCACAGCCAGGACGAAAACGCTTTTGTCTTATCGTGGGCTTCGAGGTCAACAGCTAATGTCATGTGGATTGGCCTAAAGGTAAAAACCAATGGCCTAGCTGTAGAAGTGGAATTTTTATTTTTTAGCCTCGATATAATAAGTAACATGAATAGGCCTACATAAAATAACAGAGTTAAATAAGGAGGCAACGACAAAACTAATACGTTAAAACGTGCAATAGCCTATATAATAATAAAAACACAGCATATTCAATATTTAGCTCGCTCGCTGCACTTAACAAACAACAAAATAGAAAGAAAACACAGTTGTGTAATAAGGGCGATGCGATGTTGGCGAACCCTTTTAAACCGGCTTAAAAACCAATCAGCTACAAGAGCTGTTTGAGTGATAACATGCACTAGCGTAGCCAGGATTTTACAATGGGGGGAGGGGGTTGAGGATGACGTCACATTTGACCATACGTTGTATACAGGAGCGGATCCAGAAAGTTTTGGTGGGGGGGATATAATTTTGAATTAAGTTCAACGTTAGCGAAATGCAAAGACGTTTAGTGGGCGGGCGTAAATAAGCGAAAAACGGGCGTTAATAAGCCTTTTGAAGATGTTTCATGTCAGGGGCATATTCAGAATTTTTTTCAAGGAGGGAGCACCAATTTTCGTCACGTTTTGAAGCGTAGTTTTTCGGCAGAGTTAATTTTAAGCAACTTAAGTACCAAAAACGACTCTAGGGGGTCCGGGGGCATGCTCCCCCAGAGAAATTTTGAAACTTTGCATACTGAAATGGCCATTTTAGTGGTTTTTGAGTAGTTTCTGAGAAAAGTTTGTCATTTTTTTGCCCCTAACTTTGAGTGTTTCACCAACGATGCATTTAGTTTGCGCAGTTTCGATTATGCGTGCTTAAGGCGACTAAAGTATATTGTTATGAAGAGGTTCGAAATGATGAAAAAATTTTGTTCAACCAAAACATTGTTGAAAATGGCTGGTGGGGGGATGCATAAGCAGCATATCCCACATCCCCCCTGGATCCGCCCTTGGTTGTATAATAACAAAAGATGGCCTCAAATTTAAGAGGCATGCTGTAAACTAAAAATACCAAAGGCATTTAAGACATAATTTTTGTAAGGAAGTCAAAGGAATGCTTTTTGGTGACACTGGTAAAACGATATTCAAATGTTAGCGATTTAGTTTTTTTCTTTTGAGCTACAGTACATTCATAAATTTTGCTTGAAATCGTGTAGCCTTTTTTCTAGGGAAGGTCTGAGGGGTCGAGGGCAGTTGCATGTACAGGAGCGACACTGCCGTGCTAATAAAATTGCGTCATTGCTTCATCAAGCTTAACGGCAAAGAACAAGATTCAGGAAACAACACTACGTAATTCTTGTTATTACAGAACAGTAAATTTTCTAATCTGGCGCTAAAAACACTGATAAAAAACCAACGTTTCGACAGTATAATATCTTGTTATTACAATTACAAAATCAGATTATCAATGACAAAGCATCGAGCGCTTCGACATAAATATCAGAAAAAGAAGTAAATATGACGTCATTTGAGGCTCAATAGAAAGGTTGCAACTCCCCCCTCCCCCCCCGTGGCTACGCTACTGATGATATGAGTTGATATTTTCAATATCCATGCGTTAAAATTACTCGTTTAAATGTTCTGTTTTGGCTGGCCAGGCCATAAACCCATGGTTTTTCTGCATCAAAAATTTAATTGCGATGCGGAAAATCCTTGGGCTTTGGACTAACGAACGCTGGACATGTGGACTGGGTAAATAGATATAAGTAATTGAGAATATTTTCAAACAATATTGAACTGAAAATTCAACAGTAATTGAGGGAGATTGCAAAGTAAACTTGCGCTCTTCAAGTCAGCAGCCACTCTGTATATATGTGAAATGCGAACGACCCCAGCCGTGAATCGAACCCGTCACGCAGGATCTGTAACCTGCGCGCGATACCGCTAGGCCATGTTGCTAACGAACGTGCCCTAAGATCATGGAATGTAATTGCACCTTCAGCACTGAAACCTGGTTCCGTTCGTGGTATGTGTGGGCTAAATATGGTACTGTTGTAAGCATTTCGAAATGAGAAGTTTTGACCAAGACATTCTCGAATAAATCTGTGTAAATTTTAAAATTAGGCGGAATCCAGTTATATTTTTATCGAACCAGTGTCGCAAATCAGTTAGTATTCGGTGTAGGCAATGTAACAGCTGATAGACGAAACAGAGGATACTGTGCAGTCAAATAAACATAATGTTAGGATAATTATTTTTACTACTGCACAGGATATGGGAAGTTTGGATGGTCGGTCCTTCCAGTGGTCCGATGGTTCAACTCCTAATTTCTTCAACTGGGCGAATGGGGAACCAAACAATTATCAAGATCAAGAAGGTAAGTCATTGCTTGAAGACTGATGAATTGAATTCAACTGTATTGAGACTCATCTTGTGATTTTATGTTTACTTATTATTATACAATATGTTTAACTTACAAAATCATGATTACCGGTATGTTGATTTGTTAAAAGAATTTAAATCATACTCTGCTATCTGTAAATTTGCTGAGATTCCTTGATGTACCCTACCAGTAGCGTTTATTTTCCTTGCCTTTTATGCTGTTCTCGCCTGGTTATAATGAACTATTAACTTTTCCAACCAGTCCCGGGACAACGCGCATAATCTGTATTTTTTGGTGGTGAATTTTCTGCTGCACTTTTTACTGAAAAAGCAATGTGTGGCAAAATTGAAAAGAGCAACTGATTTACTGTACCGGCCGTAATATTCCAACCACAAATAATTATTTCCATTTAAAACATAGGCCTACATTTACACTGACTCGCTCACAAGCCTACTGCTGATGATGACAGCTGAGTCTATGATATCGAAACGTCCAGTTACAAGAATTGTTGTGGCTATATTTTTTCTTCTTTTTTCCCGTATTTAATATATTTTTGCATTTGCTTGGCAGATTGCGCTGAAATTCAAACTGATGGCGGATTATGGAATGATGATAACTGCGGGGTGCGAAATGCTTTCATATGTGAAAAATACTTGGGGGCAAGTACAAATGTTCCCCCTGCGACCCCAGCTTTTACTGGAGGGTGTCCAGCAGGTAATGAAACGGTTTTTGGTGCTCAATCTTCATAATAATTACATTGCAATTATGTAGTTTGTGTGTAAAATTGCCATTGTATAACGATTGTCACTAAAATGTTTACAGGCTAAACCACTTATTTTTTTTATCTTCTTAAACGCTGTTAATTGTTCCGATATGGCCTTTTCGACACTGCAGGCACCTAGGCTACAGTGGCTGAAGTGCACACAGAACCTGCAATATCTACTCTGCATAATTAGTGTTACCCTTTAAAATGGTTTTTGAAGGCTATTTTTAATTTGTATTGCAATTCCTTGCATGGAGTTTGGATTTAGTTCACGTTTTACACAAGTTTGATTTTTGCCATCTTGGTTTGGATTTGATGGAAAAATCTCGATATTTCACATCGAACGAAAAAAAATTGCGTTCCTTTAACATTGTAGGTCTAACTCATTTTTGCAACCATAAATGAAACTTGATTATGGCCAGGCCATGGGCCAATGTGAGCTACTGTAGTGCATATCAGTATGAAACCTCATGGCATTGACTCGCAAAACATGTTTTTGCTGTGGACTATGGTTAACGAGAAATGAACGGTTTTATATGGTTTTAGGTTTTATGGCTTATGGGAACAAATGCTACTGGTTCAGTTCTGGAACTGACAATGCGGTTGATTGGACCAGTACCATAGATTTATGCGCAAGTGTTGGAGCGTTGCCTGCTACTATACAAAATTCTTACGAACAAGTGAAGTATTTGCATGAATTTCTGGATTCTGTTTGTCTTTGATACAAATTTAATGTTCTCGTAAACTTAAAAAATATATAGGCTACTTTGGATTGGTTACAACTTAACGCTTGGCCCAGCATAAAAGACACTTGCCCAGGAGCGGTTCTGGCCCACCTCTTTTTGACAAAGCCTTCTGAAGTTTGCTTAAAACATAAAAACTACGGTCTTTGTTCCCTTACTGTTATTTGTCTTCTCTAAAATTTTTCGCAAGCCACGTCACAGGTCACGTGCAAAAGGGCGCCGCAAAACTCGTGAAATGATTATAATACAAAAACAAGAAATCGATTATGAATTAAATCTTAAATGGGATACACAAATTCTTGAGTTTTTCACCTAATGGCACGCTAATAGGCCTTCACATATTTGTTTTATTGTAGGCCTTCGTTACTAGTCAGTTTAAATGGATTGGTGCCAATATATGGGTGGGTTTATCTGGCAGAGACTCAATGGAGTATGTCTGGCATGATCAATCTGAACTGTCGTACACAAACTGGGACGAATATGAACCAAATGGATATTACCAAGTAAGTCTATGTAGTGAGAAAATGTAATGGTGAGAAGCGAGCCATGCCAAAACAGTAAATCAAAAATCCCTTGTATAGCTAAAATTGTTTTAACTCATTGACATCTAGCTGCACCGGCCGGTAAGCTTAGTTGTTTAAAAATATATCACTGTTGCTGCGTGAGGTCCAGGGTTCGATTCTCTGCTTGCTACCGATGTCAAATCGGAGAGTGTCGCCGACGGCTTGCTACCGATGAGACGTCTTTTCGTAGCTGTGTTGCCCAGACGCCACGCCGAGGAGATGGGTCCCGCCACTCGTTACATGCTTCCGAAGAATACCCAGAGTATAATGAAGCTTTGTTTCATTTTTTATTTCGCATGCTTTTTTTTGCTGACCTAATTTTGAAATTAGCCGCAGACCTATTCTTAAAGGATACGATTTCGCGATTTACCAGGCGGCTCGGGACAAAAGCTCTCCTTTTATCTGGCCCGGATAATCTCGTATCCAACTGGTATCTTTTTACTGCTGATTACAGTATTTCCTCAGCGTTTTTTAATACCAAATATGTAGAGCGACGCGTGCGTTCAAGTCATGTCCGCATCAAGCAAAGCTGGTAAATGGGGCGATGATTATTGCTACAACTACCTCAACTATGCATGCTACATGTTCAAGTCGACTGATTATCTCCCAAGTACCCCGTCGTCCCCCGATTGCATGGAGGGATACCTCGCTTATGGCGATGCGTGTTACAAACTCATGGATACAGCAATGACTCGATCAGCAGCACAAGATGCATGCAAAGCAGAAGGTAACCGCACGGATTTTTTATTTTAGTTGTATAGGACCTTAAAAATTGGCACTACAGTTTCCCCACCAAACACTCGACTGGGGATAACGTGAAGAAACCAAACGGTTAGCATGTTGTGCAGTTGGGAAAGACATTTAATCGGATTCTTCCATCTTAGAATGGTAAGCAGATGGCCGGTAACTCCTGAGCTAGCTCGCAATAATTGAATGAATTTAGTTGCATATTTTGTCCTCCTATCACGAGAAAGCGACCAATGCACTATAATGAGCTCGCGTAGGATTGATTGATTTCTTCATCTTTATCCTACTATCACGAGAAAGCGGTGGAGGCGCTATGCGTAGGACGAATCCAGACTCGTTTAGAAGTTCCTTTGTTTCCAAGTTTTCCGGTTGAATTTTCTGTAATTTGCTGCTAGCCACTTTCCACCAAGCTGAGATACTCATCGTGAAGCATCTTATTCAAGGACGCAACAACGAGACTACGTTGGGAGTTGAACCATTAACCTTGCGATCATGGTCGTCGTAAAAACGACGCTCCAAACCACTGCGCCACGCTGCCGACTAGGAGTTGCCGGCCATCTGTCTGCCGTACCAAGTTGGGGAAATCCCGCCAAGTGCCTTTCCCAACGGCACAAGTAAACTTAAAATAACGCCTTTGCCGCTTTCTCGCGATAGGAGGATCAATAAAACATTATCAAACATAAATGGTGGCAAACAAAAGAGACCGTAAAATAACTATTGCACTAACAGACTAGTTAATGTGGTGAGCACATTATTATGTTTGAACAACTCGTGAATAAACAAGTTTTCACTGAGGTGAATAAAAGAAACTTAATATTTTCAGCAAATTTACAAGGTTGTAAAAAAAATTAGCCTATAGGCTACAAAATCATGATGATATAGAGTTGTTATAGACCTACGTTTTGCTAATGAGGTCTAATTAAATCAAAACATCGTCTAATCGTAAATACACAAAACACTTCAAAGGATCTGATGTTTTCCTGATGAGTGTCGATGACGTTTACGAAAACAATCTTTTCAAGAGCTGGTTCTGGCGTGACATCACAGCAGGAAATAGTTTATGGACTGGGATGACGTTTATGTCTACGGTGAGGTTTCCATTTTTTTGCTAACAATCTCCGATAAAAGTGGAGTCATGTCTCCGGACAAAATGCAAAATACAGATAATCCCCTTTGTGCTTTTATCTACCGCAATGTTACTACAAACTTGGAGGGTTCCAAAGTTGTTCGAATTCGCTAAACCATCGTTATACAAGTTGGTCTTAGAGCAATGACGTAGCCAGGATGGCCACCGGGGCACCCCCCCAGGCCCCCACCTCTTTGACGTACGAAGTTTTTTTTTAGAGATCAATCACTAAGCGCGAATAATAACGGGGCCTCTCATGGTCTAAATCTGATTCTGCCTTCCCCCATTTTATACTATTTTCTGGCTACGCCCCTGTCTCAAAGAGATCTATAGCTCTGCCCCAAACCTGCACTAGTATCCCAGAAACCTTGACATTGTTGAGAAAAAAAGAATTTTCGAGTTCACTGATCAAAAAAACGCTTGAGAAAGGCCCTTCCTAAAGTCTGTTGCATCCTATCATCATTGAATTTCCAATTACAGGAATCCCCGCCGTTTAAATGGGACAACGGTTGGCCAGTTGACTACACAAACTGGGCTGTCGGGGAACCAGATACAACTAAACTGACGACTGGATCAGCATGCGTCAGGATGAATAAGTATGCTTTTTTCTTGCGAAAACACACTATGCATGTGGCATTAATGACCTCAGAATATCCCAGTCTCAATTCAAAGTTAAGCGTTGATAAGTTAAGCATTGAACGTAATAGGATAAGCCTACAATTAAAGAGGCATATAGGTATGAGCCTTTCACGTACGGTATTGCAGAAGTGGTGAACGTAAGCCCGGTAAGCCACTTACAGTTTACATGATTTTTGTTCCTTATGAGCTATCTTTCTGAGCTGCTTAAAAAGCAGGAAACCTTTTTCAGTCAAGGTAATTGGGTTGTGGAGACCACGGAAAATTGCGTGTCCATGTCGCTGCCTTTTGTTTGCAAACAATCACTCCTCACTCTCCCATCCACTCCTGATCCGGGACAAGGAACCTGTGACCCCGGATACATTGCTTATGGTACCAACTGCTATCATGTTCAAGTAAGTCAGATCAACTTAGAAGAAAATAATGATAATCACAAATAATAATCTGGAGCGGCAAGTCAGAAGGTTTTGTTCTCCGAAACGTCAAACTATTATCTTCTAGGTCCTAAGCCAGTGGCGAGGTAGAGGGAAGCTCCTATGCACGAGCAACTTCCATTGGGCCTTTTTCGTTACGCGATAAGCTGTCATCGATGACATTAAATTAATTATTCATTTTCTAGACTCGCTTATCCTTGGGGGGTCGCGGGGGCAGCAGCTCAAGTTGGAGCCTCCAAGAATTTCGATCCTCTGCAACAAAGGATAAATGCTATGCTAAAATGCCAAGGCGAGAGCAACTAAGATCTTCTACCTAATTTTGCCATCGAGTTCTGGGACGGCCTCTAGGCCTTCTACCAATCGGAGTGGAACAGAGCAGTTTTTTGGCTGTTTTTTTCCTGGGACATTCGTGTCACATGTCCATACCAACGCAGTTGCGATCTTTCTAGTCGGAGAAGCAGCGATTCGATGTTAGAGATTCACGAATACCTGCAATTTTAACCTTGTCCAACAAGGTCCAACCGCAAACTGGATATGTAGACTGGGTACCTATTCTATTACGGTGGAACCGTTTCTTGGAGCCTAGCACCGTTTTTTTTTTTCAGGTCGGACAATCATCGACAACAGTTCGTTCGTGGCACGAGGCGGCTTATGAGTGTGAACTTCGTGGAGCTACGTTAGCCAGTTTTCATTCAGAAGATGAATGCAAGGCCATCGCAAATGCTATAGACGACTCGCATAACTTGTTTATAGGACTTTCAAGCGATGGATTCAGTAAGTGTTAGGCTATAAGATCCTAGCCATTTTGGCTGTTCGATACCTTTTCGTGGTCCTTGCAAAACTAACAGAACCTGTATCTTTTTGACTTTTTAAAATTTTGGAAGTCTAGTAGGCTATATTAAGTTCGATAAAAACTCATATTCTGGCGATTTTAGCAAAAAAAACAGAACTTGAATATTTTCGATTCTTGGAAATTTTAGATTTCATTAGGCTGATCAAAATTTACACACTGCATGGAAATTTTTTGCAAGATAGGCACATTACCAGAATGTTTTCGACCTGTTGATATTCTTTGCGTTAGCCTGTACCTTTCGTGAAAAGCGACTTTTGTCGTTTGCAGCTGGTTGGAAATGGGTTGATGGAACTTCAGTTGATTTCGTCAATTGGCTTTTGCCGAATGAACCAAACGGACAAGGGAACGGAGAAGATTGCGTGGAGATGTATCCGTGGGATGGAAAATGGAACGACGTTCCATGTTTGCAAGAACGCGGATATATTTGTAAAAAACCAAAAGGTTTGTAGTGGATTTAACCATTAACCACAGACTGCGAACTTGCAACTATTTTCAATCTGCTTCAGAGTTCTTCTTGATTTTCGAGTTTTTATCGGGTTTTGCCGAAGTTCCAACAATTTTTGTCAAGTTTTGGATAAATTCGTAACTTAGGCCTAATCAAGTTTTTTCGAGTTAGAGTTCAAGGTTAACAGCCTTGGTTTAAACCATGGGCTTCAAAAGGACCATATCATCAAAACATATAGTGTTGTTAACGTTTGTTTTTCAAAGCTGCGGCTTCCAGAAAACTGTATTCTTTTTACTTGATTTTAGGCCAGTAACCATAGGCTACAATAATAATGTAATTTGATTTCTTCATCTTGAGAAAGCGGCGGAGGCGCTATGCGTAGGACGAATCCAGACTCGCTTAGGGGTTGCCTTTGTTTCCAAGTTTTCCGGTTGACTTTTCATCTGACTTCAGTTTGCTGCTAGCCACACTCCACCAAGCTGAGATAATCATCGTAAAGCATCTTATCCAAGGACGCAACAACGAGACCAGGTTAGGAGTTGAACCATTAACCTTGCGATTATGGTTGTCGTAAAAACGACGCTCCAAACGACTGCGCCACGCTGCCGACCAACTGCATAATTAATCACTGCATAACGAAAGTTAATCTTTTGTAGAGCTCTTTTCGTGTTCCAGTGTTTTGCCGGAGTCCCGCTATGAGTGCGGATACATAGGTATGGAGGAATCGGTCTGCTTCCGCAGATCTTGTTGCTGGGATCCTCTTTACGCAAATGAAAACTTCAGCGGCTGCTATTATCCGTACGGTAAGTGAGGTATGCACGGTTTAGCTCAATGCGCAAATGTAGTTGCTTTCTGCAGCAAAGCGCGGAGAAAATGTTAGAATTGGTAAGCGATGTAGACTACCTATTGCTTGTAGACTACTAGTGCTAGTAACTATAGACTACTTATTGCTTGTAATGACGCCATCGCTATTACATTTTCTCATATAACCCCGCAAAATTTGGTAAGAAGCTACGGGGTTCATCGTAACCTTCTCCCTGAATACACCTACACCTTAAACTATATCGTCGTTGTGAGATTGAAGTAACTGGGCGTAAACTGCCTAGCACCCCAGGGAAGACGGCACTTCACCAGCCGTAGTGAAGTAATACCAAAGAGAAAAATAAAACCGCAGTAATTCTTGAGACCTGACCTTTCGACTACATAGATTCAGCTGTCATCATCAGTAGTGTAAGCGAGGCACTGCAAAACTCTGATGACAGCTGAGTACTTGCAGTTTGGCATTGCCTTGCTTACGCTGCTGATGATGACAGCTGAATCTATCTCGTCAAAAGGTCCAGTTACAAGAATTATCACGGTTTTATTTTTCCTTTTGAAGCTGCTGCATTCGGCCTACGCTGATATTTCAGATGCTTGAGCAATTGTTTTCCTTGGGTTTCATGTCGCTTTTGTAATCTTTTGTTTTTTCTATAGGAGTCGGACCATCCGGAATCCCTATCACAGAAGATACCCCTAATGGCGGTGGCTTGGGCGTCGGTGCAATTATTGGCATTATCATTGGTGTAATTGGGCTATTGTTAGTCGTAGGAGTGGCCGTCTATTGCGTGAAGACAGAAAAAACCAAAGATTTAAGTATGCCTGCAATGCCATCGTTTAGTGGGTGGAGTACAACGTCTCCACCAAAGAAGTCGACGTCAGCAACAACCAGCTCTGGATTTGAAAACCCGATTTCCACTTTAAGCGGAAGTGAGGCAAGTTGAATGTGTTTTTAATACCTTCACCACACAAGTTTTCCCCTAAAAATTAAAACTCCGACTGAACAGCTCAGATGGTTAAGTGAATAGAGCGTCTGCAACTGGAGCAGTAGACTTAGGTTTGATTCTGAGTCTGGTCAAATCAATGACTGCAAAATTGGTATTCATTCACAGCTTTCCTGTTTGACATTCAGCATTAAACGAACAGTGGAGAACAAGACGGCAAGTTTACTAGTTATAGCGCTTCGATCGCTTTTTCGTGATAGCTAATTCGTTATAGAAATGTAACAACATAGATCTCGGCGTAGTTACTTCGTCTGCATTACCTTAGAAGATGATCACTATGGTTTTGCAAACGCCCTCAAAAATGAAAAACTGTGCTGATCACAAATTACTTTTGATATATGGTGACCAGTCCAGAAAAAACTCCAGATACGAAGTTTTAGAAAAATTGAACATTGTGTAGTTGTTCCGCTCTTTATTTCCATGACGACAGGCCTATCAATACAGTGAATTTTTCTATCTCCTTAACCACTTGTGCTAGAAAGCTGGTTAATGGCTCAAATGACTCAGAAACATGATTCTATCTAACTTACTGAGGAACTATATGGCTATTGTGCTTAGTTTTCGAGTTATTGCGTTCATTATGTTACTAAGTCAGGTTTTGGGGGATGCAATGTTACCACTCATTTAAGCTACCTCATAATGATACAGAGCGAAATCAGGTACCAACATTGCTTTGGTTGTATACATGACAATATACTACCAGTATTTTAGCTCATGGGTGGAGTAGAAGTCTCTTAGTTTTTTAAATTTTGTGTTTGGTTTGCATATAGATTACAAGGTAGTGTGTGTAATATGGCTGAGTTAAAGCTACTTGGTAATCAATTTATCCGCAAGAATAGGATGACTACACTCCATAAAAATCCCCGTTTGTTTCTGCTGGGATCTGTTCCAACTCAAGACGACATCAACATTGTTATAAGCAAACTACCAACCAACAAGCAAGTAGGCCTACTACTAGCATTCATTGCTAAAAAAGAAAAATTCGACCAATCCAAAAACAAAAAGCTGATATTCAAAGCTGCCATGTCAATCACAACTAAACAGATTTTACCGATTTACGCGAGAGCAAGAATTCCGACGTAACAAGCAAACGAAATTGCTCAAGATATAGTGCAGCATTATAGGAGTATGCAAAATTTGATGAAAAGTAAAAAATAGAAATAAGGAGAGCCAAAGAAAGGATTGAAGCATTCAAGAAACGTTTGCAAGAAACCATGGCCTGCTGGCCGAAAGATGTATGGAGCAGGTTATCCAACACAGAAGACCAAGCATTTCTTTCCTCAATGCAGAATGATCGCACTGCATCAATAGCTGGAAAAGATATTAAAACCCACAAATTGGAAATAAGACAACTTGAACAAGCAGAAAAAAATGAAGAAGCAACAGTTGCAATGCTTGCCAATAGTTCTGATGATCAATTTTCATCACAATCACCTGCACCAGAAGATGCAGATGATTGTAATGAAAAGATTTTTTGTTTTTGGTTTGGTCGAATTCTTCTTTTTTAGCAATGAATGCTAGTAATAGGCCTACTTGCCTGTTGGTTGGTAGTTTGCTTGTAACGATGTGGATGTCGTTTTGAGTTGGAACAGATCCCAGCAGAAACAAACGGGGATCTCTATGGCGTTTAGTCATCCCATTATTGCGGATAAATTGTTTACCAAGTAGCACTGTAATGATTTTTTAACTCAGCCGTATTACACACACTACCTTGTAATCTATATGCAAACCAAACACAAAATTTAAAAAACTAAGAGACTTCTACTCCACCCATGAGCTAAAATATTGGTAGTATATTGTCATGTATACAACCAAGGCAATGTTGGTACCTGATTTCACGTTATGAGGTAGCTTAAATAGATGGAGTAGTAACATTGCATCCCCCAAAACCTGACTTTGTAACATAATAAGCACAATAGCCACATAGTTCCTCAGTAAGTTAGATAGAATCTTGATGTTTCTGAGTCATTTGAGCCATTAACCAGCTTTCCAGCACAAGTGGTTAATGTTCAATTTTTCCAAAACTTCGTATCTGGAGTTTTTTCTGGACTGGTCACCACGTATCAAAAGTAATTTTGTTTTTGGCCACATGAGGGCGTTTGCAACACCCTAATGATCAGGGCAGTAAAAGATGCGCAAGTGAGCGTAGCACGCAGATGTAAGAGTGTGCCCCACCAGATTGCAAGTATTCACGCTGTAGGCATAATGAAAAATTGTGATCTATGCATAAAGCGTAAAAGTGAAGCAAAGCAAAACGTTGTATAGTAATTACCCTGTCCAGTGTCCACTGCCCAGTTCATGCGGTTCCACAAGCCCAAGAACTTTCTGGATCACAATGAAATTTTCGTCATAATAATTCTTTTTAATAATGACATGGAAAAATTGATCGTGATGCAGGGAACTCGTGGGCCACTGGAACCACTTAAACTAGACATGTGAACAGGTAAATATTTACGCAAGTATGCACTAGTAGCTCGTTTTAACTTGATGTTCGTTCTAGCACACTTAAGCTTCACGAATATACCGTAAGTTTTTATTTCATGGTTGATAAAATGTTAATCTATTTTTCAGGCTTAGCGCGTGGAGTCGGATTCTTTTCGCTGTGATCGTTTATTTTTCAATTCTTCATCTTTTATTTTCATTTTTCCGAATCGTGAAGTGTTAATAAACAATTTGTAATATTTCGTAAATTAATAAAGTTCGCCACCTTATTAGTCAGAATAGGCTCATTTGTCAAACAAAACCTACCTTCCAAAGTTTTTTATCAGGTAATAACGCAAAACAGTGCAGTCATGCAGGGTACGTACACTAACAAATATTACACAGAAAAAGTAACTCGTCTAGTACACGCTGGTAGTAGTACAGGAGGAGGTAAACTTCAAACTTTCAGTTTGCAGCCATATTTCAGTTATCCATGCGCAACTCGCGCATAAAATATTACACAGAAAAAGAAACTCGTCTAGTATGCTACATGCTGGTAGTAGTACAGGAGGAGGTAAACTTCGGTTTTAATCAAACTTTTAGTTTGTTTTAGTTATCCATCACTCATGCATATCATAAAAAAGTTAATCACTTGGCAAAAATAGAACAAAGATCGAGGTCAACTCTTCACAATTTAACTTTTATAATACGCGGTATTGTAAATTTACCGGAGATTGAAAAAATTTCTGAACAAGGTTCAAGTTCTGAAACTGTTTTAACGGAAATCTCCCTACTTACTGGGAGAAAAACAAAACACTCATACTAACTTCACAATCACAAAACCACTACAAGGATTTCGAAAATAAAAAAATGCTTCACACCAGAAAAATTCTACAAACAGTGATAGTGTTTTACAAAAATAAAAAGCTTTCAGTGCAAAAATAACAATGATAAAGCAAATAAACACAGAGTTTAAAACACTAATAAAACGTCCAAGTTACCTGACGCATTTGGGTAGACAACTCATCTATCACAGATCTTGTAGCATCGGTCATTTTTGGACAGTTGTGTAAAAGAAGTATTTTGATTGAAGGGCATAAAGTTGTAACGCAATTCACAGATTCATCGGTGAGGTTCAAGCAGTTATTGATATGCAGTTCGTTAAGAGAAGCTTTGGACAGACCATCACATAGATTTTTAACGCCGCAGTCAGTGATTGCGGTGCCAGATACATTTAGACTTTCCAGCGCTTCACTATTTGCACCCAAAGCCTTTAGAGATTGATCAGTAATGAGTGGGCATCCGCCAACATTGAGTTGGCGTAAATGTGGACAATTTTTGGACAACTCCACAATCGCTTCATCGTCTATCTTTATACATCTACGCAAGTAAACAGTACGAAGGGCACAACATCCTTTAGATAAAGCTACAACACCAGCACTAGTTATCTCTTCTCGGTTGCCTTTGGTTGCATTCAAGTCTATTTTTACGAGGCGAGAGCAGTTCTGCGATAATATCTTCAAAGATTTATCACTGGCCAAACACTCACTCAGATCTACTGTTCCCAGTGACCGAAAAACACAGTACTCTATGTTGCTATCCGTAACCAGTCCTCTTTTGCAAAGTAAATTCAACATCCGTTCTTTGATATTTGTGGGAACCATCGAGATATCATATTTACAAGATGTCATATTTTCAGCTACCGAGTAAAGGCAGCAATTTACCAGTGAATTGACAGTACCTGTGCATGACATTACGCCTACTACGCACACACCCGCAAAAATATTGAAAAAGATACAATCTAGGAGTAGAAAAATACGCAAAATCATTATTTTAGACGCCACAAAATAACAATTGCAGCAAGCGATTATCCCAAACAAACACAACCTAATATGTCTAGATTAAGGATGTCCATTTCAGAATATTGAATCCTACGGAACCGGTTCCGTTTTTGAATTCGGTTTAATTAAAGAAAAATTGCGCGTGATAAATCTTTTCAGACGTAGCGCATAAACGCAAGAACGTGTTCGGCCTCGTGCGTGTGTGTGACCATGCAGTGTTTGTCGGAAGCCGTAAAACATTTGTGGGAGGCCATGAGCGTAGTATGCACTGCCGGCACATATACTGGAACCGTATTTCTTAACGTATTTTTAAAATTTAAGAGGAGCATGCCCGCTGTTAGCTCCATGACTATGCCACTGCGTGTATAATTATATGCTTCGAATTTATGGTGCAGTAACCCTTGTGCTGGCTATAAATGTATTAAATATGAAACAAATGGTTGATTTTATTTTTGTTTTGCAGTAGTCGAGTAGTTGCGTGCTGAACTGATATCAAAATAAGCACTAACAGCCATTTTATGGATTTAAGATTCAGTTAAGGATTCGAAATTCTGGATTAAAAAAAAGATTCGGAATTATTTTAGTACATAATTATTCTGAAATGGACATCCCTAGTCTAGTTACAGCCCATAAAATAATAGGCTAAAATAAAGTCGCAATTGGAGCAAAAATGCAGTGGTGTGATTATATTGCTTCAAAAAATTTCATCATTTTATGGCTAGAAGTAGTTCGTAAGAAGCACGAATGCATGACTAACTGAACATTAAACAAATGTGCTTAAATATATTAATCAAAAAAACTTAAGTCTGAAACACAGTAAACTTTAGCAAATAGTTTACATATGGAAGGACAAAGCATAAGTAATCTCTTCAAAGTAATAGGACATTTGACAAGGATATTCAACTGTGATCACTAAATTGGTGCAGAGCGATCTTACTCAAATTGTGAAGGTCTGTTTCTGAATACACCTTCAAAACGACAGCAACTGTAGCGTTTGATCGATTTGCAAACAGAATGATAACCACAACACGTTCCATTGCTTAGGAATGTAACAGTGTTGTAAAATTTCTCATAGAATATGTTGGTTTTCTACAAAAAAGTAACATTGCATAAATCCAACTCACATTTCGAACTTAATTTAGAGATAAGAGATAAATTGCCTTCTATCAGGTAAAGGGTCAATCCAATTCTTAAACATATAATATTTTTCAAATATTGCATAAATATATCACCAAATCATGATTTTATAACTGTTTATACCCTGATATGACATTTTCAACTGCCACAAAAGCATTAATAAAATCTTCTTCTTCCAAGCCATGTTTGGTGTATTGATGAAAATAAGCCCGTGAACCAAACATATTCCATGCTTTACTCACGACATTGTCTAATGGTTTAATACAAGATGTTCCATTGCTTAGCAAAGTAAAACTTTTCTCAAATTTCTGATAAGGCATGTTGGTTCTCCACAATGGGCATCGATTATGCTTTGGAATCCAACGTGGATATAAACGACTGTCTTCAAATTCAGTGAAAGAATTATCAAAGGAAAGGGCTTCATGCCCTCTCATTACAAGTAGGTTAGAAACGTATTTTGGATGAGATGTCAGGAGACTATCTTTTGCAGGCAATTTTTTGTGCCAATCAAGTCCTTCATCCATGTAAAAATCGGTTATCATCATTTGATAAATTCTTTTTAAAAGAGCATTCCACGTAAAAGTAGAAAATGCAACACTTGTTTGAGGAATGTGAGGCAAAGACTTTAAATCAAGCATGCTGTAGTGACTATGGCATGCAACAGAGCTAAGCAAAGAATTCAATACATTAAAACTTTTACATGAAGATGAAAAATTGGTGCTTGTAACAGGTTGTAACAATGATGCTAACTGATTAGCTATAACATTGTTAAGGTCTCTGAATGATACATTTTTAATTCCAAGTAGTTTGTTACAAATACTATGAAGATGATCATTATGCAGTAATATGCTAGCATCTGTTGAAGTGCAGGTGTGTGCTAAAGATAAAACTGCATTGTAATTTTGCACAGCTACTTCACCATCTGCATAGGGACACACTAAAGCACTGACTTGAGAAGCACGAGGATATAAATCTCGTAGCATTTCAGTGACATACGATCCTAATCCAGATCCTGTTCCTCCTGCAAGACTAGACAACACCAAAAACCCACTAAAGTAATCACATTTTTCGGTCTCTTTTCTAACGATTTCTTGGACAGCTGCTTTACACCTTGGGGCATGAACTTTATATCCAAATGACCAATTGTTACCCGACCCACTTCGACTACAGAACTGTTGCCCTTTTGCATAAGACCAGTCTTTGGCACTTGCATTTTGCATAGCCCAAGCAACAGCTTTTGGCTCCATGTCTACCATAATAGATCTTGCTTCTCTCTTTCCCAAAGAAGTTTCATTAAAAAATGTTTGCAAAGAAACTTCTTTGTATTCAACAATTGAGCTTGCTGAAGCAATAGGACAAGATTTGACAGCATCGTCATTCAAAGCAGTAAAAAATTGATGCCCAACTTGTGTACCACATTGTCCTAATTGGACAGTAATGCATGCCGCCATGAATAAAATATGTGCACATACAGATCTATGGAAATTCCAACCAATTCAAGAAATTTCACGCCAAGTAATTTTCACCCTACACCAACCTACCAAATAACATTCTGTAGATGCAAACAGTTTTTGCGTCACTCCACCCAATCACAAACTCAATAGCTTAAGCTGTTAAGCAAACAATACACAAACACAACACATAATATTTTTACTTTACTGGTAGTCTAGGATTGCATGAAGTTGAACCGTCAAACGCGATTGAAAAATCTTATCACCTCTCACAAAATAGACCAATCTGCCAACAATACACCAGATACACTGCACCTGCATAGTCAATGGTAGTCTACCTGTCTACACTTTAGGCCTATATATAGTTCTACTATAGTACAGAAGCAGCAATACAGTCTAGGCCAGGGGTTCTCAACCATGGTCCTTGCCCCTCAAGGGGGCCATGGAGTGTTCTGTGTGGAGGCACAAGCGCAGGCCTTATAAATTAAAACCAGGGGTTCCATGTAACATTTGCCTGAGGTTCCAGGTGTTCAGTGCGCACCTTGCAATATGACAGAGCAAACACGTTGACCACCTTATATTTTTTCTCTCCTTAACCTTCGTCATATTGATGCAGTCTGCCTTCTCTTTATTTTCAATGAACAACAAATCAAGTTTTTTTTAATGCAGACCAATGACACAATCTTCTCTCTTATGATAGGTTTACAGATCTCATAAAGTGCAAGCAAGCTAGACCTTTTCCATATAGCATAGTAGACTATTTCAGATTGTATTATATAGCAGAGAGTGACTTTTTCTCTTTCCATACAATTCAAATGCAAAGAGGGTTCAATTTACCCCATACCACTGAGCCCTGGCAGGTGTCACATCACAATACATGACCAACCACACGAGTTGCACCATGGCGGTGGTAAAATACCGGTATATTCTTGTTCAGTCTGGTTTACTTGCCGTATACGCAGTGCACTCCATACACGGCTAGTCTCTCAGTATACAGCGAGATTGAACGCCGTATACAGAGAGGTCACTCCATATATGGCAATTGAGGAGCTTTTACGCTCTAGTGCACAGAGGTTTTTGGCTGTACACCAGAGGTGTACGGAGTTGCCTTTTTTGGACTCCTGCTCCTGTTTTGACCAACCAGACTCCTGATCCTGGTCAAAGTCTACTTTTTATACTCCTGCTCCTGTTCGATTCCTGTTTTTACGCAAAAGTGTCTGTTTAGGAAGGGAAATGGACAAACATTTCAGAAGGCTATTTTATCGCAGCGCTGCAACTGCTCAGTCGTTTGTAACATTTCTAAGTACTTGGGAAGAAGCAGAAAAAGATCAATTGCTAATGCTCATGCCCTTCTGAAAGTCAGACACTTCAGAGATACTCAAGTTGTATTTTCATATAAACACACTGCTGAATATCAAGACTTAAATTTTCATTTTGGACATGCAAAACTGTTCAAATGAATTCAATTCAACTTTGATGTGTACCAATAGCTACATGAAAGTTGAAAAGCAATTTAAAATTGTAATGTACCGGTAGTTATTTCGAAAGAACCACATACTGCAGTTCAAAATGAAACAGTCTTTGTACGCTGATCCTAAGCTATGTCTGTAGAAGTGCCCACTGCCTAATTGTAATATATAACGAACAAGCTCAACTTCTAGCACAGCAAAAGTGGGATTACAAACATTTTAAATTCAAACTTTAATAATTAAATTAAATACTCCGAGCTATTTTAAACATTCAACAGGTAGATAACAAGTAAAGCAAATTGAAAGATCTATGCAAAAGAAATTAACCAAGTGAGCACTTAGTGGTGCAAATCTAAATGAGCCACTGATTTCAGGACCAATATCTTATATATGTATAATGTGGCTGTGCTGTCTTCAACAGTCATGTTTCAATATTGCTTCTTTAATGACATGCTTGGCTTCGGGTTGCTACCCTTAAATTAACCTTCAAACCTAACTAAACACTAAACTCGAAATTCTGCACTAACCCAATTACTTCAAAATAGTGAGGTACCGGTACGGTACCGGTATATAATAAAAATATTACCGGTAATAACTAAGAGTTATAGCCTAATAAAAAACTCATGTTGAAAGAACAGATCGACGAGGAAGACTAGGTTGAGCTTGCACTCTTCAAGTCAACAGCCACACAATCATGTGTGAAATGTGGTCGGCCAAGTCGTGACTCGAACCCATGATGTTTGGTTTCAAAGCCCAATGCCAATTCCGCTCAGCCATGTCACTAGATGATGGTTCAGTACATAAAAATTAAACTAACAAAATAGTGGCAATTACTTTTCCAATCATTAGCAAAACATGGTCATTTCTAAAACTATTGGGTATACAAACAAAGCAATCTACCGTAACCCTAGCAGCAACAAAAAATTTTATACAATTACCCAGTAACTTTCAAATTTTCTGGCGAACTTGTGGGTTGTGCAAAGCTTGAATTTAGAACTTTTGGCCTATGTAAAGTGAAAAAATGTTGGTTCAGTAACTGCTGGACTAAGCTGCTAAGTCAGCCTATCTGCAATGGTACAAAGGCTTACTGCAAGACTGCTTTGTCTGTTTGTAGTCTGCATTAAAACACTTAACTGTGGTACACAAATAATTCCACATCGCTTAGCTGACTACCCCTAGTACTAGTACCCTTACCCAAACCATACACAGTCATAATTAGTTGGTTAGATCAGGCCTGCCGCGTGTGGTTTTTCGTCTAGTACTACCCGGATCTAAATTTTTAATTCAGTTTATTTGCCAAGTGATTGCATTATGCTGCTAACATCACAAGAACTTGTTTTGCTTAACTTGTCTTGTTTTTAGGTATACTCTGGCTGCTATCTATCAATACCAATATGTTGGTAGAATTAAACCGCACAAAACAAGCAAATTATCTGAACCTAATTATGGCAAATTTTGAACAAATATCACAAGAATGCGGCAATTTTTCACTCCGAGTCCTGCTCCTGCAACAATTTGAAACTTATGACTCCGGCTGAAACATTGACACTCCTGCCAGAGTCGACTCCGGTACTCCGGTTTGTGTACACCTCTGCTGTACACAAAGGCCCAATACATCACACTGTTGCCAGATCATCTAAGAAAGTTTTGTAGTTCCACAAATCAAAATTTTAGTACCACAAAATACTAAAAAACGTAATGGAATGGGAGCATATGGTAAAATTTGCATGTTTTTTCTACTCACTGCTACAAACTAATGACGACACAAACTCCTAGTGGCCAGAGAATGGCTCTTTGTATGGAATTATGAAGCCTGGATGAGCTATACGCAAGATATGTGGAAAAAACTGAATTATTTTTTTCCAAACGGCGCCTCATAAGTCTACTTCAGTAGAACTTCTTCGTTACTGGCCAGCTCTGGCAGGGCCGAAACTAGGCATTGCGCCCCCCCTAAGATTGTTTTCTTGGATGGTGATGCAAAAGAGCGAGCCCCGAAGGGGCGATGCCAAGCTAGGGGGGTCTGGGGGCATGCCCCCCCAGAAAATTTTGCGGAATTTGACCTTATTTTGGAGGCTTTTTGTGCGTTTTGAGTCTTCGAAATTCTTCAGTTTTAACAAGGTTTAGTTTTAACAGTTTTAACAAGGTTTAACAAATTAAGGTTTAGTCTGTTTTACTAGGTCCTTTCCAAACCCACTAAAATAATGCTGCAAGCAAACCCTACTCTAACATTTCGCTATCTATGCGAAGAAAAACGTTTTCAAGGCTTATTTTTGCGCCTTTCACTTGAGGATGAGGAGCTCTTGGTATGCTACTAAACGTTTGTTTGCTAGTTTTGCGACTGCTATTTTTCGAAAAATTTGCAGGGGCCCCCTATGGCCAAAAGCATAAATATGGTATGGAGGCCCCACATCGCGCGAGTTAAGAAAAAAAATATATTGAATCTTAGAATAGGCCTATTTAAGGCACCTTTATCATACGTTGAGTAAATAGTAGGCTACTGCGTACTGGCTATTTACGGGACCCCCTTTTTGTTGGAAAAGCTAGTTTTGGCACTGAGCTTTGGGTAGACAAGACGGGGGGCCGATTTTATGCTAACTTGCTTGATTGATTTATTTCTTCATTTTTGTTCTTCTGTCACGAGAAAGCGACGAAGGCGCTATGCCAAGGACGAATTTAGACTCGCTTAGGAACTGTCCTTGTTTCCGAGTTTTCTGCTTCTGACTTTTTCAATTTGCTGCTTGTTAGATTCCAGCAAGAAGAGACAGTTGTCGTCCAGCATCTTATGCAAGAATGCAACAACGAGGCTTGGGTGAGAGTTAAACCATCAACCTTGCGATCATGGCAGTCGTAAAAACGACGCCCCGAACTACTCGGCCACGCTGGCGATTTCGTTGCTTCTTCGCAATGGAGAATATATGCGGCGAATGCGCTACTACGAAAGCAAAAAATTCAAAATTAAGTGGGTTCAAGCAAAATATGTCATATATTTTTCCATGTTAAAACTCGTTTGCAATATTTCGGCAACAAAAAGTTGATGGTGATGAATGCGTAGCTAACGTCGTTCTCTCACTGTTTGGTCAGCAACAGTAATTGCATGATAGGCCTACGGTATTTTAGAAAATATGAAATAAAAACGCGAAACAGATTAACAATTCGTAAAAAATTAGATAAAGGAATGTGGGAGTACAGGCCCGAAAAACTTAACAAAATTATGTCTGAAGCTAATGTTTTTTTTAATGATTGGTTTCTCGGGTTTGAGGAGAATTTAGTCTTCTTGCTGTTAACGCTGAAGAACCTTACCCGGAGAAGGCGAGAAGCACGGAACAAATTGAAGCAAAAGGATTGAAGAAGTTTAATACAGATTGACCCAAATTGTGATTTTAATTCGATTTTTTTTCGCAAAAATTTTTACCCAATGCGGGACATTTAACGAAGATGTTTTTGGCAAAACGAAACTAAGCTTATTAGCACACTAAAATCATCTAAAAAATTCAAATCTTTACTATACTCGCCGTATTTTGCCGAAGCGTGTAACCAGTGGCGGGCAGGGGCGCCGAGAGAAATTTCGGACCCTGGGAAAATTTTCGTTTGGGCCCCTTGGTCAGTGGTGCCCCAAAATCAAGCGATGAGCAAAAAAAGGTCATAGCGTCCGCAGATGTTCGAATTTCGGCCCAAAATCAAAAAAACATCATCGCCTGTGGCGAAGCTAGAAATTTTAGAAGGGGGTGGGGGGTCATAATTTCCACATTTTTTCAAGTATAAGTTTTTTTGTTTTTTTTTTCGGAAGAACAAATTTCAAGCTGATTGAGAAACAAAAAGTCCCCCGGAAAAATTTTGAAAATTTACATGCTGAAAGAGCTATTTTAGTCCTTTTTGAAAATTCTCAGGCAAATTTTGTTCAAAATTTTTGACCCTTATTTTGAGTGCTTCGCCAAATATGATGCATTTTATTCGCACATTTTCGATTACGCGTGCTTATGGCGTAAGGCTTATCGCTATCGAAGAGTATCAAAATTATGGAAAAATTGCATAGGTCTACATCAAAATCATTTTTGAAAATGGCTGGTGGGAGGATGCGTACCCCTCATCCAACCCCCCTGGATCCGCCCCTGGCCATAAACTGCAAAAACTATTAAAAGAGTCTGGCATATTTCAGTCACTTGGCATCATTGGTTTTGTTCATTTTCACTAAAAAACAGAGTCAAATGGGGGTATAGCACAATGCCACCTCCCTAAATACGCTTGTGGCGTCCGAAGGCCGTAGTTTTGCATTCTATCTTGACAATTCTGAACCCCGGGCAATGACCCCTTTTGCCTCCTTCCTCTTGGCGTGCCTGGTGGCGGAGCTCACTCCGTAGCTTAGATCTATAGAGTCTGGGCGACAGAGCTCCGACGAAACGTCGCAGCGGTGGCGACTGTGTTCGTTCGATTTGACCGGTTCGGGATTCGAACCCCCGACAACAGTAATGCCTTCAACCACTCGCCAAAACCAGCAAATCAACAAATTGTTGAGTCACGACTCAATTGCGACGTCACGAAACTGTGACGCATAAATTCGCGTCAAAATTCATATCAAAAGTTGCATCACTTCCGCTGCTGAACTGCTTTTTAACGAAGGGTCATTAAATGAAAATTTAATGGACCGAATGTTAAAAAGTTCTTTAAAACCGAATTGTTGTTCCGTTTTGATGAAGCAATACTTGGCAGTCAAGCAGCCTATACACCACAAAACAACGCAAGAAAACTATAAGAATCTTACAGTTCTTACAGTTTTGTATAAGCAAGAATCTCACAGTTTTGTACTGCCTTGCATACACTGCTGATGATGACAGCTGAATTTATGTTGTCGAAACGTCCAGTTTTGAGATTTACAGCGGCAAGAAAACTAGTTGCGATGGAGAATGTTATTTCGAATTTTCAGAAGGTTATTATCACTATCTATCTAAATTTTGCAGATATTTGATGTTTTATGCCTTTGGCCATTTAACGATATGCTACGGGCTATTTGCAAAAGATGTTATAACTGATAGGTTAAACTCGAACAGCTTGCCTAGTAAGTGTTCACAACCAAGATTGATTTAGTTGGTTCCGCAATCAGCATTCAGCAGTACCAAAACGTGACAGCTATTTATACAACGCACAGCTGTAAAGAATGAAACCATAAGTTAGATTTTAATAATTAGAAGTTTTTACATCATCTAGCTTAGTTGTTAAGCACATTGCTTATTGGTGCGAGAGATCTGGGGTTCGATTCCCGGGCGGTCAAATTGGACACAGTGTCGCCAACGGCTCGCCACCTCTTCGAAGTTTCTTCAGAGCTGTGTTGCCAAAGCGCTAAGTCGCGAAGATGGGTCCCCCACTCGTTTCATGCTTGGGCGTAATATTGCGAGTAAGTTATAATGAAAATCTGATTTTTTTGTGCACATGAATAATAAAAATACCAGTACGTCAGAAAGTTGATCCACAAAACTGATATTTTTTCCGTACGAGCACTGACGTAAGCGTTGGCGAAAATCAAGCAGTGAGTAACAAAAAATTTTATAATCAAACGAATTTGTAAGTATAACGACAGCTTTCCAGTAACGAAAATAAATTTTAGTAACATATGTCAGCAGTAGTGTGTAAGTATAACAATAAGGATGGTCGACAACATTACTGTTGTTTTGATTTTATTACATTTATTCCTTTGGGTGCAGATAAGAATTAGAAATGTTAAGTTGAGGCAGAGAAGACAATCAATATTCCTTAAACTTTTATCGTAAGACTGTATCACGACTATCATTTTCATTAGCAGTCCGGTTAAAAAAACTAAAGCGAGATGACGAATTCGGTAGCGTAGCGAGAAGTTTTAAAAGGTTGGAGGGCATAAACTGTAAAGGCCAATAGCGTCTGGTATATTTCAGTCACTTAACTACATTTGATACTTTTTTACTAAAAAGCAAAGTCAAAAGAGGTGGGGTCAGAGCACCATGCCCCCTTAAACACGCTCCTGAAAAAATGTATGGTGACAGTAGATCAGCTTCCCCTGAAAAAAATCCGAATTCGGCCCGGGAAAACCAGTGATCACGAGATAGATTAAATTTCCAAAATGTTCTAAAAAGTGTCAATATACTTTTTGTTTCAGCAAAAATTAGACGGAGTAAGCCTATTATAAGATAGCAATAGAAAAATTCTGATAAACGCGGACGCTTAAACAGGATGTGCTGCAACGACTACTACGAGAGTGAAGGCCTTGGGTGAGTGCTGTAAAGTAGAGATGGCTCGGGCTGACTTTTTTGAGGCCCAAACCGCCCACGGCCCGGAACCTCTTGCCCAGTAACCGTAACCGGCCCGGCAACTCATACTAAAAATGAAGCCCAGCCCGCCCAAAGTTCATTCTTTTTACGAACCTTTAATCACATTAATCAAACCTAAATGGATTTCAAGAAGTGTTAGCGGCCTAGTAATAAACAAAGATAGAACCGGGCCGTTAGCGGACCAGTAAAATAACCGGTTAACGGCTCGTTGGCGGGTTTCTTAGCGGCCCGTGCTAAAGGTCTAATTGGTTTTAATAGATACTGCTACTGTAAATAGACATGTTAATCAGCTACTGTAAATAGATATGCATGCCTTAATCGCAAAAATTGTACTTGGATTATTGCGATCATGCAATTAAAATTAATTATGTAATTAACCGTAATGTTGTTTCAGCACAGGAGGAGTGGTTGCGGTTGTAATTGTCGCAATTGCTGTCAAGATCAGCATCATTTCCTGCATTGTGTATTACTGCAGAAGACGTTCATATGGCTATGTAGTAGCACCGAATCCGACAGCAACGGTCGCTGTTGTTCAATGTAAGAAATAGGCTTATATTTGATCTGACAGTTTAGTTACATATTTTATCCTCCTAAAAGCTCCTATCATGAGAAAGCGATCAAAGCGCTGCAAGAAGCTCGCTTAGGATTTGCCGGCCATCTGTATATTATGCTGAAAGATGGGGGAAATCCCACTAAGAGGCTTTCCCAACGGCACAACGAGTTAACTTGTTCTTCACACTGTCCCTTATTTGATGCTGAGCGTCAAGAAGAGAAGCAATAAAGTCTACACTTCTACAGGCGGTTGCTCTGACCACTCGGCCATCTGAGGTGTTACAATCAGTGTTTTGTGGATGGTGTGAACCACTACTTTAGGTTTGTGTTTACAAAAATCAACATATAAGTTGGCTTTTATCTTGGCACAGTTCTTAGGCTAACTGTAATCTCCCTGCTTGCTGGCCGACGCCAATTTTTCGCAGCTTAACATTAATGATTTGATTTTGGAACCTTGAGAACACACCGCGAAAATAAAAGCTTAAGAGCGTTACACAGTTAACACTTTCACTGTTTGTGAATTGCATCCGCTAGCAAAAATTTGTTGTTGCCCTGCTATCTAACTCAGTCAGACCCTTAGCATTGGTCAAACCTTCTTCTTTCGGCTCTTTCCTATTCGGGGTCGTCACAGCGCAAAAGTCTTCTTCATAAGACTTGGTTGGACCAATGACATAAAACTAGTTTTATCCATTTCAGCAAATCAAACATCTTATCCGTGCGTACAACAGCAGATGCCTATGACACATCCTCCGCAGTATACCCCTTTTCCATCAGCTGCTGCACCTCAAAATATCAACTATCCTGCAGCGGCACCTCCAAATGTCGTCTATCCAGCAGCAACGCCTCGAACTGCTACCTATCCAGCGGCGACGGTACCCCATACCCAAAATCCTCCTGCATATGTTGGCAACGCCGCTCAGCTTCCGCCAAAACAAGCTTGAAATTGCTAGACTTTCTGCTTTCAATGAATGGGTTTTAATAAATTTTGCAAAATATTTCGCTTTGTGTAGTTCAGTTTGATTCAGTGCGATGCTAATTGATCGTAACAGAATCTTTTACGGTAACCTTATTTCCAAACGTATAACCTGAATTGAGCTACACGTTTTAGAATTAGATTGTCACGTGCTTTCCACAAGTTTTAGTGCAACTCTATTGTAAAGCAGCGTCATTTAACTTTGCATGTAGGGCTATTGCACAAAAAGTGTTATCAGTGCAGCTAGCCTACTGCACTTGATACTTCCGAACACTTAGCTTTTGCTTTGAAAATAGCGCGAAATATCAATTTTGAGTAAAAATTAATGCTGTTTATTCAAAATATTTACGTAGAAACATTTTTTATGCGACTCCGCAATGAATTGAGCCATACGTTCTGCAAAACTGTTTTAACTGCAATAAACCAAAATTTAAGATCAGTTATTGGTTGTCAGCGGATTTTTAGAACCCACGGTTGGAGCCGATCGCATTTGACATATAAACTTCGAGGGCTTGCCTGTAGCAAGAGCGCAAGTTCACTATGTAGTTTACTCACTGCAATGTTCAAAATAGCATTAAATTCAAGGCACACATTTTAAGCGTTTCTGGAATTTCTATGCAATTAACAATTTGACCTGCACCAACACCAATGCGGGTCGGAGGAAGAAAGCATTGCCCCCTAGTTGTCAAGATCAAGTTATGCTATTGATCCCCCTCAAAATATTTTTTGCTGACGCCCGGGCTGTTTCTCCTCTGTAACTGCCATACAACAACCATTATTGATTGTCAACTAACTAAGCTCTATATCGTTTCGATCGTTTTTTCGTAATAGGATAAATAATAAACATCCTTGAAACTGAAAACAAATGTGTAATTATAAGGCCAATAAGCACATAGTTGGCAAAAAAAGCAAAGTTAAAACTGGTGAAGGAATACGACAATCAAAACGAACGAAAAAGAGGAAACTGCAGCAGCCAAAATATTTCCGTGAAAAACTAAGCAATGCAGAACTAAAACAAGGCCAAGTTTTCAAAAATATTGAAATAAGTATCTCCTTACATGTTTTTAAGAATAAATATAATTGATTATACTAAAATTAAAATTGTCATAAAGTTGTTTCTCCTAGATAATAACCAGCAAAAGTTGCGCTTTGGAAATTTAAATGAGAACATACAAGTTCGCTTTGAGTGGTTTGTGCAAATAATCAAAGCTGGGAGGCTCTGCGCTTACGAGAGAACCAGAAGGCTTAGCAAGCACAATTAACTCAATATAACCAGCATCTATTTTCAAAGGCACATTTCTCAAACGCTAAAGAAAATTGACGAATTTATCAGCGGATTTGATTTCTGCGTATTCTTTATCAAATTTACAATCAGATTTAATAACCTTCTTAATGCAAATAGTCAATGATTTACACTGACCCACGACACTGCATCCTCCATGACTGCAAAGCTTAATTTCCTGTACCGTAACAAAATTTACCCCCCCCCCCAAAAAAAAAATGAAATCAAAAACAATCTAAAACTTTCGTGATAGTAGTAAAATCACTATTTTCATCAAATTTACGCGAAAATGTTTTTGACTTCTTCAGTTTGCCTCACGAACAAAGACAATACGCCACACCACATAAAAACGTGCAAAAAGAACATGGTTTACCACTTGACTCGTGAGGTTACACTTTTTCATGACATGGTGACTTACAATACGCAGAAGAAAATTTCAGAAGAAATTACGAATTGCCTAAGCCCTAGTTAATGAAATACATAAGCGAAAGGCACCAGATCTTATCCTAGAACATCATTATGTCTTCGCCCTAACCAAAAAAAGCAATTGTATTTATGAAATTACTGCAGTAGGGCGTAGTACAAAAACTCAAATTTATCTTCTTAAATCAAAAACGAAATCAAATAAGGAAGCAGGTAAATCGTACCATCAATAAACATAAAACAAGTAAAAAACACAAAAATTGTCTAAAAAATCTGTCTGGACTAAGGCGTATCGCACGGCACAGGCAAGAGCAAACCAGTACAAACTAAAAAATTACATGTAAAATGCTAACTTACTGCCATAAGCGTAGCTTCGTCCAAACTTAAACTGTTTGCAAAGCAGCATAGATAGTGGTAAATTTCGTTCTTCTTAAACTTACATGAAATTGTGGCTCCAGACCGCTTGCAGTACGTACAAATGGAGTCAGCTGCTGCACGCACTGCAGTGGTCACACCATATACTTTATTACGAACGCAATATATCCCAGGAGTCCACACAGCGCAAGGTGCGTGGAGCCATATCGGACTAATATCAAACCTATGCATAACATCAATTGAGGTATTGGTAAAAGCAGCTGAAGCGGCACAACTAGAACTTGATTGCAGGGTCTTTTCATCATGAGTAATATCTTTAGTTGGCTCCATAATTACAACAGTGTTCACGTCGTGCAACAAGGACTTATTTGCATCGGAATAAACTAGTAAAGATTTATCAGTAGAAGTCACCTTACCACTGAAGCCAGGAATTCGCAAAGACTTGGAGTTTCGACAAAATTTAGCAACAGGTTTTTTGTCAGCCTCTGATATAATACAGTCAATTGTCTGGAACAAGTTAAGTTCAGGCATCAGCGAATGAATGTTCTTAGCACTTCCACTGATACTAAGGGAAGACGGAGCTGAAAAAACGAAAATATTTTGCACTAATTCATGACTGGCAATGAATGATTCATGTAAAACACAACCAATCCATGCACAGCTGAAATTGCACCATGATGCTAAATACTTTCCAATTAGTGTTATAAAAAAGTAATGAGAGAAAACTCATTCTAGTATCTACATCATTATACAATTGAAAACTAATTTGGAATAATTTAAAATATACCAAATAAAGTTACTAAACTGTATATCCCTAACAATTTGCTGCAATATTAATTTTACTAAAGTATTTTTCATATAGGTTTTTGATTACGACAAATAACAATTACTGGTTGCTTTTCACTAGACATACCTTCATTCCTTTGGCTTGAGCTTTGTTCAGAAAGTCCTGGAGACTTAACGTAGCAAATCTTTCTTTGTTGATCAACAAATAATTGCTGCAAACAAAACAAGTGTTATTCTTAATACAGCCAGTTTCCGGTAAATAAATCTTACTTTTTCACTTTTCACAGTGGCAGATTTTGTTCGAGCTTGTTCAGCAGTAGAAAACTGTTTATGTACCTCCTTGTATTGCTCTAACACTTCACAATATGAAGGTCGATAAGGACCAAACAGATCACCTAAACGAGGCAAAAAATTTGCAGGAAGATGGCACAAAGAGCAAACAGTTACATTTGAGGAAAATCTTTGCAGTATGTCAGACTTTTTAGGAGTATACATAGTGGACGGACAGATTGCTGTTGAATTATTAGCAGCAGGTGTGAACTTTTCATTGGCTGATGTTCCTTCCTCCTTTTTCTTGCTTCTAGTTTTGATGGAGTCTGCTTCGAAAGATGGTTGCACAATATTTTCAGCTGCTTTTCTTTGCCTTTTTGCAGGTGTCGCATTGGTAATATGGCACAGTAATTTATTACGTTTTCGGGGATTTTGTTTTCTCAACAAGACACGTTTTTCTTTAATAAGAATCTTGGAATTTGAACTGGTTTTGTTTTTCTGTTTATTGGTATTAGTAACTGGTAATCTTTGCTGTGTTCCAACTGTCAAATGGTTGGAATAACTGTTATGCTGAAAGTTTGTCAGTTCTACAGTGCAATCTGATAAGTTGGCATATTTTGAATTTTTTTCCAAAACAAAAGAAACTTTGGAATTCTTAACCGAATCTTGGCAATCTGATCTGTTTGAACACATTAATTGACAACCAGGTGCCACACAGTTAGGTTTGTCAAATAAAGTTTCCGCAGAATTTTGTTGATGCGTCTTAGTTGATGCTGAGATGAAAGGTGTCCCCGCTTCTGAAGATACTAAAGGAGATACAACAGCAGTTGGAACCACATTAATATTTGACATGATAAAATCAACAAATCTGTGACAAAACACAACTTTGGAATAAATGTAAAGTACTAGCAAACGATAATCACACACACCAATACTGATCTTAAAATATACAACCACATATTATGGAAGCACAAAGCTTGACTTTGAGTTAAGCTAAAATCACTAGATTGCAGAAAAATTTACTCACGACTTAGGTCCATAATCATCAGTCAACATATTAATAAATAGGCTTAAGTATGTACATTTTTCTCAATATCATCGGTACTGCAATTCTTCTCAGTTTTTCATTGTTTTGTGACTAAACGAGCATTAAACTTGGCTCTTTTGCGGCAAACCTATGTACCATATTTCAATGAGCATTCATTTTTTTACTTCTTGCTATTGTAGATGGACGTGAATAAACTTGAATTGTTCCAGCAGTTGTTAATAAAATTTTGAAATTGGGCAAAATTTTTTTAAACTCCGGAGTAGTCATAACTTGTGGGTGAAGCAAATGGACCAAGGCGCAACCACTGACCAAGCAATACCGGTATGGCACTGTTACCTCCAAGTTTTTAGTCAGGGCAAATTTGCCCAAATATTACGTAAATTTCAATAAAAAATTTGCCCAAAGATTGGTTTTTAGGGTTTAAAGAAAGTTTGATTCAATTTTTGCCTCAAAGTTGAGTTTCCAGAGTAAGAAACATTTGTTCTGCACCAAAATCCAAAATATTGAACATTTTGATTCAAATTTGAATAAATGCTATTATTGCAGTCGGCAAACTTTAAATAACAAATTGGAAAACTTTGCTCAAAACTTCTCACTTTTCTCAAATTTCGCACCTTAGAGGGAACAGTGCGGTACAATACCAATACCACTTGTACAATGGACAGAGATGGGCATGATAAACCTTTTTGCAGAAAAGCAATGACAATATAATCGATAACTTCAAAAAAGCCCTGGGCAATACTGATAATCGATAAATCTCAATTTCTTGAAGCGATATCGGTTATTGTTTATTGTAAGTAACTGACACAATGGTGTTTAAACCAACATCTAAACACACTGATATGTGCAGATAAAGAAAAAAACTGAAGAAAGCCATATCAGCAATGATTGAATAAACGAAAAGACAAGCACCGCATCATCTGAAGACTTAAGAAAATCAAAACTTAAAAGCACGGCATTAAAGACACACAACAAAGTAAAAGTATAAGCAATCGCAAGCAATGTAAAAGAAAAGACAAGCAACACATCATATGAAGACAGAGAATGTTAAAATTTATAAGCACAGTATTAAAAGACCCAAACAAACTAATACTATAAGCAATGGCAAGCTAATATATACAATATCGTTGTTATACTACATAGATCGCATTTTATAAGATAGTTTTTGAATATAGGTAGTGATGGCGCTGTGACAACATACTCAGGTAAGCTATTCCATAAAGATACAACACGATGAGAGAAAAAAATTGTTACATTTTTATGTTTGGGTTTACCAATAGATTGTAAAGTCAGCTGATGACGTCTCAGTATATATGGACTACTGCAATACTAGAAAAAATTATCAAAATTTATGTCAATAAGACCGTAACCAATTTTGTACATTAATATCAAATTATACTCAAGCCTGCGATACTGCAAAGATTGAATATTTAGCTTGCGTAAATGATCAGAATAACTCGTAAAAGGAATATTACATCGCATGCAAATGGTTTTGGTATAACATTTTTGAACAAATTTAATGGCATGAATGTTTTTCTGCAAGTAAAGTGACCAAACTGGAGTATTGTATTCTAATAAGGGCCGAACATAAGTCACATAAGCTTTCAATAACGTCCACAATTATCGCCGTAATAACGTCCATTTTCAATAACGTTATCAATAGATTATCATTGACAAATTTTTCTGATTAATGTTGCAGCAAATTACAATGTGTTTGATAAGTTTTTTTAGTGATGTGCTGATTAATCAAAATTGGTATAATCAGAGTTTTTTGAGACATCGACAACGGTATCGGATCGGTCAAAAATGTCTGTAATTACCGATTCTTTTAAAACTGATTTGACAATGAAAATGGTAGTAACCAGCAACAAACATTCAAAAATAATTTAAAAAATTAGTAACACAAGACTATATGCAAAATTTATTAGTTGAAGTTTAGTGGTTAAAAATTAACAATAATTGCCTACTGGGATAGCAAAACTTGAAGTTGCTTTTGGTTCAGCAATGTAGTAAGATTATCTGATATGCAAAAAAACATTCTGAAAAAGTAAGCCCAAATAGCACATGGCATTTACGCCAACTTTTTCAGATCGGTTGCTTTGGCATATCACCAATCTAAAATTCAAAATTATGGGATTTGCAATATTGGTATTAAATTATTTTGTGCTAATTCAAAAAATCAATTAAGCGAGTAGAAAGGGTTTGATTTTAAAAATCATATTTTATTGACTTTACGATTTTGTGTATGGTAGGCTGAAATTATACACAAACTTGTAAGCAGTATGGCCAAGGAATTATAGATATTATTTCTATATAATATAAAGGTAGTGTCTATTTTGCCATTAACGGCAAAACAGCTTTTAGGTTGCATTTTGCCGCAAACAACAAAATAGCTTCTTGGTTTATTTTGCTGCAAGTGACGTAGTGGGTTTTTAAGCGCCATTTTGTGCTAGATTGCCACGACTTCTCGATAGCTCAGTGGATAGAGCGCAGCATATAATGGCAAGCACTGCACTAGTTTTGGGTTTGATTCCTGTTGCGGCTTCGGTTCGTTTCGCTTCGGTGGCTTAGGTTCAGATCGCTTCGATTCAACTCAAATTTGGGTGACCTGGGGTTAACAATCAGGTTCGTGAAGACAGTAGAATAGAGTAAAATGTAATATTTGTGTGACATGGGGTTATGTAGCTCTGGCAAGACAGACCTAAAAGCTATTATGCCATCAACAACAAAATAGACACTGCGTAAAATAAAATCTTTGATCCATGTCACACCCTTGTTGCCAGTGTTCCCTCTAGGATTTTGCAAAGTGCGAATTTGCCCAGATGATAATTTCATTGAAATTTTGCCCGAAGATTTCACTACTTTGAAGACCCCTTTTACAAATTTTTTGTATTAAATTTGCTTTTCCAAGATACATGCTACAGTCTTGCATTAAAACATTCAAGTTTTTGTGTAAGTTTTTCAGTTTTGCATTTTATAATACCAATTTCTGGTTCAAAATCAGTAAAATTTTCCCAAAAATTTTGCATTTTTCTCAAATTTCTCGCTCAAGAGGGAACACTGCTTGTTGCATTAGTCTACCCTCAGCCAAATATTTTTATGACCCCTATCTTTGCATGGTGAATTTTAACAAGCAGCAACAGTGCGTGACAGTTTTTAAAAATTTAGTGTTACGTTACGTACCGATATTACATTAGATAGGAATTGGGAATCAGATCGGTATAGATAATTTTTGCAGTATCAGTCTTGGTATTGGAATCAGACAAAATTTCAGTATCGGTACATCACTAGTTTTTTTTTTTTGTAAATCAAATTGCAAAATCGTTTTTCTACATTTTTCAAAAAAAGGAAGCAGCTCACGGACTCTTCCGTGGCATTAAACATACGAAGTGTCCATTTCACCGAAAATTCCGGTTACCGAAGTTCGAAAAATCGTAGTTGCGTAACCGTTTTCGGTTCCTGTAGTGCGACTCTCACAGTAGGGGAACCGTTAGGGGATGTTTCCAGTTCCGCAAACCACAATTTTTGAACTTCGGTAACTGGAATTTACGGTGAAATAGACGCTTCCTCAAACATAAAACAAAGAGAGAGTTTTTATACCACTGCATGAAGGCTTGATGGACACTGTGTATTTTTTCCTAAACAACAACTCACTAACTGAAGTTTAAATGCTGTGTGCATAAAAATCGTTTATCGCAATAATTTATCAGCGATAACAAAATATACGGTATATATTGCAAAAGCAACCGGCCGTTAGCTCAGTTGCTTAGCGCACGCTATCGGTGCGGGAGGTTCGATACCCAGGCCGGTCAAATCGTCACAGTGTCGCCAACGACTCGCCACCATTGCGACGATTCTTCGGAGCTGTGTTGCCCAGGCGCTAAGCCGCGGAGATGGGCCCCACAACTCGTTACACGCTTCGGCGTAATACGGCGAGTATAATGAAGATTTGATTTTTGATTTGATTTTATTACAAAAGCGATACCGGCAATCCATAAATCCAAACTATTTTGAACAACAACGATAAACAGTAATAAATTATCGCCAATAACTATAGTTGATATATTATTTTCTCTATACAAATGCCCATCTCTGGCAGAAGACCAGCAGAGTGCAGACCAGCAGTTCTCAATCTGAACAGTGAGTCCCAACCCTATTCTGTGCTATGTAGACTACACTAGTCTAGTCTAATTTGAAACAAAACCAGAAAGCTCTTGATTGATTCTGTTTTGGGAAAAAATTGGACTGGCTTGGCGGAGTGATATACCGGTACAACATCACAGATCAGATATTATGGTATCCAGTGGCCACTGGCCAGTGTATATTAACTGCAGACTGGCAGACTAGACCCTGAGGCAGGTGGACCATAATTTTCGATTTGCACCATAACAATCTTAGCTCGTAGCATTTCACACAGTTTTGTTTTAGGCTAGATCGTGCTCTGCCTAACCATATAGTCTACCATTGAAACTTGAAAGTTAAGTAGATTTATTCATATCAATAATTAGCAGGTTATTGAAGCATATCGGTTCCAGTACCCTTGCAACATTATTACGTTCAACTTTCAAGCAAAACAACGTTCTTACAAGCCTAGTAGACTAACCCCTGTGCTGAACTGTGAACCACTGAATCTTCAAACTCAAACACATACCAGTACAGTAACAGCAGGCTTACTTACAGGTATCACTCCAGGTGGTCGCTTGACTCGAAGACCTTTAGGTCCCTTCGCGACCTTCCTATGTACATCTGTACGTCTACTCCTTGTGCCGTGTTTTATTTAACGTTGATTTTATTGTTCGTGATTGTTTAACATCGTGGGCTTTCAGATGCATGAAAATAAACTGGTTGTTGTTGTTGTTGTAGCTATCACAGTACCAGCAGACTCAACTACTGGGTAGGTACTGCGCACACAAGCCTATGCGTGACGGCATGTATTGTTGACTATTATCTGATTATAGTATCGTTAGACTATCTTTGTATAAAACTGGTTTTGTTCTGAGCAAAATCATAAACGCTTCTGCCCTTCTTGCTGCCATGATAGATCGCATCCATGCTATGTGGACTATAAAAGCTTTCAGATACCCCTTTCACATTTTAATAAAATGTTTCGTACTTGAGCGGAAAACTGTTTTACAAGAGTCGGCGTAACCATGATATGCTTGATCTGTTTTGTGCTCGATTCAAGTTTGATGTTGCTAGGAACTCCACGCGATTCGCGAATGATGAGTGGTCTTCTGTACCTGATGTAGTTACTAATCTAGTAGTCTATCTGGTAACTTACCCTGACCACAAAAGTGGGCCAAAAGTAATTAATTCTAATTAATGAAATATTCGTAACTAATTAACTCTAATTAATGGTTGGTTCTTCGGTTTATTGGGTACCGGTACATGTACTACGGTAACTAGATATATACACCATGCTCAAATCAAATTTATTCAAGTACAAATACACTACAATCATCAATAAAAGTAACAGTGCAGCAATATAGAAATGTGTACATAGGTGGACAGCAAAGTGAGCAAAGCTTATCTAAGTCGCTGCCACCTGAAGTGCATAACCAGTGAACCATACTAGGCTAGCAGCGAGCATACAAGTGGAATTTAAACAAAAATGAAATTAATACATGAAGTTATAATCTTGTCCCTGCAGACTGTAATAATGCTATAATTTAAAAGTCTTTAATTTAGGTACCGGTATCCTACCCTATTGATCGTTATCATGCATACAGGATAAATTATTGTGCACAAACACATTCATATCGAAACTGGTTTAGTAAGGTATCCCTACCAAAACACGTGGGAAACTTCCAAACATCAAGAATTGATCAAATCAAAATCAAATCAAATCTTCATTATACTCGCCGTAATACGCCGAAGCGTGTAACGAGTTGCGGGGCCCATCTCCGCGGCTTAGCGCCTGGGCTACACAGCTCCGAAGAAACGTCGCAACGGTGGCGAGTCGTTGGCGACACTGTGCCGATTTGACCGGCCCGGGAATCGAACCCCAGACCTCCCGCACCGATAGCGTGCGCTTTGCAACTGAGCTAACGGCCGGTCTTCAAGAATTGATAACATGTAAAATATTATCAGAAAGAACTGGTGGACATAGAGTCTGTTTTCAGTTGTTATTGGTATTATTTGGGGAATATTTGGTAATTAACATTTGTTTGATTTCACGTTTGAAACAGCTAAAGCTGAGCTGCTGAGATTTTATCATTCATGCTGTATAGAATTCCATATTTGAACACCAGCAAATTGCAGACTATCTTTACCTTTGTTGGTTCGTAATTGCGGCAAAAAATAATTTTTCTTGAAGGGGTTTCTAGTTTCGTAGCAGTGGAGTTAAAATATTTTTCAGAAGTGTTGGGAAGCATTTGACTGTGATACTTGTACATAAATTTGGCCAATTCCAACTTATAGATGTCTCTAATTTTGTGAATATTCAGCGAGTGAAATAAAAAATTATTTGTTACAGCGCTTTTATAGGTCACTTTACTAATGATTCTTAATATTTTATTTTGAATGACTTGCAATGTTTTAATAATTGACTTGCTGGCACTTCCCCATGTGAGAATACCATATGATAAATGTGGATGGATAAAAAGTGATACGGAGATACAAGCGATTTTTTACTTGGTAATTCCAAATTTTGTAGAAGGAAGTGGCTAAAGTTACGTGACCGTAACATTTGCCTCTTTAGTTTATTTTATTACTTCGTCACGCTCTCGTACAATCAGGGAAGCGTGAAGGGATAATAAAATAAACCAAAGAGACAAATGTTACGGTCACGTAACCTTAGCCTCTGCCTTTGTAGAAAACTCCTGATTCTCTACATCTGTGCATTGCGTGAATAATACCTGCAATTTACTTTTATTGCCTTATCATTTTCTGAAAGCATTTTGCTAGCGAGCTGTAAAGTAATAACACTAAGGTTTTGTTTTATGTGTGTGTTTTACTTGTTTCCTGATCATTTCTTGTTTTTATCGAACTAGCCTAACTTGACTACCTCATTTGATAATGTTTAATTGCACTTCACTGTGTGGGTGTAAGTAACTTGAGGAGCATAGGTTCTTTTACTTTCTCCTGTGTATGTGCTTTGTATGTATATGAATAAATGCTGAAGTTGAAAAGCCCATGGGGTTTCGGCACCATAATCAATTAATTGATGTCACAATCACTTTTTTGAATTATGACATCAAAAATTTGATTATGATGCAGAAAGCTCTTGGGCTTTTGGCCCACTTTAGTTGGACATGTGGACAGGGTAGAATAATTGACTGAGGAGTGAAAGTGCCAATATGGATACTAAAAGGCCCTTGGCTTATAGACTACAGGTACCTAGTCTAGATAAATGCACCAGTGACAATGTGATGTGACAACAATGACACGGTGTTTTTATGCTGTTTTATTATGTAACAGATATAAGAAAAATTCTTCTCAAGATCTCAGCCTGCAGAGCGGTTCAAAATAACCAACACTGAAAAATCAGTTGAGTTTCAATTACCGGTACATTAAGTACCAAAAAAATGACATCAGTACAAAAAAATTGACATCAGTGCAGAGTGGCATGTAGTAAGCAGCTTCTAAACATCTTGCATACCGGTATCAGTTGAGCAATTGGTATCATACCGATACGCATTAATATTTGGTATTTGTTAGTTTGTAAGCCTGTGTCTATTAGCACCGTACTGAGGTAGTGTAGACTTATTCAAACTGATCTTAAGATTTTGATCTAACATACTATTAAGACTTTATTAATATACATTGATATCAGTATATATGCTTACAAGTATACAGTATAATTGTCATGTATCACGACTGATTTTTAGGGTAGCCTATTGAGTTAAGTAATTTTGTTTATTTCAACTTCCATAATGCGAATAACTGAAGAGCTGGTTAGAAAACGTGCAGAGCATAATGATTGTGAGATTTATTCATTAGAAGAACTTTCTTTGCATCAGCAAGACATTGAAAAAATTGAGCATTTGGACAGATGGTGTCGAAACTTGAAAATTTTATATCTTCAAAACAATTTGATAGGTAAAATTGCATTTTTTGATGGTGAATTGGCTGCTGGATAAATTTGGTGTATAGCAGCAGACTAGTTAGACGTATCTGTCTTGTTTAACTGATAAGAATTTACATTACCTGTGAGATGTTGTACTCACATCATGGCAATGTATTTGACTTATCTTAAACTACCATTTACAGCACCTCTTATATTCTATATTGATACCAAAGGTAGTATTTCCTATTGGCCGCTGGAATTTGAGTTATTTTTATTGCATTATCAGGGTTAAACTTGTGGCTCCATTCCTGCGATAGGGATTACCAAGACACTGTTAATCTTTGGACCTAACCGAAATGTTTGTAATCAGTGTTCCCTCTATGAGAAATTTGAGGAAAATGCGAAATTTTTGGGAAAATTTTACTGATTTTGAACGAGAAATTAATATTATAAAATGCAAAACTGAAAAACTTAAACAAAAAACCTGAATATTTTAATGCAAGACTGTAGCATGTATCTTGGAAAAGCAAATTTAATGCAAAAAATTTGTAAAAGGGGTCCTCAAAGTAGTGAAATCTTTTAGAAAAATTTCAATGAATTTATCATTTGGGCAAATTCGCACTTTGCAAAATCCTAGAGGGAACACTGTGATAGAATAAGACATTTTTGTATGAGGCATAGTGGTTAAAGGTATCGCTATTGTTGTGGAAGGTCTGGGGTTTGATTCCTGGACCAATCAAATCTAACACAGTGTCACCAACAGCTCACCATTGCTGCGATGTTTCTTTGAAGCTGTGTTGCCCAGGCGTTGAGCCGCATAGATCTGTAGATAGGCCCCGTCAGCTGTTACATGCTTTGGAGTAGTAGCGGAAGTATGATGGAGGTTTGATCTAAAGTTTTTGAAATTTAGCGTCAGTCATTGTTTTCCATTTGGGACATCTGTTTCAGCTAAAATTGAGAATGTTGGGCGATTAAAGAAACTGGAATATCTTAATCTTGCTCTGAACAACATTGAAAGAGTTGAAAACCTACAAGTAAGCTTAATGACAGTTTTCAGCTTATTGTTTGCTAAACTAAGTTTTAGCGTGGAATAAGTAGTGCCTAACAGTATTCAGTAAGATTTATGTATTTCCCTTGTACATCAAATGTTTGTGCTATTTGTAACTTTTGAATCGTTTTGTGCTGGCTTCTTTTGAAAAAGCTTAAGAAGGAAAAATAAAGACGCAGGGTATTGCTAAAACTGGACGTTTTGACAACATGGATTCAGCTGCCATGATCAGTTGTGTGAGAAGTTTTGTACTGCCTTGCTTACACGCTGATGATGATGGCTGAATCTACGATGTCAAAACGTTCAGTTCTAAGAACTACTGTTGATTCATTTTTCTCCTTAATCTATTTTCTTCCCGTATGTATTAAATGTTTTAGAAGTACTTTTTCCTGGATATTTGAAGTGTATTTGAAATGTATTGTAGCGGCATCACCAGCACTGATATTCAACTGAGTCGGTTGTAAAGATTTTTGTCATAAACAATTTTAAGTACAGACGCCTTGCTGGTAAATAAAACTTTTGTCACTTTGAGTTGACTCTCTTCTTCTCTTAGCGTTGTCAATATCGCATAAAGTGTTTTTTTTTTTTATTGAAAATGTTTAGTACTTCGTTTTTAGCCAATGTGAATTTATTGCCAATAACTTATGTTTGTTAACTTCAAGGCATGCGAGTCTCTGAAGAAGTTGGATCTTACTGTGAATTTTATTGGTGAACTGACGAGCATCGAATGCTTGAAGGGAAATATATTTTTTGAAGATTTATATCTCACCGGTAACCCATGTACTCAGTTTGAAGGTAACGTTGGCAGTAATATTGTAAGGTAATTTATGGTCTTATATGAAAAATGGATTTGGTTATAGATTGTTGGTGCTACCATGGAATACTTGTAGATAAGTTGTGAATGATGGCTTGTTAAAGTAATTGAGGTATATATTCCACGACGTTAAATTAGAAAGCTGCTGACTTGCTATGAGTAGCTTTTCATGGCAGTTACTGCGCATTTTAATTTTTTTTTTCATCGTTATAAAAATCATTGGTAATTGCTGAATTCTAGAATCACTAAGATTTATTGGTGCTTTGTAAGTGACTCAATCCAAAGTGAATGGTTGTTTCTATTTTACGTTGCTTTTGATATGGTTCTGACTCTACGAGATAAGACCTGAGCTATCCTGTTTCGGGATTACGTCCCTCATCAATAATAACAATCAGGGGAGGACCATATCTATCACCACACATCCAATTTACTCAATCTGGTGTTTGGGCATTCAATACAGTGAAAAGAATAGCAGTTGCGGAAGACTCTAAGTTTCTTTTTTTTTTTTTTTTGTTAATGATTTTTACTTTTTTTGTTGATCACCAGGATATCAGGAATATGTGATTGCAACATTACCCCAGCTTCGTTGGATAGATGGACATGAAATTGAAAAATCAGAACGAATAAAAGCAATGCAAAGTATTGATTCTCTCAAGTACGTTGTTTGAATTAAGAGTTTATTTTTTTCGAAAGAGCGTGCACTCTCATCAGTGTAGAGTATTTGCGGAGGGGGCATTGCGCCATGGCCCTCGGTTCTGACTTTGTCGTTTTGTAAAAAAATAAAAACAAACGTTGTTAAGTGACTAAAATATGCCAAATTCGTTTTCATGTTTTTTTGTAGATAATGCCAATACCCCTCCCCCCCTGTAATATTTCTTGCTACGCCACTGATTCTCGCATACCGGCTGTATGCTGTGTCTGCACATATCGGTGTTAAAAAACTTATGCATAGTTTTGCGGTTAACGTGGCAAGCCAATATATAGTTTCTTTTTCCGTAACAAGAAAGCGACGGTAGTAATGTGCGTGAGACAAATTCAACCTTGCCCCCATGGCTAGAAATGGTGCTGTATCAAGCCTGACTAAAGCTTGCATTGAGAAGCTCTGCATTAGTTACCTTGTTTCTATTATTTTGTAACTTGTTTTTATTTTGACGTGATTTAAGGAAGAAAGTTGTCACTCAACAGAATGAATATTTTCAAAAAAGAGAAAAGCAAAAATCAGAAGCTGCGAAAGAGGATGAAAAAGAAAATGAACAAATTGAAGCAGGTATGAGATAATATGGTTTACTCAAATATGATGATGGTATGAGATTATGGTTTGCTCAAGTATAAGATAATGTGGTTTGTTCAAATATGATGTTTGCTTGATATAGTGAAGATTTGATGCAAGATCTTGCTCCTGATAAATGCCTTTAGGCATAAAACAGTCTTTAGAGCTCTTAAATAAATATTGTTTATGACCAATTGATTGGTAATAATCCGCTTTGATCGTCCGAACAGAAAGCACTTTACTTGGTAAAAGGTTATGCAAGCAACCACTGACGTTTGTTTGATATAATGAGAGATATATACAAAGCAACGAACCGAAAGCTGGCAAGGATTGAAGAGACTTCTGAATGAAATCGCGCTCTTCGAATCAGCATCCACCAAAATATTAGCCTGCTGCGATTGGCTCCGGGCTCAAATCGAACCCTTGACGGAGGATGTATAAGGCATGCACGGTACGATTAATCTATGTCACTGATCTGGCCATAGCTTACCGCTCATGCACAGTCAATGTTTCTCGTCTAATCATAATTTTGTTTATATCACCGTTTGTTTAATTCACCGAACTATGCACTAACGCAGTTTGAAATATTGGAACCGAGGTTTTTAGCCGATCATCCTGGTTACGTCTGTGCCATGAGTAAACGTCAGCGACATGACCTAGCGGTACCGCGCGCAGGTGACAGATCCTGCATGACTTGTTCGATTCACGGCTGGAGCTGATTGCATTTGACATAATACCAGGTGGCTGCTGACTCAAACAGCGCAAGCTCACTTCGCAGTCTCCCTCCAAATTTTTAAGTTTTTAGAATTCAAGCGGTATAGATCTGGGCAAATAGTTGCAGGGTGTTCCCTTTCACTTTTGTCAAAAATTGTGATTTGTGTGAGAGCCTGAATTTCAATTTATAGATGATAAGTTGGATAAGTTTGAAGCGGATCAAAAAAAGAATGCGGATTTTTGGAAAGAAAAAGTCGAATACACTCCAGAAGCGAGAGTCTCGATTCAAAACAAACTACAAGAAGATAGAGAAAAAACATACGACACCAAATTCAAGCAGCCAGAAAAAATCAAGTATTTTAAATATCTTTCAAAGCTGAGGTTTATCTATCTGTTCTTTGAGCAAAACTTACTGAAATTTAGTGAGAAATCTTGTTGTCGTTGTGGTTAAAGACTCCGCTATCGGCGCGAGAGGTCTCGGGTTCGATTCCCGAGCTGGTCAAATTCGACACCGTGTCGCCAACAATTCGACACCGCTGTGACGTTTCCGTGAAATTGTGGTGCCCAGGCGCTAAGTCGCGAAGATAAGCCCCGCCACTCGTTATACGCTGCGGTGTAATACCGCGATATAATGGAGAATTGATTTTTTTGATTATAGAAGAGAAAGGAGGCTTTTCAATGAGGATGGAGACCCGCTGAATGTAAATGAAGGGAAAGTGGATTTTAAATTGACAGAAAATGAAGATGATTCTGCTTTCATATTGGATGTCTCTTGTTATAGATACATGGATACTTCCCTAATAGGTAAAACAGATCTGAAATAGGCTTATAGTTAAAAATGTTAGCGACATGTGCCGCTCGCAGGTTACAAGTTTGTCACCACGGGCTCGATTCACGGCTAAAGCCGATCACATTTAACGAGTAATTCGGGTGGCTGCTAACTCAAAGAGCACTTTGCAGTCTCAATTACTGTTGAATTTTTAGTTCAATATTAGCTTGAATACAACCTTTATTTTAGATGCATTTTTTTGTATTGCATTTAGTTGCATATTTACCCTCTTATCACAAGAAAGCGATCAAAGCGCTATAACAAGCTCGCCTATGAGTTGCCAGCCATCTGTATTCTACACCAAGATGGTGAAATCCCGTTAAGTGCCTTTCGCAACGGCACAGCTTGTAAACTTGTCAGCTTGTTCTCCACACTGTCTCTTTAATGCGAAGCGTCAAAAGCTATAAATAACAATTTTAAAATCATTGTTTGACTCGACTTGGAATCACGCCCGTGACCACAGATCTAGAGGCAGACGTTCTTACTACTCGGCCATCTGAGGTGATAATGTAATTGCTAATGTGGAACAGAAATCCGTGAAAAGAAACACATATTTTGGTATACTCAATAAGTGCTTCTGATTCAGAAAAAAACAGTTGAATATAAAATTTATTGATACCAATCCTGCGATTCATTTGTCTTACATTCAATCTCCTTTGGTAGAGGGCGGAATGCTTCAATTTTAACGTATGCAGGTCATTGCGTTATCTCAAAAATTGCCGAATGCATTGTTTGCAACATTGTCAGATCTTAACGAAATGGGTCGGCGCCAAAATAAGTGTTGCCCAAAACAAACGTGTTCCCTTTCGACTATCATTAATCACAATTAGGAAGTGCTATTGTCTGAGCAGCTACGAGTGAGATACCCTTCACTAATTGTGCCTAAGAGTAGGGAAGAACTTAGACAATGAGAGTCCCTAGGCTAGGTTGATTTCTCATTTGCCGCTAGTGATTAACAATCGGACTCATCTCTGAATAAATAAAGGTCTTCGTGGTCGATTTAAAGCAAAGTTTTTTCATAATCGTGTCTAGCTCTTTTGTTCGAACCTTGGCCCCAAGGCTTCAGCCTGCTTGAGCCTATTGGTAAATCCGCCGTGCGTATTTTCATAGTCAAGCACCTTTCACTGGTTTAGGAATGAGCATGTTTGATCCTTACTTGTTTATCCCGACTTAACAGTTGCCCTTGACTATTACGATGACCTTCCTCTTACAGAGGCCGATGTTCAGCCTTGGTACGTCCGGGTTACTATGAAAGGACAAGTCCTTCAACTTTCATTGATGGAAGAAGTAAAGCCCGACAGTTGCACGGCTCAGCGATCTCAGACGACTGGTCACCTCATTGTCACAATGCCAAAACTAAATCCTCCAAATATCCCTAAAACCACCGTGTTGAAAAGGTAAACCTTGTTTGAGTTTCGGTAACTGGTATTTAACCGTCCCAAACTAGGACATTTTTGTCAAACTCCTTTTGCATAAATTGTTGTCTATTACTGAAGTTTATTGTCAATAATTATAACTGTTTAAGTTTGAGGTTGTATTTTAGCGTACCGGTAAGAGAGGTTATTTTTAAATCATATTGTACCTGAAATTCAACAGTAATTGAAGGTGACTACGAAGTGAGCTTGCGCTCTTCGAGTCAGCAGCCACCCGGTATATATATGAAATGTGATCGGCTTAAGCCATGAATCGAACTGGTCTCGTAAAATCTGTAACCTGCGCTGTACCGTTCCCCTATATTTACTGTAACTATCGCTCAGCTTCTATTATTTAACTAAAAGCTTCTGAATATACTAGTTTATTAAAATTGCGTTTGAGCATTTTCAGTTTCTGGGCATTCTGGGCAGCTTGTGGTCTTGCCGATCCACATTTATTGAACTACGATGTTTAGAAAGTTAAGTTATTCATAGTTTTTGGAAATGATAGGCGGGTCCGTATTAGGATTTTAGAGGCCCCGAAGGCACATCTCGGAATGGTTGCATAGAAAATTTTCACTTTGCTCTCCGACGATGTGATTGGCTAGAGCAGTTGCGCGAGTATGCTGCGAGTAAGCAGCAATGAACTGCATATTTCGTAATGGTTGTACAGAAAATTTCTTGTTTATTCTATTGCCACCAGTCTACCCCACTCTGAATTACATGTAAGAAACAAGTACATCGAGAATAAAATCAAAACCTAGAGCAGCATCGAACCAGACCGTATGAGTAGCGGCCCAGCATACTGGCCACTATACCATGACGCTATTGCCTCTCTTGTGTGCAGTTTTTCTGCTTGTAGTCGTCTCGATCGAGCCCTATCTTTTTCTGTAGAACCATTCCGAAATGTGCGGCCTGGAGCTGATTTTTCGGGAGCCCATGCTTTTTTTGCAGGCCTGATTTCGACGTTAGCACCTGACCTTATCTGTGAGAGGACGATGTGACGACTTTTTTTCTCGTGAGACATGCCTCTGACCGGGAAGCCCCGGGGCTATTCTATTCCCCCAGTTATTCCGTCCCTGGTGATAAGGCTAGCATACGGCTTTGCGGCACTGGATAAAATTTTCAAGATCCGTTAGTTTCATTACCTTGGTTTTTAGATACAACGAGACGATTACGGCGGTCAGAGACAAATCGCGAGACTCTGAGCCGAAGAAGACACAGGAGTTTCTAGAAGTCACAAATAAGCTTTCTCTGTCCGAAGAGCTTGCTAATATTACCAAACAAACTGCTAAAATGGCCACAAAACCAACTGCAAAGAAAGAAATTGAAAACTCACCAGATTTTGTCGATAATCCGGATGTGCCTCCGTTAATTTAGCAATTTCCATTGCTTTGTCAACAGAAAAACTACCAAACTCGGCGAAAATCGCAATCCTGGAAGATTTCGAAAAATCTTTTCAGCTGATGTAGTTGCAAATTATGTAGCATTATCCAATGCAGTTGCTATGATCTTGTTTTGGCCTATGTTCAGGGCTGGATTTATCAATAGGCTAGGCAGGCTGAAGCCTAGAGCCTCGGAGAAATAAGGGGCGTCGTCACGAACAGCGAAGACCTTTTTTCTTTCTTGTAGATCGACCATCAAGATTTTTATGTACACAGAGATTAGTCTGATCATTTATCACTAGTTCCTCATTGATCAAACAGCCTAGGGCCTCTCATTGTCTAAATCCGGTCCTGCATATGTTGACTCAAGATTGTATCCAAACGCTAGGTCAATAAATCGTACTGTTTTGACAAAATTGCGTTGATGAATATCTCCGCAAGCCAAGGTGTGACAGATAAATTTTTATTTAGAGGATTACTTACAGTACTAATATAGTTCTCAGCTCTCTAGTACATTGTCGTTTGACTAAAATTATGAAAAAAAAATTATGCATTGCTTTCTGTATTTATTGAAATAAAGCTTATGTTTTTGTACAACGTAGTGACTTAAAAGGCGTGATTCGGAACACAATTCATGGAATTTTTGCTTACTTTAATTACAAAAATAAGAGCCGGTAATATTTGAAGTTTTCGAGACGTTTAAATTTACGCTTAGATCATAGTCAATCTTATTGATTCTATTTATTCAAATTGAATGAATAAGATTGGCAATGATTTAAGTATAAACCGAAACGTCTCGAAAATTTCAAATATTACTGGCTCTTATTTTTGCAATAAAAGGCGTGGTGATTAAAGGCATTGCTGAGGCGCGAGAGGTCTTTGGTTTGAGTCCCGGGCCCGACAAATTGGATACAATCTTGTCACCGTTGCGACGTTTCTGAGCTGTGTTGCTCAGGCGCTAGGCCACGGAAATGAGCCCCGCCACTCTTTACACGCTTGTCGTAATACCGGGAGTATATATAAAGATTTAATAGTTGTCTTGAGAAGAATTCGCTCACTTGGTAGTTGGTACCACCAGTCTTAATCACTGCAATATTGCGTTTTCTGATAAACCGCATTTAAATCTACCGACAATGTAATGGATTCACTGCATGTGGACATAAAGGGTCAATATTTAATGATCTTGCACATTTCAAAGATCCACAGCAACAGCATGTTTATTTTTTGTCTTCTCGCAAAAATCAAACGCGAAATAGCGCGATTAATCCATGAAACCGGTAGGCTGCGAACAGGCCTTTCGGTCATCGAGTCAAGCACTCACCAGAAAATCAATATATTCATGTTCGAGATTAAATTTAGGGAAGAAGGCAAAAAGTTGGCAGTTGTGAGTGTTATTGCTGACTGACGAGTCTCTTTTGTCAAAGGATATGATAAGTAATTTATAATTAGGGATAAGATGAGATTTGTGTTGAAGGGAAAATTGCATAGATGGGCAAGTACTGTAAATCAAAAACCTTAACTTCGTTAATGCATACTCCGTTGAAAACTTCGTACTTCCGTTAAAGTTATTTTGCTAATTTCAGATCTAATTAACGGAAGTTAAGGAAGTCCGTTAATTAATTAGTCAACAGTCGAAAAGGTGTCAAAAATTAACTTTATTCGACTCTTTTGTTTCACTTTGAGCCTGGTGGTGAAGGGATGTTTTTGGATGTGTAGCGTTTGCGTCTAAGTAGGCCACAATTGCAGATTTGTGACTCCACTCTTAATAAAATTAACGAGAGAATTGCTTTTTAGCGTAACCTAACGGAAGTTACCAAGCGCATTGCATTGAGTGAGTGGACAGTTTATTGGAAGTTGATAAAGTCCGTTAATTTCAAAAAGCAATTTAACGAATTAACTAGTCAATCAAAACATTAGCTTTGTTATGAACGAAAACGTGTCCACCTCTGGAAAATCGTATAAATTTTGAAGATCGGTAGGAATTGAGTTTCTTACCTTGATACCGTGATAAGGATACTTTATACATCTAGTGATCTAGCTGCGCTACCGATTCAAATTTCTTCACCTCTTCGGTCTAAGCTACAAATTCACACCACAAAGAGAGTAATAGCTTAACTACTGAGCAAAAAGCTTTATTGGATAATCACACGTTCGTATATTACACAATGGAAGAATACTAAATAGACCTACAATGCAATCCTGTCATCAGCAACAGCTCGACGTAAATATTTCACGATCAACAATTTCATGCAAGCTTTACATTTAGATGTGGTATAAGAGCATGTAAGAGATAAGTACCCTGTCCACATGTCTAATTTAAGTGGGCCAAAAAGCCCAAGGGCTTTCCGCATCATAGTTAAATTTTTGAATTCATCATAAAAAAGTGATTATGACATCAAATTTTATTTGTGATGCAGAAAACCTGTGAGCTTTTGGCCTCTTAAACTAGGCATGTGGACAGAGTAAAGGCAAATTACACAATTCAACGGCGAAAACCAACGTCGAATTCAATTACAGTACTGTATGATCATGATGTAGAAAAAAAACATTACAATTTAGTGCAATAAAACTGCAGAGGCCTAAAAAAGCTTAAATTTGACTGTTTGATGCAACATGCGGCCATTTTCACAAAAAATTGGCTTGGGCTTTATTAGCTGATTTTACTTAAACGCAATCATACGAAGCAGTCAGTAACAAGAATGATTACAGTTTTAGTTTTGGCTCACAGGTCTAGTAAAACACACCTACAATCTCTTTCATCTGTACTGTACAGTTATGTGTGTATAACATGAAAATTTATCGAAAAGCGTAGAAAAAATATCTTTCGAGGCTTGCAATGAACTTTTATTTTTCCGAAAGCAATGAGCTAACATGAGTTTACAACTCAAAATTAAAATGTTTCTTCTTTGCAAGAGTAGAGGCTTCTTGGATGCTGTTTTTACACCTGAGATGGACTGACAGCATCAGCGTAAGCCGGAGGCTTGGCAGCAGTTGCTTGAACTTGAACTGTTGGGGCAGCAGCTGGGTAATAAGGCTGAGCAACCATTTGGGGATGCATTTGTGGCTGGGCCGCTTGATTAGCTGAAAAACAAAAACCCTTCATTACTCTCGCGGTATTACGTCGAAGCGTGTAACGAGTGGCGCAGTCCATCTCAGCGGCTTAACGCCTGAACAACATATCCCCGAAGAAATGTCACAGCGGTGGCGAGCCGTAGGCGACACTGCGTACGATTTGAAATGTTCAGGAATCGAACCCACGCCCACCAGCGTCGCTAGCGATACCACACCAAAAATTTAAAGATTTAAATAAACATATTTTACACCATGAAGTAATAACTTCATCGGCAACTAGCAAAATGTTAACTTCCGGCTGAAGCGGAGGTATTACTCTCTTTATGAGTCACTGAAGCCTCACTTGTTGGCATATTCCCACCTTTCACCAACGTCACAAAAATTTCATCACGTTCCATTTAGCTATAACCGCTTCACAATCATGTCAACACGTTTTTTAACTTGCTTTAGCTGTTGGGCTTTTCCAGTAGCTGGCAACTAACGGGCGTGAAATTAGAGAAAAGATTTTGTAACGCACTTCGCATTCAATTTTGAGCAAGACTGTTAATTCCAGTGGGAGAAAGCGTAATTTACCGCTATATTCTCGCATTTTAGCGTGCTGCTAGGTCATATTTATTTTAAGAAAATTTTGCGTTGAATTGTTCTGCAGATAACAAAATGGTACGTCAAAATGAACTCGTTATGGCCCGAGGCAGCGAGCGAAACAAAAAGCACCGCTTTAAAAACTAATCTCTTGCAAAGCTATTAGTCAATTTTAAAGCCATACCGCGCACTAAAAGCCGGTAATGCGTACATCAAAAATTTACCCTTATCAATACAATATGGGACGAAATCAGTTCAAGGAGGAAAAAATAAAGACACAGTAATCCCTAAGACTGGACGTTCGACAACATAGATTCAGCTGTTATCATTAGCAGTAGAAGCAAGGCAGTACAAATAAAAGTTTTCTGCCGCTATCATCAAAGTTTTGTACTGATTTGCTTACATTGCTGATGGTGACAGCTGAATCCATATTGCCGAACCGTCACGTTCTAAGAATGACCGTGGCTTTTTTTCTAATCATCCTTATCAATATTCCGAAAGGATAAGCTTAATTCTTAAAAGCCTGAAATCCGCTTTAAAAAGAGCTTGCATTTTATTTACAATGTAGCTAATGCGATCTCTGAAAAGGTGCCTTGTAAGCTTCTGTAGTGTAACAAAATTTAGCATGTAGGCTGAGCGCTGATTCATTTGGACAGAGGTTATCAACCAGAGCCCATTGGCCCCCTAAGGACATTAATCTTGGGACAACGAGCACGAGGTATATTAACGGCATAATCACAAAAGACTAGCAGACGGTTGTAACCACTACAAATGAAATACTGACAGAAAATTAGATCGCTGAGCAGGGGGCCACTGGCGTTGAAGAGTCCATACCAACCATAAAAGGTTGGAAACCACTGCTTTAAAACCTTGAGCGATGGACTAATCTTATATCAATTGAAAATCAAGAAAAAAAAATGGTTTCTGTTTCATAGGCCTCGTCAGCTTGATGATTGCTGACATGTTTAATGGATGTCTTTGGCATGACGCCATAGCAATGACGTTTGCAAATACAGTAACAAAATTCCCAACCATTAATAAAGATATTCGGTATTGTTTTCGGAAATTAGTAGCGTCGCAAATTATAAAAAAACGTGATGTCAGCTATCGATCGGAAAACTGTAATGCAGTAGCTTACTCCCAAACATAGTAAATATCAAAAAAAAACAGAACTTCAAATACTCGCAAGCGAGGCCCATCTACGGGTGTTCGCGCCTGGGCAACACAGCTCTGAAAAATCGTCGCAGCGATGACGAGCCACTGGCAGCACTGTGTCCTAGTTACCCAGCCCGGGAATCGAACCTCAGACTTCCCGCACCGATAGCAATGTCCTAACGACTGAACTAACCGGCCGGTCCATATACGGCATGAAAATCGGGAAAATAAAACCCCAGTAATTCTCGTAACGGAACGTTTCGACGCTGCGATGCCGAGTAAGCCCAGACTTTCCAAACTTTTTCGCTTGCGACCCCTTTTAATCTCCTAAAATTATTCGCGACCCTTCACGGCTAAAATGATAAGCAGTGCGAAATATGCATTTGCGATAATTATTGAAAGATGAAAACTAAAAACAAGTTACCGTTACTCATTTATTTATTTATTTTTGTAGCATATTTATCCTCCTATCACGAGAAAGCAATCGATGCGCTGTACGAGCTCGCTTAGGAGTTGCCAGCCATCTGTCTACCACACCAAGATGGGGGAATCCCGCCAAGTGCCCTTCTCAAAGGCACAACAAGTAAACGTGCCGGCTTGTTCTCCACACTGTCTTTTTAATGCTGAGCGTAAACAGGGAAGCTGTGAATACCAATTTTAAAGTTATTGGTTTGACCCGACTCGGAATCAAACCGAAGTCTACAGCTCCCGAGGCGGACGCTCTTACCATTTGGCCATCTGAGCTGTTGATCCTGCAATGCCCACTAGTTTACACTTAAGTAGCTTATTAGAAACAAAAACAAAAAAGCAAACACATTTAACTGATAGGCATATGGGTGCGATTGCTTTCTCCTACGAACCAAATCCAGCCGCGGATCAAATGCCGGTCTCAAGACCGTTTCAATGTTGCTTATGCCGGAACGATGTTTGGCCGTCGACGTTGAACATGCTGACTCGCACAGACACGTCGAGACAAACGGCCGGAGTGAGGTTACTGCCGAGTCCGATAATGATGGATATTTCGGTTTCAATGCTAGCCATTGATTGACCAGCTATCCATTGTTCAAAATAGTTTTTAGTTTCCGGTGCTGACCTCTTGCCTGCAGAGTTCTACGTGGCGTCGCAAACCGAAGCGATGAAACAAAAAGATGCATCCACCTGTGTCACGTCATACCGAAGTGACCAAACAAAACAGTTTATACATAGAGCTACAGCATTCATTCGCTGCCTCACTATTTCGCACTAGCCTAGAGATAGGCCAGAATCTACAGTCAAGTTGAGAATGATGTTTGCGCAATTGCACCAGTCTAAAAAGCACAACAACATACTACGCAATTGCATAATACGCAATACTTTGCGTAAAATGTGTATACTCCGAGCGATCCCTGAAGTTTGTTACGCGACCTTTCGCGGGGTAGCGACCCCCAGTTTGGGAAGTCCTGGATTAAGCTACTGCCAGGGGCACAACCAGCCAAAAATTAGAGGGGGAGAGCAGGGCCGGACATAGGCTTAGCAGGCTAAAAGCTACTTGGCCTCGGGTGAATAAGGAACTTTGTACCGGTTGCGGAAGACCTATTTTTTTGAAAGGGAAGACATTTATTTAGAAACGAGTCCGATTATCAATCACTTGCGGCAAACACGAAACCAAATCAGCCAAGAGCCTCTCAATGCCCGGCCTGAGGGTAAATTACAGTCGGCCTAATATTACAAATATTACTCTTATTTTAAAAGAATGCTTTACGCATGCTTTAGTTTAGGGTTGTCAAAAAATAGGGGCAGGGCCCGAGCCCTATTCTAGCTATGACACTGACTACTAACAGCTACTGCTGAAAACCCATTGTTTTATTTCGCATTTAGCGTTAAATGACGACTGTACCCGTATGTTTGTGCGCTTATTAAAGCGAAACTTGTCGCGTTTACACGTGCGTAGTTGTGATCGGAAAGTTTGTTTGTTTTATTACGTTCAGATCGCGATCGGCGATTTCTACTACGCGCAACTTCGTGCAAAGTTGTGTGTGTGCGCGCGTGCGATTCGATCTGCGCTACGCAGAAATCGCTCCAGGAGCGATTTGCGATTTCAACTACGCGCGAATGCAGATTGAAATGTATGAGCCTGGCTATTAACGTTCAATCAAACGTAACGATGCAGTTTTACCAACAAGTTGCCAAAGAGATAAGCAGTCAACTTGGTGATTTGAGTTTCGCTGCGCTGCGGCTCAAAAATTGCGATCTGTGTGTAAACGCTATGGGGCGCCGCTTGGAAAATACTATTTGTTTTGTGACCCATGTTTTTTGAGCATATTCAGACTATTATTTGTCCGATATATCTAAGTCGGACCAAAAAACACGCGCAAAATAAGTCGGACAAAATTGGTTTTGCTCAAACGGCGCGCCATGTGCCGTTTGGAAAAAAACGATTTTGTGACCCATGTTTTTAATCTTATTTAAACCATAATTTGTCCGATATATATCGGAAATATCCGACTTATATATCGGACAAATTGTACTCTAAGTCGAACCAAAAAACACGCGCAAAACAGTCAGATTTTTTCGACTTATATATCGGACAAATTCTATGCTAAGTCGGACCAAAAAACACGCGCAAAATAGTCAGATTTTTTCGACTTATATATCGGACAAATTCTATGCTAAGTCGGATCAAAAAACACGCGCAAAATAGTCAGATTTTTCCGACTTAAATATCGGACAAATTCTATGCTAAGTCGGACCAAAAAACATACGCAAAATATTTTTTGTCTCATATAGTTCATAGGAGTTACCTCAGACAAAATCTAGAAGTATCGCGAGAGTTTTGTGATGCACCGCGTAAAAAGAAAAAATTGTGAATCTTGATTTCAGTTTGACTGGACTGTCGAGAAGAGAGCGGAAAATTTTACGTCAAAGACTTGTATGTCGGACACATAGACGCGGGAAGTGGGGTGCCAGGAGGGGCTCAAGCCCCCCCTGAACTTTTTTTAGCCCCCCCTGAACCATTTGAGCCCCCCCTGACAATTAAAAAAATTATGCACTGAGTGCGACGTGATTAATGCTCGCAACGTACATACGTAATGAAGCAAATATTTTTTATAGTGCTTTTAACCAACGAAGAATCACTATTCTTTTAAAAATCAGTCAGTTATTATTCACTTGGTCAACGTAAAATTTGGTAAAATTTTCAATGCTTGAAGTTCATTTTTAACCGTGTTTTATATCAGCGTTTGCAAACCTTTACAGCAGTCATGGACGATGGCCCAGTAAAAGTATAATGGCTGTCAATTCTTGTAGCTGCCAAACACTTTACGCCAAACTACTCTGAATGCTCGAATGAAAGTCGCTACTGATCATGGGAATTACGTAAATCGTAAACGAAAATGCGGTGAAGTGCAAAAAAACGGTCCTCAATCCTTCAGATGTTCCGAATTCCACCAAAATTTTTGTGAAAAGCTAAAAAAAAGGTCTTCATGGCCCGGACGCGTTACATGAACTGGAAATGTTGGTGGCCAACCTGATTTGTGTACATGCCAAATTGACCCGCGATCGACAGCCAAGCATCCAAAGATCGACCGGTACATCGCGATCGACTGGTTGGGCACCCCTAATTAAGCTTATATGAGCTGGTGCAAGTTCTCTTCTGGTTGAGTTTTTTAATGGTTTTGAATTTTTTCTACCAACCCAATGAAGCGGCTAAATCACTACTAAACTGGCACCGATGATCAGTAGGCTACTCGATTTGAGGGGGATGCCATCCCCCTTGAAAACAACACCATCCCCCCCATAAAACATTTTAGCGTAAACCATTCCCTTACAACTATAATGACCATCTCTTTTTAGGTCTGCATGAAAAGTTGTAGCCTACCACCCCCCATAAGTGTTTTCACAACTCGAGCACTGCCGATGATTGTTACTAAAATTGAGCTAGTACGCCTACCTAAATACCTATATCTACACATCTCATTATGTTAAAAAATGGTTCAGTGCTTTATTTTGATTGTGTGTTTTTTGTTATTTTTAAACCTCAATGGGGCATTGTTTGTTGCATGTAACTCTGATCAGCAAAGCAAAAGTTAGATCGGGCAAATTTTGTTTGCCTACTTTTTGGTTTTGTGATTGAGGTATTTGCATTTCACAAATACATGAGTAGTAATTCGAGCATGGTTAGAAAAGCCTAATGGTAGTAAGCAATCTTGTTTTCCATGATAAAAGATTATCCTGAAAAAATTCCGGTCACTTGAGCGGCATGCAATTGATGTCTATCAAAATAGGTCTGCTGAGTGTCCTGCTCTTAAAAACGTGCGTTCGAAAAAAGGGGGGTCTGGGGGGCTTCGCCCCCCAGACGTTGACACGATCTTACTATTTTGAGCCCCCCCTGTCTAAAAAACGTTCCCGCGCCACTGGTCGGACAAATTGTACACTAAAAGAGAGAAGAGAGCAGAAAATTTCACGTCAAAGCGCCCACAACGGTAAACGCGACGCTCGTACAGGCTGCTCAATAAAGCGTGTCATGCTCGCGAAATCGCAGTGGTTGAACTTCATACGGGAAATAGAAGGATATATAAGCTCTATTAACGTGCGTTCATAGTCTAACAAATAATGACAAAGCTTGCTATTATTTCAACAGTAGCGTAGACTACAGACTAGAAACTCTTGGCAAACTTTGTGAAAACAATCTTGAAAACAAAATTATAAATGGCGACACGCTGCATAAACTAAGTATTTTGTTCCGGATACTGAGCACAGAGAGTGCTTACGCTGTTAGCAGTACGTAAACGCTCTATGACAGGGTATCTCATGAAAGTCACGTGACACTTTTAGCTTTTGTCTGAAATAGCTCAAAGGAACCATATCAAACAAAATAAGTCAGACAAAAAGTTTTGTCTGACTTGTTTTTCGCGTCTATTTTGGTCCGATTTAGTGAACAATTTGTCCGACATTCAAGTCGAAAAATTTCACCTTTTTTTGCGCGTGTTTTTTGGTCCGACTTAGAAAACAATTTGTCTGATACATAAGTCGGATATTTCCGATATATATATCGCACAAATAATGGTATAAGTTGAAAAAACAAGGGTCACAAAATCGTTTTTTTCAAACGACGTGTGGCGCGCCGTATGAGCAATAACAATTTTGTCCGACTTATTTCGCGTGTGTATTTTGTTCCCATTTAGAGTACAATTTGTCCAATATATAAGTCGGATATTTCCGATATATATATATATCGGACAAATAATGGTCTAAATATGCTCAAAAAACATGGTTCACAAAACAAATAGTTTTTTTCCAAACGGCGCCCCATAAAACGCGCCTTTATTCGTGTAAGGGCTGTAAGCTTTTTCTCAATACAATAAATGATGTTATGTAGCTAATGGAAAATAAGTCAAAGTATTTAAGTTTGCCCTTGGGCAATTCAAATGATGATAATGAAAGCTTTTTAGCTACTTCATCACAAAACCAATCCCCACAAGTATTTGTACACAACCGGGCTACAAGTAAACATTTTTATCGTGCGCATTTTTCCAAAGTTTTTAATTTATTGAACTCAAAAGTCAACACTAATGCAAAGTGACCTAGCGCTCTTTGAGTCAGCAGCTACTCTGTATATATATCAAATGCAATCGGCTCCAGCCGTGAATCGAACCCGTCACGTAGGATTTGTAATCTGAGCTTGAATATCCAGCCGTCGTTAGATGCATTAGGAAAATCAATAGATCGTACACAATGCGAAACTTCTTATTGGAATTGCATGGGAATGGTAAGGCGGTAATTAATAACCATTCCCATACAATAACCCAAGGGGAAATTTCGCATTGTGTACGATCTATTGATTTTCCTACTGCATCTAACGACGGCTGGATATTCAAGCTCAGGTTACTATTTCAAATAATATGGCAAATTAATGCTTTCTGATGTGAATTTCAAAAGTACTAGCGTTTACGCAATGGAAAAGTGGAAGTTCTTGTTACCAATTCGATTTAAGTTTTGTTCGAAATTACTTCCACTTTTCTCAGAATGAGGTTTAAAACTTCTAGTTTGCTTAAAAAAGGAAACACCGTTCAAATGAAACCAATAGTTGTGCAAATGGACAGTTAATGACGTATTTTTGAAACGCTTTGCGGAGTTATGAGCTGTGAAAGCTCAGTTTACTGCACACAGCACGGTCCTGTTATTTTTCATTTCCTATATCGATCACGGTTTTTTTATCAGCAGTGACGTCAAAAGCTCAAGCACGCTGAAAAGATTTTGATCTAATTTTAGCGCAAAACAAGGTTTCAGCTGAATTCACAGCACAACGCTTGAGCTGCGGGCTAATCGCTATTTGCATACCGCCTTTTCTTTTTATGGTCAAACATGTAAAATGAAAAGATCGGTAAACACATTCCTTATTTTTAGCTTTGAAATTTCTGGTGTTCATGTTGTTTATTGCTTCGTGACCAAACGATAAAACCCCACTGCCGCTACTACAGTATTACAGTACAACTCTTTCTACTGCAGCTTAAGGCTAGCGTTTTCTAATTTCTTCATTTCTACCCTCCCGTCACGATAAAGCGACGTTGGTGCTGTACATAGAACGAATCCAGACTCGCTTAGGAGTTGCCTTTGTTTCCGAGTTTTCCGGTTGAGTTCTGCGTTTGGCTTCTTTATTTTGCTGCTTGTTAGGTTCCACCAAGCAGAGATGATTTATCATGAAGCATTATCCAAGAACGCACGAACGAGACTTGGGTGCAAGTTGAACCATCAACCTTGCGATCATAGCCGTCGTAAAAACGACGCTCCGAACCACTACGCACTATGCAACATTGCCGACCAAGTTTTGCTGCTACTTTGCCCATGCGCCCAATTTTTTTTCCCACTACGCCTGATATCCCAACAATTATTTGTTTTTAAGTACAATGAGGATACTATACACGGCACTTATAATATTACAGTTACACTATCATGTAGTTCATGCCGGTACAAGTTGTACGCAATAGTGCGATCTGCGCCCAAATGGGCAGCATGATCTGCAAGATCCAGATGATAAAAACATAACTAGGCTGCTAGACACCTGCCCAAACATTCAATCCCGTGAAACCGCCGGAGCCCCGACTAGAAAACTACGAAACAGCTAGGGTCTTGCAAAATAACAAACGCATCAATTTGGACCAAAACTTCGAAGGTAGGTTGGGGAAAATGATTAAAAGGATTTTGGAAAACTGGATCATGCATAAAAACAGAAGATTGATTTGAAAGTGGGACGGAAATATAGCTTAAGGAGGGAAAATAAAGGCACAGTAATTCTTAAAACTGGATGTTTCGACAACAAGTATTCAACAGTCATCATCAGCAGTGTAAGCCAGTGGTTCCCAATTCGTTTTAAAGCTCGCACTCCTTCGGCAAGGAAAAATCATTCTCGCACCCCTTGTACAGTCAACTTCACTCACGAGCTGTTTCTGTACGTACAGGCAGTGGCGTAGCGAGAAACTTTAAAAGAGGGGCATAATTTCCACATTTTTTAGGCGTATTTTTTTCGGGGCAGTAGAAATTTGAAGCTGATTGAGAAACAAGAGGCTAGGGGGTCCGGGGGCATGCTTCCCCGGAAAATTTTGGAAAATTTACATGCTGTAATGGCTATTTTAGTGCTTTTTGAGTAATTTTCAAGTAAATTTTGTTTAAACTTTTTGACCTTAATTCTGAGTGCTTCGCCAAATACGATGCATTTTGTTCGCACATTCTTGATCATGCGTGCTTAAGGCGTATGGCTTATTGCTATCAAAAAGGTTTGAAATTATGGAAAATTGTATTACTCATACCAAAAGCATTGTTGAAAATGGCTGGTGGGAGGATGCATGCTCCTCATCCTACCATCCTATCCCCCATGTATCCGCCCCTGGCCATAAGCTACAGAAACCATCAAAAGAGTCTGGCATATTTCAGTCACTTGGCACCATTAATTTTGTTCTTTTTACTAAAAGGCAGAATCAAAGGGGGGGGGCATGGCCCAATCGCACACAGACACATTTCAGACGTCACAAACACACAGCTAGGGAGAATCAACGATACCGTTCATCAGCGGTAAAATTGGCAAGTTCTTCTCGCACCCCCAGAAGTCTCTTCTTACACCACCAAGGGGTGCGAGCACCCCCAAATGGGAACCGCTGGTGCAAGCAATACAGAACAAAACTGACAGAGCTTTCAATAAAAGAAAAAGAGTCCTTTCAGTTTTGTACTGCCTCGCATACACTGATGATGACGAAAGCTGAATCCATGTTGTCAAAGCATCCAGTTTTAAGAACTGCAACCAAAAGAACTGCCACGGTTTCATTTTTCCTCCTTAAGCTATTTTCGTTCCATATTTACAGTAAGCATTAGATCGAGTACTGTATATGCCTATTAATTTGAAAATCAGAGTGTGGACTGCCCAATGACCACTTTGGTAGGCTAACTTCGGTTACCCTTGTTTTAATTATAAAGAACAAATTAGGGAGCGCCCAGGTTCCCAAGTTTGGTAGGCATTTGGTCAAGATAGATATTAATTGGTCAAGATAGATATATTAATTTGAGTAATCACTTACTTTGTACAACAGTAGCCACGGTTGCTGTGTTGGGGGCAACAAAGTAGCCAGTTGCTCGGCGTCTTCTGTAATAAACTATGCATGAAATAATCAAAATCTTGAGAATAATCAGCCCAACAACCAGACCCACAATTGATCCACTTCTGCAATGTACAAGATGGTTTGATGAGCTCATAAAGTTTTCATTAACACACACATACTTCGACTAAATTATTTTAAAATGTAATTAGAGTGATAGTCTCGGCACTTCCAACTTGACTAACCGAGAGCAATTCATTGCTATAGGCCTAATCAGTTCCAGATTAAGTGGAAAGGGTGGCATAGCCCCGAGGGCCTCGGACAGGGACGTACCACGTTTAAAAAGGTCGGTAACTCCCGTCCTCAAAAAATGATCTGCTTCTAACCTGAAAATGAGATCTGCAAAAAGCATACCCTTCCCAAAAATTCATACGGCTCTGGACCAACCCCCGAATTGGTAAATTGAAACACAATAAAATTTACATAATATCACAGGCTGTCATGCACCACGGAATTTCTTATTCAAATAAAACGATCAATTCACCGAATTGTTCAATATTTAACCGAAACTGGAAAGAATGAACCAGGGGGTGGCGCAGGGGTTAAAGATATCGCCATTGGTGCAAAGGGACATGGGTACAATCTTGAAAGGGACATAGAAAGGGACATGAGTACAATATAAAGATGGACTAACAGGGGCAGATTTGCGGTTATGTTCTTAATGAGACTATTTGAAGATCGAAAAAGCATTGGGCGTGATTCTTCGTATTAGACTATCAGGTTAACAGAAACTTTATACGCCATTTTCGCCTTAGCCCAATATGAACTGTTTACCCTCAAAAAATTAAAATCATATAACCGGCGTTCATGCATACCACAAAGACATAAAATGGGCATACGTTATAACCGCTCGGCCGCATGCTCTGATTTGCTACCGTTCTCAATATTGAGCAAACACCTCTCAAAAACGTATCTAACAGATACGAGAAAAAAAATCGGTTTAAATTTCGATTATAACTTTAGTATCAGGAACTACAACAAGAATTACAATTTTAGGAAAAACTGTTTGTCGGAACTGTTTTGCTTCTCGACTCAGATCGTGCTTAAACTTTCCTAGGACATTCCAAACACTTGGCCCAAATTGACGCGCTTGCTCACTTACCCAAAAGTACTTGTAGAATACGAGTCATAACAGCAGTATCCCCCGCTGCAACAATATTCATCATAACCACAATCCGAGTTGTAGTAACACATTTTGGATCGTGATTTTAGTTTTTTGTCACAATCTACAAAAACAACCTGAAGAAGCATAGTGGTTAAAGACATCTCCATTGGCGCGAGAGGTCCTGGGTTAGATTCCCGGGATGGTCAAATCGGATACAGAGTCGCCAACGGCTCGTCGGTCGTCACCGCTGCGACGTTTTTTCGAAACTTGGTTGCCCAGGCGCTAAGCCAGGAGACGGGCCCCGCCACTCGTCATACGCTTCGGAGTAATACCGCGAGTATAATTGACTAAACATTTGATTTTTAGTTAATTAGTTACAATGCTTAAACAGTTCGTGTATTAAGTTATTCCTCACTTTTTTATTGAAGTTTGATATTCATGGGCTAGCCCTGGTGCGGCGCTTCGCCTGAACCTTACTCTTGTGGGACCCGGTTCTGTCCTCGCCTTAAAAAATTCTTGGTGTCGAGTTAAGGCAAATAGGCGTCATACTTGCTGAAAACAACGTCTTCACAACTTGACACAGTGAGTTTACTGTTTAAAATATTAAGGGTCTTTCTTTTTATAGAGTAAATACCTAGATTATGGTAAGACTGGACTGAGCATCGAACTCACATTCTCTTTTTCAAAATTCAACGATAATGTAAACGCTTCAAAGGCTATCGCTAATTAACTGGTGCCAATCTTACAATGCTTTACAAGCTGACAAGGGACAGTTTTTTCTAATATTCTGTTCATGTCGCAGTAGGCCAGTCTAATCTGTTACAACAATCTTACGGCATCAGCCATATTTAGACTAATAGCTCCTACGCGGATAAAACTGCACATTACAGATTTGAGTCATTTGATTTAATAAACAATTAATAGCGGTAAACAATCACAGTCTGATTATTCTTCTATATCAGTATATCCTGAATCTGACGACGGCGTTGTTACCGCCCACAGCTGAACGTCTTTCTAACCTCTTTGCTTTGATGCTGATAGTGCAGAGCTGCAAGGTTTTACCAGTTTCCAGGGACAAATTTTGCTATTGAATAGGCAAAGACGATGAAGTTGCATCAACTCAACTCGTTTATTCGTCAATAAAATCAACACCACAAACAACAACAAAGCCAATACAATCGTAGTATTTAACAACACTGAATAATTATAGGCCTACTCCTCAATTTAATACTTATTTATTGGTGCATCGCCCTAAAGCTGCTTCTGCTTTATTGCAATTAAGTAGCGTTTCCATTATGCAAATGCTTAAGTTCAGTAACCGTGATACCAACTGCGCTGAATACGGTAAACACAATAGTTAGTTCCTAAAATATGATTCGAATCAATGCACGAAGCCACTAGCAGCGCAAACTTTCTCCTTTCAACACGCAAGCTTCGACTTGACATTTTGATTAGGAGAGATTTTCTTTTTACGTATTTACGCTTCAGTTGGCACGACAAATTTCCCAAATAGAAAGACGTGTTTCCAAAATTCGAAAACAATATTAGCCTGTATGGGACAAAATAGCTTCAAAAGGAAAAATATAGCTTAAAAAAGAATCATTACGGTTTTATTTTCTCTTTTTAAGCTGTTTCCAATGCGTAAGAATAATTTTTTTTAATTGTTGGGTTTGGTTGACTCAAAAATTAGCAATTTAGATCAAATTCTTGTAAATTAATTTGCAAATTCCTTTTCAGTGACAATTTGCATGCCCATTCAAAAGTACTTTTCGATAAACACAAGCTCCACTGTTCACTTCAGTAACACTTTACAACAAGGGCTATTCCAGTAGCGGTTCGTGGCCAAAAAAACAAGAGGTGCTGCCAGCGCCAAATTTTGACAAGGCTGCTTAACTGTGGTAATCCCAACGCCTATTACAGAAACTCTCTGATACATACCAATTTACAGGAATGATTTCATACTAAAACCATAGAAAGAGTTACCAAGCTAGTAATACCTTAATACTGATGTTGAAGTATGGCTGCGATAGGTAACACAAAACATAGAACAGTACCAGTACATTTGGTAAAAACAATACAAATTTTCTCACTTGTTTTTTAAATTACAATGCACACTACATACATGTGGGCAGTGCCGAAACTAGCGCCCCCCGAACCCCCCAACCGGGGGGGGCCAAAAAGGGGACCCCGCAAATAGTCAGTACGTAGTACTATTTACTCAACGTTTGATAAAGGTGCCTTAAGTAGGCCTATTCTAAGATTCAATATATTTTTTTTCTTAACTCGCGCGATGTGGGGCCCCCATACCATATTTATACTTTTGGCCATGGGGGACCCCTGCAAATTTTTCGAAAAATAGCAGTCGCAAAACTAGCAAACAAACGTTTAGTAGCATACCAAGGGCTCCTCATCCTCAAGTGAAAGGCGCAAAAATAAGCCTTGAAAACGTTTTTTCTTCGCATAGATAGCGAAATGTTAGAGAAGGGTTTGCTTGCAGCATTATTTTAGTGGGTTTGGAAAGGACCTAGTAAAACAGATGTCTAAACCTTGTTAAAACTGAGGAATTTTAAAGGCTCAAAACGCACAAAAAGCCTCCAAAATAAGGTCAAATTCCGCAAAATTTTCTGGGGGGGCATGCCCCCAGACCCCCCAGCTTGGCATCGCCCCTTCGGGGCTCGTTCTTTTGTATCACCATTCAAGAAAAAAATTTTAGGGGGCCCCGAAAGATGATTTCGGGGGCGGGGCCGCATTGCCTAGTTTCGCCCCTGCATGTGGGTAGATTGAGGGCAATTACCACCAGTTCAAGTTTTTTTAAAAACATTTTAGAGACCTGGCATGGATCTCTAAATATATAATATAATATACATAAACCAGCTACCGAAAATCAGGAAAAATTGTAGAGGAAAATAGTTTTATAAAATGCCTCTAAAATCTTCCCTAAAAAACCTGCCAAACCTACACTTGCTCGAGCAAACCATAGCATCCTTGATCCAGTTACCTCTACATGTTTCTGCAACTGTCAACCAACTTTAGCCTAATCTTATCACAAGAGTATCAACTGTCTGGCAGTGGTCTAAAATGTCTAGGCTACTCATACTAGTACCAGTAGCAGGAGTAGCCTACCATTACTGATTAGCCTACGGTTAGGCTACTGATATCTGTCTGCCTAGTATAAAATAGGAAGCCTGCCCAGTCTAAATCTGCATCAAGTATCAACTTTTAAACCTGGTAAAACAGACGGCCGAGTGGTATGGAGCGTCTGTCTCTTGAGCTGTAGACTCGGGTTTGATTCCGAGTCGGGTCAAACCAATGACTTTAACATTGGTATTCACAGCTTCCCTGCTTGACGTTCAGCATTAAAGGGAGAGTGAGGAGAACAAGCCGGCAAGTTTACTTGTTGTGCCGTTGGGAAAGCCACTAAGCGGGATTCCCCCATCTTGGTGTGGTAGACAGATGGCTGGCAACTCCTAAGCGAGCTCGTATAGCGCTTTGATCGCTTTCTCGTGATAGGAGGATAAATATGCTACTAAATAAAATAAATATTATAGAGCTCTTACACGAACTAACTTGATCGGATGTAGCAACCTAGCAGGGCCAAAAACCAGTCCCGTTATGCCATTAGCCTGAGCTAGTCGGAACTTCCTCTGATCTGCCAACAGAGCAGCTCCTACAAAAATTCAACGGCTAGTCCAAAAACGTCATCAATAGCCTTTGTCGCGTCACGCTTTGGCTCATTTGCATACAAAAAAACTTGAGCTGCAGACAAAACAGAGATACCATTTAAAAATTTATATTCATATACGATGAAAACATGGAAAGAAATAAGAAGTTTAAAGAATTTGGCAAAAGAACTTCAAAAGGTAATGAAAAAAATTAAGTGCGAAAAAATAAGTTAGGGGGTGCTGCAGCTCTTATGTACGAGCCGCCACTGGGCTATACTCTTCAGCATACAACACTATTGCTTACTCTACGCACACTAAATCTACACTTGAATAACTACGCTCGAAACTTTACGCTTATTTATACTCTAAATTTAAGTTCAAGAACGTTCTACAACATTCTTAAAAAGAAACAAGAAGAAAAATCATTTGTCATGCAAAAATTCATACCAAACTATAGTAAATACAATTGTGACGTCGCAAGCACAAATTTTGACCCACTGAAATTACGTAATGGAGAGATCCAGTGCCGGCGCCAAGGAGGGGCCAGGGGGCCTCGCCCCCCAATCGACATGCTTGGCCCCCCCAATCAACAAGCTTACTCTTTTGAAAACAGTGGCTTTGTGCTTAATTTCACATTTTGGCCCCCCCTGATAAACGCTTGGCCTCCCTAAGTCGACTGCTCTGGCGCCGGCTTTGGAGAGATCTGTCCAGAATATTCACGAAAAAAATGCGTCAGTAGAAAATTATGACTTTATAATGCAACCTTACGAAACAATCCCACGAATAAAACTTCGGAAAACAACGCATCGGTCTAGAATCTTCTACAGTAGACAAAGCATTTAAAACAAAAACATATTAAACAGATATATCGTTACACCCCTTTCTTGTTAAGAATATTACCCAACGGAAAATTAATAAAAAACGATATCACTTATTCACATAATTACCTCTCACAACAAATTTCAAAACACGGCACAAATTAACAATTTTCAGAATCAACCACTAAGCGGTTTAAATAGTCCGCTGCAACATTGTCTTTGCCAGGAATGTCCTTCACGGTACAGTCGTACTCCTGTAGTACCAATGCCCATCGCATAATTCAATCGTTTCGAAACATGGCATTCTTTAGAAAAGTGAGGGGTAGATGGTCAGCCTGTAAAACGAATGGCTTACCGGCCAGCTACTGACGAAATTTCGATACTCCCCACACAATAGCCAAACACTCCTTTTCGATGATGGAATACTTCCGCTCTGCAGATGTCAGCTTCTTGCTTCCGTACGCGATTGGAAAAAATCTTCCTTCGTATTCCTGCATAAGCGCAGCCCCAAGTCCACAGTTCGACGTATCGGTACGCAAAATAAAAGTCTTGTTGTGATCTGGCAGACGCAGAATGGGCCTACGCTCCTGGCTTTCGCGTAGGGTCACAAATGCCTTTTCTTGAGCATCTTCCCATCTCACACTTCCCGGCAGTCCCTTTTTTGTCAAGTCACTTAGTGGCGCTGCAACTGCGGCGAATGATGGCATGTGGTCGCGGTAGTAGTTGGCAAGACCCACGAACGATCGAACCTCCTTTTTTTGTTGTGGGTCTCTTCGCACTGCGCATCTTCTCCAAGTTCTCCTCGTTGATGGAAATGCAATTTTCTCCGATGAAATGTCCTACAAACTCGACAGATGTCGAGCCAACCACGCACTTAGTAGATCGAATAACTAAGCCTGCTTGTCTTAGTTTTTCCAAAAGTTTATCAAGCACCTGCAGAGTGCAGATGAGTAGCCCAGTCCTTTGTGTAAGACAGTCAGATCATCTATATAGCACTCGACATTGTCCATGTCTTGAAGTAGCTACCTCATGCCACAAACCAACGTTGCTCCGGAGTTCTTCATTTCAAACGACATACGCAGGAACTCATAACAGCCATTCGGGGTCGCGAACGCGGTCTTGTGTATATCCTCCATAGCAACCGGTATTTGCCAGTATCCTTTACTCAGATCTATTGTCGAATAATATTGGCACTTTCCTAACTTCCCAAACAAATCCTCCGCCGTGGTAGTCATTGGCGCTGGATCTGCGACCGTAACTAGGTTGAGCTTTCGATAGTCGACGCACATCCTGTTATAGAACCATCTTTCTTCTTGACAACCAGCGGAGAAGCATAGGGCGAGCTTGATTCCCTCACGATTCCGGTATCCATCATGTTCTTTATCTCCTCCCGAATCTCACCTCTCTTGGCTTAAGGCAAAGGATAAGGCTTGCACTTAATCGGGCGATCGTCAGTAAGATCAATCTTATGCTCAATCACGATGGCCTTTCCAGGGATTTCCGTAAAGATTTCCTCATATCTTCTTAGAACTTCCATAACTTCGTTCCGCTGTTTACCATTTGACTCTGCCCCAACGCACACATCTTGGGTGCTTTCCTTCGATTGGAACGTCACCAGCCCCAGCAAGTTCTCCTCATTAACACTGACCTCCTCAGCAAAATCCCTCTTTACTCCTACCAAATTTGTCCCTACTTGCCCAACTGCAGCCGCCTGAGGATGGCCCTCCTGGACACATCCGCAGCCCACCTGGGTTTCCCCCGAGGCTTCCCTGGGATATCCCTCCGCCCAGGCGCTGCAGTCTCTTTAATCCTACCTCTCTCCACGTAAAGCTTCAACATGTTGATGAGGTAACGTCTTCACCTTCTTGTTGACTTCGACCTGGTAATTGTTTCCCTATTTCGTTCCCTAGATCTCAAACGGACCTTTCCATCGCATAAGAAGCTTGTTTTGGTCAGAGGGAAGTAACACTAAGACTTTATCTCCCACCTGGAAACTCCGTTTCCTTGCTTTCCGATTGTACAAGTTTTTGTTTCTTCGTTGGTTCTTTTCTAGTTCGGCTTGAGCCAACTTCATTGTCTTGTCCAACCTTTTCCGCAGTTCGAGGACATACTGGTGACTTGTTGTAACTTCCGGAACCTCTTCTTCCTCAGATCATAACTCCTTCAAAATATGGACAGTGCCTCGTACCGTCCTTCCATACAGTAGCTCAAAAGGTGAGAACCCTGTGGCTTCTTGCTGTGCCTCTCTATAAGCGAACAAGAGGGGATTGATGAAACGGTGCCACTGACGTGGTTGCTCGTGGCATAACCTCCTCAACATTCGTTTCAAGGTTTCATTAAATTTATCCACTAATCCGTTGCAAGCGGGATGGTAAGGGGAAGTCGTAAGTTTCCTGATGGACAGTAACCTAGATACCTCCTTCATGCAGTCCAATGTAAACTGGGTTCCAAGGTCGTTCAGAACTTCCTCCGGTACTCCAACCCGACTGTGCATGTCTTACAACGATTCTGCTACCGTCTCAGTTTCTATGTTCTTCAGCGGAACAGCTTTTGGGTACCTTGTCGCATAGTCCACTAAGGTCAGAATGCACCTGTGCCCTTTGTCGCTAGCCGGCGCTACAGGTCCCACTAGATCTATTGCCACTCTCTTGAAAGGTTGATCAATTAATGGCATGTCCCAAAAAGTGCCCGTGGCACTGAGCATCTGGCGACAGTCTTCTGGCAAACATCACAAGACCAATAGAAACTGGTAACATCCTCGTGCAAACCTGGCCAAAAAAAATTGGTCGGAATTCGATCCTCCGTCTTCTTCACCCCCAAGTGTCCCCCAAAAAGAGAGTCATGAGCCACTCCCATTACTCTTTCTCTTAAAGATTTCGGAACCAAGATCTGCTTACGGGGTCTCCGACGCCATCCTTCCTTTGACGTATCCGGTACCAAATTCCTCCTCGCTTCTCATATGAGACCACATATCCCTTCCTGGCCTCAGTTCCTTTCAATTGTTTTATCTTCTGCAAGGTGGGGTCTTCCTTCTGCATCTTGATAAGATCTTTCTTGTTAATCGACATCTTATCTGTCACTTCTTTCATCTCAAGTGGTTTTGGGTTCTTGCCACTCAATGCTTGCGCTTTTGTAGCCACCGCCGTCACCACTACCCATTCTGGATTTGGATCGTCTGATCTTCTAGTTCCAGGCACGTTCCCAATGATTAAGTCAAAGAGGGGGCCCTGCAAGCACAAGACTTTAACAGTTCCAACTTAGAATGGTATGTCCACTTCTACTTTAGCCATGGGAGCTCGCTTAATTGTGCGATCCATCGTCATGATATGTCCCATCTCTCCGGTAAAATTCGTTTCATCCACCAACTTTCTTCCAATAATTAGCCAACTCCACTGCATCCAGCATCTCACAACACCTCCACTTTCTTACCTCCGACCTTGCCCGACCACACAGGTAGGCCTAAGTTGTGTTTAATTTCCGCCATACACGCACCATTAAGCAGCTTGATCTATTCTTCAGACTTTAGTTCTAGCGTCTCCATACCCAATCTGGCTTCTGTTTCGTCACTTCTTTGTGGCAGTTGCATCGCGCATGCAACTCGTTGAGCTTGGGTCAGATTCCCCCCTGGAACACCCCACCCCTACTCTGGATCCAAGTTGAGAGCACTGTAATGCTGTTTTACACTCATGAGCTTCATGTCCCATTGCCCTACATTTAAAGCAATAAGACCGGCGGCCATGGCCAAACGGCTCATTCCGTGACGTTGATGCTTTGCTTGGGCGCTCCACTGCTCTATGGCCTCTCCCATCACACACGTAACACCTCATTGCGTCTTTATGAGTTCTAGGTAAACTTGGTCTTCACATCCTGCTTTGTCACCGGCGCTTTCGTAGACAACTTCTTCCCGTGGGCATTTAGGTACTGCTCCGGCCGCCAGCTTTGCCAACTCCTCTAAATCCTTCGGACTCCTCTCCTTCAAGAACACCGACACATCCTCAGAGCAGGAGTTTGTAAACTGCTCCCTCACCATCAACTAACCCTAACCCTAATTTAAAGTTCTCTGTCGTTCTTTGTTACGGTATGATTCCAAGTCCTTTGTTGTCCTTTGCGGTGTTTAGTAGGACCTTTCTTCGTTTGTTCTTCACAAACAAGTCGCGTCGGTACCAATACCGGTATGCAGAGATGGGCGCGATACTCAATTTTTGAGTTAATCGATGTCGATACACGATACTTAAAAATAGAGCTAATCGATACCGATACACGATAGTTTGTAGTGGTGTTAAACCGATATCGATACTCGTATCGCCGATACAAGTATCTCGATACAATATCAGGAAAAAAATCAATTAAAAAAATTGGTTTACAAATGAATTAAAAAAACTGCTACAAGTTTGCAATCTGCGGAAACGTAAAAATATCACGTATTTTTTATTTTATTTTGTTGCATATTTATCCTCCTATCACGAGAAAGCGATCAATGCGCTATGCGAGCTCTCTTAGGAGTTGCCAGCCATCTGTCTACCACACCAAGATGGGGGAATCCCGCTTGGTGCCTTTCCCAACGGCACATCAAGTAAACTTGCCGGCTTGTTCTCCTCACTCTCCCTTTAATGCTGAGCGACAAGCAGGGAAGCTGTGAATACCAATGTTAAAGTCATTGGTTTGACCCGACTCGGAATCAAAACCCAATCTACAGCTCCCGAAGCGGACGCTTCTACCACTCGGCCATCTGAGCTGTTAATTGGGACACGTTATAATTTCACCATTAACGTCGTTCAATGGCGTTACGAAACAGTGGCAAATAGGCTGGTGATAAGAGAAATTTGCGGACAGTACGTCGCTATGAATCAATGAGGGAATTTTGCTTCATTTCATTATCTTTAGAAACGGTAAATGAACGCGCAGTCAACAGACGCTACACCTGGTAAGATTGATCGGGCTCAAAAACGGTATCGAGGTACTTGTATCGGCGATGCACAAAAACATGCTTAATCGATACCGATACGCGATACTGTAGTGAAACACTTAATCGATACCAATATCGATACAAAAATATCGCGCGATACGTATCACCAATACAAATATCTCGATACTGTCCATCTCTGCCGGTATGTACCGGTACAAGTTACCATTACCGTACTCAGTACTCGAGGACAGTTGCGATTGAGCAGTTCTTTTTCTGTTCCCTATCTGTTTCACCTACCGGTACTTATTTTTAGAATTAGGTGGTGATGCTGGATATAGCTTCATTTCATTTATTTGTTTGTCGCTTGTGCATTTGTACGAATACAATACATAGGGTCCTGCTAAACACCGGAAAGGACTGAAACACCGCAAAGGACGACAAAGGACCTCAAATTGATGTACTTAAACACCGCAATTTACGACAAAGGACCCTGAAACCTCAACCCTAATCTAACCCTAAGTTAAAGTTCTTTGTCGTTCTTTGCTATGATATGATTCCAAGCCCTTTGTTGTTCTTTGCGGTGTTTAGTAGGACCGCAATACATTGGCCTGAAACAAAAAGGAGTAGACTAATGAGCAAAAAAAAAAAAAAAAAAAAAAACCAAAGCACTTGCAAGCATGCAGTGAATGTGAAGTGACCCAGGACCTGTAGAGTCTTCGAGTCAAACATCCACTAAGGATATAATAGAAAAAAGAAAAAGACTAACAAACCAACTAAGCTAAATTTTTCAGCATAACCAACTGATTAAGGCCAAATATATTTTGCGAATTCCCGTTAACCATTTTGCATTTAAATATAAAAGCTTCTTCGATCTCCGAAAAACGATGCAAAAACAGAAAAACCGTTTTTTAGTTCCTCTAGTGCAAAAGGCATAGTTCCGTAGCTGGAAAACGGTTCCCAAAGTTTGAAAATCGAAGTAGGGGAGCCGAATTCCGGTGAAACAGGTGAAATAGACACTTTTTCAGAATCAGAAATTACCGGAATTTTTTGTCGCCAAGACAAAAACGGCATGTAACACACACACTCATAAAAAAATAAAATAAAAGAGCACAACATTGGAGAACTTTTTGCGACAGGTAGATCGCGAAACACCTCTCGGTCGGTCATCGAGTCAAGCAGCCACCCTAGATCTAAAAATCAAATCAAACACTGAACTTAAAAATAAATGAATTTTATTGTTATAAGCTTTATTACTGTGTGACAATTTGAAAAGGAATAATATACAGCAACAAACGATAGGATGTAGCTAGGTGTTGTTTGTATTTAGTTTTAAATGCTGTGAAGGAAGGGGATTTAATTTTATGTGGAATACAGTTCCAAATTTTGACGCCCTGATACTTTACGCAGCGTTGCATTTTCGAAGAAGTGTAGGATGGGATGTGTAGAATCATCTCACGATTATTAGTGAATCTGGTGATTCGATTTGAAACATTAGTGTTTTTAACAAGTAATTCTGTAAGAAGAATAGGAAGATCGTTGTGAAAATAGCGATATACTAGTTTAGCAGTTTCGTGTTTAAATAAGTCTGGTAATTTTAAAATATTCAATTTTGAGTAAATTAAGTTGGGACTGTCTCGTAAGTTACCATCACCAATAAGTTTGACAGCTCGATTTCGAAGAGCACCAAGCTTTGCTAGGTATGTTTTATAAGTGGATCCCCAAATAGAGAGTCCATATAAGGGATAGGGATGTAATAAGGAGTGGTAGGCTATAATTTGAGTAGAGCGTCAGCAGGAAACATGTTTTAGTTTGCTAATAATTCCAACTGCTCTAGAAATTTTGTTTTCAATTAATTGTCTATGTGCACAAAAATTAAATTTGGAATCTAGAATTACTCCGAGATATTTGAATTCGTCGACTATTTTGATAGGTACCTCGTCATACAGCCTATAATAGCGGAGTAGTAGTGTACGGTATGTGCTGCATTGCTTTGGGGAGATTATCATCGCACTGGATAGGGTTAACCGACAATTCATTTGCTTCACACCAGTGACATAAATTAATTAACTCGTTGTTCATGTTTTCAAACAAGGAGTTCAAGTTAGAGTCAGCGAGCAATAAACAAGTGTCATCAGTGAACAACCTGGGTACGCAGCGGACAGAACTCGGTAGGTCATTAACGTAAATCAAAAAGAGCAATGGGCTGATTTTTGAGCCTTGAACTACGCCATAATTGATCAATTTCAAAGTAGACTTACATCCGTTTAAACAGACGTATTGTTTTCTATTGAGGAAGGATTCGATTAGTTTATCAGTTGGTCCACAAATACTGGGGATGTGCCGGATAGCCGGATACCGGATATCCGGCAAATCAAACTTACCGGATATCCGGTGCGTCACTCTCCGGCCGGAAACCAGATAGTAGCTCTAAGCAAAAATTAATATTTTGACGTTTTTTGTCCACGTCTCCACGCTATCATTTTGCTCGACTAGCGAGCCATGAAACTATTGCATGAGGTCATGTGACACACATGAAACTTTCAAAAGCGTTGAGTCATTAAGAATGGACTTCATTACCTTAAGTTGGCCGAATCGGCCACGCGGTCGAGCGGCAGGAGCTCAGTCGATATAATGACCCTCTTACTGATCGCTTTTGATTCAACTACGATCCACGACACTACGTTTGTGTATCAACACGTTTTCAACGCTGGGCTTTATTTTCAAGTAAGAAGAATCTAATTAAAAGTATGGATTTTGGTGAAGAGTGTGCCGAAAATCGGACGCCAAGTCGGTCAGCCATCATAGGCGTCTAATCGACGGGAGCAGGAACAGTGCTTCCTCAGGTCTAATACCGAAGGAGGCAACATAATGTACGGCCTCCGGGGTGTTTTCATTATTACATTAAAAGTTGACTGCATCATGCACATTGCAAGGTAGCTAAAACCCTTCCAAAATGTAACAGCGCAAAATCTTAGCATTATTTTCACGAAATTTTGCGCTCATGCTTTATATCAGGGATGGCGAACCACTGACCCACTTGCAGATTTCAGTGATCCACTTGTAGTTTCGAAAACTGTAGGAAAAAACGGTAACGAACATTTACGTAGTGAAGAAAGGTTTATCTGCCTATGCTGTGGCATTGAAGACCTTTTATTTGCTGTTCACACCAAATAGCCTATTCGCGGAAAGCTGGGAATTAATGAAGTGAAGACCTTTTTTTTGCTCTTCGCATAGATTTCGGCGGAAATCAAAACATCGGAAAACGCGAAGACCTTTTTTATTTTTTGCTTTCCTAGTTCAAGCCCCTCATCAATATCATTACATCCGTGACCCACTCTTTTTTTTCGGTCTACGACCTTTATATTTGACCCACCACTTAAAAAGGTTCGCCATCCTTGCTATATATAAAGCGAGAGGAAAACTATATCAAGCGTGTGGCCTGCGTCAGCGGCGTGATTTTACGAGTAAAGCAATCGAGATTACCACACATTGTGTTGATTTTTGCGGTTTTGCGCTTGTGAGCAGTTTGTGATACCCATCGAAAGCAAACTTCAAAAAAGTTCAAATTGTCATTATATTCGCGGTTATACGTCGAAGCATGTAACGAGTGGCGGAGCCGATCTCTGCGCAAGTGCAACACAATTTCGAACTCCGAAAAAAAAACAAAAACGTCGCAACAGTGGCGACTGGCGAGCCTCCCACACCGATAGCGATGTCTTTAACCACTACGCTAAACGGTCAGTGAAAGGCAAGTTTGAACTTGAATTTTCACTTGCTTTGCGCTATTATCAGAGCTACTAAAAAACGCAAGGTTTATAGTTTATAGATACCATAAAACTACTGCAAAAAATCGATCCTGCGGTAAATCTGCAATGATGGGTAAATTACGTCAAACTTTTGACCCAAACAGTCGATTGATAACCTAAGGACGTTGAATTAAAGACTACAACTTACTTGGTGTTGGAAAACCGCACAACATCTATAGAAGCAGAAGCACATTCATTACAATGCTACTGGTACCTTGAAACGTCATTTTTTTTAACGTAGAAAACAAAGTTTCTATAAAAATTCTCTCCCTTTGCCGTTTGCCTTCGAGAAAACATTGGCACGTATGTCGGCTGCGCATTGCGTTAGTTTTTTTTTTCATTGCGCACAAAAAACGAACGTGCAAGTTATAGGAAAGAAGACAGGCTTTTAGACGTAAATTATTTGCATGGTCTTCACGGCAGACAACGGTGGTGATCATCGAAATTATAGCCTACCGTCTCGGTTTGAAGCCGATTGATTACTGCTACACCATTAAAGTGGCTTTCCTGGTGACAAAACTCGCCACGCCGAAAAAAAAAACTTGTGAACTAAATATAAATCCACCTGATATAAAAAATTACCAACGCAGTCTAAGGTTTGGACTCGGTTCTACTTTTTGTGGAGAGTCCAAACAAAATTAAAGTTTTCAAACTTGCACCAAATTTTTTCACATAGATCGAAAAGGTAAATTTTATTTTTACCGAGCCTACTCTGCGCAGTTTTCCTGAACTACAAAAATACCCGGTATCCGGCCGGATACCGGGTACCTCAAAAAGCGCCGGATAGTGCCGGATACCGGATATACATCCAATATCCGGCACATCCCTAAAAAATTCGTACCGGTAATGATCTAATTTAACTAACAAATAGAGTGATTTACTGCAGCCTTTCAAAAGCTTTTTGTAAGTCTAAAAAAATAAGGCATGAGAAATATTTTTTGTGAATGTTGTCAAAAGCATTTGTTACAATATCTAGAATTGCATGTGTGGTAGAGATACCTTTTTGAAAGCCGTACTGCGTTGGAGTTATGACATCATGCTTGTATAAAAATTTCACCAGACGATTATACAAAAGTTGCTCATGAATTTTAGAGAAACAGGATAGAATCGAAATCGGGCGGAAGTTGGAAGGATTATTTACATCGCCTTTCTAGTGCAAAGAAAAAAATTTTAGCCATTTTGCAATTATCAGGAAATATTCCATTCATAAAAGAAAAATCAATAAATACTGTACTCGTAAAAAAGGGGCAACAATATCGCAAGCTATTTTAAGGAAAAATGAAGAGATGTCGTGACCTGCACTGCTTTATTCATGTTGAGAGATTGAATAGATTTCACAATCTCACTAAGACTAGGAGAATCTAGGAATATAGAATAGGAAATGCGATTAGAAAGATAAAATCTGAATTCATAGTTTTCGTGTAAGGTGGCAGAGTTGGATAAATTTTCACCAATGAAGCAGAAAAAATTGTTAAAATAATTTGAGATAAGTGTTTGGTCATGTATGGTGCTACCATGTAGTTTTAACGAAGTTGGTAATGAAGAAGAGCTTGATTTTGAGTGAAGCATTGATCAAATTGTTTCCCAAGTTTTACAAGGATCATTTTTGTGCTTTTTGAATTCAGATTTAAAATGCAATTTTTTGGAAAGTGTTTAAATTTTTGTTCGTCGGTTAGAATGTTTTTTGAAAAATGATTTTTCAATTGAGTTGCCATTAATGAAAAGGGATTTGAACAGGGATTGCTTCTTACCGATGGAAACGCGTATAGCTTTAGTAAGCCAAGGCTTGCTCTTTAGTCTTTTTTGTTTTCGAGACAAAGGCTTAGGCTAAGCATAAAGTATCGGTGGCGGTAGACTAGGTGGAAATGTAGACTGGTAGTAGTGCGTGATAAACAGATAAACTTTCAAATGAATTTTATTTTGGATATTTGATTTTAGTTTGACAATAACCCCTGCACTGCTACAGTGCAAGTGACTTTGCGCTGAATGCGTTATATTTGTTCTTTAAAGGTAAATTTGCAGTCCTACTAAACACCAAAAAGGAGCGACAAAGGACTTACCGGTACTAAACACTGCGAAGTACAACAAAGAACTTCAAATTGATCTACTAAACATCGCAAAGAACGACAAAGGACTTGGAATCAAACCATGACAAAAGACTTTAAATAAGGGTTAGATTAGGGTTAGAATTAAATTAGGCTTAGGCTTGGGGTTATCAAGTCCTTTGTCGTACTTTGCATTGTATAGTAAGTCCTTTGTGGCGCCTTTGTAATGTTTCAGTCCTTTGTGGTGTTTAGTAGGACCCGTAAATTTGTTATCTAAGACAATCCTGAGATACCTAACAGATGATTTTCTTGCAATAAGGCAACCTTCACAGCTTGTTAAAACCAAACTTGGGAGTGTATTTTGTGTTTAGTTTTGTGAATAGTTTGCTTCAGTGTAATCTCACTTTGCTCAATGATTTTGCAGTGCACATTTGTTTTTTTTTTGTTTTCGTTGATAATTTTTGAAGATAGCACATGGTGATTTCAAGGTTTGTGGTTGTAGTTCTGTAGTTGCCTTGGTGAGCTTTGCTCTTGCACTGCATTCCAAGGCACTAGATTGTGTAGTGCATTTTAGACATGTGATGTGTTACTGTGTGTTATATTTTCTATCCGCCAAATAAAACATGTTCTTCACAAGACAGATTAGTATTTAATATTGTACTGTTTTTGGGGGAGGGAAATGACCATCACAGTAGGTTTGGTTGCATTTATAATCAATTTATTGGCTTGCATCCATTGGCGAGCTACCTCTACTTCCTGATTCGTACTTAAAGTTACCGGTAGTTCTTCAGTATGTGCATGATCGGTTAAGCATGCTTAAGTTATCCGCTTCATTTTGCAGATAATTATTTTTATTTATTTGAACAATTACACAATGGTGCTTGGCATCATCAGACCAACGAACATTAACATGTGAAAAAAATGCACAAAAATTAGCCAACAAAAGATTGGCTAAAATAAGGAGTAAACAAACAAACACAAAAAGAAATTAATAAATAAGACAACTTCAGTGTGCTGATCAAATTTATTCAAGCGCATTTTAAATACTTGAAGACTGGTGGCAGATACTAAGTCATGAGGAAGGTTATTCCAAATGCTAACAATACGATTAAAGAAGAAATTACAAAATTGATCACAACTGGCATAACAACTAAAAAGCAATGTTCTTCCTGGCCTACCGGACAGGAAGTCATGACGACTTCCTCTTGTTGGGTCAGAGGCTATAACAGCACTCCAGTAAATCGTACCGTAGAGTAAGACGGCGCTATTTCTGGCTATTAGCCTTCATCAGCCGCCCTCAGGTAAGAAACATTCATCTTCCAGGACGAATGATCTTGGCAGGATCACTCATCCCTTCGTATAAATATTTCTTAAAGAATTTAACCTTTGTGGTACGCAATCCACTCGTGTGGCTACGTCACCATTCCAGTCAAACTCTTTACGTGGCCAGGGTGAAGAGCAAACAACTAAAAAAACCGGTAGGCCAGGAAGGACATTGCTTTTTAGTTGTTTGCTCTTCACCCAGGCCACGTAAAGAGTTTGACTGGAATGGTGACGTAGCCACACAAGTGGATTGCGTACCACAAAGGTTAAATTCTTTAAGAAATATTTATCCGAAGGGATAAGTGATCCTGGCAAGATCATTCGTCCTGGAAGATGAATGTTTCTTACCTGAGGGCGGCTGATGAAGGCTAATAGCCAGAAACAGCGCTGTCTCGCTCTACGAAACTGGCATAACATTTGGAATTTTTTATTTTTTTTTATTATTGGCATATTTACCCTCCAACACCGGCCGTTAGCTCAGTTGCTCAGCGCACGCTATCGGTGCGGGAGGTCTGGGGTTCAATTCCCGGGCCGGTCAAATCGGCACAGTGTCGCCAACGACTCGCCACCGTTGCGACGTTTCTTCGGAGCTGTGTTGCCCAGGCGCTAAGCCGCGGAGATGGGCCCCGCAACTCGTTACACGCTTCGGCGTAATACGGCGAGTATAATGAAGATTTGATTTTTGATTTGATATTTACCCTCCTATCACGAGAAAGCGACAAAGAGCTATACGAGCTCGCTTAGGAGTTTCCAGCCATCTGTCTACCACATTAAGATGGGGGAATTTCGTTAAGTGCCTTTCCCAACGGCACAACAAGTAAACTTGCAAGCTTTCTTCACACTGTCCCTTCAATGCTGAACGTCTAGCACGGAAGCTGTAAATACTAATTTTAAAGTCATTGGTTTGACTCGAAATCGAACCCCAAGTCTCTGAGCACAGATTATACTGATATTATAGTGAATGAGAAACTCGTAAGAGCACAGATTATACTTTCTTTTGGAGTGAGTAAAATAATTATCAAATGCTTTTTGTGTTGGAACTTCTTGTTCAGTTTTGTTTTTCACGTTTTTATCGTTTTTTACCAGTAGGTCCTATGTCATTTTCTGTTTTCAGGAGTAGACCTGTAAACCAAAAATCATTAGGCCTAACAAAAAAATCTCTTGCATTGATTTAAGTGATATGCTACCTAGATACATAATTCCATTGCTGTTAAAGTGCGTAATTTTGTTTCTGGGTTTTCTTGTTATCTGGGTTTTTTGAAGGCATGATCTCACCTCTGGGTTTTAGACTCGTGGACTACCGGTACCAGTACCAAAAATCTCTATCTTTCTATGGGAGCACTGCTGGCAGAGTCAGGGCCTAGGGGTGTTTGATCAAAACATACCCTGTTAGTGTCTACATGTGTAATTTCCGTGGGCTTTTGGCCCATGATTTTTGGCTTTGGTGCTGGGTATGGATCATAATCATTTTTTTGATGCTGCAGCGTCATACTGGTACAGCAGAGGTTGATTTTGATATGAGAAAATTAAGTGTGATGCAGAAACTGGGACCAAGAACCATGGGCCCAAAGTCCACAAAAATTGGACATGTATGGTAGGTAGGGTAATTATAGTAGACAAGAGTGTTACTAGTACTGATTAGTGTCTTTTTTTCTACTGTCGAACACTTGAAAATCTTTTACATAAAGTGCGAAAAGTGGTACCGGTATGACAATAAGTAGTCTATCCTATGCACAACTGCGGTAATTCTGCTAATCTACCACACAGTAGCCTAGTCCAGGCTAGTGTATGGGTGTGCGAAAGACTAGAATAAAAGCATGAATTTTTTGTATAGCTTGCATTTTTATTTGTATAGTTTTTAGATTAGGAAGATCATAAAAGTTCCGTATGGCATAGGCTGGGAAGCCTATTGCAGTAATCTCACCTGGTGTTTGAGTACGACACTGGTAGGCTTTGATTTGTGCCATTTGGTGTCTAAAACGCTTATTGATGCTTTCATTGGACATTGCACTCTGGTTTTATTGATTACCAGTGTATTCATTTTGCAATGGCTCAACAGTTATCAGAAAAAACGAAATTGCTGCAAGATGATCCAAGTATCATTCATTGTACGGTGAAAAACAATCAGCGTAGTTTAAACAAAAGTCGTCCAAAAAGTCATTCGGCTAATGTACAAAATTCTAATCGACCAAAAGAAGCTGCTTCATTTAGGCCAAAATCAGCAAGTTTAGCAACATCTTCATCAAAAACACAAAAAGAAAAGTAAGTTTATTAATACAGCTGAATTACCTCAGTTCTTTAGAACTCATTGTATGAAATTTCTACTAGTTTTGCAAAGCAGATTTGAGTTCAGCTAAAGCTGTAAGTTGATGTATGCGCGTCGTTATCATTTTTTTAACCGATCAGCTGGCCAAGTGGTTTAGAGCGTCTGCTTCTAGATCGGTAAACTTGGGGTTTGATTCCAAGTCGGGTCAAACCAATGACTTTAAAATTGGTATTCACAGCTTCCCTGCTTGACGTTTAGCATGAAAGGAACAGTGTGTCCAGGGAAAGGCGGCAAGTTTACTTGTTGTGCTGTTGGGAAAGGCGCTTAACGAAATTCCCCCATCTTAGTGTGGTAGACAGATGGCCAGCAACTCCTAAGCAAGCTCGTACAGCGCTTCGTCGCTTTCTGGTGATAGGAGGATAAATATGCCAATATATTTTGATTTTTTAGTAGTTTTGCTTTTTCAGTGTTTATTTTTTGTGGTTTGTTCCCTATGAAATTCAGCTTCAATTTGTCAACTATCTAAATTGATTTAGAAAATCTGAGCCAGTCAATATCGATCCTAAGAAAAGCTCGTTTGGAAAAAATAGCAATTATCATGGAGGAGGTAGCCCTCATCATGGACGAGTCTATCGTTATCCATACCAAGGTTATGATTTTTATCATCATCCCCATCCTCATCATTTTGGCAACTCTCAACCACCTAAACCTGCTAATTCATCATCTTCCTCGAGTAAGTTCTTCCAAATTTGTGTTTCAGTTTTCTAGAAACAAATGCTGTTGAATGTAAATCTTTTTTCTTGGCGCTTTTAAATTATTTTTGAAACCAAAATTGGTGCAGTGGCTAAAGACATTACTATTGGTGCGAGAGGTCTGAGTTCAGTTACTGGGCTGTTCAAATTAGGTACTGTGTTGCAAAAAATTCGCCACTGCTGCAACATTTCTCTAGAGCTGTGTTGCCCAAGCGCAAAGTGGCGGAGATGGGCCCCATTACCAGTGACATGCTTCGGTATAATACCACAAGCATAAGGAGGACTTAATTGGAACTTCAATATCAAATTGTATTTTTTGGCGCAGGTTCCAGTTCCAAAAAAGTCATAGTCAATAACCATGTATCTGCTCCAAGTAAATCCACTGCCAAGCCCCAACCTGTAAAGAAGACTGGCACACCTATAGATGGCCTTATGCATGGAAAACTTGCCCCTACTTTCAATAAAGTTAAAACAAATCAACATCTACCATCACAAATAAAATCGAATCCCCTACAAGCTTTGTTAAAAGATAGTCAACTCAAAAATGGTGACCGCACAACTGAAAGCAAGACTACAAGTAATTCTTTTCTTTACTGTTTTATCGACTATTGATTAAGTTTGCTTTTAGAGCTTTTAAGCCAGAAGTGCTGCTACTTGTAGTCGCCCAGCAAAAACTTCAACTTTTACCTGTTTCAAATTGCACCAGAAGGTGCTTCTCACTTATGTGTCTAGTAGTGCATTGCAATCTAACACTGTGTGGCACTGGTGTTATCTTGACGTTTAACTAATCAATCTGTGGTCTTACTTTATGAGGAGATGGAGAACTAGGTTCTTCCGAAATTAAATTAGTTTTTGGCGTTTATTGGGAGTACCACCAGTACTGGGTCTTGCATTCGGTAATTTTAGAACTTGCAATGTATCAGTTTGGGATACTCTCAAGTTTTTTTCAAACTTTCTCATTGACATGATTTTGACTGTATGTCTATGAAAAAAGAGAATTTTAGGTCATCCTCTAATAATCACAAAAATACTAGAGTACTTAGAAAAAAGCTTTGTATGCAATTCATAAAATTTAATGAGTGCATTTTTTGTGTCATAGCTAAAATTGCAGCAACATCTGTCAACACTATTCGAACCCCGAACAACAAGAGCAGGTAATTTACATTGGTGATTGTTAATTAAAGACTTGCGTGTGATGATTCTTCCTGGTATATTGTCAGTAGAAATAGTTTATAGCTATAATAGTGATTCTTGATCTTTTCTGTCCATTGGACCCTTATTCTTATAAATATTGGTTAGGGCAGGGGTGGGTAAACTTTTCACTCGAACTCGCAAAGGGCCACATTCGAAAAAAAATTGAAGCGAAGGACCGCACTGATTAAAAGAGCAAAAAAAGGGTCTACTCTTCCTCAGATGTCCTGCTTTCTACTGAAAATCAGTGACGAGCAAAAAAATTAATGGTAGGAGTTAACATTTCTGTAAGTGCCCACGGACCACATTAAATGGTCTGGCGGGCCGTAGTTTGCCCAGTTGTGGGCTAGGGGACCCCTTGTCTGTGCAACCTGCAAAAGAGATGCATAACGATAGAACAAGACCTGGGACCGCTAGAGTTTTCATTTGATACCCCATTAAGAACCACTTGGTTACAAAGCATGTGGACCGTACGCGTAGAAACTGCTATCTCCTAAACTCACTTTAGTATTTTTATGTTAACATCTCCTTATCTATCTCAATGAATAGGTTTGTTTATTTAATACAATATTTTTACTTATTTCTAAAGCTAATACCTTGGTTAAATTACAGAATAACAAGTGCATCCAGTAATGATCTCAGTTCTTCTGAAAAAAGTGAGAGTATGTTGATTAAGTAGAAAGGAACGTGAAATTATGTGTGTTATTTTGCTGCAGATCAACACGATCAAAGCGTTTCCAGTGCAGCTACTGAGAGGAAAAATAATGCTAAAGCAAAAAGTAATTGCACGTTTTTTTTTTTTTTTTTTTTTTGTAAAATCTATATACTTTTTAAACGTTTCAAGTGTTTCTTGGAAAAACTGCTTGTTTGTCATTGATTTCAAGTTTATCTGAACCATGCTGTAAAGGTACCGTTATATCTGGAAACCTTTAACCTGTGCGCATGCCTAGTATGGGTCAGCCAAAATCTCACGGGTTTTCTGTGCATCACAGTACAATTTTTGATGTCATAATCTAATTTTCAATTTTTATGTAAAAGATTGGTTATGATGCGGAAAGCCTGTAGGGCTTCAGTTCACTTTCGCCGGCATGTGGAGAGAATATACAAGCATCGTGAACATTGTACCTCTGGCCTATTGCATGTCGTCTGACAACAAAATATCGTTTTTCAATATCTTGAAGTGTTTATTGTGGATTTTTTTAGAGAAACAGAATAAACCTAAACCGAAGAAGAATAAATCGGAAAAAGCAGTAAAAGCAAACCAAGATTTAAAACAAGGTTTGCATACTTTTATTAAGTTATTGACTACGGTGATGCCAATGTTCTTACCCATGTACTGTCTAAGAAAAACTATTATGTGCATAAAATCTCCTGTCACTCGAAGGAGAAGTCATATTTCGTTGCTGCTTTTTTCTCATTTTTAGCCCCTGCTGTCAGTGTTTTTGTCATTGTTTCTCCGCTGAAGACTTTTGCTGTTACTGCAGTATTACGTAGCTGTTAGACTTTAGTTGTTGCTCCTCCCTGCTCGGTTTGAAGCAGTGCCACGTGAGAGTTCATATAGGAATTCTTTTCAAGTGCTACAAAGCTGTGGCATTCATTCACTTATTACCTGACTTAATAGGTTAGAATGTCAAGGGTTGCAATCAAAATTTGGCTTTCGGAAAGGTTCGATGAAATCTTTCTTGTCGCGTGTTAAGCCAGTTGGGTTAATAAACGCTCCATATGTCCAACATTTATTCAAAGCTGCTACGGTAAAAGTGCCACAATGCATGTTGCGTAAGATGCAACGGTTCGTTGAGTTAAGGATTATCACCATGAAGTTTTTAACAGCTCATATGGCCGCGTGGTTAAAGCGTTTGCCTCTGCAGCTGCGGACTCGGGTTTGTTCCGAGTCAAACCAATGACTAAAAATTTTTATTCACAGCTTTCTTGTTTGACGCTCAGAATTAGAGGGGCAGTGTGGAGAACAAGCCGGCGAGTTTACTTATGTGCCGTTGGAAAAGGTACTGAATGGGATTTCCCCATGTTAGAGTAGTGCAGATGTGGCCGGTAACTTCTAAGCTAGCTCCTTACCGCGCTTTGATCGCTTTCTCGTGAGAGAAAGATCACTTCCAGCAGGTAAATACCCAATTACACTCAATTTGTTTTTTTTTCAAAGCCTGTGAAACAAAATCAGGAACTTCCTCGGACAACTTAGAAGCAGGCCGAAGAATTCTGAATTTGGTAAATGGAACTTCCAAGATAGCGATGCCTCGAAGTAATAAGGAAAACGACTTAGCTTCTTACAACGCATTAAGCAAAGAAAAGGTTCTACTACCTTCGCCAGTGGCAGAAGCTTCAACCCGAAAAAGTGAAGTCAAGCTTACAAATGAAGCAACAAAAACAGTGGAAAAAGGTGCGTGGGTAACAGAAAATACGTGATTTTACACTTTAATTTTGGCGAAATTTTGATGCTTGACCTGATTAGCGTCGTTGCTTAAGACATCGCTATGGGTGCAGCAGGTCATTGGCTTGATTCCTGACCCCGTCAACTTTACCAGCGGCTCACCACCGTTGCGACGTACCTGTGTTGCCCAGGCGTTAAGCCACGGAGATGGGTCCCGCCACTTGTTACACGCATCGGCGTAATACCCCGCGAGTATATTGAAGGTTTGACTTTTGCTGGACCCATTGTTCATAATTACTTTTTAGACAGTGTGTCGTCCTTTAGTTTCTGTTTTTTTTTTGGTTTTTGAGAAGATTTTTTCGTGTAAGGTTTGCTAAATTATATATACTCAGTTTTTGCTGGTAAATCTAAATAAGGTGGTTATCATATTATGAATAAAGATACTTCGAGCAATAGCCCAGCAATTAATGACAAAGATACCGAGAAAAAAGAAAAAGTTTCTGGAAACACCGAATCAAAAACTTCAATTTCACTCCCTAATTCTGGTAAGTTTCTTGAATGTTTCTCTTGCTGGAAATAGTTGATATTTGTACTTTCGCTGATATTGGTTAGCATTAATGGCCTATTGGAATCAAAAACTTAAAACAGAGTCATTATTCCGTTTTGAAACAATAGCACTCATAAAGTGCTATTTGTAATGACATGTACCAACTTAGAAAAATGCTTCAGAAGATGCAAACTCGTACATGCTTGCGTTGTAAAGCGAATACTCACCAAAAAAAGTCAATTTTGATTATAGTTGCTGCAAGACACCGAAGCATGTAACGAGTGGTGGGGCCCATTTCCGCGGCGTAGCACCTGAGCGGCACAGCTCCAAAGAAACGTTGCAACGATGACGATACTGTGTTCGATTTGCAGGGTCAGAAATTGAACCCAAACCTCCCGTGCCGATAGCAATGTCTTTAACGGTTACGGTAACCAGCCAAGCAGTTTTAATTAGTTGCTGGTTACTTGATTTTATTTTCTCACAGCCAAGGTCAAAGCAACCAAGCAATTGACGGAAGCTGAAAAAAAAGAAGCCGAGCGACTTGAACGACTTGCTCTTGAACAAGCAGCACATAGATTAAAGAAAGATCACATCATTCTGTTGAAGAAGGTTTGTCATGAAGCTAATTTGTGGTTTTATCTCTGGGGCTGAGAGGTGTCCATGGGGGACTGGGGGTGTATTTTGGTTATTTATCTTCTTTTGAACCGCAGTCTTTTGGTTGAATTTCAAATGGCATGATCTAGGCTCAAAATGTTACCTGCGTTGAAACTTTTAAATGTGGTTTCTACTACCAGAATATCTTCGCAAGTAATAATTTTGTAAACCTCCCTAAAATATTTTCTCGGAAAATGTCTGCGGTTATGGTTGGCTTGTGAGAAAATTCAGTCGTGTGCGCAGTGAGTTTATAGCATTGTAGTCTGTTTATTTCAATGAATGACTATTATGTTTTTTTAGGCCCCAAATCAACACCCAAAAGCGAAATTTTTCTGCAAACTTTGTATTTATCACATGGACACCATCGCTCTTGCTCATCGACATATTAAGGAAAAACGACACAAGAAAAATTTCAAAGATCATGAGCAGGTTTGATATGTTGGAATATTTTTTTGCAAGACAGCCAACGTATTACTTGCGTGGTCTCTATCCTGCTTGCATTATTGCTAGTAGCGCCTTGATGCTGTTAAACGTCTCTATTCTGGGTGTTGCAACCATGCCCATTCCTGTTTTTTCCAACTCCTCTCCTACCTGTATGCCATAACATTAATCGTTTGTTGCCTCTTCCCTTTTCTGTAGCACCCTTGTTATGTTTCCTTCATTTTCTCGCTTTCTCTATCGTGTTAACGGTGCGGAAATAAAATACGCTACTACTACTCTCCTGACGCATCCTGATTTTCACTCAGGTTGTTTGTGCTATTTCGAGGATATTTGCAAAAAATGAACTAATTTTTCAGCAATGCATTGAGAGAAACTGTAAGATAGCTTGCGCTTTTCGAGTCCAAATCACCCGAAATTTGTGTCAAATACAATAAGTCGTACCAGTAAATCGACCCGTCATGCACGGTACCGGTGAAGCCATGTTGATGACTAAGACAGCCTTTTTTGACGCTTTCAATTCCCTAAGAGCAGTATTTGCAGAAGCTAAATGTTATATATTAACTGTGTGGCTATGGTAAAAACTGACAACTCGTTTGCAAATGCAAAATGCGCATATCGTAATGTTGAAGTATATAACTAAGGAGTTTACTAAATACCAAAAAAATACAGTTTGCAATACAACAAGTAACATTCTCAGAGGTTTTGTCAACTTAAGCAACATTTTATTGACTTTGGGTGTTCACATACCATTTGATTCCGTTTGTTTACTTTGCTTGTAAAACTTGGCTTTAGCTCAAAGCTGACAGATTGAACTATTGCGGCTAACAGTATTAACATATTGGATAGGGTGATATTATCATTCTCTGCCCACATATCCAATTTCTATGGGCTTTGGGCCCGTGGATCTTGATTTGCATTAGTTTTATTGCTCATTTATCCTCCTATCGCGAGAAAGCGATCAAAGCTCTATAACGAGCTCGCTTAGGAGCTGTCTATCACACCAAGATGAAGGAATCCCGCTTAGTGCCTTTCCCAACTGCGCAACAAGTGAACTTGCCGGCTTGTTCTTCACACTGTCCCTTATTTGATGCTGAACGTCAAGCAAGGAAGCTGCGAATACCAATTTTAAAGTCATTGGTTTGACCCGACTCGGAATCAAACCGAAATCTACAGCTCCAGAGGCGCACGCTCTTGCCATTCGGCTATCTGAGTTGATTCCAATTGCTGCATCATAATCAATTTTTTGATGTCACAGTCACTTCTTTAATTATGACTTCAAAAAATTGATTTTGATGCAGAAACTAGCTCCAAGAACCACTGGCCTGGAAGCACGCGAAAAATGGACATGTGGACACTAGGCAGGGTCTTTTGACTCGTATTGTGACATAAATGTCATTATTATTCATAGCAGTGTTGCTGCATTTTCTACTCGAATGATTTTTTTTGCGAAGCGTGACAACTTATGACCAGATTTCAAACGTACTACTTCTCTTTTTCTCATTTAAAACGTTTTGGCGAAAAATTAGTTCCTTTTTTGCTTAAAAACGTTATTTATTTGACATACCGGGTAGTTTTACACCTAAGTGCATTTTTAGATTTGTTTTGGTCAAAATATGCTGACAATGTTGCATTTAAATTAAAACTTATTTCACACCGATATAGGAGTCCTGCAATGGATGAACAGTAAACCCCAAAATAGCAAATACTCTGTGACGCTTGTGGAAATGGTGTGTTATTCCATATGGGCATTTTCGTTAGACTTATTTTTCACGTTCAATGCTTACCCAATTTTGTTTTATCAAAGTGGAAAAAACTATGTCATAACTTGGCTTTTACCTGTTGAAAGTATTTTTCGCTATTCTGTGTCTACTTGCAACAGCACAGAGGTTTGTTTTTAGTTTTTGTAAGCTGTTTATCGAACTGAACCAGTATGCACAATTTAGCCTATACGGTGCGAAAATAGTGTTAAATAATTTTTGCTCCTGAAAAAGCAATAACTCGGTCAAGAATCAAACCCGTGTCAGTAACTTTTCGGGTGCATGCTGACCCTATCCACATGTCCAAGTTTTAGTGGTTGCAAAAGACCACGAGATTTTTGCATCACAATTAAATTGTTAATGTCATCTTTTGATGTAATTATGTCATGACAAAGTTGATTACGATGCAAAAAGCCCGTGTTTTTTGAAACCATTCAAAGTGAGCATGTGGGAGGATAAATAAGTACTTTTGCGTTGTCAGCGCCATTTCACTTTTTCATCTTGATTTAGGAAGAATTTTTGCGGAATCTTGTTATGCCAAATGATGAAGCGATTAGTGAGATTGAGACTTTGCTCTTGGATAAAGTACTCAAAGACAAGATCTTGGATGACAATGATCTAGCTGAGAGAAAAGCAACTGTTAAAAAACTGGACAATCTTATTCGTTCAAAACTACCCAGTTAGTTGTAGTTCTTTTACTGATAAGTATTTGTGTTTAGTTGCGTATTATTTTCTTATCACGAGAAAGCGATTAAACCGCTATGGCAACGTCGCTGAAGAGTTACCGGCCACCTATCTACCACCTTAAGATAAGGGAATCCCGCTAAGTGCCTTTCCCAACGGCACAACATGTAAACTTGTCTGCTTGTTCTCCTCACTGTCTTTTTGACGCTGAACGTGAAGTAGGGAAGCTATGAATACCAATTTGAAGGTCATTGGTTTGACCCAACTCGAATCAAACCCGAGTCTACAGCTGCAGAGTGCAGAGACCGACGCTCTTACCACTAGTGATTGAAGCATCTATTTTCTTTTGGACAAAAGCAATGATGTAACCGGAAATTCGTAGTTCTTGTCCGTGAATGTTGCGTCATATCTATGTGCTTGTTTGTAATAGAGACCTTTAAACTGTTTTTATCAAATGCGCTGGGGAAAAGACATAAAAACGCACGGTATGATTGCCACCGTGTTGCTGCTGTATTCTATTTTCTGATTGCAACTTTTTGAAATCTAAAAGTTGTTCGATTCCGGTACCGGTCAAATCAGACACGGTCGCCAACATCTCGCCACCGCTGCGGCGTTTCTGTGTTGTCCAGGCGCTAAGCCGCGGAGATGAGCCCCGCACTCGTTACACGCTTTGGCGTAATACTGCTCGTATAATGAAGGCTTGATTATTTTCAGGATGCAAAGTGGTTTGTTATGGCTCGTCTTTGAGTGGTCTTGGTTTTAAGAACAGTGACGTGAACGTGGATCTGCAATATCCTAAAGATATGAAAGCTCCAACTGTGCTGTTGCAAGTTTTGAACATTCTCAATCAATCAGGTTGGCCAGGGGTGGATCTGGAAGTTTTTGGGGGGAGAAGATGAGAATCAAAAAAATGATCGGTGGGAGACCGGCAAAGTACAGCGGACCACATTTTTTAATTTCGCTTAAAAAATACACATATTACGTCCCAAATTTATTAACTTTTCACGGTAGGTTATTTTTTTACCGCAAAATCAGAGACTTATGCGCGGTTTTTATGTTAATAATGTAGCATGTAGTTGAATTTGAAACGATTTTGAGAAAAATTACAATGTTTTCTATTCTGACGGTGTGTCGTGCGCTTAACAAATTTTTGACGCGGACCGCATTCAAAACTTAAACGGACCGAAGGCTCCCCTACCCTGGTACAGAAATATCAAAGTTCTAAAGTAGTAAGATATATAACGAAAAATTTGTGAGGGGTTGTGTCCCTCAGCCTCTCCTGGGATTTGACAATGTCAACATTTCGCAAGTTCTGTCTTGTTTAACAAAGGATATTGTGAACGAAAAATAACTTTCAGTCATGGAAAATGATTCGTCTTTGTTTAGCCGCGTAAACCGATATTTACAATAATATCGAAATACAATATGAAATATGATATGTTTATAATTAATACGATGAAGCCTGAAAGGTCGAAACAGTGTTTCCTGTCTGCAATTGATTATTTGGTTTTCATTTTTTGCATTTGTGATTATGAAAAAGTTTGTATTATGGTCTTGATGGTCAATTTCTTTAATTTGAATCTAAAATTTCAGATTCATTACATCATGGCTTTACTTGTCTATGTTGTCATTGGTTCGCAATTGATGTAATGATAACCCTGCAATTACGATAAGATGTGATGTAACGATAAGATGTACTGAAGATGTGATTTTGATTTGTCTTTCTTGCCATAAAACAACCGAAAATATTGTAGTAGAATATTTTTGGTTGGTTTGCTTTTTGTTGCGTTCAATTATGATGCTGCAGTACTGCTTTTTATGCAGATGTACAGAGTTATACTAAAAATACCTATAAATTAAGTACCGTTTTTTATCGCATTGCTGTTTGGTGTCAGCTGCGTTTATGACAGCAATTTATTGTTTAAACCAGATACGTTTGTGGATGTCAAGTCAGAATTTCATGGAAAATTGCCTCGGATTGACTTCGTGGATAAGCACACACAGCTAAGAATACAGCTGAGTACTGGCAATGAACTAGCTATTATGACTAGCAGACTGTTGCTGTTTTACGCCATGTTGGATGAACGAGTTAAACAGGTTTGTTGTAGGTGGTCAAGGTTTGCTAGATTTGTAAGAAAACAGAGCTTTGTCGAGGTGAGCCCACACTCACTAAGTTTCCGAACTAAATTATGTGTTTCCCATTGTTTTTATACAAACCGAGGTTTAGTCCGGCCATTTAGCATAGTGGAAGACATCGCTATCCGCTCGGGACCTTGGGTTCGAGAGATTCTGGGCTTCGATTCCCGAGCCGGTCAAATCGAACACAGTGTCGCCAACGGCTCGCCACCGCTGTGTTGGCTGAGCCGCGGAGATGGGCCCCGCCAGTCGTTGCACCTTTCGACGTAATAGCGCGAGAATAATAAAGGTTTGATTTACTTTCGGTAGAAATACCGGTGCATTTAAATCACTCGCGTTTTTGCAAGAATGTTCATAAGTTTGGCTTTTTTCTTCATATTTAGTGAGAGTTTTTTTGCAGTTGACTATGGTGCTTCGGACATGGGCACGGATGTGCAAGTTAGACTTGCAGCACGATGGCGCCCTTTCCGCCCATTCTTTCCCCATTATGGCCATATTTTTTATGCAAACCAGAAATTATCTTCCCGTTTTACATGAGGTAATAAAGTTTGAATTTAATGAGTCTTAAAACTGATGAAAGGCGTCGCCCTGGGCGCGGGAGGTTTCAGGTTCGGTTCCTAGGCCGGTCAAATCAGACACAGTAGTCAACAGCTTGCCATCGCTGCGACGTTTCTTCGTAGCTGAGTTGACCAGGCGCTAAGCCGCGGAGATGGACTACACCACTCTTTACACGCTTCGGCGTAATATCGTGAGTATTTATAACGAAGATTAAAAAATCGAAATGTCTGTTATGAGTGTACAGTATGCTTACATGGCTCAATATTAGTAACTAGATGCTCTAGTTAAGCTTGTCAAATCTGAATGCAATCGCACGAACGTTGATTAATGTTTTGTCGCAGAATATACACGAATGGGATTTGGAAAATATAATATCATCTTCATTAAAATGTCCACAACTTCAACTTAAAGAAGATGGATGGTGGTATCTTCCTACTCCTCCTCCAGATGCTAATGAAGAAGCCGTGGACCGTGATTCTCCTGATGATTCTAGTAAGTTGCAGTGCTATGTGGTACTACAATACCGAGTTAGGAAAAATAAAGCCATTGTAATTTTGAAAACTGGACGTTTCGACAACATAGATTCAGCTGTCATCACCACAGACTAAGCAAGGCAGTACAGAAATTCCTTTCAGTTTTGTACTGCCTTGTTTTCACTGCTGATGATGACAGCTGAATCCATGCTGTCGAAACGGCTAGTTTTAAGAACTACTTAGGCTTTATTTTTCCTCCTTGAGGAATAGTTTACCTTTACTGCCTTGAGCAATTTTGTACCACGATCCGTTCATTCAGATGCTTTCATAATATGTAAGTTGATAAAACTTTTCCTTATTAAAATTTATTTTGTTTATTTCGTCTGCTACGTACGCAAGTTTAGAACCTCTGATGAGGGTTCAATTCTCTGTTTGTTTGGTGGTGTTTGTGATTCTGTGGATTCTAGCTAAAGTCTGACTTAGTTTTTCAGCTTGAAATGTTTACTGATAACCTCAATTTATTAGATTCGGATAGTGATTATGACACGAGCTTTACCGTGCAAGAAACCACCATTGATTTGACCTACTTGTCTAATCCCGAGTTCGAAACTTTGGTGATACAGAAACCGGGCACTAAAGTTGAGGAACAATACGGTTCCGACGATTTTTCGAAACCTGTCCGAGTGATGGAAAATTGTGTCGGTTCTCGTCTGTCATTGGCCGCTTTGTGGCTCAACCTCATGCGTTTCTACGCAGTTCAATTTCCAATGGAAAACGAGGTAGTTATATTTATAATTTCTATACTTTAAGGAGTAATGACTTATTATCTTTAGGAAGAAAAATAATAAAGCCACAGTAATTCTCAAAACTGGATGTTTTGACAACCTAGATTCAGCTGTCATCATCAGCAGACTAAGCAAGGCAGTACAGAAATTCCTTTCAGTTTTGTGCTGCCTTGCTTACACTGCTGATGATGACAGCTGAATCTATGCTATCAAAATGTCCAGTTTTTAGAATTGCTGCAACTTTAATTTTTCTCCTTACGGTATTTTCGTTTCTTGTTTATTGTATTCCGAAATTTAATCTATTTTACATAATTTTGAAATTGTATATTTACTCATTTTTTTAGATTATTAATATTTGCTCCTCTGTGCGAATGAAAAGAGAAGATAAAAAATGGTCGAAAAAACGAATTGGAATGTTGGATCCTTACGCAACGAAGCGAAACTTGTGCCGTTCGCTTAATACTCAGGTAGGGTGTCAAAAACCCATTACACTCGCGGTATGGTGCCGAAGCGTGTTTCGAGTGTTGGATCCCGTCTCCGCGGCTTGTGGGCAACACGGTTCCGGAGAAAGGTCGGAGCGGTGGCGAGCGGTTGGCGACATTCTGTCTGATTTGACCGACTAGGGACTGAACCAAATGCCCTCCGCCAATAGCCATATCTTGATCGACTACGCCAGCGGCCGGTTAGTGGGGGATATGGTTAAAAATTGATTTTTTAAACTGTAAATAGAGACTTTCGATTGGCAGGTAGTTGCTGAAGAGCATATAGTCCTCGTTTGCATTTTAGAATAGTCTAATTTGCTGCAGTGCAGTTAATTGTTGTTGTTGTATCTGAGTAGGTGCATTGGCATTAGTTTTTCGTTTCCATCGGTTCTGTTAGCTGCGTTTCAGCTGGGTCTTGATTTTAAGGCTAGGGAACTCGGTCTTTGAAAGTTTAAACTGAGTTTATTCCCTAAGACATTTCAACAAGACTTCAGACCTGTGTCTACTAACCTTGTGGTAGCAAATTTGGCCTTCTACTCAATAGATTTACATATAGTGAGCGTTTTTTCGTGTGTTTATTGGTTTTTATGTATTTTTAGGGAGTCTACACCTATTTTATGAACCGCTTGAAGTCAACACTTTTATATTTTTTCCAACCGGTCTTAAGAAAAACGACAAACAACGTGAAAAAAGCTGATGATAATCGAAAAAATTCTGCAAAAGCTGTCACTAAAAATAAAGCAGTTGAAAGTTGCAAATCAACATTGGATTTCGCCGAAAAACTTTCGTCTGAAGTTCTCAAACATGCTCTGCCTAATTATCAACCACCAGGCTCGACAGTTCCTTCTCTTGGAGTGGTACAGCTCGCAGAAGAGATGTTAAAAGCAATTATATCAGATGTAATAAGGACGAGTGTGGATGGGAGTAAGTGAATTTTGTCGACTGGTTAATGCAAGAAATTTGTTTTTATACCTTTTATTCAATGATTAGTGGAACCGGTCGTTTGGCGTAGTGGTTATAAACACCGCCAATGGTGCGGGGGTCTGGGGTTCGATTCCCGGGCCGGTCCAATCGACATAGTGTTGGAAACGGCTCGCCACGGCTACGATGTTTGTTCGGAGCTATGTTGCCCTATGCCCAGGCGCTAAGCCGCGGAGAGATGAGCCCCAATGCCCAGGCGCTAAGCCGCGGAGAAATGAGCCCCGCCACTTGTTATACGCTTCGGCGTAATAGCGCGAGTGTCATGAAGATGTGATTTTTGTGAATTTTTTTTTGTCATTTAATAAAATTTTTTAATAGCAACAATTAATTCCAATAATTTTGCTATCACAACCATCTCGACGCTTTAACTGAGGCCAGTATTTTGAGAAAATGAATGAATCAGAATCAATATGCGATTGTTATAGATCTTTTCCGGTACTTTTTGAGAGATCCTCAGCACATCTAACCTAAGCCTAGCTCTGTTTGCTTTGTAGCCTAGCCTTATTAAATATCAAAAAGTGTAACAAATATCACAAAAATGTACAAAAACAAGTCAACCTAAATACTAACAGCTGGCAAATGCGATAATACTGTTTAGAAACTGATAACAATCAGAATGCTGTTGAAATGTCGACGAAAACGAGTTCCAAAACTTCCGACGTTGAACTGTGAGTATAAACTTCCGTCGTCGCATTTTTGTTGCAGTTCTAAATTACGAGTTTTCAGATGCGAACAACTTGAAAAATCACTATCAATATCTTCTGACAGTGACAAACAGGTAAAGTTTTAACTGCTTTGCATTAAATTGTTGCCTAATTATCCACAAGCCGGGGTGAATTTAGAGTGGAGTGTTGTGCCTTGCTTTTGCTCCCCCCCCCCACTCTTTTGACTTTGTATTTTAGTAAAAAACGAACAACCGTTGCCTAGTGATTAATGTACCAGACTTTTAATGGCATTTTGCAGTTTTCCCCTTTTTGCAATTTCTCGCTACGCCCCTGGCCACAAGGCTTCTTTGCTCACAGCTTTCAAAGATTTTGCTTTCGCAGTTTGCTTGAAGATAGTCACAGAAGCGATATAGAGAGTTCTATTCATGAATAATCTTCACTATACTCGCGGTATTACGCCGAAACGTGTAACGAGTGGCGGGGCCCATCTCCTTGGCTTGGCGCCTGGGCAACACAGCTTCCAAGAGACGTCACTGTGGTGGCAAGCCTTTGGCGGTACTGCGTCCAACTTGGCTGGCCCGGGAATCGAACCCAGACTTCCCACGCCGATGGCGACGTCTTTAGCCACTGCCATAATTAGTTATTGTCTGAGATTTTGGCATTGGAATAACTTCTTTATCACGATCTACTATGCTAAAACTGTAGTGTGTTTGTCGTTAATAGTATGCACCGTTACATCGCCTAATTTATATAGTAAATCATATTAAGAGTGTGGCATTTACAAACTTCATCCCTTTCTGTATTTCTGTGCAACATTTGTAATTCTTATTTAGGTGGAAAAGTCAGAAAATTCTACTAATAAACCAAAGTAAGTTTTTGCTTCCGATGTAATAATAATTGTTAATGCGTCAATGACAGCTCAAATAACCGAGTGGATAGAACGTCTGCCTCTGAAGCTGTAAACTCTGGTTTGATTCTGAGTCGGTCCAAATCAATCATTTCAAAATATTCACAGCTTCCTTGTTGGACGCGCAGCATTACAGGGACAGTGAGGAAAAAAAGCCGGCAAGTTTACTTGTTGTGCAGTTGGGAAAGGCACTTAGTGGGATTTCCTCTATCTTAGAGTGGTAGAAAGGCACTTAGTGGGATTTCCTCTTTCTTTGTCGCTTTTCCGTAACAGGAAGATAATATTCGACTAAACATACCTCGTATATGTAACAGTACCAACAACAAAGCATTGAAATTTGTTGCTTAGAGTGGATATCTTTTTAGATACAGCTATGAATTTTCTCTTGCTGTTATAACCGGTGGAAAATTCCCGGTGAAAGTATGTGGTTTATGTAAGAAAGAGGGGCACCCCAGAAACGAATGCCCCGACGAGACTAAGACAATCAAGTTGGTCCCCCTTCTTCCAGTCTCAAACAAATTCAGAGGGATGCTAGATCGAATTTGCTACAGAATTTTTGGTAAGAAGGTTGTTCATAAAGAATCAAATCCTCATCATACTCTCAGTATTACGCCGAAGCGTGTATCGAGTGGCAAGGCCCATCTCCACGGTTTAGCAGTTGGGCAACACAGAAAATCGCCGCGGTGGCTAGCCGTTGGCGACAGTATCCGACTTGACGGGCCTGGGAAGTGATCCCAAGACCTTACGCGCCGATAGCGATGTCTTGGCCCTATGTGCCAACCTTTCGGCCTGATTACTGTTAAATTGCGCAGGTTAGAACATTGGAAATTGAGGCCGTATAGTTCTAGTGTAGTTCATCGAGTTGAGCATGAAGGAAGACATAACTCTGATGCGTGTTTATCATTTCAAATAACCTGGACAATTTGGTGATCGGTCGGTTGACGTAATGGTTAAAGACATCGGTGCAGAAGGTCTGGAGTTCGATTCCCGGGCCGGTCAAATCGGACCTAGTTTAGCCAACGGCTCGCTACCGTTGCGACGTTTTTTCGGAGCTGCGTTGCCCAGGCGCTAAGTCGCGGAGATGGACCCCACGACTCGTCGCATGCTTCGGCGTACTATCGCGCGTATGACAAGGTTTAGTTTTGTTTTTGAATATCGTGATACGATTGTAATCGGTCGCTTATTGATGCGCAGCGGGGACTTCCAAAGATGGGTGGATTGACTGCACCTGTATCTGTGCACTAGTCATATTATGAAGAATAAAGAAATTTTAGCTTGGAAATCGTAATTTTAGTCTTAAAAAATGTATAATTTTGCAATGAATACAGATGAGGTTGCTGAAAAAAATATTATGTTATGTTTTTCTATATTTTCTAATTTCAGATTTTTACGTTCCAACTCCACAAGAAATCTTCTATCGTGACAACATCTGTAAATCCCTGTCAAATTATCTTCAATTCAACTACAATTCATCGACTTGCATGAATCTGTTTGGATCTTCTCGGAACGGATTCGGATTCCGAGGAAGTGACCTTGACATATGCATGACCTTTGATGGTGACCCGACTGCAGAAGTTAGTTTCAAAGTATATTTAAAAAATAAATTGCCAAAAACTGAATGTACGTGGAGTTACGGCATTTCAAATCAATCTTCATTATACTCTCGGTGTTACGCCGAAACGTGTAACGAGTGGCGGGCCTTCTCCGCGGCTTGGCGCATGGCAACACAGCTCCGAAGAAACATCGCAGCGGTGGCGAGCCGTTGGCTACACTGTGTGGATTTGACCGGCGTGGGAATGGAATCCCGAGACCTACCGCACTGATTACGTTGTTACACTACGCGAACAGGCAAGTTCCTACGACATAATTATAATCGGTTACAAAAAGAGCCGTGTGAACGACCTTAGTGACTTGCTGTCGCGGAAAACGTTTATTTAACTTGAGTTTTTTTATTGTTTTGTTCCAGAAGCTCGATTGTGTGAAAGTGATTGAGGAAGTAGCGAAGCAGCTTCGCAAAAACAAAGAATTCTACAACATCCTTCCTATCACCACAGCCAAAGTACCAATTGTGAAGTTCTTTCATCGAGAGAGCGGTCTAGAAGGCGACATTAGTTTGTATAATTTGTTGGTGAGTAGTCAATGATACTTGTGTTGTTTGTTTTGACTTTTGATGTACGTTTATTTAATATTTATCCTCCTATCACGAGAAAGCGATGTAAGCGTCATATCAAGCTCTCTTAGGAGTTACCGGCCACCTGCTTGGCACTCCAAGATGGGGAAATCCCGCTCATCGCTTTTCCCAATGGCACAACAAGTAAACTTGTCGGCTTGTTCTCTACGCTGTCCCTTTAATGCTGATCGTCGAGCAGGAAAGCTGTGAATAGCAATTTTAAAGTCATTGGTTTGACCCAGCTCGGAATCAAGCCCGAGTTTACTGCTCCAAAGGCAAACGCTTCATCCATTCGGCCACTCTGCTTCGATAACTTGTGGAAAATTCAATTCATTTCAGGCCCAACGCAACACGTCGATGTTGAGGTGTTACTCGTTAATTGACATGCGATGCAAAGTGTTGGGGTATGTAATGAAAGCATTTGTGAAATTGTGCAACATCGGAGATGCTTCCAGAGGCTCGCTTTCGTCCTACGCTTACACTCTGATGGTGATATTCTATCTGCAACAGAAAGAAGTACCAGTTCTACCGGTGCTGCAGGAGGTACTTTAATAAATGGACACGTTAGCAGGAGTCACCGATCGACCGCTGAAAAACGTAGCCTACTAAAGCAGTGTATCTTGACCGGGGTTTGACGGAGCTATCTCTGGGGTTCAGTGGAAGTCCTTCAATATCCTAAGACTTTTAGGGGCGTACCCAGGGGGCCGCTAGCCACTTGATTTTGGGAGGAAAAGTGGACGTCGGAAGACGTGATCATCTTTCTTTGGTCTTCACCTGATTTTGGGAGGAAAATTGGACGTCACGCTGTCCGTTTCTAGGGTTCGGTTGAGACTGTCACGAAGTTGTTAGGGTTCGGCCGCTTGGCACGGGTTAGAAACACTGTACTAAAGTGTCAATTTAGCTAATCAAACAGTCAAATCTTCATTATACTCGCCGCGGCGTGTAGCGAGTGACAGGACCCGTCTCTCCGCGGTTTAGCGTCTGGGCAACACAGCTGAGAAGAAACGTCGCAACGGTGGCGAGTCGTTGCTGACACTGGGTCCAATTTGAGCGGCGAGAAGCGTTGTCTTTAACTGCTTCGCTAACCAACCGGTGTTACTTTAGATTCGGACTTATCTCTTTTGTTAACTATGCCGGCCGTTAGCTCAGTTGCTAAGCGCACAGGCTATCGGTGCGGTAGTCTTGGGTTCGATTCTGGGGCCGGTCAAATCGGCACATTGTCGCCAACGGCTAACGGCTCACCACCTCTGCGACGTTTCTTCGGAGCTGTGTAGCCCCGGCACTAAGTCGCGGAGATGGGCCCCGCCACTTATGCACGCTTCGGCGTATTAACGCGAGTATAATGAAGATTTGATTTTTGATGTTTTTTATCACAGAGGGAAACGTGTTGTTACGATTTTATGATATGCAAGTGATGCTCGGTATTTTGTGTCAGGATTCCGGGTCGTGTGTTTGTTTCTACATTATTCCACTGTCTGGCATCAGGATGTATTTGTCCCATGAAGAGCAGAATAAACCAAGAAAGAGTGACAAAATCAATCTAATAGTTTTACTGAATTTTTGCAGATCTGCCCCGAAGGCGAGGAAAGACGCAAAATTGTTGTTGATGGCTGGGATTCTTGGTATTATAGCAATCTAGAAAAATTAGTAAGTTTCTTATGCTTTCTTTCACATTCCGTTGATTTTTAACTCCACAGCCTAAACAAAACGCTTAAAAGGTAACCCCAAACTCAAAACTTTGCTTCAGTTTCATCTAAGCTGAGTGGTGTATTCACATTAGCCAGTTATTTGCGTCTGACTAATCTTTCGTTTTTACGCAGATTTTTTAAGGTGTTGTGTGCTAATGTTGCATTAGAGTTAAGTTAAGACTAGCACGGCTATATGGACTGCTGGTGTTGTATCGAAAATGTTTTTCGTGATTTATTATAATTTAAAGCCTAAGTACCTAAGCAGCCTAAGAATTAAGCCTTAGCCTGTTTAAAAGATTTAAAGCCTGAAACTATTTGAGCCATGATCTAAAGTCTAAGCCTAAGTAGCGTCAAGTCTGTTCTAACTCCCTCTAGATTGATTTAACTTGAACTGACTTACTAATTAAGGACTCGGGAACTTTTGCCTGGGCTTTATCGGAAAATTGCCCTGATATGCTATTTTCATGGGACTATTGCCGAAGTGGTTTTTCGTAAAAAAAATCAAAACTAGATTAGACTCGCTGTATTACGCCGAAGTGTGTAACGAATGGCGCGATTCATCTCCGCGGCTTAACGCCTGAGCAACACAGCTCCGAATCAACGTCGCAGCGGTGGCTAGCTGTTGGCGACAGGCCTGGACTGGACCATCATGCATGGATAGATTGGCTTTTGCCTTAAACACAAGTTTGTTTTCAGCCAACAGTGTGGGATGGATATAACAAAAACAGGGAGACAGTTGGTGAGCTTTGGCTTGGTTTGTTACGTTTCTACACTGAGGAGTTCAAGTTTAAACATCAAGTTGTTTCAATACGACAGAAGAAAGCGCTCACTACGTTTGAAAAGGTAACTTTTGAAGTTAACAATTTTTTAAACACAAATATGGGACGAAAATAGCTTAAGGAGGAAAAATAAAGCCCTAATTTCTGAAAACTAGACGTTTTGACTACACACAGAAGATTCAGCTATCATCCTCAGCAATGTAGGCAAGGCAATACAAAACCGAAAGGATATGCTCTCAGTTTTATGCGGCTTTGCATGCGCTGCTGATGATGACGGCTTATGTTGTCTAAACATCCAGTTTTGAGATTTACTAAGGCTTTATTTTGCCTTCTTAAGATATTTTCGTCCCATATTTATTGTAATCGAAAGTAATTTTTGTTGTGTTATGTTTAGGAGTGGACTTCAAAATTTATTTCCATCGAAGATCCATTTGATTTAAACCACAATCTCGCTGCCGGAGTTTCTCATAAGATGGCCACATTCATCTTTCGTGTGTTCGTCAAGGCAAGAGAACATTTTGGCACAAAGCCAAAAGAGGAGGTGCCACGGGAAGTGGTGAGTAGGATGAAAATGAAGCCGCATTGCGGTGGCGAAAAAAAAATGCTGCTACGAAAACTTAAGTCTAGAAATAAAACAAATCTTCATTATAATCGCGATATTACTCCGAAGCGTGTAACGAGTGACGTGGCTCATCTCCGGGGACGAACTCATGGGCAACTCAGCTACGAAGAAACGTCGCAGCGGTGGCGAGCCGTTGGCCACATTATGTCCGATCTCACCTGCCCAGGATCGAACCCAACACCTTCTGCGCCGATAGCACTGTCTTTAACCACCCACCAACCTGTCGGTTCAAAACTTTCAAAAACTGCTGATTCTTTGCTCCGAGTATAAACCGCTTTAATGCGTTACCTAAAAGAGCGGTTCACCGCCGCTGCGACGTTTCTTCGGAGCTGTGTTGTCCAGGCGCTAAGCTGCGGAGATGGGTCCGCTATTCGTTGCACGCTTCGGCGTAATAGCGCGAGTACAATATAGAGTTGTTTTGAAGTTTTTATGTTGACGGTGCCTTTATTCTCAGAGGAGCGTTTCAGTTTTTGCTAGAGTAGTCACTTGAAAGTTTTTTGTGTTGAATTTTACAGCCATACTTCTTCGACCCAATGGTTTTGACAGATGGAGAAGAAGCACCCAATGATAGATGCTGTCGCATTTGCGGAAAGATCGGGCATTATGTTCGAGATTGCCCGAAAAATCGACGCAATAAGCGGCAAGACCCAAAAGGTAATGTCGTAAAAAAATACGCAAAAAACTTAAACTCGGAAGTTTTCAAAGTTAAACAATTTTTAACCGTCCGCAAAGCATCTCTACTCTGTGCTAATTGAAGACACTCCAGCAACTTTTTTCCCTATCATTCTAAGTCATACATGTCTAAGCTAGTAGCTGCAGCGAAGATGCAATCACCGCAAGCAGGCAGCCTTAAAGCTGAGCGTACCAATCTAAAGCCTTGCATAGAGTAGGCTAGATTTTAGTTCCAGTGGAAATGTCATATTGGGCTAATTACAGACACTCTCAAATCCAATTTGGGCTTTTATCATCATACTGAGGAAGTTTTAGTTGCGAAACCGCTTGCTTGCGCCACTGTTGTGTTTAATTGTTACCTTGCGAAATATTTGTGTTTATTGTATTTAGTTGCACATTTATGTTCCTTTTAAACAAAGCGATCAAAGTGGTGTAATGAGCTCGCGTAGGAGCTGCCGGAAAATCCCTCCAAGTCAGGGGTTCCTAACCGGGGGTAAATTTACCCCTTGAAGGTAAATTTTACCTACCGAAAGGGTAAATTTTCTGAATTAATGACTAAAAAAAACTTTAATTTTGAGTATTGAAGAAGCAGTAGTGGTACACAGTGGGTAAATTGTACTTCTTTTTTTTTGGCAAGGGTAAACGAGACAAAAAAGGTTAAGAACCCCTGCTCTAAGTGTTGTCCCAACGGCACAGCAAGTATACTTCCTGGCTTGTTCTCCACACTGACCCTTTGATGCTGAGCGTCAAGCAGAGAGGCTGTGATGTGAATACCAGTTTTAAAGTCATTGGTTTGTCTCGAAAGCAAACCCGAGTCTACTGCTCCAGCGACAGATGCTCGTACCACTGGACCATTTGAGATGTTAAGTTTTTCCAGATGGCTCCAACGCGCCAGAACGAATTTCTGTCACTTGTTTTTTCTGCGGAGAAGAAGGCCATATCAAGAAGGACTGTCCCGCAATAAAGAGAATGCAAGAAGAAAATGAAAACGGTATTTTGCTAAATCGATATCTACCTTTTCGTTTCTTTTAGGTTCATTTTTTTAATTGAGCAAACTTGGGAGCTTGAATGATTAACTTTCTTTCCAACTAGCTCAATAATACGGAAATATGAATGACAAATCAAATCTTCATTATGCTCGCGGCAGTACGCCGGTGCGTGTAACGAGTGGCGGGGTCCATCTCCGCGGCTTAGCATTTGGGCAACACAGCTTCGAGAAAACGTCGCAGCGGTGGCGAGCCGTTGGCAACATGGCGTCTGATTTGACGTGCCCGTGAACCGAACCCATGACCAACCTACCTGGTAGCAGCATCTTAAATCGCCTCGCCAACCGACCTATACACCAAAACGCGGTTAAAAGAATTCAAAAATTAATTTTTATGACACAACGTGGCAGTGATGGGTTTTCGAACCTGGATCACCTCGCCAATCGCCATACGAAGATTAGAGAAAGTAGATTATATTTGTACCTTAATCGATGTTAAACCCAGTGGTGTTCTTAGCACTAAGTGCTCTGTGGTTTGTAAAAAGCACCTCTTTACCGAAATTATATCGTAGAAAATAATATCGCAAATGTTTGCAGGAAACCTTTCGAAATCACCAAGCAAAAATCCAGCACAAAGCAATAGGGCAAGAACGTCGAGTACGAGTGCGGATTCGCACCAGAACATTCAAAGGATTCAAGCAACGCATTCTCCTCAGCCTAGGTAAAAACAGTCGTGTAGTTAGATTTTTATAAAAGTTTTTTCATCTGAAGTTTTGCATTCAGCTCTGCAACAAAACCCGTCAACAAAAACAGAGCGAAGTCGGCAAAACAAGTGAGTTTATTTTAAATTATATTGTAATGATTCCTCAAAAAAAAATCAAATCTTCATTATACTGGTGAGTGGTGGCATTACCCCGAAACGTGTGACGAGTGGCGAGGTCCATCTCCACGGTTGAGCGCCTGAACAACACGAACGTCAAAGCGGTGGTAAGCCGATGACAACACTGTGTCCGATTTTACCTGCCCGAGAATCGAACCCCAAACCTCCTTCGCCGACAGCGATGTCTTTAACCACTTTGTCAACCAAACTTATCTCGATTGGAAATGTTCTGTACGGTAGGACGATGACACTCACTACTGCGTTTTTTTAAGGTGTCTTCAGCTGAAGCCGTGTTTCCGCGCTCACTACCAACTGATCTGAAGTAAGTTTATGTGGAATTTATTTCCTACATCAACGTTTAATTTGATTTCGTGCAGTTTTCGACTTGTTGCGTTGTTGTCAATCCGGTCAGTTGTGGTGGACACCGATATTGATGCGGGAGGTCTGGGGTTCAATCTCTGGGCCGGTCAAATCGGTCACAGTGTCTCCACCACTGCAACGTTTCTTCGGAACTGTGTTGCCCAGCCGCGGAGAGGCACCGCCACTCGTTACACGCTTCGACGTAATACTGCGAGTATAATAAACACTTGATTTATTTTTTAATATCAATGTTCAATTTGGTTTTGTTGTCTTTTATTTATTTCGTTGTGCTTTTTATAGAAAGAACCCATTGCCATGGTCAAAAATAACATGATAATTGTTCCTCTATGGTCGTCAAGAATCGCAGGATGTCGACCTGGCTTTGTCGGTCGGAGAGTTGTTGAGTTACTAGTTGAAAAGTCGCTCGACCTAAATTCAATGCTTTACGGCGCTATAATGGAAAATCCTACATGACGGGTTCGGTCGATTGCATTTGATCTTCAGATAATTACCTACTTAAAGAATACCCGCTCACTTTACTCTCTTGCTTACTTTGCGGATGATGACAGCTGAATCTTTGTTGTCGAAACGTCCTGTTTTAAGATTTACTATGGTTTTATTTTTCTTTCTTAAACTTCAGTAGTTGTTTAATACGTCTTTTTTTATGTAGAATCGCTGATGATGTATCAAGTGAACCGAGCCGGAGATTATTCCAACGAAAGTCTGAAAGTGAGGGAAGCCCCAGAATCGTTGCTGGTTCCCCCATATCTCACTCATTGAATACAGCCCCAAGTCCGTCCCATGGTCCTCAAGCGACTCCCCAAACGCCCCCAGCTTCTTTTAAGATTTGCCCTTCGACTCCACCCACTAATTTCTCCAATCACCCCCTGATTCCTCCCTCTTATTTTGGGTCCAGCCCTGGAAAAGGAAAAATGGAACCCGTAATGCGAGCTTCGTTACCTTACAGGTTAGCTTTGTGAGTTGCGGCTTTAACCTGTCCCAATGTCCACTGTCCAGTTCGGTGCATTGTCCATTTTTGATGTCATAATCACTCTTCGATTATGGCATAATCACTTTTTTCGATTATGGCGTCATAAATTTGTTTGTTATGATGAAAACCCGAATCCTTTTGACTCGCTAATGGGCATGTGGACGTGATGGTATATCAAACTTCAATCAAAATATTTGTGGTTGTGAGCTGAATTGACTTTCTGTACTATAGAAGCCGTTGTTTATTTGTTGTGTAAGGAAATTTTTGATGATGAGTGACTGTTGGCTCGAAACACACTTCATTTCGTGGATTGATGAAATGCTGCAAGTCAATTGAAGTCATTTGCAGACTTTACTGCCTTGTCCTATCTTGCCACCCTATTTGTGATTGGTAATACTAACTGATCATTTTCGGTGTTATGCCAGCAGTTGGCCTAGCGGTTAAAAATGTCGCCATCGGTGCGGAAAGTCCTGGGTTTGATTTCCGGGCTGGTCAAATCAACGCAGTGTCGCCAACGACTCGCCACCGCTGCGATGTTTCTTCGTAGCTGTGTCGCTCAGGCGCTAAGCCGCGAAAATGAGCCCCGCCACTCGTTACACGCTTCAGCGCAACGCAGCTAGTATAATGATATACAAGATTAGTTTTTTTATGCTGTTGTATACTATATACTATAGGTTACACGTCACAACTTGTAACATAAAGAACTTTTTTGTAGTACGGTTCCAATGCGTTCCCCCCGTTCTCCCCAAGTTCTCCCACCTGGACCCCCACCACCCCTCCCTCATTTGTGGAGGTATCCTGTCCATGTCCCACTCTCCCCACCCCCTCGCGGCATGACTCCATTGTCTCAAGTTGAGTCGCAATTACTGAAAAATTCCCCAGCTATGATGTCACCTCCACGTGGGTCTCCAATGATGTCATCGCGACCGCTTTCAGGTATGCTGCTGCAAAATAAAATCGACGTTGTTGTCGAAGATGAAGTTTTGATCATAAGTTTTAGTTGTTTTTTTTTTTCGTTTTGAAATCGAAAAAATGTGGCAATGTTATCCTCTTGTTGCACAAAGGCAATGGAACCGCTTTCGAGGCAAAAATGGGGCTTAAGTGCTTTCCCAACGCAGAACAACCCAACTTTTTTGGCTTGACCTGATGACCTCCCGTTTAAGGTTAATCGTCAAGCAGGATTGTTTTGAGTTGACTCCCCTCGGAATTGAAGTTCGAATATACCGCTGCAGACGCACGCATTCTGATCCGGTAATTAATGCGAAGTGCATTGATGACTGTAGCGGGCTCGGCTTCTCTTAGCGCGTTGGCTCTGCTGAGGAGGGAACACTGGAACATCCCAGCGGCAGGCGCACATCTTGTGTCGGGCTGTTGCGTGTTTCCACCCAGAGTCTACACCGGTGAACTTCTCATCTTTTTAGTATATTTTTCTCAGCTGTGAACTCCTCAGAAATATCAGATTGAAGGGAGAATTTGCAAGGATTCTCCGATGCGACACTGTTAATTGGAACAATTGCCATTCAAAAATACAACTTAATTTCTTTGTAACAGCTTATTCAAGTAGAATTACACTGGTTTACGATTCCTTTAGGCTGTATAGAATAACGAACTACCTTATTCAAATAGAATTGCCTTAAAATCTCACTACAACCCTGGATGTGCTTACTGGCTATCCTTTGAAGTTAATATCTGTAAACGTTCTTGATTTAATGTTAGGCCTAATGATGTAAAATTTTTCTTACGTTGAATGTTTTGTGCAGATCCCAACTATCTGGGGCAACAAAACCTGCGAAGTGTGCACCCCGGCCCGCCCCCATCATTGCCACTTTTACCTGGATTCAATGTGACCCCCCGTCCGCTTTACCCCATTTATTCCGAGTCCGTTAATTCAGATGTTATGAAAGACAGTAATGTGACGTCACCTACACGTCATCAAGATTTGAATGACGTCCAATTTTGTAAAGAAGAGACCTAATTGTTGATTCAATGACGTCACATTCCTAATGTGCTTTTTTAAGAAAGCAAATACTTCGTGACCTTTGACCTTGATCGCCATTTTTCTCACTTAATGAGGTGTTAGATTCGCTACTTTTATGTTTTTAAAGCGCAGCGTCATTTTTTTTTATTTTCTTGACCCTGATTTAAACTAATTCATTGGACGTCGTGCGGGTAGCGCTCCCTAGTGGTGGTGGTTTAGTTAAGGCTTTTAGGTTTCGGTTTGAATTGTTTTTTTAAGAGCGTTTTCGGTGACAAGCTTTTATTTTTTGACCTCTGCGACATTTTTTATTCCTACTGTGCAACAGTTTAAATCCATTCAAACCGGTAAAACTTGTTCGTGGTTCATTTAAGGCATTTGGAAAAAAATTACAACAGCAATATTTCGTTTTAATTTATTTTAGACATCGCAATTTTATGTGAAACGTCTTGTTTCAGGCATTATTATTAATAAATTTTAAACAAATTGTTCAGTTGATGTGTTAAGAACCTTAGTGTTGACGCTTGGAAACCTAATTGCAGCTTTGTTGTGAATCAGGTAAACACTATCTGCAGGAAATAAGATAATTTACAGATAATTGAACTAATAATTAGAGACCGCCCGATTGGCAGAATGTTGAGGCATCGCTGCTGGGGTTCGATTCCCTGGCCGATCAAATTGGACACAGTGTTGCCAACGGTTCGCCATCGCTGCGACGTTTCTTCGGAGCTGTGTTGCTCATGTTCTGAGCCGCGGCGATGGTCGTCCTTACTCGCTTCGGCGTAATGACGCTAGTAAAACAAGTTTTTTTTTTCAATGGAGCTGAAAGTTCTAGGTTGTAGTTAAGGAACACTGCAAAGTGAGCTTGCACTATTAGAGTATGCAGCCATCTGGTGTATAATTATCTTGTCTGAGATCGGCATTAACTTAAAATCTAACCAGTGATAAAGGATTTCATGCTGGGCGAATACCGCTTGAGTAGACCTTGCCACTGACGAATGCCACGCAAGAATATAGCAAAGTTTTTTGGGGCAGCTAGAAACAAAACAACGCAAAATTTGCAGTTGAGAGCTACCACGTTTGGCTAGAAACAGAAAAATCGAAGAAACCGAGCTTGAGTCCCCTTGCATTAGGCAATGCAGGCTACATAAAAGCTCTTAAGGTAGGAAACCCAGAAAAAAAAACTTTTATCTCAAGGTGAAGTACTGTGAGCAACTACAGCCCTAAAAAAATCAATGATGTAGCCTATCAAATATTTTTATTTGAAAGGTAGGCCTATTTACTCGTTCCCGAATATTTTGGCGATATTTTGTTTCTTAAAATTATATCGCTAGTGGTGTTAGGCTTGAAAGGTGGCTTCTACAAGTGCGGAGTTTCAGGGATTTTGAGGCATTTTTGGCATTGCCTTTTAAACCATCAAAGCCAAAAGCATCCAAAAAACGATGGGTAATGCGGCAGATTACGCCACGATCATGACCTAATACAACGTCTACGTAGTGATAAGCGCAATCACTTTATTAATTGCTGGTTACGATCATAATCAATACCTTTATACTAATCAAATAACGTGTTAAATTGTCACGACGTTCGATAATCACTTGGGATTTACAAAATAATTCATTCATTTGAATCATAACGCAACAGGAACAACAAGAATGAAAAATCTTCTCGTTATTTGCTTGATTTTAGTAATTTTTGTAGAATTAGATTCAGGTAAGCTAATGAATTAATTTTTTTATACTAGCCTACCATAACTAAACCAGGCTGTGTAAATTTTGCCTAATAGTCTTGCGTAATCACAAAAGATGTCTAAGACTCATAATCAAATTCAAGCTCAAACATTAATAAATACCAAGGTTAAGCATTAAACTGTCTACGTAATGATGTATATAAAGAGACTGCGAAGTGAGTTTGTGCTCTTGAAGTCAGCATCCACCCGAATTATGATTCAACTGCTCCAACCGCGAATCGAACCCGCTTGCAGAACATGTAGCCGAAATAATACGTTTGTCCACGTCACATTTGTTTTATTATCATAAGTTTGCCTTGTTTTCGTCACAATAAGCGCGATATCGAAACAAGCCTGAACTGCGGAAAAAAATTACAGCGGCGAAAGGATATAGGATAACATAAAGCAGCAAATCCTAAAGTCAGAAGGTTTTTACGAAATGAAATTCAAATTGCAGTGTTCAGTTTTGTACCGCTTTGCTTACACTGCTGATGATGACCGCTGAATCGGTGTGGTCGAAACATCCAATTTTAAGAACTGCTGTGGCTTTTTTCTGAGCTATATTTGTCCCACAGCCACTCCATTGTATTCCGAAAATACAAACAATATGGTTGAACTACAGCATGAGACACTAAACAGAAAAGAAGCTATCTGCTTAGTATCCGTACGCAAACATTTTTAGTAGAATCTCATGATATTTAAACCATTGCAATCTGAGTTGATAGCTGGAATTTGCAAAGCTCGGTATTTTTTCCGAACTCAAACTTAAACTCTAATAAAAATGCGAGTTTTCATTCCTGGGTTAAAATGAGTTATCTTGCTTTTGCTCCAGCTTGTCACGCCGTAAATCACCGACGAAAACGTCAAACATATGGATTTCACACCGCCCAATCTCCAGCTGAAAACACTAATATATTAAGACAATATTTCTCCAATTGTATGAAGAGTCAGGTGGGTGAATTTTTAACTGTCAGGTCGGTAAATTTTTAACTGTGGGTAAATTTTGGCGTTGTAGTCAAGACATCGCTATTGGTACAGGAGGTCTGGGGTTCGATTTCCTGGCCGGTCAAATCGGTCACAGTGTCGCTAATGGCTCACCACCACTGCGACGTTTCTTCGCAGCTGTGTTGACCAGGTGCTATGCCGCAGAGATGGTTCTCGTTACACGCTTCCGGCGTAATAACGCAATTATCATAAAGATTTGATTTTGAGAATTTGAAACAAAAAGTCAACGTGCTCCAGGGTATACATAAAAAACCCAGGAGAAATCGTATTTTTTCTAGGGGAAGATAAAAAAGTCTTCAAAGCTTCTCTTCATGTATTTTAAAGGTTGGAGATATATGGGACTGGCCGAGTGTGATTGATGCTACGATATTGGATACATCTTGGTATGAACGCAACGACGAATTAACGTGCAGGTCAGAAGCCATGTTTCAAATCTTTGTTACGCTCGCGCTATTGCGCCGAAACATTTGACTAGTGGTAGGGCCTATCTACGCGGCTATGTGCCTGGACAACACAGCCCCGAAGAAGCAGTGGCGAATTGCTGGCGACATTATGTCCGATCTGAGCGGCCCGGGAATCGAACCCCAGACCTACCACACCGATAGCGTGTTTTTAACCACTATGCCAACTTACCGGTGTTTTTCAAATCAGTAAGAGGAAAACTTGCAAGCTATTAGCAGAGGGTTAAAATATGAACTGAAGTACGAAAGTGTCTAGCCAGGAATCGAACCCATAACGTAGGATTACTAACAACATCTTATAGTAGTAAGCCACGAAGTGCTGGAGCTGTGGAGCTTGAAAAATTGCTGGACGAGCTTCAAAATAACCTGATAGACATTTGTTGCTGTCCAATTTAGAGCTGACAGTTGAGCAGCAGTAACATTAACTTTTTAATTTAGTTCATCGAAATTTGGCGACACTCCTGCATGCTGGATTGTTAGATTGACAGCTCTTTTGAAAAGGGATTCGTTTCTTCTAAGACCAGCTCGACAATGTATTGAACGATACAACATTGATACTAAGCGAGGAGTCGGTAAGTGCCAAGAGTAATCATAAAAGTGAATTGCATATTTTAGCGTAGCTCTGATGAAACTCGAAATTCAACGAGTAATCGTACGTATTTGGTCAGTGTTACCAGTACTGCAAACTTTACGTTTGGAGAAGTAATGACTGCTAGTTACGCGGCAGTACTAATAGCGTATAGTGCATAAATACAAATATCGAATAAACAGAGTCTAACTCTAAAATATTCGCGCAGTCCCTGAGATTCATAGCCCTACAATTTATTGCGGAAGACGGTTGCACTCGAACATACCCGCATTTCACAAAAATTTTGTCATAAGTCTGGTTATACCCGCATTTCACAAAAATTTTATCATAAATTTTACTATTCTGGCTCCGAAATTAACGATGAAGTAGCCTAATTCATTGTCGTGCAACTGCGAAGCATCTCAATTGTTTTTGTTTCTTTTCAGTGAGAGAAAGTGCAAGGATTTTTGCAAAATCTAGAAAATCCGGCGGAGGTGAGTTTATGATATAGATTGTCTGCTTCCGGATCAGTAGACCGAATTTGATTCCGAGTAAGGCGAAACCGAAAACTCATGACTTGGTATATTTCCTGATTATCGTTCAGCATTGAAGGGGCATTGCAGTGAGCAACCCTGCAAGGTAGGCTTACTTGTTGTGTCGTTGGGAAAACATTTAAAAGGGCGGGCCGATTAAGGGGGGATATGGCAGCTTTAGCCCCAGGGCCCTCTGGTAAATCCCATCCTTTTAAAAAATAGGTTTGGGGCTAACGTCAAAGTCGGGGCTGCAAAAACGCATGAAGCACCTCGAAAAATTGGCCCCGGAGCCCCCAAAGTCTTAACGGATCTACTTAAAGAGATCCCCTGATTTAGAATGGAAAAGATAAGGCTGCCAACTTTTAACGAGACCTGCCTTTTTTCTAAAAAATAGATAGAACGCAGCTACATTTAAATGGTTCAACATTGAATTTAATTTGTTATTTTCAGCTCTTGTTTCATACTCCAGACGTCAAAGTCAAATCTCTTTTTTGAAGCAACCAGCAGTACAAAGCTATGTGTCCTGTGCTAGTTCCAGAACTCGATTTTCTTTGGATAGAAACCAACTTGATTTCCCTTCCGTTGTTCAGTTCGTGGAAGGGCACACAATTTGCAGGTAAGTAGTGCAATTCAGTGATTGATGTGTGTAGTAAAGTTGAGCAATAGGCTGCCACTGAAAACTCTTCTGTATAAGAATTTTTTGCAATGAAGGACCGGTATGTTTTTCATAAGCCGTAAAATTTGCCATCAAAACATGTTTAGCGAAAGCTGATGTTTACATGCTTTTATTAATTTGCCTTCGCTAGATATAGCTATCGCTCTTTTTTAAGAAAAGGACTGATTATGGCCTAGCGGTACCGGTACCACGCGCAGGTCACAGATCCTACGTGACGGATTCAATTCGTGACTGGAATCGACCGCATTTGACATATTTTCGGGATGGCTGCTGACTCGAAGAGCGCAAGCTCACTTTGTAGTCTCCCTCAAGACCCTCAATTACTGTTGAATTTTCAGTTCAATATAATTTGAAAATAACCTCAGTTCAGTATGTCACGCAACGGTAAGGGTTGGTGATGCTTGGTATGGGATAGAGGGACTTCGAGGTTTGGAACATTTGAAAAAAGATACTCGTAAAATCTGTTTCGGCCAGTTGATGCTGAAACTTAAAAATCTTAAATTAAAATACGCTTTTTGTTGACCCTGATCATGGCTGGGGGCTGTGTGAATTGGAATAACACAGGGGTGAAACCAGAAATTTTTTGAGGGGGGCTGGGAACCGCAAAATGCCTATCTTGCAATTTAATGCGTCGATATATTAATGGAGTAATATTCACAACCAAAAATTTGGGGGTGCAGAACACCCCTGGATTTTCCAATGCCCCCTCATTTTTCTTAATAGTCACATTTATGTTGACGCTACACCTTCTGTTTTTAAAACTTTTTTTGTTTAAGTTCTGAATTACCTGGTTGCGATGTTAACAATCAAGTGAGAGCGACCCTTGGTGACCCCGACGTTCCACGCTGGCCGTACAGATTTGCAGCTATTATTAGAAACACTTCGCCGCTGGTAAATACCATATCATCTTGCAACGAAATGGTTTTCCCTCTTAATGCAGGTGCGGAAGTAATCTTTGATGTTAAATAAAATGACTGGCCGGTTAGCTCAGTTATTTAGACATTTTGCATCTTTTTACTATCGGCGCGGGACGTCTGGAGTTTCATTCCTGGGCAGATCAAATTGGACGCATGGTCGCCAACGGCTCGCCACCGCTGCGACGTTTTATCGTAGCTGTATGGCAAAGGCGCTAAGCCGCGGAGACGGACCCCGCCACTCGTTACATATGCGCTTCGGCGTAATTCCGCGAGTATCTTGAAGAACAGATTTTTAATTTTTTTTACGAAGACAGTTAAATGTGTGTTCAGTTTTGCGGTACAAAGTGACAAAAGCAGCTTCAGAAAAAAAAACAAAGCCTTAGTAACTCTTAAAACTGGACGTGTCGACTACATAGATTCAGCTGTCATCATCAGCAGTGTAAGTAGCTTACTGCCGTGCTCACAGCCTCACACTGCTGATGATGACAGCTTAATCTGTTATGATGTTGACAGAGATGGCTACGATAAACCTTTCTGTGCTAAAGCGATAACGATAATCGATAAATTCAAAACCCCTGAGCGATACCGATAATCCATAAATCTCAATTTTTTAAAGCGTCATCGGAAATCGATAAATTATCGCCGATAAATTTTTCCGATAAACATTGCGGTAAAATTTCAGTGATTTTGACGAAGTTTTTTTTGCAAGTCACAGTGCAAAAAAGTGTTTCAGGATTTTTCAAAAAAAGAGAGCAGTTCATGGACTCTGCCGTGGCATTAAATAAAACAAAAAGAGATGTTTTTAAATTGCAACAGCACTTTAGGAGGAACACAATGTATTTTTCCATAGCGCTAAATTACTAACTGTGATCACTGCTGTGCATAAAAAATCGTTTATCGCAATAATTTATGGGCGATAACGAAGTATATTACAAAAGCGATATCGGTAATCGATAAATAAAAACCATTTTCAGCGATAACGATAATCGGTAATGAATTATGGCCGATAACTACCGCCGATAAATTATCTCGACAAATGGCCATCTCTGGATGTTGAAACGTCCAGTTTTGAGAATTATTATGGTTTTGTTTTTCTTCCTTAAGCTGTCCAGATTTGACGTGCTAAGACTGCAATTTCTGAAGCTATAAATCTATTTTGACGCCACAGCAGATTTACAGTACCATAGCCTTGAACCATGCTTGAGCTCACTCAATCGTGAAAACTTCTGCTTTTTTCGATGATATGCTGATGGGAAACACTTATGCTGTCCTCATGCCCAGTTTAAAGCTTCCAAAAACCTGCAGGTTTTCTCCTTCACAATTAATTATTGATGTCACAATCACTGTTTAATTATGAGATCAAAAATTGATTGTGATGCAGAAAACTCGTGGGTCTTTGGACCTCTTGCACTGGACACTGGACTGGGTAAATGCGATCCCCAAAAATGTTGAGTAGTCTAGGCCAATGCATTATCATCTGATTAAGCTCACAGAATCGTATCTCAACTGCCAAAGGAATCAGTTGTTTCTTCGTTTGTTATTTATTTTTTTGTGTTCTTTTTGCTTTTAAATCAAAAAAACAAGATATATTAATTTTGCTTATTTGCAGGCTGGTCATCTTGGAGTGCATGCAGCGCCTCATGTGGTGGAGGCAGCAGAAGCCGTACGCGGCAGTGTTTCCAACCTGGATGTAATGGATTTGAAACTCAAGGATGTGGGGAAATGTTGTGTCCGTAAGTATATAATTTTTTTTTCAAAAAACCATTGAATTTGAATTGAATTGTGATATTTTTTCACCAGGGGTTGCGCCATGTCACGGTATTCGAGACGTCGGTGTGGGCCTGTAAGAATATCAAAAGAAAGCTGCTTGCAAATGTAAGTTAACTTTAAATCAAAAATCTAAAGCTTACAGAGTTTGAGCGAAACTGGCCGGATGGCGAGATGTGGTTAAAGACATTGCTAGTAAAGACACAGTGTCGCCAACGGCTCGCCACCGCCGAGACATTTCTTCGAAGCTGTGTTACCCAGGCGCTAAGCCGCGGAGATGGGTCCCGCCTCTAATACCTGGGGTAATAATGAAAGATTTTTGAGACTACCAAATGGGGCAAGAATATTTCTTGCTGTAATTGCCACAATTATGCGTTAGATTAAGATTAATTTTTTGCTTTGTGTGCTTAGGGGATGTTGCTATCAAGGAGGATTCTGCTACAGATCATTAAGAACAAGTGGGTGGAAACAATTGATGCAATGTTTTTTTTCTGTTTTATCTCTAAATTTTTTTATTCTAAAACGTTTCTGTTCCAATTTGCCCATGTCTTGGTACTGCCCTGCTATTCTGGACTCAGTGTTGCCAACGGCTCACTACCGCTGCGACTTCTTCGTGGCTAAGCCACGCAGATGGTCCCCGCCATTCGTTAATACCGCGAGTGTAATTTGATTTTGATTTAATTTGATAGGAAGGCCTCCTACGGGTTCGAACCCTTGTCGACCTCTTAACAATTTCCGGACCTTGAGTTTGTCGTTTCGCCCCACCGCTGGAACTCTTCGAAATTTTGGAGGAGAGCCTGGTTATCCGGGATCATCTGCGAGATTTCAATGCGATAATTCGCAAAACAATCGAAGATGTGGAGGAAGAGGAATGACTTGGTAGGAAAACTGCAAAGTATAACAAGAATATTGCTGGCTCGTAATTTATTTGAGGTCGAAATAGCTTTAAAGCGCAAAGGCTCTAGCCCAGCGTTTCTCAACCTCCGCTGCGAGGTCCACAGCCGATCCGCCTAACTAACTTCCAATTTTATTCCTCAATCCGAAAATGGGCTTTATATGAATGACCCGCTTGACTATCCGCCCTCAATACTTTTTCCAACAGCCAGCAAAGGAGTTGATTTCTTGATGCTTGTGCGTCACTGATTTGCATTCCTTGGTTTTTATGTTTTATGACATTTTTAGCTGATTTTCAAGATTCACCGCTCCGCAAAATTTATTTTAAAATATTACCGGGTCTGTAACCGCCAAAGTTGACAATCACGGTGCATCCAGGTTTTCAATCTGCTTTATTTCGTGGGCTGAGCTGGATTCTTTGTGAATTTGCCCTAGTTCCCAACAGAAGCGTTGGTTTTGCTTGAAAGTAATATTTGAGTGACAGAAGATCTCTTCTTGCGTCTCAGTTTAAGCATGTCCTTCCTGACTGCGTGAGGGTGCTTAATGTACTATAGCAATGTCCAGAATACCGGAGTCTTTATTTAATTATTATTTAAGTACAATGTACTACTTTATGTCCTAACAGCTAATGTTGCGCCATGTTAAGCTTCATCAGAAGAGCTCACAATCATAGTCTGGACTGAAGGTCCAAAAATTAAAATTTAAAGACCGCCCCAGATAACAAACCACTGTAAGCAAGAATATCTTCACCCCGGCCAAAGTGCTGCAATCGCAAAGCGATGAGCTTTATGCAATAATTATACCGTAGGCTAAAGCGTATTTATTATTCGACCAGAAACCTTTTCATTGGAATACACTCAGCAAAGTACATTATCGCAAGCTGAAATATCTAGTTGTTAAGTTACAGTAGCTCAGTTGTTAAGCGCGCACTCTCATTGCGGGACGCCTGGGGTTCGACTACCGGGCCGGTCAAATCGGGAAAGTGTCGCAAACGGCTAGCCACTACTGCGACTTTTTTTCGGAGCTGTGTTGCCCCAGGCGCTAAGCCGTGGAGCTGCAGTAAGCCCCACCACTGGCGAGTGTAATGAAGATTTGGTTTTTTATTGAAGCGTTGACGGGTGTATTTAGTTATTCTTGTTCACGAGCTGGATGCTGCTGGAACGCCGCGAGAAGAGCGTGTTTCCACGCCAATATTCAAAGTACGTTAATATCCGGATGTTGCGTCATTAATAAAATAATGTTGTAATAACTACTTCGTTATTTGATGTGATTAAATCGTTATTTCTTTTTAGTTATTTAGTAATTATTGCGTCACAATATTAATAATTTGCAATAATTACTTAATTGATTGTAATGTAACAGATATTCATTCTCTTACGTCACAATTTCATTTTTGCTTTATTCCTTGAAGCACTCATAAGGTCCTCGTCTAGTTTTGCGGAAGTTTGAGTTTTGATAAAAAACATATCATGTCTTAGCAGTTCTAGTGGTTTCTGGCTTTGTTGCTTTTGTTGTTATTATTTTTGTTCTACCTTTTTAAGACTTTTGTTTTCGCAAAATACTTTTATTCGATTTGAGTAAGATCTTGCTCCTCGTGATAACCTTTAGGCAAGAGCTGTAAACTTTCTCCGGTGGTGCCTGGATGCAAACTACAAGTACGGAGCCTTTTCTTTTTTTGCGTATAATAGGCAGGAGCGTTCCAAACTTCTACTGCCCAGGGAGAGTTTTTGAGAATGATGACCCAAGACGTCTAAAATAAGAGGCATCCTCCAAAAAAAAGGGGGTTCCATAAGTTGAAGCGTGGAGCTCTTTTAATCATGTGCCCGTTTGCAGTGGATTGCTTTCATCCTTGTTAGTTACGGCCTTGCTTTTGGTATAAAACAGTCTGTAGTAGACTGTAGACCCATGGCCTGATTAAAGAGCGGGGGGAGGGTTTCTAGCCCCGGGACTTCCTGATGGAAGCCTTCCGGTAAATCGCCTCCTCTTAAAAAACGTCTGCTACTAAATTTGAACTCAGGTCTGCGAAAAAACATTGAGCTACCCGAAAATAAGCCAGTCCCCCTTTCCAGAAAAAGTCTTAGTACGGCCACGTGTAGAGCTATACAATATTAGAGATCAATTGACTGATAGTAACTTTAGCTTTATATATTTTAGTTGTTAGAATTCGAACTGAATGTCCTCCTGGATTTGAAAATCCTCCTGCTTGTACAGGTAAGACAGTTTATTCCGTATGCACAGAACTTGAATCAAAGCTTTTTAAGTCTTAAAAATCATGAAGCCTTTTTAAATCTAATAAGAAATAAGGAAAACTCCTCAGATTTTGGAAAAGTGATTACGCTTTGTTAGATACACGTTTGATTCTTTTTTTAACAAAAAAAAGAAGAAAGACAATTCAATGGGCCTGCATATTGTCGGGTACATGGACCCAGCGAGACCGGTAGCACGCGACAGATCTTTCGAGGTAGGTTTGATTTACAGCTGGAGCGGATAGCTTTTGTCATACGAACTGTGTCGCTGCTGACTCGAAGAGCGCAAGCTCACTTCGCAGTTTCCCTCAAATACTGTTGAATTTTCATTTCAATGATATAAAAAATAACCTTAATCATAAACGGCCCATTGGCGAAGTGGTTAAAAACTTCTTTAATGGTGCGGAAGGTTTGCGGTTCGATTTCGGGCTCGGTCGAGTGAGACACGATTATGCCAAAGAATCGCCACCGCTGTGGCATTTCTTGGGAGTTGTGGTGCCCAGGCGTTTAGCCGCGGAGATTGGCTCCGCCACTCTTTATACACCTCGTTGTAATACACCAAGTTGAATTATCAATAAATTTAAGTGAACAAAAATATAAGATGTGAATCATTTTACAGACATAAACGATTGCACGCCCACCTCGTGCATGAATGGTGGGAAGTGTGTTGATCGGATTCAGGGATTCGAATGCCGGTGTCCGCCTCCTTTCACCGGATCTCGTTGCGAAGTAGACCCAACTACACCCCAAGGTCAGAGAATTGCTTTATTAGGCTAAACATAGTTAGTGGAGCTAGTTATGCTAAAGCTGTACAAAGGTGATATAACAAGTTGCATCTGTTACACCAGTAATAAGTAAGTGAACTTGAAGCAATAACATTGGTGAGAATAGATCTGGAAATCCAAGTTTAGCTCCTGAGTCGGCCAAATATTCTCTATTGCCAATGGGGGGCACTTTTTGACGTATGATTATGAAAATCCTTTTTCTAGGGATTGATCACAAAGGGAGAATGAAAACCCCTCATTGTCTAAATTCGGCCTTATCCCTTCCCTAATGTTTTCGATGCCGAAGACGCTGTCTATTGCTCCCTCATTTTTTGAACCCCACCACTTACTTGTAATGAAATTTTTTGAAGCGATCAAGATAAAAATATGATTTACAGGCAAATCTTGGGAGCAGTATAAAGGAGCATAGACTCCACAACTTTAAAGGCAATGGTGACAATACCATTAATGTTTTGTGACAAACGGTAACATAACCAAAGCTAGATAACTGCCCACGCGTTCGACCCAATCTTAAAGGCAAAATATCGCTCACTTGCATTTCAATAGGCATATAAAAAGCCCAAGACAAGGAGATCAAACATTGTGGGAAAATCTTCGTTCAAACTTGTCTTACATATGTGCAGGCTGCAGTCTTCCTATTTTAACAACACCCGACGGAAATGGGCGTATTACCACCTCCTTGAGGATGTTTCCTGTTGGATCATCTCTTACCTACCAGTGTGATCCCGGACTCACTCCAAGTGGTCCAGTGGTCACCGTATGCCAGGAGCTTCTTCCGAATGTTTTTACGTGGTCCTTGGACACATCCCTGCCTTCTTGTGTTCGAGGTTAGAAAAACCCTTGTCTGCATACTAAACAACCTGTGGCTTACCCCTAGTTCTGAGTGTGCTAAGGTCATGGCCTAGCGTTACCGCGCAAGTTACAGATCTTACGTGACGTGTTCGATTCACGGCTAGAGCCGATCTCATTTGACATAAACCGATTGGCTGCTGACTCGATTTCACTTAGTTTGCTTCACCGACCATATAGTTTGATCTTTTGCCAACAACAAGCAAAAACTAATCGTAAATTATCGGAAACTGGCCCTTATCGCTAGGTGTGACTGGGACTTAAATTCAAGCTGATCTCAAGCAACAATATAAATGTGCATAACAGTTTTAAAGAGCCTTGTTTAGTTATTTCTGATTTTTTCCTCTTTTTGTTTTGCTGCTTATGCTGCATCGATAAATTAAAAACCTTTTCCGTGTGAAGTAGTTAGCTATTGGCCGATTGTGACTGATTGGGTTGAAATCGTGTTGTGCTCAAAACCCCAGCCACCCGTAGTGACCTAGCATCGAACTTATGACGTTTTACAATTTATTTGTTTAGAATGCAGGCTGGAAGATGCTCCAACGCCGGCTTCTGGGGTCACTATTATTTTGCCCAGACCGGTTGATTCGTTTATGGTCGGGGAAAGTCTTACCTACATGTGTTTAAACCGATCAGAGTTCATTGACCCGAATACGGTGACTTGTCAATCAAATGGAATGTGGTTACCTGCGATGGTAGGAACTTGCACAGAGAAAAGTAAGAATAATCACTACAAACAGACGGGAATAAAAATAATGGATAAAAATTCTTAAGAAAATGTTTTGGCAACATTACTCCAACTGTACTCATCAGAGAAGTATATACGAACTTGATAGATCGCTTTATTTGTTTAGCATGTATACGGTTAAGGTGTATTACCATATTTAACTAATTATTTTGGTAAACCACTACTACAATCATGCAGACTCCAAGCTGCGCAGTGGCGATCCCCCCGAAAAAATAGCTGTAACAGCTCACAACTGTTAATGCTATTTGCGTTATGAGTTAAGGTGTTCTGTCTATGCACAATTACGTGCCTTATAATCCTAAAAGTCTCCCCCCGCAAACGAAAACCCTGTATTTTCCCCAGAAGCTATGCGAACCTACAGTAAACACTATTTTTGTAACTGTGAGCACAACCAATATTGTGGAACGTGCCATCACTCAACTGAGCATCGAACTTGCTTTTCCCATTACAACTAAACGCTCGAAAAGCAACTTAATCAAGCTGTTTTCAACTGCATATTGACTCTAACTCTGCGGTTAACTTTATTGAATTATTTCAAATTTATTGCTGCAAACTTCAACAAATCAAGGTGCTCTTGTTTTTGTTTAGCTTGCAGCCTTTCGACTGCCCCAGTTGTGGCGAATACTACACGGACTCCATCCACAAATGGTCCACTGGTTCCTGGGACCTTCGTGGTGTATCAGTGCAACAATGGGTTGGAAACAATTGCACCTAACACAGCTGTGTGCCAGCAAGACGGAACATGGATGCCTGATGCGGGAGGACTTGGACGGTGTCGTCAAACACGTAAGAATACTATTGCTTTGGTCAAAATAATTGTTAGTAGCAGTGGCGTAGCGAGAGATTGTAAGAGGGGGGGGGGGGGTATAAGCTGCAAAAGCTATGAAAAGAGTCTGGCATATTTCACTCACTTAGCAACATCTGAACTGTTTTCCTGAAAGGCAGAATCAAGGGGGGAGGGGGCATCGCACAATGCTATTCTCTAGTTTTTGATGTAAGTCAAGTCATACTCATTTTACCAAAACATCAATATAAAGAACTTAGTACGGGGACGACAAAATACCTCGCAGTCATCTGAGTCAGCCCCATAGACCAGGGCAGCAGCTTATCTTATCATACAGGTACAATACACATCAACTTAAACGCAACGTTACACTGATGCAAAATCAGGCGAATGGCGACTGTGAAGTCGAAATTAGGTCACAGTCTTGACATTTGGATGTGTTGTCTTCGTAGCATGTTTATCCTTCTATCACAGTGGTTCTCAAACTTTTTTAAAATTTTGACTTTGCGGTCCCCAAAGATTTTTTCGATCACTTACGGTCCTTTATTTTTAAACATGAATAATTTTAAGGCAAAATCAAGAAAAGCAAAAAAAAAAGGTCATCACGTCCGCAGATGTCCAATCAAGCACAATTCCATGGGTTGACTTATCAGAAATCCGCAAATCCGCGACCTGTTTGCGGTTCCCCTGAAACTGCTTCGCAGACTCCAAGGGGATCGCGGTACCCAATTTGAGAACCATTGTCCTATCATGGGAAAGCGATCAAAGCGCTATAACGAGCTCGATGAGGAGTTATCGAGCATCTGTCTACCACACCAAGATGGGAAAATTCCGCTAAGTGCCTTTCCCAACGGCGCAACCAGTAAACTTGGAGGTTTGTTCTCCACACGGTCCCTAATGCTGAACGTCAAGCTGTGACACGACTTGGAATCAAACTCGAGTCTACCGCTCCCGAGGCACACGCTCTTACCGTTACCGCTTGGCCATCTAAGCTGCTGGATCTGGATGAAAGACCACGTTTTTCGCCTATTCACGTACAGATAAAGGGTTGTCAGTTTATTTCAGCGCACAGAAAAATATATCAAATCATCGCAAATTTTAGCATACTTAGTACATGCAAGCTAACTTTCTTACGCTTTACAGGGTGCAGTACGTCCATTACGCTAAAAAACGCGAAAAACTTTTGTAAAGCTCAATTGATTACCTGGAGGGAGCTCTTGCAGCATTACTTTACTTGTTGTTTTGTGTTGCAGGTTGTGGGCTTCCAATTTTAACCACTCCTAATGGTAATGGACGAATTACAACTCTAGAAACGTCGTTTCCTGTGCGTACTAGGCTCACTTACGTCTGCGATTTGGGATTTTCTGCAAGTGGACAAACTGTCACAGAATGTCGACTTTCACCCCCAGACACATTTTTTTGGTCTTTGGACACCTCAAGGCCTTTATGCCTCCCAGGTGGGGACAAAGTATTATTTCTCTTATTGAACGCAGCTTGTGTGTCATTCATACCCCCTTCTTAATTTTTTGAAACCTCCAGTGTGTTAATTAATCCATCTTCTTCAATTTTTTTCACCTGTGAGAGAAATAGCCTGCCTGTCCGCGAGTCTAGTTTAAGTGGACATAAAACCCTCTAACTTTCCGCATCACAACTAGATTTTAGATGTTATAATCACATTTTTAATGATGGCATGAACAATAAATTCAATTGTAATTGTAATTAAAAAGCCCATAATTGTAATTGTAATTGAAAATTGTAATTGAAAAGCCCATGGGCTTGTCGCCCAAGAAAACAAGACTTATAGACAGCTTAAGTGTAAATTACAGTAATAATGTAAACTACTGTAGTGAAGAGATTATAGATTAAGAACGAAATTTTTCCATTTTCCAGATGACGACTGTCTGACAGGAGCATCAAACTGCACAGACAATGCATTCTGCATGAACACTGGGACCGGTTTCACTTGTATTTGCGCAGCAGGTTTCAGCGGAGACGGATTCACGTCATGCGAAGGTAGTAACCTTTTCACAAATAACGTCAGTTTTAACGGGTCCAAAGAGAGCTAAAGGGGATCAAATCCCTCTTTTTTTTAAACCTACTTCGGTCCTTCTACGATAGCTGGAAGATAAGCATTTTGGTGTTGTTATTCTCTCCCCTTAAAAGTTTTGGATCTGCCCTTGACCAATGACCAGTGCTTACAAAGCAGCTTATTTTTTTCCCTGTACAATTTTTGTATTAAGACCATAGAATGCAATGTTTTTTTTTGCAGACCTGTGGGCTACAGTCCCTATACTCCACCTTTTGATCCGGAGCTTGTTGTTAGAGCGACTGGTGGTAATTACCAAACTGTTAACAAATACTTATGAATGCGCTCGGCATGAACCGTAACACAAAAAAAACGGGCGCTGTCTTTCATTGTGATGTGCCAGGGACTCACCATCACCGCTGCTGCATTTTTGCGGATGCGTTGTTGAGGCGCTTTACAACTTGCGAGTGCTTACGGATAAGTTTTCTTGCACGCAGATCTAGATGAATGCGATTTTGAAACCGACAACTGCGACTCCAATGCAGTGTGCAGTAACACTATAGGATCTTTTGCTTGTACTTGTGATGGTGGATTCAGCGGAAATGGGGTTTCGTGCGAAGGTGAGACAAAAAATAATCGCTTTCCTTCATTTTCCATTTTTTTGCAAAAGCAGCTTCAGTATGCTTCGGCAAACGGTACAGTTGGGAGTTTGTTGACAATTTTTTTTAAGCAACTTTTAAGCCATGGCTTAAGACCCAGCTTAGTGTAAGCTTTTAGCGTTGGTGATGACACCAGATGTGAGCCGAAACGTCCCCCAAGTATTTTTAGCTGTTTCTTGGCTGGAGGCCTATTGTTTCAAATAAAATAGCTTCGATATATAGCTGAAAATATTTTATTGGTTTAGATTAAGCTTTGTATTGAAATGACCCACCGGTTTATTCAGTTGTAAAGCTCATTTCTGCCGAGGTCTGGGGTTCGATTCCCGGGCCAGACAAATCGGACACGGTCGCCTACAGCTTGCCATCGCTGCGACGGTTTTTTCGGAGCTGTGTTGCCCAAGCACTAAGCGGAGAAGACAAGCTCAGCCACTCGTAGCACGCTTCGGCGTAATAGCGCGAGTATAATGAAGATTTTTTTGATGTAACCTACCGATATTTTTGGCAGACATTGACGAGTGTAGCTTATCCACGGACAACTGCGACACGAATGCCATGTGTATGAATACACTAGGAAGCTTCGTGTGCACTTGCAACGTTGGGTTCTCAGGAAACGGAATTATGTGCAACGGTGAGAAGTAACGATGGTTTGACACCCCCGCGGAAAGCGAGGGGACTTTTCCACTTTAAAATCGGGCCCGTTTTAAGACTTCGGAGGCCCATTCTAATTTTGAAAACTTGATTTTTACGGTAGCAGTAGATCTTTTTATAGAGAATGGGATTTTCTCAGGGCTGTGTCCCCTCGCCCCCCTCCTTAATCCGGCCATGCCCGAAATTCACCTAGCCTACTTCAACAAGATTTAGTGTATTTAAAAAACTCATTAAAAAAAACTATTGCGCTCTATGTGACACAGCTGAGCTGGCCGAGTGATCACAGTGTCTGCCTCTGCATCTGTAATCTTGGGTTTGATTCCCAGTCAGGTCAATCCAATGATTTTAAAATTGGTATTACGGCTTCCCTGTTTGACACTCAGCATTAAAGGACCAGTGTGGAGAACAAGCTGGCAAGTTTACTTGTTGTGTCGTTGGGAAAAGCGCTTAACAGGATTCCCCCATCTTGGTGTGTTAGACAGGCGGCTGGACATTTCTAAGCGAGCTCGTCATAGAGCTGTGATCGCTTTCTCGTGATAGGAGAATCAATATGCAACTCCATACTAAAATAGTATACTCACTCTCTTGCGATACCGTAGCTTTAACAGTTATTTTTATTTCATCGGATACGAATAGTAAAGATGTGTACTTGTTTGCTGATTAAGTTATAATGTCTTCTATTAATATGCTGTAGATGTTGACGAATGTGCGCTTGGCACCGATGACTGTAGCTCCACTTCTGTTTGCACGAACACGGTCGGAAGTTTCACCTGTGGATGTAGTCCAGGCTTTACTGGAGACGGAATTGAGTGCACAGGTATTTATTCAAAAATAATTTTCAACTGACTTAATGTATACTGGCAATCGGTTGGTTGATGTTGCGATAACGACATCGGTGCGAGAGACTTACTCCCTGGCCGGGTAAATCGGACGCAGTGGTCACTGCCGCGACGTTTTTACGAAAATATGCTGCTCAGGTGCTAAGCAGCGGAAATGGGCCCCACCACTCGTTACTCGCTACTCGCTTCGACGTTCCGCGAGCATAAAAAAATTTATTATTGAATTTATGCTGCCAACACTCGTCCGCGGAAACACTCGTAAAGCGCCCTTGTAATGATTTTCATACAATATTTGTGCCGATACGTTATATTTGCTTGCTTTCAAGCGCGACTAATAACGCCACGATTGGGAGCGATTTCTAAAATTTTTTCAGAAAGAAGAGGGCCGTGTGAGGGAGGTTATCAACGTGAAGAAACTACTTTTCTCGAAGACTTTGCGCTGTACAGCTTTTGTCATATGTCAAAAGCGGCCTAGGGGCTCCGCAAAGCATCCCTCTCTGCGTAGCCCCAGGCCGTAGTTTTTTATTCATGTATGGTTAATTGTAATGTATTTTTTGCAGACATTGACGAGTGCAGCTTATCCACGGACAACTGCGACACAAACGCCATGTGTATGAACACACCAGGAAGCTTCGTGTGCACTTGCAACGTTGGGTTCTCAGGAAACGGAATTATGTGCAACGGTGAGAAGTAACGATGGTTTGACACCCCCGGGGAAGTCAAGGGAGCTTTGTCACCTTGGAATCAAGGCCGTCTGAAGACTTCGGAGGCCCATTCTATCTTTGACAACCTGAGTTTGATTGTAGCAGCAGACCTTTTTTTAGAGAATGGGATTTACCGACCCCTGGGTTATGTCTCCTCTTCCGGCCTTGCCCGTAGTTTACGTAGCCTACTTCAACAAGATTTAGTGTATTTAAAAAACTCATTAAAAAAAACTATTGCGCTCTATGTGACACAGCTGAGCTGGCCGAGTGGTCAAAGCATCTGCCTCTGCATCTGTAGACTCAGGTTTGATTCCCAGTCAGGTCGAACCAATGATTATAAAATTGGTATTACGACTTCCCTGCTTGACGCACAGCATTAAAGAAGCAGTGCGGAGAACAAGCTGGCAAGTTTACTTGTTGTGTCGTTGGGAAAAGCGCTTAACAGGATTCCCCCATCTTGGTGTGTTAGACAGGCGGCTGGACATTTCTGAGCGAGCTCATCATAGCGCTGTGATCGCTTTCTCGTAATAGAAAAATAAATAAACAACTAAGCTAAAATAATATCTTCACTCTCCTGCGATAGCCTTAACAGTTTCTTTACTATATTAGATGCGTATAGAAAAGATGTGTATTTTTTTGCTAATTACGTTATAATGTCTTCTATTAATATGCTGTAGATGTTGACGAATGTGCGCTTGGCACCGATGACTGCAGCTCCACTTCTGTTTGCACGAACACGGTCGGAAGTTTCACCTGTGGATGTAGTCCAGGCTTTACAGGCGACGGAATTGAGTGCACAGGTATTTACTCAAAAATAATTTTCAACTGACTTAATGTATACTGGCAATCAGTCGATTTGATGTTGCGATAACGACATCGGTGCGAGAGACTAACTCCCTGGCCGGGTAAATCGGACGCAGTGGTCACTGCCGCGACGTTTTTACGAAAATATGCTGCTCAGGTGCTAAGCCGCAGAAATGGGCCCCACCACTCGTTACTCGCTTCGACATAATATACTGCTAGCTAGGGTAAAAAAAAAATTTATTATTGAATTTATACTGCCAACACTCATCTCGGAAAACACTCGTAAAGCGTCCTAGTAATGATTTTCATACAATATTTGTACCGGTACGATATATTTGCTTGCTTTCAAGCGCGACTAATAACACCACAATCGGGTGAAACCGTTGAAAATTGTGAGGTAGGCTACCAATGTGAAGGAACTACTTTTCTCGAAGACTTTGCGCTGTACCAGCTTTTGTCGTATGTTAAAAGCGGTCTAGGAACTTCGCAAAGCATCCCTCTCTGCGTAGCCCCAGGCCGTAATTTTATATTCATGTATGGTTAATTTTGCAGACATTGACGAATGCAGCTTATCCACGGACAACTGCGACACGAATGTCATGTGTATGAACACACCAGGAAGCTTCGTGTGCACTTGCAACGTTGGGTTCTCAGGAAACGGAATTATGTGCAACGGTGAGAAGTAACGATGGTTTGACACCCCCGGGGAAGTCAAGGGAGCTTTGACGCTCTGGAATTCAGGCCCGTATGCAGACTTTGGTGGGGCCCTGGGCTCACTTTTTGCGAGGTCCCATGGTTTTTTGCAGACTTGGTTTTGACGCAAGCAGCAGACCTTTTTAAAGAACGGGATTTACAGGAGGGCCCGGGGGCATGGTCCCCCTCTTAATTTTGCCCTGCCTGGAATTGACGTACTCTACTTCAACAACTTTTAGTGTATTTAATCAACTAGCCAATAAAGGAAATTACTTCAACCGTAATCACAAAACAGTTACCGCTGCTCTGAATCAGTAAAAGACACCTATAGGCTTCTGGCGAATCGCATAGACCTTGAAACTTTGGCTTTATACACTCGGTCTCCGGAACCAAAACTGAGTTGTGTACTTTGCATCAATTCTCAGATCAGGCTTTAACTTACTGTACGATTAGGGCGAACACTGCCCTTGATTGCGCAAAACGATTGGGTTCTATGACAGTGGGAAACACACTGAAGTATAATATGCCGCCATCGAAATCTGACTCAGTGTTGCTTGCATTATCCTGCGACGGCTTCAACAGCAGTAGCCTAGTATAGTAGTAAATGTTTATTTTCGTCCATGAAATGACAAACATCGACGGCACAAACCACAGCGAAGCAAAAAATAGAAAACAGCGACAAAATGATATAACTTAAGACGTGTTTATAACACTGGTACAGGTAGTTTAAGAATTAACGCGGCTACTGCACCTGCATACAATACGGCGGATAAGCATAGTAAAGATGTGTATTTTTTGCTAATTACGTTAAAATGTCTTCTATTAATATGCTGTAGATGTTGACGAATGTGCGCTTGGCACCGATGACTGCAGCACCACTTCTGTTTGCATGAACACTGTCGGAAGTTTCACCTGTGGATGTAGTCCAGGCTTTACAGGCGACGGAATTGAATGTACAGGTATTTACTCAAAAATAATTTTTGAGTGACTTAATTCAGATACCAATTGGTCGGTTGATACGTTGATAACGATATCGCTGCAAGAGGTCTGATGTTTGATTCCCGAGCCGGTCAAATCGGACACAGTGGTCACCGGGGCGACGTTCTTCGAAGCCGGGTTTTCCAGACGTGAAACTGTGGAGATAGCCACTCGTTAGTCGTTACACGTTTCAGCGTAATACCGCAAAGTTAAAGATAATTTGTCAGCACTTGTTCACATGAACACACGGAAAACGTCGAGGTGTTGCTTGTGTTCGAGTCGCCGTGGTGACACGGAGTATATACGACGGCTTAAAAGTAGTTTGGATTGCATTATTTAATGTTTTACTTCAGATTTAAGTTCTTTTCTATATTTTTAAAAAGTTCAGTTTTTCAGAAGGGTTTTTCTAGCCAAATTGGACGTAAAGTTATTTCTAAACATCAAAGTCACCAGCTGTGCTTAAACCTAAAAAAATTTTGTAGATATCGACGAGTGCACACTTGATCTTGATAATTGTAATGACAACGCCCAATGCATGAACGCAGTGGGGAGTTTTGTGTGCAATTGTAATCCGGGTTTCAGCGGAGATGGAATGACTTGTCAGGGTAAGTATTAGGCTACTTGTGTTTTCATAGTCTTTTCGCTTAGTCTTATTAAAAAAGCTTTCAAAGAAGCTGTTGCTTGATTAAATTCGCTGCCTTTTTATACAACTAAATCTGAGGTGTTATTTTTCGATTTTTGCGAGATTGGCATACTTTTATAATTTCAATATTTTTGAAATTTTGGAAGTCTGTGGGCTTGATAAAAATCTGCGGCAGTTTTTGCGACAGGCATAACCTGAGTATTTCCAATTGTTGAAATTTTTGAATAAGGTTGCTTCTACATACCATTATGTTGTACGACGAAATAAAAAGATTGACTTGATTAGTGAGCTACTTAACTGAAGAAGAATTGTATTGCGTTGACAAGAGTTTGGATTGATTAATTTCTTCATCTCACGAGAAAGCCCCGAAAGCGCTATACATACATGGGACGAATCTACACTCACTTATGAAATGCCTTTGTTTCCGAGTTTCCAGTTGCGTGTTGCTTCTGACTTCTTTAGTTTACGGACTGTTAGATTCTCCCGCACAGAGGAAATTATTGTGAACACAGAGAATATCCAAGCACGCAACAACGCCGCTTGGGTGGGAGTTGAACCATCAACCTTGCGATTATGGTCGTCATAAAAACAGCGCTACGAACCACTACTCCACGCTGGCGAGTTTTTCACGGATAAACTTTATTTTTTAAGATATCGACGAGTGTGATTTGGGAATGGAAAATTGCGAAAACTCCGCAGTTTGCATCAACTCCGTTGGTAGCTTTATTTGTCGATGCGAAGCAGGTTTTACTGGAGATGGAGTTTCATGTAGTGGTAAGCAATAACACTGGCTGGCTGTCGTTGTGGTTAAAGACATCGTTATTGCTGCAGGAGGTCTGAGATTTGATTCCCGGCTCGGATAAAGCGGACACAGTTAGCCTGTTTCCATGTACACATGTTGTGGGCTTTCGGCCCATGGGCTTTGCTCGAGTCGGGTAAAATTTTGCTTTTTGTGGGCTAATTTTCGCAAAGTTTTGGTCTTTATAGAGGTGGTCCGCCAAAGTGAACTATCGCAAAAAATGGGCCTTCAGAAAGTTGTTGTTAGGCCGGCCCACTTTGAGAAAGCCTACGTTTGTTTGTGGACATGGAAACAGGCCAAGGGTCGTTGAAGCTCGCCACCGCCGCGACGTTTCTGCGGAACAATGCTGCCCAGGCGCTCAGCCGCGTAGAATGGACCCAGCCATCCGTTACACGCTTCGGCGTAATTCGGGGTGTACTTGCATATTTGATTTTGGTAAGCATTGACTCAGGTTCAAAAAAACTAAAGCGCTGCAAGATTTCTATATGATCGGAAATACATCGGTATAAAAGATGAAAAACATTAAAAACGTGACTTAGAGAGGAAAGTAACAAAAAAAAAGATTGAACATCATAATAGCCTGAAGAGTAAGTCCTGATGGTTTGATTTTTCTTTGGCGTAGTGTTTCCCTTTAGTTTTCACAGATACTAAAACGTTGGTCTAACTTTAACTGCAGCAAAATTGAAGTCAGCCCTTCTTTTATTTGCAGATATTGATGAGTGTGCTCTTAATCTTGACAATTGTGAGGACAACACACAATGCATGAACACAGTGGGAAGCTTCGTGTGTAATTGCAATCCTGGTTTTAGCGGAGATGGAATGACATGCAACGGTAATGCAAAGATGATATCATTGCAAACTCAAGCGCATACACACGGCGGGGGTCCAAAGGGGGATCCCCTTGATTAAGTTTTTAATTGCAAACAGCTAGATATCCAACGTCTAAGCGTTATTACTTTCTATAACCGCTCGGCTCGCTTAGCGGTTTATCGCTATCGGTGAGGCAGTTTTGAGGTTCGATTCCCGGGTTGTTTAAATCATACACAGTGCCGCAAACGGCTCGCCACGGCTGTGGCGTTTCTTCGGAGCTGTGTTGTGCAGGCGCTGAGCCGCGGAGATGGGTACCGCCACTCGACATACGCTTCGGCGTAATATTGCGAGTGTAATGAAGATTTGATTTTTATTACGTGCAATGAAATTGTGACAGTAAATGTACTTTGAGTGGTCGAGGGTGACAAATTATTCAGGACGGGTTCGATTCACAGCTGGAGCCGATCACGTGTGACGCATATTTCATGCGGATGTTGACTGGTAGAGCTCAAGCTGACTTTGCAATTTCCCGCATTGCACTGATTTTCAGTTCAATAAGTTGAAAGTGTCTCTAGCTCTTATTCTTTTACATTCATTGTTGCAAAGCCCTTGTGTTAACTGTTAGTTTTTCGTAGATATTGACGAGTGTTTACTGGGAACTGATAATTGTGACGTCAACGCTTTCTGCACGAACACAGTCGGTTCTTTTGTGTGTGATTGCGCACCCGGGTTTTCAGGCGATGGTTTCACTTGCACAGGTGAGGCAATGCTACGTGTTTTAATCGATTGAAATGTCTTCTATAATCGATTGAAATGTCTTCTATAAAGCATTAACACTTAGGTTCAACCTCAGGTCGTGCCATCGGCGTATACCGTATTTAAAAACAGTTAAGACTACTTACAACCTGCGAACTCGGTTGATTTTTTTATCGAGTTTAAGTTCCAGTTCAGCATTTCCATTTTTGCGGGTTCAAGTTTCAGTCCAGTGAAAATTTATCAAGTTCTTTCGAGTTTAGAAAAAATAGGGATTATCTTGAGGATGTACAAATGAAAATAAACTCGAGCTTTCGTAAGATATCTTCGAGTTCGAATTCAAGTTTTCTGCCCAGAATATTTGCGAGTTCGAGTTCTCAGCTCAGACTTTTTTCGAGTTCAGGTTCGAGTTCGGCGAAAACTTCGAGTTCGCAGCCTTGCTTGCAGCTCCAGTTGTCTAATTTGGCGTTCTTCATCAACAGTACTGTACCTGCCGGTTGTCGTAAAGGCTAAGGACATTGCTATGGGTTCGAGAGCTCGTGGCTTCGAATCCCGGGCCAATCAAATCGGTCACAGTAACGCCAACGGCTTGCCACCACTGTGATATTTCTTCAGAGCTGTGCTGCTTAGGCGCTAACTCGCGGAGATGGTCCCCTGTACTCGTTTCACGCTTCGACGTAATACCGCAAATGTAATGAAGAATTGGTTTTAATTTAATACCCAAAATGTATAGTTTATAAAGCTTCTCTTTTTTTTAAATGCTACAATAATTTGGTTTTAAATGAAGTTTGCACAAATTCATGATGTTTCTTTGATTTCTATTTTTTTTTCAGACATTGACGAATGCTCTCTGGGTTCTGATAATTGTGACGTCAACGCTCAATGCATCAATGAAATGGGGACCTTTAGTTGTGAATGCAATGCCGGTTTTACCGGAGATGGGGTTACATGCATTGGTAAGATTACGCGCATAACCATGCTGCATGTTTTCTTTTAATTGAACTGCGCTGACCATCGATAGAATTAGAAAAAAGCTATTTAATAAGTCAAAAATAACAAAATTGGTAATCTCACGGGTGGGTAAGTTCTTGCAAAACGTCAGCTTCGTTAACCACAACTCTATTAACAAATTTTGTGCTTCCTTTAAAGTTAATTCGTTAAGTTTAAACCTACTTTACGGAAATTAATAATATCCGTTACGTTATAAGTAGGCCTAGTTAATTTTTGACTTTCAATGGCATTTATTTAAAAAAAAACTTCAAAGTTAAGAATATTTCTGTGAGCAAACTTTCGCCCAAAAACATAACTTTTGTGGGTTTTATCTCACTTTTTTGACCTCATTTCCAGATTTGTTGTATTTTTAACAAGTTTTTCGACATCATAATTAACGAATAAGGATAATCAGTGCTAACGAAACGGTAAATTAATAAACAATTTAAAAGAAGTGAAGCTAGTGCGTTAATTTCGAAAAGCATTTTAACGAATTAATTCACTCAGAAAAAAGTAACTTCGTTATTAGCGAATTAACGATTAACGAAATCGCGGCCACCTGTGGGTAATCTTATAGGCTGAGCAACCGACAGCAAGTATTATTGAAGCTTCAAAACTGGACACTGCCTTTGAAAACAAAGTTGGGATATCTTCAAAATTTTTTTATTTGATTGACTGATTTTTTTTCAGAATTTGACATTTGTGATTTATGTGACAGCACAAACGCTGATTGCGTAGACAATGATGGAGAATTTAGCTGTGTTTGCATCGAAGGGTTTGTCGGTGATGGTATCACTTGTACAGGTCAGTATCTTATTAACCAAACATGGCCGTTGTTTGACGTTTTTTTACATCGATCATTGTTGTTAAGTGTAAATATAGTTTAAGTTTAAAAAGTGTCAGCCTGAGTAAGAAATGTTCATTGATACCCAAATGTTTCTACGTTTCACTATTACTGGAATTTAATTAAAGCTATATAAAGCTTTCAAATAAGAAGCTAAATTTGCTGCTGACTTGGAAAATTTGAACCAATCAATTTGTTCGCTTGTGACCATCTCTGGACGCTTTCTCAAAAAAGAATAAAATGTCAGGCTATCAGTAAACTATAATTATTTGCAGCATCGTCTATCACTTGTGCTGAGCCACCCCCAGGGAACCCCAATGTGGGCCATTTTCCCGAATTGACCACTCCATATCCAGTGAACATTGAAGTTTTCTATTTTTGTTTTACGGGGACTCTTTCCGGGCCTTTGTCTAACATCTGTTTGGAAACTTCCATGTGGAGAAACGGTGCACCTACCTGCACCTAAACGGGTGAGCAAATAAATTAGGGAGATTACTTTCGCTCATAAAGAAATGTGGAATCTATTCTTCTGATACGCTGAATCTATTACGCTGAGTGCTGACAGTATCGAGCGCCGTAGTCCATCTTCGCGGCTTAGTACCAGGGCAACATAGCTACGAAGAAAGCGATGCCAGCACTGTATTCGATTTGATCGATCAAAGAATCAAACGTTGGCGATACTGCATCTGATTTGATCGGCCAAAGAATCGAAGCATATATCTCCGCACGGATAGCGTTGTTACAATTACGCCAGCCGGCTAGTCTAGCGAATCATTGTTAGTGAGATTAATATTTAGCGCAATAGAAAGACCTTACTTGCTTACTTTTCCTGTCCCACTTGTCTTTGGGGGGTCGCCAGAGCAGCTGCTCGAGTTGGAGCCTCCAAGCATTTCGATCCTCCGCAACAAAGGAGAGATGCAGGCGGAACCAATTATAATCTTCAACAAAATCTCGCCATCGAGTTCTGGAACGGCTTCTAGGCCTTCGACCAATTGGAGTGGAACGAAGCAGTTTCTTGGCTGTTCTTTCCTGGTTCATTCGTGTAACATGTCCATACCGACGCAGTTGCAATCTTTCTTGTCGAAGAAGCAGCGATTCAATGTTAAAAAGAAATTTTCGAATATCTGCACTTTTAACCTTGTCCCACAAGGTCAAACCGCTAATTCTTAGCATGATTCCCATTTCGGCTGCTTGAACTCGAGATCGCTTTTTCTCATTCAAGATCCAACTCTCATGGCCATGAATCAGAATAGGTACATAGGCTGATCTGAAAATTGATAGCTTTGCCTTGGTGCAAAGCTCCCGTTTTAGTAGGCCTATCTCAGATTAATGGAGTTGGCGCATTACCGCACTTGATTTTCCGATGCGGATATCCAATTTGCTATTTTGTCTACCATCACTCGTGAATGAGACGCCGAGGTACCGGTGCTTGAATTTCTCTGTTTTAGTGGTAGGCTACTCCATCAATTTGGAGAGCACTGCTTCGGTTGTCTGGACAGGCACATGGTTTCTGTTTTTGTTTTACTGATTTTCATTCCGGCAACAGAGCATGCATCCGAAAATCTGTCAAGAGCTTGCTGAAGACCATTTCGGGTAAAGTCGAGTAGCACAAGATCATCTGCAAATAACAGACGTTGTACAGTGCAATCACCGATCTTTACTCCGCCACAAGACTCACTTTTCCAAATTATTCTATTCGTATTAAGGAACAGAATAGGCGAAACAAAGTAGCCTTGTTGTAGTCCTACACTTACTTTGAAAGGTTTCGTCGTTGCGCTGTTAACACGAACACAGACCTCGGAATGCATGCACAGCGACTTAATAGCAATTTAGTACCTGGCCATCAATGCCATACTGTAACACTAACAGCACCGCCCAAAGCTTGTCCATATAGGAATGCAATCATATGCTTTTTCAAGATCAACAAAACATGCATTGACCTCTTTCACATATTTCCACGACTTCTCAGAGATTTGCTGCAAGGCAAAGATCTCGTCCATTGTGCTTCGGCCAGGACGAAAACCACACTGAGCATCCGCTAGTTTAGGCTGTACTATTTCACGGCATTTCTTTTCAATGCTCTTGGCATAGACCTTATCCGGTACACGGATGAGAGATATGTCCCTATTATTGGTGCGTTTTCTCTTGTTTCCTTTCCTGTGAGTGTGAATGTGAATTATTGGTCCTACATGCCACCTGACAAACACGAGTCAACCAACGAACACCAAACACGTTCATTTCAGGTCTGATATCATCCTCACCAGGTGCGTTTCCAGTTTTCAGTGATTTGGTAACTGTATTCACATCTGCTGCGGTTATCTGAATGTCTTCCCCAACCTGTTCCTCGTGAATTTGTGTCGGTGTAGTATCGACTGGGTTTAAAAAATCACTAAAGTATTCTTTCCACCGATTCAAAATAGCATCTTGATCTTTCAAAAGTGACACCATTTGAATCTTCGATGAAGATTGATCTTTTTCCACGCAAACAAAGGCGAAAGGTCTGAGAATACTTTGTTTGCCATTTTAAAATTATTGTCCGACCTTTCTCCAAATTCCCTCCAGACTCTTTCTTTAGACAGTTTAACTTTTGTGGCTGCCGCCTTACGTGCTTCAAGAGTTCTGCGAACGAAATTCAACAGATAACTTAATTGCAAGCCAGGCTTTATAGTGCACCATTTTTGCACGAATAGCTTCTTGAACTTCCTGATTCCACCCAGGAGTTTTTTCTCGCTACTCTTATAGTCCCTCCAACGCGCTTAACGTCCACAACAGTTAGTAGCGGACGTAATGACCCTCCGGCTCCCCTTATCGCCGGCCCTGGCCTCTACGGATCATTAAAAACTCAAACTTCCCCACCACATTAAGGTGGCAATCCGTAGGAGAGGCAAAATGTGCTTAATCCACATCATAGTTGTATCTGCTCCTTAACGAGATAACTGTACAAGATTTGGGATACACCATGTTAATACAAGTTTTTTAACCTATCGACAAATCTTTAAAGTTTTACCGATAGGCTGTAAAATTTGTCGATCGCTTAAAAGTTTTGTCGAAAAGTTGAAAAATTTTATCGATCGGTTTTTAATTTTGTCAATCGCTTAAAAAATTCGTCGATCGGGTTTAAACTTATGTTTGTGGTTTGCACTTATGGGCTTCCGCAGTAGTTTTAACAAATATTGAACAGCAATAAATTGGTACTTGGGTCCAAAGACATGGAATATTCTTCCTACTCCTACATCTATCAGAAATTGCGAGACCGTTAAAAACTTTAATAAAGAATTAGCTACATATTTGTCAAAAATAATTAACATTAAACGTGTAAGCTATCCATAACACCAAGTGTTTTGCTGTCTTTCCACTTTGTGCTGTTTTTTGTGGCGCAAAATGAAAATAAACAAATGTAAATAAGTAGGCCTATGTTTTTATGGCAAGCCTGGTCGTTCTTAGTTGTGCTAAACGCCATTCCGACATTGCTGGCTATTCACTCTCATTTTTCTTCCATTTTTTCGTGCTTCTTTTTTCTTTTTTTAAATAGTTTTAATCTTTCTCAATTTTTTGCGGGCGTGATGACCTTTTTTTGTTCTACACTTGCTTCTGCGTGGAAACTTGAACATCTGCGGACATGAGGACCCTTTTTTTGCTCTTCACTTAATTTGGCGTGGAAAATTGGACATCTGCGGACGCAATGACCTTTTTTTGCTCCTCACTTGATTTTGCGTGGAAAATTGGACATCTCCGGATTTCTTTTCAATTTTTCCAGCAAATTGCCGTAATTTTTTTTTCATTTTTTTGTTGATAGCTAGCTGGGCTGGCTGAAATTGAGGCCTTTTTTCAAATTAAAAAAAATTTGCATGTTGCAGGTGAGGAATCAAAGCATAGTTCCGTCGTCAATCACGATTCAACGAAGCAATTACCGTACATATTTGAAACAATTTTCTTCCAGGCAATTTGATTTATTTTTGCTACCAGCCATGAGTCATTTCTTTTGTTGCCTGTGACGCTACAACCATTTTTATTTATTCTGTGTCAAATTGCAATACCTATCCAATTTACGCAGTAGGCCTATATTATTTTTTTGTTTTGTGATGTAAACCACATGATTAGTTTGAAATGTTGTGCCCGTAGTAGGCTACCGGTTGTGCATTTTTTAAAAGATGAGTCATAATTCATAATTACTGCATTTTGTGAGTCTGTGGGCCTAACTATACAATTAGAAGGTTACTGTTTGACAGCAAAATATCATTTACAAAATTATTTCATGAAATTCACAATCTCTTAACTTTGTATTTTTGCCATCATGTTTTGACATGATTGTTGTTTTTTTTGCTTGGCTGTGCTGACCAAAATAATTGCTGAAGCATGTCAGGAGAACTGATCAGTGTGCGTGGTCAACCTAATTAAATTACCAATCTTACGACGTCATAGGCTAAATTGAAAAAAGTGATTATGTTATTAAAATTTCATTCGTAATTCAGAAAGCGCGTGAGCCTTTGGCCCTTTGAAACTGGACATAGGCTATGAACCATGGATATAGTAGAGAAAGACTAGACACTAGTAGACAGCGCATCGCTTGTCTAAAAGTGAAACAATTTGAACAAGAAAACGAAACAGGGTCTTCTTTTTGGACATGTGGCAGTCAGTCTGAGCGCAATTTGAACAGAGCGCGCGTGCGGGTTCCCGGCAGATGCTGGCGCGTAAATGTAGCAGTGAGAACGAAGTAGTACTAGTAGGGCTGTTCTAGTGTTACCGGTACCGATGTCCCAGGCTAGCTATGGGTGCGTTAATGCAGCTGGTGGAAATGTAGTTGGCCTAGTCAGGTGTAGCTAGTCTATTTGATGGAAATAGGCTTGCAAGTACGGTATTTCTAGTGCAAATATTTGCCCTGTCCACATGTCCAATTTAAGTGGGCTTTAGGCCTGCGTTCTTGGTTCTACATTCTGCACCATAATCAATTTCATGATGTCATAATCAATTTTTGACTATGACATCAAAAAATGAATCGTGGTGCAGAAATTAGAACCGTAAGCCTGAAGCCCACTAAAGTTGGACGTGTGGACAGGATAACTGTAAGCTCTGGTACAGTATTTGCAAGTTGTAGAGTGGCAGCAGGCCATTAGGAGGCAACTTAGTTCAGAAGTTCTGAAGTAACTCAACGCCAATACACGGTACGGTACGGTAGTTTACCAGCACAGTCAATGGCGTTGCCTGCCAGAAATGTGGGGAAGTTGGGGTAAAATAGCACTTCCAGCCAAGTCAATCTTTTAAAAAAGGTTTTTGATGGTGGACGTCTAGAAAAATGTTTTTGGTGGCAGTACGCTGCCTCCTGTTGCCTCTCCTTGAGTCAAGATGGATGTAGGTCTGCATTAACATTAGACTAGTACCGGTACTGGTACTTATTTCGGGCGAAGCAGTGCTTGAGTTGTAGAAACAGGAGCTTATTTGAATTAAGCCGCATCTTATAACAGGCGGATATACAGTATCATGAGCACAAGGACTGCTAGGGGTGCTAGTGAGTTATCAGTACAGGTTAGGGCCTAACCCCGAACCCTAGCCTCGAAATTAAACCATGGCTTCATTCAAACAAGACCCTAAAAACACTTATAGGGGAAGGCGCAAGATTTGCATGCAGACATAAAGGAGGGATGGTCATCGTATTTATAGGGGAATGGTTTGTGCTTAAATGTTTTGTGGGGGAATGGTGTTGTTTTCCGGGGGATGCCATCTCCCTTCAACTCTAGTACTTGGGGAAGGGAGCAATGACCCTCTCTTAGTCTAGGCCTATGCTGTTGAGCATAGACAGAGTATCGTATCTAGTAGACGGGTTTTAGGAAATGAGTTGACACTGGTTGTTATCATATTTACGTCACAGCTTGTAAGCAGATAAAGTAGAATTAGTGTAGGATTATGAAAGTGTGCTTAAAATCATTCTAACCTGATTGCAACAATGAATCATGGCGTAGTAGACCCACTCTGCAATGAACTTCCAGATGTGGTTACCTCAGGGATGGAAAGGCTTTCAAAAAGTTCTACTCCAAGGAAGAAAGAAACCAGCAAATCCATAGAATTTCAACCAGCTCATGTTGTTGATGCTGTTTTGGAAAATTCTGATTCACGCACATCAATCGTTTCCAGTCAAAAGAAAGCAAAGTAAGATTTGCTGGTATCAGTTTATATTCGGTAATTGGTAAAAATCTAGTATATTTACCTAATGTAATAACTGAAATTTGAAGTCCCGATATATGGCAATTACGATAGCAGGAAAGTGAGCATGAGATTTTAAGTTGTTCTGTTTATTTTAAGTTTCTTGAAGAGTGAATATCTTGTAGATATTATTTTCCATGTATTTGAGCAACATTTAACAGTTGAATGAGAAACAATTTAACCGTACGTTTTGAATACATTTTCTGACAAAGAGCATTAATTTTTGGGTGCATTTTAAAACAGGGTTTTGCACTCAAGAGTCTGGAATGCTATTTTTAGCTTAGCACTCTTGATGCTAAGATTAATGGAGCATTCTTTTGGTTGGGCGAGTAATTTTGCATTCTATTGGTTGTGTTATATAAAATCCTGTGTGTGATGTTTTTTTTCAGAACTTTTGGATCAGAATCTGCTGCTATGAAATCACTCAATGCAGTTTTGCCTAACGATTCCAGATGCAAGCCCAGACTATCTAATTCCAGGGTATATAAATATATATGCTCATGATGTAGTTTTACAGTTTACCAATGTTTTCAATTTTCCAGATTTTCATTCTTACAAAATGTGCAAAATACATTGAGTATTTATTAGCAGTTGCTTGGCAATTGGCTGCTAACTGCAATGCTGCAGAATCAGAAGTTTTGGAAGGTAGTACTACTTGTGGACCCCACAGAACAAATACGCTAGGCCTACATATGACTGAGTAGAATTTTTATGCGATAAAGATATTATTTAGGCAGTTCCTATTTGTACAAGCCCGAACAAATAAGCGCTTGATTTGTTCTATTATCGCTTCACGCTAACCCCAATTCAGAGAGCGTGAGGAAGTAATGAAATGAACAAAGTTCTTATTTGTACGGGTCCGTAAGAATAGCCACTTTGTATCATTTACTGATTTTTTTGTGGAAAAAAGCATAAAACACTTTTTAAAGTACTTAATAATAAGTTAATATCTACAAATTGAAATATTAATTTACTATGGTATTACATTCAATGTATTTGTTAATGTTAGTGTGTGTTTCTTAGCTTTTACTGACAGTAGTGATAGTGTGATTGCCAAATTGGCGATGTGTTTCAATACCAGTGATCGTGTTCATTTTTCAGTTCTTGCTTCGGCCGACTGTGAACTAAACCCAAATGTTATGCAGATGTTGAATTCTGTCCGACCCTTGACCACTTTCAAGAGACCAGTTAAGAGTTTTTGCGTATGACTGGTATTTCAACTACTGGTACTAATTACTCTACATTGACTTTTCAGGAAAAAGCATCTCGAAAAAGTGGCGGTTCTCAAACAAATGGTGGTGAGATGCAGTCTTTGTTTGAAGTTTTCGTGTTTTAGTTGTGCTGTTATTCGTTGACTGAAAGTTTTTTGTAGGTCTTTTTAAGTCTTGGAGCATTAAAGTTAGTTAGCCTGCAGCGTTGCATCAGTTGGGACCTGTTTCCCACTAGATCACGAGCTCACTGGTTCAACTCCTATCCAAGTAATTACAGCCTTGGATCAGATGCTTTCAGTTACCTTTCTCATGAAAAATTTATGTAAAACAATGAAAAAACAAACAGCTCAGCTAGCCTTAGAAAATACCATAGCAGGTCTTATGCAAATCGAGATTATTGTGCTAGGCATGGAATCGGAAGAAAAAAAACTAAAAGACCAAGTGTAAAGTTGTTGTTTGTTGCCACTTTTTTTCAGTTCCTGAAAGTGCTAGGTTTATGCATCTATAATCTTGAAAATTGATAAAGATTGCTCTTCAGGTTCGCGTGCTTGTCGGTTTCGCTATTTTGCAAAGAAATTGGGATGGCAAAGATGTTCGATGTAAGTGTTTTTGGAAGAAAATTATGCGCAATAGAATTAATGCTGCAATCATACTTCAAAATCGTATATGGACCCTTTGACTGCGTGAACATTTTCGTGAACGCAAGACTGGATCATAAAATAGCGAAAATGGCAAAAAAGCAAGCCTGTCAAAAAGGCAATGGCTAGAGTTTCGGACGGATTTCCAATATCAAAACCCTGCTGCATCGGATCGCTTGTTTTATTCTTCCGTGACGCTGATATGACGTCTTCAGCATTCAACAGTAAATTAAACTGTAGAAATTGGGGGAATATAGTAACAGTGAGGGATGAGTGCATGGGAGTTAGGGTTATAGACGTAATCTTAGGGTTACTTTGAAATTGATGAATGCAAAAATAGGTATTGACCAGAAAATTCAACGTATTGAGGGAGACTGCAAAGTAAGTTTGTGCTCTTTGAGTCAGCAGCCACCCGTTATATTTTATATACAGTTTGCCAAATCCGTCGTGAGATTGCAACTTGCGTGCGGTACCGCCATGTCACTGACTGCCATAAACATTTATAAAAAAACTGTCTGCCCCTAGACCCTGCCTAATAAAAATATCCTCTCTGCAGAATTTCTCTCGTTCAAACCAACAATTCGGAACGTGAAATGACCAGTCGGGGCAGGAATGGTCAGCATATGAAAACAAGTAATTTTCGTTCACAATTTTTCCTTGCTAGTACTATGTGCAAAAAGTGCTATGTAATAAATAAATAATAAATAAACTCAGGTTATTTTCAAATTATATTGAACCGAAACTTCAGCAGTAATTGAGGGAGACTGCGAAGTGAGCTTGCGCTCTTCGAGTCAGCAGCCACCCGTTAAATATGTCAAATGCAATCGGCTCCAGCCGCGAATCGAACCCGTCACGTAGGATCTGTCACCTGCGCGCGGTACCGCTAGGCCATGTCGCCGACTAACTCCTGGGTTGAGTGATGCTTAAGCTTTAACCTTTTGTGTAAAAAATTTGCTGTTTTCACTGCGAACAGCAGTTGGCTGTTTCTTACTGATTCATATTTCTTATAGTTTGCACGCAAACAGATGAAAACATTGAAGAATTTATCAGAATTACGGAAAAGTAAGACTTATTTTAGTGAAGGTTAATGAAAATTGTGTGTTGGGAAACTAATTTTCCGCGCAAAATTTCCTACCAGCAAAAACTGCTGGAATTTGGAGTTGCTATACCAAGTGATTCCTTACTACTTGTCTTTGCTTGAAGTTATGTAATTTTCAATTTGGAAAAGTTTTTATTAAGAAGCATTTTGATATTTGTTAACCTTAAGGAAATCTGCGTGATGCACTGCACTGCACTGTGCACATTTTTTATGATATGCTGGTGCTAGCTTTAACGTGTATTTAAGACCATAGTAAATTAAGTTGGAACCAGGCATGTAGAAGCGGTTGTTCCTTCAACCGAATGCGCTGCGACTGTCTTTCAACTATCTGCCCGTAATCGACATAAAATGTGATGTTTATTGTCCTTTTTTACGATTTTTCGTATAACTGAAATCGCACCGGTTGGTTGGCGAAATTAAGAACATCGGGATCGACGCGTGAGGCCTTGGGTGTGCTCCCAGGCCGGTCAGATTAGACTCTGTCGCCAACTACTTCCACCGCATCGACGTTTCTGAGTTGCCCAGGCAATAAACCGCAGAGATGTGCCCCGCTGCTCGTTGTACGCTTCGGCGCCAGTAGAATGAAGATACGATTTTTTTGACTGAAATCTCAGTTCATTTGTATTTGAGTGCAATTTCAGAAGTTAATCTTTTTCGACCAACTAAGTTCATGGGTAAATGGTAAATGGACATTAGTAAAATGGACAAAATTTTTGTACCAGTATGCTTTTCAATTCAAATAACTAATGTGGAAGGAGTGAAATTTTTGCGCTTCCTTTTCCGCTTCCACCGCTTCAATCAACGAATAAGTTAGTATGAGGTAGTATAATCCTTATTTACTTGATAGTGTATTGCAAAATTAATAGAGAAAGTTAGCTTTTGAGTTCTTTTACTTTTTTGTTATTTCTAGGAAGTACTGCAAGCCTTTAAAAAGAAAAATTAGCGTCTTCAATAGAACGGTTTCATCGAGCAAAGCTAAGGTTAGCCACGAATAACGCAGAGATTATTTTGAATGAGTGAAATGTGGAAAGTAACGGTGGCTTATTATGTTACTAGAGATGCAGTGAGAGTCATCTCTCTGTTGAGCTTATGTTAGATCATAGCAGTATTTCGTGCTATGTCCATGGATGTGTTTATTATGAGCAATGTCTTCAGGCCTCATGAAGTTAATCGACGATAGAATGTTTTGACCAGAGCCTCTAGAGGTTGACAGTAATAACGGACCTCACGTGTTGCTTTAGCAGTTATTAAGCATGGAAATAAACTTGATTGCCGTAGAAATAAGATGCAGCTTTTCTAAAATTTGTAGTCTATCACCCTTAACGTACGCGTTGAGTTGAACTCAAATCTAATCTTGAGTTCTTTAGCAGTGAGTTGAATATCGTGTTGATGCAGAAAAGGCACATTGTATTGGCAGCAACCTACAGCCTTTGCTTGGAAAATTTTTTTGCGATATTCGTGCACATTTACGTTTTATCGCGCAGAAAATAGTTCAATTGCTTCATAATTTTTTAGACATCTTTCTCGTTTTCTCATAGCAAGCCTGTTTTTGACTCGTTTCTTGCCAATCATACAACTTCACCTGCTCAAGTGGTGAGTTACTAAGCTGAAATTCACCTGCAATTGAGGGAGACTGCGAGATGAGCATGCGCTCTTCGAGTGAGCAGCCACCCGGTATATTGTCAAATGCGATTGGCCCCAGCCATGAACTGTGAACCCGTCCCGTGGGATCTGTAACCTATGCGCGGTATTGCTAAGCCATGTCGCTGACAGTTATGATCTAGTAATGAGTGACAGCTTTTTGTATTTTCTGTGCTGGCTGTGGTAAACCTGCTTAATGAGAGTTACGTCAAATTATATCTTTCTTGCTGACTAACCAATTTCAATGAAAGACTTCTTGTTTTTATGGGTTTTGCATTATTTTAAGGTCCCTCCGAGTGCATACAATCATTCCGTCACTGAACTTGACCACTCCACATCTCCAAACGTTCAGCAGGTTATTAGCAGGCTATGTATTTTTAATGGTTTGACTTTCGAGTATGTTTAGTCGCTTCACTGAAGGCCTAGTTACCGGTAACATAGCTTTGATATTTGTCATGCGGTTTTTTTCATATTAGCGAAATTTGGTAGTATTCGACTATTTGTTTAAAACCAGTGTCTAGAACTTAAGTTTTGAACTAACTTTTTTCTTGAAATCTAGAACTTGAAACTACAACTTCGGCTTTCATAAAAGTGCGGCTTTTTTTCATCGACGTCCAAGCCCTACTTGCGCAATTTATTTAAATGCTACTTGATCTTGTTAATTAGCGGAGAACCTAAATAACTTTAAGATGCCCATGGCATGCATGTTTCACCTGAATTACCTTTTCAGTTCAATACTTGAGCGCAAAACTGCCTTGATACTTCGTAGGAACTTCGTGATATTTAAGTTTTTGCAAGTACGGTACAAGGTTGTTATATCGATCACTTATGTAATTTGCAGGTGCCTGTTTGTAGTTCCTTGAGCTTTTCTGACAATAAAGGAACTAATTCTACGATAAATGAGGTAGGATTGCTTAATTTTTGAAATTTTAACTTTGTGTTGCTATTGTGGAAAAAAATTACGATATCCACACCATCCTGTCGGTGTTATAGTGTAAAACTAGTAGGGCCTCTGTGTTCATCACACGCTTATTACGGATAGATAATTAAGCTTACCATACAAAGTAAACGTTGACAAAACGTTTTCGCCTAAACAACTTGGCAAAGTGAGGCCAACTGCTGACGCCCGGGACCGAATTAAGGGTTTGGAGACCGAGGGGCTAATTTTCTGAGGACGCTATGCGTTTTGCACACCTGATTTTTACGTCAGCAGCCCACTTTTATTCTTGCGAGGTCGCGATTTAACCTTTTGAGCGGCTTGCTGCTTACCAGAAACCCTCAGCCTCGGTGCTATAGCCCCTGTAATCCAGCTGCAGACATTATAAAAAAACGAGGCTAAGCTTCACACCACTGCGGTTTTCGTGGAAGTCCACCTTTAGAATCTCATCTGTTGACGATTTTGTGAATCGCACTAGATTTTATTATTCAAGAAAACGAGTATTATTGGTAGTCATTGAAAGTACTCCGATGAAGCATTGATATTTCACGCAATTTAAGTTGAATTTTCCCACATTGCAGGACGATTCTATCAATGATTGGTTGTATGAGCTGTTCGGTGAATGCGGGTCTTTCCAAAATCAAATTTTTTCCACGGATCAATCCAACTCGTCTAAAAGCTGTCCGGAATTTATGGATCTGTTTGAAGAACAGGACCAACAAACCACATACCACCCTCTGTTTGATCATTACTATGGAAAAGAGCATCCAGTGGTAGTTTATCCAGCGCATCCCGACTCTCTTCCAATCCCGCTTGTAGATGAGCAAGTCTCTTCCAACCCCCAAAATGAAAACCTTCCCTCCTCCGCTCCTAATTTGACGGATAATCTTTGTGAAAATTTTTTCGATTCTTCTCTCGTTAATGAAGAATTCTTTTTGCCAACCTGTGCTTCAGAAGTGGATAAAATTTTTGACGAAGCATCTTCTCGTAGGTAAAGAATGCTATATCGTTACTGTTTGGGTCACCAGACGCTTTGTCCGTGTTTTTGGACCAGCGTTTTTTCCCAGTCACATATTTTGAATGCCGTTGTAACTGTTAACCGCCAGTAAGCCTATTGGTTAAAGACAAAGCGATCGGCACGGAAGGTCCGGGGTTCAATTTCTGGCTCGGTTAAGTTGAACGCGGTGTTGCCACCGCTACGACATTTCTTCAGAGCTGTGCTGCACAAGCGCTAAGCCGCGATGGGCCCCGCTACTCGATACACGCGGCGCAAAACCGCGAGGATAGTGAAGATTTGATGTCCTTGCGACTGTTCTATTCTGTTTAAAATGTTTGATTATGATTATGACTGCAAGAAGCGCAAAAGGTTGACGTGTGACACGGTAGCGAGTATTTCAATGGAGCCAAAATATTAAATGTCTAAAAAACTTGCAGGTTATCATTTGGAATTGATCAAGAATTGTTTTTTAATCCCTTTCCATTCAGCTGTGCGAATACATCAGAAACGATCAAGGTAATCGATTGGTGACATCTCTGAAAAGCATCTGTCTCTCGTTTGATTCCGAGTTTAGTCCTCCTACAACTCGCGATAGCGGAAGGAAATGGTATTCACTGCTTCCGTGCTTGACGCTCAGTATTTAAGGGCAGTGTAGAAAACGAGCCGCTTGGTTACTTGTTGGGGACGGTACTATACCGAATTCCCCCACCCTAATGGTATAGGTACTGGCATCTCCTAAGCGAGCTTGTTATAACGCTTTGATCGCTTTCTCGTGGTAGGGTAAATTCGCAACTAATAGCAATGAGAAATTAGTCATGGCTTGATGTGCTTAACCTACCTGAAGAGATTACATTATTACGAAACCGGTGAGCCTATGTGTTACGTTGATATTCTTCCTCTTGCGTCGTGGTAAAATAGAAGAGTTTCGGTGTGATTGCTGTAGTTGCACTTGGTTAAATTAACCAAAGTCATTAATGATACTGTACTATTTACAAAATTTGTTTTTATTGTTTGAGTGCTATTTCATCAATTAATAAGATTTAACCAGCCGGTTAGCTTGGTGGTCATGCATGTTGCTATCCGTGACGTGCTTTCAAGAGGTCGGGGATTCGATTCCCGGGCCGGTCAAATCGAACACAGTGTCGCCAAAAGCTCGCTACCGCTGTAATGTTTTTCGGATCTGCGTTCCCCTGGCGCTAAGCCGAGGAAATGAGCCCTCCACTCATTGCACGCTTCGGCGTAAGAACACGAGTATAAAAGCGATTGATTTAATGAGTTTTTTTTTATTCACTCATTTTGTACTTACTGTTTAGGATGAAATACCTGCCCCAAATGTGCTTGATCCGAAGCAGAGCCTGGATTTTAGTCCGAGATTGTTTTTAAATTTATCAAAATTATCGAAAAAAACTCTCGTCTAATTAGGATTGCGTTTTTGTTGTTTTGTTTGTTATCTTACTGTTAAACGTTTATGGGCACAGTTCTTCAATTGGTTATGGGTATAATCCCGCTTCCTCGTCTCAGAAGTCGTAGCTTCCATAATTTAAGCATGAAATTCAAAAACTATTTCTTACGTAACTGAAAAATTAGTTTGGACTTTGTTTACGATTCTTTTCAACCTACCAAGTGTAGAAGTGGGTTTGCTCAAGCAACAAATCTCAGCCTTGCTTGTTCGAGAAGTCTCACTATCAAAAGCAGATTTTTTCTTTGATATTGGGCCCATTTCCACGTGCTTTGTCAACCTACACATTAATTATTACAACCAGGGTGAGTCCAGTTCAGGGGCCGACTTGGAGAGGGAAGTTTAATCCCACACTTAAAACATCAATGACAGAATTAAAATAAAAATTTTTTCCGATTCGTTTTTCATCTGCAAGCTCTTTGTTATTTTCTGTTGTGTGTTTTTAAGTTTTTTAAATCTGAATCCTTCGTTTTTGTTTTCTATTGTGTTTTTCTTAATAAATTTCACTTCGTTTGCACCTTGCCATGTGAAGATTAATATACATCTGAGGTTACCGGTATGTTAATGAAGAGTTTCCTAGCTTTTCTTCAACTCTTAAATTGTTAATTTCTTATCAATCTGTTCTTTTTGCTAAGGTTAGGCATTTGTCTGCGCTTTCTACATTTTGCAATCTCTGTACCTTATCAGCAACTACCGCTGACTTTGCTCGTATTTCTATTCCGTTTGGCCTGTAGGCTACGTCTCAACTTCACATTGGTAAGCCGCTGAAGGAACTGAACTCAAAACTAAGAAAGCACCTCACCTCAAAGTGCGTCCATAACCACTTGGCCTTCACTACCTCTACTAAATCAAATCGAAACTGTCAACAAAACCTAGACCTCGTTCCAAAAAAATGCTCTCGTGCATCTATTGACTTTTCCGCAAATTTTGATCTAGCCTAGAGCTTTTCGTGTTTGGAAACCCGGGCAGCGAACTTGACCGATTTTTCACCAGTTTAAGTTCGAGAGACCATTGTTCTTCAACTTTTAATTTTGGAGTTCGCTTAAGGCTGTCGTAACTACAGTTTGATATATCGCTATTTTTTGGACATCTTTTGACAAATATATGCAGCCGAAAGTGAATGTTAGATAATACACATGGCCCAATTGATATGCTGTGCCGTATACTGTACGAGAGGCATTATTATTTATTGTGGTTTTGGGATCGAGTTCTGAATTAAAGCTTGCACAGATGGGAAAAACCATATTTTGCATTTGTAGACCTACCTACCTATGAATTGATAAGCATAACAAAATTTTTAGGGCCCTTAGCTTCCTTCTTGATCTGCCTTCAACAGTTTCCTTTAGTCTGTAGAAAATCACACAGTCATTAAAAACTTAATTTTGAACTAACGTGATAAATATATTACCTTAACAAATTCATAAAAACTTCAAAAAAATCTCTACAAGAACACCAATAAACATCAAGGACGCAAAATCAAACAAAACCATCTAATATCGCTCTATTTCCGGCCACCTGGTGTCATTACTGCGGACTTTGATGTTCTACGTCGTTTTCTCGATCTAAGGACTTGCTGAAAACAAAACAACACACTGCCGGTACGTGGAATTCATTGTGCACGCAAAATGCTAATTAAATTTAAGCAGACTTTTTACGGCGCTTCAGAATCCCGACTTGAGTGCCTAAAATTCGAGTCCCTAGAAAAGTGGTTCCCAACTTTTTTGTCTTCGTGACCCCTTTTAAAAATTCTTGTAGATACCGCAACCCCCACTTATATTCGTTCCTCAATGCATAACTTGAAAATAGGCACCAAAATGTTTTTGCATTTATTGACTAATCAATGCGATGGTTGACTTTGTAGGTCTGCAGCTGATCGTGAATTCGAGGTTGCGTGCGAGACAACGCCAGTCTCATGTCGTTCATTCTATTTATTTCGTTTTCATGTGCACAAGAGCAGTAAAACCACTCTCGCATAGATACGTCGTAGCGAAGAGCGGTAATACTTAAAAAGCCAGCTTAGAAATGTGTGGGCATGAATCATACATCTCACGCCAAAATTGAGAAAGTGACTTTTCATGATATAGAAGAATGCGAGTAGATCAGTCATTCTTAAGATCAAAATATTGATCTTGGATATCGTCAAGAATCTCAATTGCATCCACAGAAGCGGAAAACGCATTTGCACAAGTATGGCTCAAAGCAATTGGAATGAGATGGCTCTATAAAAAGTGACACACAAGGCTACTAGCGGACCGGTACCTAGAGTACCACAGGTACTAACGACCCCTTTAAAATACCCTGCGACCCCATGAGGGGTCGCGACCCATAGGTTGGGAACAAGAAACTGGAATGATTATGGAGAAAAGTTTAAGATTCAAACAGCTCTATTCTGGACACACAGAACGTTTTATCTTTGCCCATTAATCGTGATCCCCAACTTGAAGATTTCCACATTGTGTACCATAGAGCGGGACAGCACTGTTTCGAGGATATTAACACTCATCAGCCGCAATTAATTTCCACATTGTCTTGCTGCAACAAGCTTTCTATGATTTTGGGCTGAAAGTCGTGCTAACACTTTAGGGGGATTAATTTTTCAGGGGAGCATTTTTGCAGCCCTGATTTTAACGGTAACACCAGAACTTTTCTAAGAGGGTTAGTATGGCATGCCCCTGATCAGGGGGCGCCGGGATAATACCCTCTCCAATCCGGGACCGTATAAAGTTAGTTTCATCTGATTATGAAGAAATTTTACCAACCTGAGTGGTATCTTCGCGAAACGCATAAGCAGACGATTGACTATTGACCGGCGAACGAACTGACGACCGACGTTTCATCCCTTCCATCTTATTCTCGTCAACCTGGATATCAATTTCCATTAAAAATGCTTTCATATGACCCGCCAACCGTTCATCGTATTTGCGGTATCTGTTATCATACTAACGCAAAAAAGATGGTTAAACGCAAATAAAATGCATAATAGTCAAAAAGTCTAGCTTCGCTCACCAGTTGTGCAAATGTACGCTAAACCACGTAAACATTGAACAAGAAACAAAAAAATTCTTGTATTTAGTTGCATTTATTCATCCTCCTATCACGAGAAAGCGATCAAAGCGCTATACGAGCTCGCTTAGGAGTTGCCGGCCACTTGCCCACCTCACCAAGATGGGGGAATCCCTTTAAGCGCCTTTCCCAACGGCACAACGAGTTAACTTGCCGGCTTGTTCTTTACGCTGTCCCTTTAATGATGAACATCAAGCAGGGAAGCTGTGAATATCAATTTTAAAGTCATTGTGGTTTGACCCGACTTAGAATTAAACCCAGGTCTACAGCTCCCGAGGCGGACGCTCTTGCCACTGGGCCATTTGAGTAGTTGAACTTTGTAACCGAAGTAAAGGTACAAACTTGTTGACTATTTAATGTTAATTAATTTAAGTTTGACTACCTATTTTTGCTTTTGGTGAAATGTTTTTACGTTCGACTATTTCTTGTTGCGTTTGAGTAATATTTTTGCGTTGGTATACACATACAAAAAACTACTGCAAATAGGTTGAACAGTTGGCTGCTGATATTTTCTAGGTAAAAGTCAGCTAAGGACCAGGGAACCTGATAAAAATTGTGCGGCACAAAACGAACTCACCTGCTTTTGTTGGCCCTTTTGAACTGCTTTTTGTTTTTTCTTTTGAGGCAATGAAGTAACTGACGAATCATCGTCTAAAAAAACTTTTATTTCACAGCTGCTAACAGCTTAAAACAAAGAGAATATTTTGAAACTTCATTAAAAAGAACAAATTTGGAAAAAGTTCATGAACCAATTTTTGCAGAACCGTTAAAGCGGCAAAGCCATCAAAATCGAATCTTCATTACATTTGCGGTATTACGCGAAGCGTGTAACGTCTATAATAATGAGTGACGGGGCCCAACTCCGCGGCTTAGCGCCTGAACAACACAGCTCTGAAGAAACGTCACTGCGGTGGCGACACTGACCAATTTGACCGGACAGGGACTCGAACCGAAGACCTCCCGCGCCGTTAGCAATGTTTTAAACCAATGGGCCAGAGGTGGCGAACCTGCGGCCCGGCTAAGTTTTGGATGTGGCTTGCGTCAGAACTTTGTCACAACAAACCAGTAGAATAGAAAACATAAATCTTTCACACAAACTGTTTCACATTCAACTATACATTAGGGTGTTTCATTTTTTCACCATTTTTGAATTTAAAAATGCTTGGGGTCGCATGTGATAGAGATTTGAGACCTGATTCCAAATATGAAAAAAAAAAAATTTAGAATGACGTCATTTAGTAGGGGGAGGCCGCGCTTTAAGTTCTTTTTCGGGGGGATTTCCCTAACTCGAGAACGGAAGAAGATGGCGCTTCGAGATTGGTGTCAAAATGCGCAGAATTGTCAATTTCTTATACCCTTCTAAGAGACTCCGTAGCTCTAATTTTATCCAAAAGCAAGTTATTTTGACAAAACAAATTTTACGTTGTTTTTGACTTTAATAATTTATGACTTAAAACAACGTAAAATTTGTTTTTACGAAATAACTTGCTTTTGGATAAAGTTAGAGCTACGGAGTCTCTTAGAAGGGTATAGGAAATTAACAATTCTGCGCATTTTGACACCAATCTTGAAGCGTTATCTTCTTCCATTTTCGAGTTAGGGAAATCCCTCCGAAAAAAGCTTAAAGCGCGGCCTGCTCCCCCTAAATGACGTCATTCTAATTATTTTTTTCATATTTGGAATCAGTGCCCAAAACTCCATCACATGCGACCCCAAGCATTTTTAAATTCAAAAATGGTGAAAAAACAAAACACCCTACTATACCTGCCACACAAAAGTCCTCATCTTTCGGTCAAAAAATAACTCACCATAAAAGTTTTAATAAAATTTGCGTCGTAATATTGGTATTTCTAAAGCAAAATTTAAAAACTAAAGGTAAATGTGGCCCACTGAAAATACGCAATCGAGGCGGCCCGCTGTGCTTTGCCGCTTTCCCACCCTGTACTATACGCCAACTGGAAGGTCCATTAAAGCCTTATCACCACGAAATGATAACCCAAATACTCCGCTTAGAACGACCGTTTTTTTCAACATATCAACTTCATGAAAGAATGTCTTGATCAAAAAGCCAAGTAAAACACGCTAATACACAAGTTGCACCTCAGCGAAATGGCTTAAATAATTCTACTCTTCTTATAACATTAACTCAAACTTGCCTAAATTCATGCTCTCTTCGTGATCTTTCCTCTGCAGTAGCAGATTGTTGCATACGTGGGCGATGTCTCGTGCAAAAACACTGCGCAGAGTCTCACGATTTATCTTTTTCGAAGGCCTGCAGCCAAGCAAATTCAGACTCAACATTTTAACTAAAACTATGACTGAGTCAGGACTAGCTGAACTCGGTATTGCAAAGAAGGGCATACTTGTTCAGCTAATTGGTAATATAGAACCTTAAATCAAAATATCTAGCGAGTGGCGGGGTTCATCTCCACGGCTTTGCGCCAGGGCAACACAGCTGGGAAGAAACGTCCAGCGGTGGCGAGTCATTGGCGACAGTGTCCCATTTAACCAGCAGGAGAATCGAACCCCGAACCTACCGCACCGATAGCGCAGTCTCATGATTTATCTTATTCGAAGGTAGGCAATTAAGTAATTTCCGACTCAATATTAAAGCCAAAATAACACGGCTGTATTGTACATTGTACAACTGTACGCGGTAACAGCAGAACACGGCATTCTTACCCAGCAGATTGGTAGTACTGACTACTGAACCAAATCAAAGCTTGTAACCAGTGGCGACGCGCTCTCTGCGGCTTAGTGCCAGGGCACCACAGCTCTGAAGGAGCGGTGACGAGCCGCTGGTGAGGGTGTCCGATTATATCGGTCCAGGGATTGAACCCCAGACCTACCGCGCCGAACGCGGTTCTGCAACTACCAATCCAACTGGCAGATTTAATAGAGAGAACGTATATACTATATAGACAAAGACACATTTCACAATTTTGAAGCTTTCAGTCTGGCACTAACAGCAACAAAAGGCTATTAAAAATGAACTTTCTGGATAAAGTGAACTACAGTGGAGCCGGCATGTAGTAGTTCTGATGAACAACTCATTTCATTTGATAATTAAATCAAAATCTTCATCATACTAGCGTACGCCGAAGAGTGTAATGAGTAGCGGAGCCCATCTTCGTGGCTTAGCACCTCGGCCACACAGCTCCGAAGAAACGTCGCAGCGGTGGCAAGCCGTTGACGACACTGTGTTTGCTCTAACCGACCCGGGATTTGAACCCCAGACCTCCCGCACCGATACAAATGTTTTAACAACTGTACACACCGCCCCACCTTGCTCCTTTCGAAACAATACTTTCCTCCATTAGACGACTCATCATTTTCTGAGCAAGCTGGTTTGACGAGGACAATTGCGTCATAATGGTCTGCAAAAAAAAGTTGGGTTCCTTACAGAGGTGTCTGATCGTACGCGTGACGCCGTAAGAGGCTACTTAAAGAAAATAAGAGTGGGATATTAAAGTGTTTGGATGCACAATGCACATAGATATTTCAGCTACTGTTAATGTACCTCGCTGGGTGTATTCCAATGAAAATATTACTAGTCAATAAATTTTCCAGTTACGAAATTGTAAGGAAATTAATACTGAAAATTGTACGCCCACAGTGATAGCAGTTTTCCAGATCACTTCAGGGTTCAAGGACGTGTAATATACGAAGACTCAAACATTGGACTAAGTTACAAGAGTTGGAAGCGAAAAACAAATGTATCTAAGCATCAGGGTTGTTGTACGAAAGCGTAAGGCGTTTAAAACTGTAAGGACGAAAAAGGAAAAGGCTACTTTCTCTGATTTTAGAAAATGGATTTTCATTTTTTGAAAAGCCCAGATAGAATACACTCAGGGTCGGATTTATACCATGAGAGGTCTAAGCTATTTACATACCACGTTTGTCGCTAGTGATCGAACTCTCTCCAAGTACAAGGTCTTCATGGAGCCTGCTTAGTGCTTAGTCTAGGGCTAAATCCGGTCTTGTACATACTGCAGGATAAGCTTTATGCAGGTAATACTCTAAAGGTTTATGTTGAATATTCATGCCTTGATAACCTTGGCCAAACTAGGAACATGTACTCATGCTGTACTATTTTCTTGACGGAGTTACCAAATATTTACGTAAGCATCATGTAGTAGTAATTGAATAAATTTATATCAAATTGAAAAGTTTGTGATTGAAATAAATCTTACAGAGAGCGAAATCGATTGTCTACTGAGACAGCAGAGCAAGATTCTTCTCCAAGCGCACATTTCCAGTCGCTGATCTTTCCGCAAGCCATTCAATCTTGGATCTGTACAAATGTTGGTGTGCTGAAACCAAAAAATATTTAGTTATTCTTTATTATAAAAAAAACTACCCCGTACGCGCTACTATGTGTCTAAAGAGATTATTTGGAGTTATAATTTGTCTAATTTCTAGTCCTTCTTGGACATGGAAACAAGGGGCGTTGCGAGAAACAATTTAGCGGCAGAGCCGGAATTAGACAAAGAAAGGCTTACATTTTTCGCCCATAGTGATGGATCTGTATAAAATGGTCTTCATAGGTCAAAAAAGGGAAGACAGCGCCCTATCTCCCACGCCCGGTAGCCATTGCTGGGAACACACAGAACGGTCCCTCTTGAATCAGAAGTCACTTTACAAGTTTTACCAGATACTTGGCACTTTTGCCGCAAAAATAAGGTCACGCTATCAACCCAACCAGGCTACAAAAGCAGGACCTAGTCAGTTTTACACAATTAACATTTGAAAAACTCCAAATAATCAAAGCAATAAAAATATCCCAATTACTCTAAAATAACGAATAAATAATATGAATACAAGAAATGAAGTCACAATAATTCTTAAAACTGAACGTTTCGACATTCGACAACATAGATTCAGCTGTCATCATCAACTAAATCTATGTCGTCCAAATGTCAGGGTTTAACAATTACTGTGGTTTTATTTTTTGTCCTTAAACTATTTTCGTCCCGTATTGTACTCCAAAGTTAATCGAATACATTAGAATCGATCTTAGTACATGTAAATCAAAATCATAAAGAATCGCTAAGTGCTCAATAATATCATGATTACATCTCTCAGATATTTCCTAGCTAGAAAACCAGCCTCAGATCTCTCAGGTATTTCCTCGCTAAAAAAACAGTTCAGATTTAATATCATGATGTGTGATCAGTCATTGCGCACCTTGTCACTGCATAAATGACAAATGTGATTCTCGGGTACGTTTGTGTTGTCATAAAGACAGAAACAAATGGCATGTTGCCAGTAGTTACAAACTGAACATAGAATCATCAATCCGTCGTCATCTGGATCCATGCACGGGCATCGAACTCCAAGATCCGTTTCCACCTCTACATAAAAGGCGTGTTTGTGTGTTTACTCGCATATTTATTCTCCTATCACGAGAAAGCGATCAAAGCGTTATAACGAGCTCGCTTAGGAGTAGCCTGCCAACAGTCTACCACTCTGAAACGGGAAATTTCGCCAAGAGTTTTTCCCAACGGCACAACAAGTAAATCTGCCGGTTTGTTCTTAACACTGTCCCTTTAATGCTGAGCGTCAAGCAGGGAAGCTGTAAATACCAATTTTAAAATCATTGGTTTTACCAAACTTGGAATCAAACCCGAGTTTACAGTTCCCAGAGGCAGACGCTCTTATCACTCGGCTCTCGGAGCTGCATAAAAAAAGAGTGAATCAAATTGAAACATATTTTTTAAAATCACATTCTTATATTTTAAGCATTATCTAAAATCAAGGTTTATTTTCGCAATTACAAGATCTTACTTTTGGTGGCAAAAGACAATGAAATGATCAGCGTTAAGGCAGAAATAATAGCATAAGTATAGTTGCAAGTTGAAACTATTACGACACAACCTTTTAAGAGCAAAAAAGCTACCAGCCATTATACATTCTAGAAGTTAAATCGCAGATAGCTCCAAAATTCAATTAAGATTAACTGGTTTTATTGCGCTTTATTAAACAAATTAATTTAAAATATAAGATAGCACCACATCGCAAGTTCACATAAGTCTATCTCATTCCAAATTACCTTCTTTTGAAGCTTCTTGAAGCCCAGCAACTTGCAACTTTCCATTACCTAAACATACGAATAATGCATCAGTCTTGATAGAAAAACCAAAATCAAATCTTCATCACACTCGCGCTATTACGCCGAAGCCTGTAACGAGTGGCGGGGCCATTTCAACGGCTTAGCGCCTGGGCAGCACAGCTACAAAGAAACCTCGCGGCGGTGCCGACGCTGTGTTCAATTTGACAGGGACGAGAATCGAACTCACGACCTCCCGCACTAATAACGATGTCTTTCACTGCTACGCTAACCGACCATGGCACATTAAAACCAAGAAGATCAAGAAACGAGTCTTTGAAAATAGGCAATATATTTCTGGCAACCCCTGAAGGAAGAAAGTCCCATCTACTACCAAGAGATAAGCTTGACGTAGCACTATGCAGTATTTGCAGAATGTATTAAACAAATGCTTAAGACTAAGTTTTTTAAAAGGGAACTGAAATACAACGTCATTTTTTCGCGAAAGGTTATAAAAAATACGACGAATTCAAAAATGGCACTTAAACTTTTCAAATGCTATCAGTTAACAAAAAATTGGCGTTCCAAGTTATAAGGCGATGACATAAGTGTACATTTTACGCATTGACGCGTGCAAAAAGTTACAGTTGCAATATTTGACTTTTGGTCAAAGAGATTTCGGTTGACGAACATTGCAGCTGTAACTTGTGCACGCGTCAATGCGTAAAATGTACACTTAAGTCATCGTCTTATAACTTGAAATGCCAATTTTTTCCATAACTAAAAACATTTAATGCCATTTTTGAATTCATCGTATTTTTTAATACCTTTTGCGAAAAAATATTTTTCTACTTCAGTCCCCCTTTAAACGAAGTGTATCCGTATTCTATCCTTCAATGAAAATTTGCTGTCACCTCAATCGATTTTTATCTCGCTTAATGCACTGCCAAGTATAACCTTTAATTGAAACATTCAAACTAACTTCAGTCTAAAGCAGGGCTGGGCAAACAACGGCCCGCGAGACCAGTTTATGCGGCCAGCGGGCACTTACAAAATTATAAACTCCTACCGTGAGTCAAGCCGAAGACCTTTTCTTTTGCTTTTCACTGATTTTCAGTGGAAAATAGGACGTCTGAAGACGTGTTGACCTTTTTTTTTTGCTCTTCCAATCAGTGCGGCCCTCGGCTTGAAAATTTTTTCAAATGTGGCCCTTCGTGTGAAAAGTTTGCCCATATATACCTGGTCTAAAGCATGCCTATTTTTCGTAACTATCCAAACATTCTTGCTGCTGCAATCTCATACAATTTGACATACGCTTCAACAAAAGACAACCATATGCAGTTACACACACCAGACACTATTCCAGGGTATTGTTCAAGAACTAATATTGCTTTCACAAACTCAACGCCGACTTCTAATCTTTTAGGTGCACCAGGTATAACTCTAATTGCTATACTTTGTTTAAATGTTTCCGAAACGGTTCGATCTATACTTATTCAAATATTCTATTTCACTTTAATCTTATTCAAATATTTTACTTCGATTTATACTTAACCGCCGTCAGTCTTATTCAAATATTCTATTTCACTTTAATCTTATTCAAATATTTTACTTCGGTTTATACTCGACCGCTGTCAATCTTACTCAAAAATTCTATTTCACTTTAATTTTATTCAAATATTTTACTTCGATTTATACTTGACCGCAGTCGATCTTACTCAAAAATTCTATTTCACTTTAATTTTATTCAAATATTCTAGTTCGATTCATACTTAACCATTGTCAATCTTACTCAAATATTCCATTTCACTTTAGTATAAACGGTTTTAGTATAAACCGTAACGTCTCGAAAAATACAAATGTTTCTAATATTATTGTTGCAATGCTGTACTTTTGTTTCCAATATTATTGGCTCTTATTTTTGATATTTACCGTAAAATAAAGCCAAGGGTTAGGCTATTACCATATTAGCGAAGTCTATCACTGACTAAACGACTAACCTTGCGCTTCGCTGCTCACATCCATTTGATTTTGCTCAGGTGCTTTGCAGTCCTAAACACAAACAATTCTGTACTGGCATCATCGATTACTATTATTATCTCCGTAATAAGTCTTTCAAGCTAATAACAATACAGGGTTCTCAGACTTCATACGAAATCCAGTTTCATTTGAATATGAAAACCAAAGAACTGCACAAAAACCAGAAAGGTATGTAATAGTACGCCCCTACTGCTTTTTTTTTCATGTTAAAAATTATTTAATAACTCACCCCAGACGCATCGACAACAATTTGAGAGCCGTTTAATTCAAATTCAGGTTTTGTTTGTTTCTAAAAACCAAGAGAAACGCAATTAGTACGAAATAAAGGTGGATTAGTGCATAATGAAAATTAACCGCACCAAAAAAAAAAAAAAAAAAAACACTATGTCACTTCTAGACATTCGGCAATTTAACAAAGATAATAATCAATTTTGCAAACTTGAGCAGTGATTGTAAAGGTGCGATCAGACTAACTGAGACGTTAAAACCTTTGAGACATTGTGCAGGTTTAACTAATTACGACATCGCATCCAGCAACTGATATGAATAACTTCACCCGGCCCATTCGCGTGGAGGTTGAAGACAGCGCTACCGGTGTGAGAGGTCTAGGTTTTGATTCCCGGGCATGTCAAATAGGACATAGTCTCGCCAACAGCTCGCCATCGCTGCGGCGTTTTTTCGGGGCCGCGTTGCCCAGGCGCTAAGCCGCAGAAATGGGCCCCAGCACTTGTTACACACTTTGGCGTAATGCAGCGAGTATAATGAAGATTTCATTTTTTATGGCGAGAACTTACCTCTGGTGCTTCAAACTGACTTCTTGGGGCTCGAACTCTCACTTTCATGCACGTGTGCGGAGTGACAATGTGACCCAATTTAACACGCAAGTTATCTACAACGAATCCAAGTGTGTCTTTCTCCACTGCCTCCATAAAACCTGGAGGCTGATACTCAGTGGGTGTAGCTAAAAATTGGATTTAAAAGGAACTCTTTTAAAAGTAAATCAAATGGCTTTTTCCAAGCCGGTAGGAATAGTGGTTAAAGGCAATGCTATCGGATCGGGAGGTCTTGGGTTCGATTACCAGACTAGCCAAATCGGAAACAGTGTCGCCAATGGCTCGCCACCACTGCGATGTTTCTTCGGAGCTGTGTCGCTCAGGCGCTGGATCCCGTCACTCGTTGCACGTTTCTGAGTGTATTGTAGACTTCATTTTTTTGATACATACAACATCATACGTCAAATTTAACAGGTGCTACCACTGACCAACTTGCTCTATATTTGGACCAGAAAAATTGAGACTATTTGAAGCTAAGTTGAAGAAAAAAAAAAAAAACTGAAACAAGGAATCTGGGAATGTGGAGCGCACGATATTAAAAATATTACATGTTTAAATGCTATTTGAAACAATAATAATACGTTTCATCTTTCTCACCTGCGTCATAATAGAGAAGACGAACAGTCATGAACACGTTTGGGGGAAGAGTATCCATAGTCGTGGTAATCAAGAACAGATTTCTCAAAAATCTAACAAAATAACCCAATTTATACCATCCAAATGTATAGGCCAACGATATCAAAATTTCTAGCTTCATTTGACAACACAACATCGGTGGCTAATTTAAAAAACAACAGTGCATTCCTAATTGCAATATGTTGCTTTGGATTAATCTTAGTTTCTTAAGAACAGGACGTAAAGCAACTCCACAGAAAAACGATGGATATCTTCATGGAATGTGACCAAAAATCAAGATATGGAATAGGGCTAGTTATAAAGGCAGTTGCAGATTCCTAGTTGGATCAACTCAAACCAAACCGAACAATTGCAAAAATATGACTTCCCAGGGTGTTACCACGCGTCATTTGACGAAGAAGGTTCAAACGAGCACACTCACCTTTTGGCAGATTCAGTGGCTTCAGCTTTTGTTGGCACTGTTGTCTTCATCGAACCATCCCCACCAGCAGACATACTCGCTTGCACGCAGCCATTTTCGTACGTGAAGCAAAAAGTATAACTTTCAATGACGCTCTAAAATGGTTAGAAAACGATGCGAGAGGTCAGGGGATTGATTCCCGGACCGGTCAAATCGAACACAGTGTCGCCATTGCAGCAACGTTTCCACAAAGCTGTGTCGCCAAGACGTCAAGCCACAAAAATGGGCCCCGACACTCGTTACACGCTTCAGTGCGACAAAGCGAGTGTTATGAAGACTTGATTATAATTTGAAATCTTAGGATATGTAGCACTAGCAGTTCAGCACATTATAACAAAAACCACACTGCAAAAATTGACATGAATTCAATCTATCAGTGAACCACAATTTATACATTAAAAAAGTATTCAACACCAGTAGCAGAGAAGATCATGCGAGCAATTTTGTACAGAGTAACAGATCAACTCCACGAACAATTATTATGATCATTCTCACCTCAGGATTTTCTTTGTCACTTACAATCTGCAAATGTATGCGCAAATTACATAACCAACATCAGGCGATTAATAGAGACTGTTCAATTATTGCCTGTCACTGCCACAAAATTAAAATTACGGTAACGGTAACTACCGTTTCTCCTTTTTGAACAGGTTAATTTTGGGGACATTTCATTGCTGTGTTTTTAAAACTAAACCCCATAGACCTTTCGTACTATTAAAATCAAGAATAGCTTTGAAAAAAGATGTTTTCGCGTTAGGCTTTAAAAAACCCTCCGCCATAACTCTTTTGTGTACCTTTGAAAAAAAGTTGTTTGTCCCACAGCTACACAAAAAGTTATGTGACAGAGTGTTTCTTGAAACCTAACGCGAAAACATCTTTTTTCAAAGCTGTTAAGTTCTGTACCACGTATTAAAATTTTGCGTGTTATTTATAGGCTCATGCGATTTAAAACAGCTCAAAACAAAACCATTTTTAACAACACTGAATATAAGCTAGCAAACTACAAAAACCATAAATCCTTCAGCTACAACAAACTGTAGTTTTAACGCAGCATGGCTGAAAAGCATGGTAACAAAAAATACAAAACCACAGTTATGTACCACAGTGTTCGTCTAGTCTGCTCTTTCGTACTTTTGATATGTGCTTTACTCACTATTAAATGGTATCGGACAAAAGCAATACAGCTCATCACCAAAGCTGGGATTACATTATACTTATTCTAAGCACTTAAGCTACTATGCTCAGATTTTGTGGTACCAAACTTCCTCTCATTATCATCTTTTTTGGGCAAACAGCTTTCTCGCATGAAATAGAGCTGCTAACATGTAAAAAGTGTAGACCAGCCTTAAGAATCAAACATGAACTCATAAATCGATACATACTGCAAAGACAAGAGCTCGCAAATATTCTTTATCCAAAGCGTCATAAACTCCTTTCATCCTGCAACACAAAATGCATGTTGTCAATACACTAAGTTTATACGATAAGAACACAGCCATACAACTTCTTCAATAAAAATGATAGAAAATTTTAATGAAGTTACGTAGCAAAATCGAAAGTAACTACTCCTCACATAAAATAAAGTTGAATATGACATTCATTCCGTTACTAGCCATAATGTTTTTGTCTTTTTTTAACTAACTCATCCCAAATAGAATTACTCAATAGCTCTTCAAGAACTTACAAAGAACAAAATTCTATTAATAAAACACCTACACTGATCTGTTTCTGTGATAGCTTTGCACCGATTGAAGCAAAGCTATCAATCTTCAGATCAGTATATCTTGCTTTGCTATATTTTGACTTATGATCATGAGTGTTGGATCATGAATTAGAAAGTGAGATCTTAAGAGCAAGCAGCCAAAATGGGATTCTTGCAAAGAATTAGCGGTTTGACCTTGTTGGACAAGGTTAAAAGTGCAGATATTTGTGAATCTTTAAACATCGAATCGCTGCTTCTCTGACCAGAAAGGTCTAAATTGTGTTGGTAAGGACATGTCACACAAATGTTCAACACTGGTTGATCGAAGGCCTAGAAGCCCTCCCTAAACTTGATGGCAAGATCAGGTTGAAGATCTTAGTTGGTTTCGCCTTGGCATTCAATCAGAGCATCTACCGTTTATCGCAGAGGATCAAGATGCTTGGAGGTTCCAACTTGAGCAGCTACGCTTGCAACAACCCAAGAATAAGTGGGTTTAGAAAAGGAGGTAAAAACAAAACATTGAAATCCACTTAAAACTTGTAAGCATAACAAAAAATAAAAAAGATGACTTACTTACCATTGCACGATTCGATTAGCTCCGTCATGCCCTTTTTCTTTCAATATTTTTAAAGGTAAATCTAAAAGCCATAAAACTTAAATGAACAAGACATCTATAAAACTATATTGAGAGGCAAAGTTGAATTCGTCGAAGGCATAACATAGTGATTTAGAGCATTGTTTTCACAACAACCATGATCACAACGTTGACGGTTCAATTCCTAGTCAAGCATCGTTGTTGTGTCCTTGGATAAGATGCTTCAGAATGATTATCCCAGCTTGGTGAAATCTAACAATCGTCATTTTAAAGAAGTAGAAGCAAAAACTCAACTAGAACTCTCGCAAAACAAAGGCAACTCCAAAATGAGCCTGTTTCGTCCCACATAAAGCACCTCCATTGCTTTTTCATGACAGCAGGATGAAAATGAAGTAATAATCAGTCCATTTTTTACACTTAGGTTTGTATTTTGTGTGTACTTAGCTGCACATTTATCCTCCTATCACGAGAAAGCAATCAAAGTGCTATAACGAGATTGTTCAGGAGTTGCCAACCCCCTGTCCACCACACCAAGATGGGAGAATCCTTTTAAATACCGGTACCTTTCCCAACGGCACAACAAGCAAACTTGTCAATTTAGAGTCTAAATTATAAACAACAACATATTACATGAATCAAACACAAACAAATCCTCCTTGTAGTTCTACCTTCAAACTTTTTATCAGCGAAAGCAGCTTCGGGAAATATATTTCTCGAGTAAAGAATGTTGGATATCCCGATTGCCAACATTCTTTTCACAAAATGTTTACTTGCTGCTTTGTTTAAAGTTTCAGTTTCCTGAAATCAAACAAAAACGATGCTTTGCCCTAAACATCACAAAGATAAAACAAAAAGCACAATCGTACATTTTTACACTGGAGTTCTGCACCGTATACCGGTATACTAAAACTTAAAAAACCTAGGTTTTACTCATACATACCAGTAGCAGAAACAAATACAAAAGCTACAACAATAGTCAAACGGTGCAAAGGAAATTCCAACATCGCAGTAACCCAATTGATTGACTGGATGCCGTAAAGGTTAAAGACATTGAGAGGTCTTGGGTTCAACTCCCATGCAGGTAAAATTGGACACTGTCATAAACAGCTTACCATTGCTGCAATGATTGTGTGTTGCCCAGGTGCCATGCCGCAAAGATGGCCCCACGCAGATGTTACACTCTTTGGCATAACATCACAAACATAATGAAGATTTTTTTAGAAACCTGATTCCTGGCCCGACAAACGTTAACTAACCAAACCAAGCAAGAAAATTTAACCGCTCTTTGAATATTTAAATGCACACATAGTACACTTACTTCAGTCTGTTTTTGCATTTGAGCAACTTGTGCCATTATGATAATTACATGAAACAATATAAAACACCAGATAGTAATTCACGATAAAAAGCAAAATTCTAAAAGCAATTGTGATTGCAGGCAATGGTACAAAACACAAAACTAAGAATTCATATGAAAACAACTTTATTAAGCAAGATATCTGCAGCCAGTAGCAAGATACCGTATTTATTCGAGTATAACGCGCAAAATTTTCTACTGATTTTTAATCAAAAATTAAGGGTGCGCGTTATACACGAGTAAATAGGTCGCACAGCACGCTGTTGCCAGATAAATTCCCTATCACGGCTACAGCGCGCAATACGTTGCATTGAAGACTACCGCTTTCGCTTTGCTGATATTTGTTTACTTGCAGCATTCGCTTCGCGCGAGACTACAAACTCACCATGCGTTGGCTTCCCACTGCATTGAGAAAAGTCAGTTTATTGATTAAAAGGCGGTTGCAGTTTCAACGCAATTACCGTACGATAAGCTTAATGACGTAACAATACAAAATGTTACGATATAAAGGACGGCACAGATAAACGTTCTATTCAGTTTCAGCATTGCCTGTTTTACTGGTACCGGTAATTCAGTGCTTTCAGTGGAAACATTTTTATTTCTATGTGAAAAATATTTTATACTAATTTTCATTCAAAAGTTAGGGATGCGCGTTATACACGGGTGCGCGTTATACTCGAATAAATACGGTAATTCTGTTTTGCTCAAACATCTTGTCATCTGTTCAATCAACTACTGGAGTCACAAGTGACAAACTATCTTGAAGGCATAAACTCTTCAAGTACTCAGTATTAAAAGATAGGTTAGGTATACTGGCACCACAGACAACTATAAATAAAAAGCATAGTGTGGCAATCTGCCATTAGTGCAGACAGTTGCAACCGTGATAGCATATGATGAAAATCTCAACAACCCAATAAAAAACATTATCCCTATCAGTACCAGTATAAATTGAAATAAACACTCCCAATAACCTAACCCAAGGTTTTTACCCTTCTTCCAAGTCATTACAGAACTACCATGTTGTAATTATGTTGGATATAGGCTACTGCATAAATGCACATTACTATACTGGCAACCTGTTGCAGGAACTTGGCTGCAGCACTTATCTTGATAATCGATATACCAGATAACTATACAACCAAAAATGAGTCGCATATAGTTTGAAAGCCAAAAATACTGCACATTAGCTGACACAAAATGCAACCTCCAATGTAAGTCATACCGGTAGTAAAACAATGGTAATGTTAGTGTCTATTTTGCCCTTATTATTTGGAAACTTTTCTAACGGCTACATAGTTTCTAGGTCTATTTTGCCAGATATAGTGCAATCCATATAGAGTGGATATTCATGACTGTTTTTGAGCGCCAGCAAAATAGCTTCTAGATCAAGCCTGACCAACCTTTATGGTGCTGCGGGCCACTTTTGCATGAGGAAATTTACTGCGGGCCGCAACCGTTTTTACCACACTTAAATACCAATTACAATGTAATTTGCATAAGAATGTAAACAATAACTTCTAGCCCTCAGATAATAAACGATTTCTTGTCCTCTGATATTGTCATACTTAGCTTCATGTCATTATATAATGGCATTTGAGGTTATATTCCTTCACGACAGTTAGTTAGTTAGTGTCTTTTATTTCCCTATTGTCAACACAAGAATAATATGCATAAATAACATACAGTATAATTGGACAGCACAAGAAAAGGGAAGAAGCAACAAAACGATAAACGTTGTAACATGCAAGGGGAGAATAGAAGATCAAGAAAAGTAACATGAGAAGCATGGTTGCAGCACCCGACAGATATTGATATCGCTTCTTGACAGACCAGGCATAGCGGCTTTCCATTACTTTCAATAAACAAAAATTGCATAGTCCATTGCTCACTAAAAACTCCATTTTCGTTGCAGTATTCACATTTTTGGCTTACACGTTTGCTCATTTTTGCTAAACCACTTACCGGCATTAAATTCTGCTATCGATACTATTCATACAGTACCGCAATAAACCTATACCGGTACCTCCCCAATCCACTAATGCTAGCAGGTGGCAGTTACTGTTCGCAGTGAGCAGAATCCAATAACTTGAACATAAACAATTACCTTTTGTGACAAAAGAATCCCTTAAGTTTTGATAAATTTTATGCGATGCACGAGGTGGCAACACTGCATGCAACTTGCCACCTTGCACGCATGTAAACCAAATCTGAAAAATTTGGATTATCCAAGCATTTGTTATGCAAGTGTTTGGGTGATAGGCCCATAACAGAGATGGGCCTACTACCCAAACCCCTGTTTTTTAAAGTTTTGAAACGAATAATGGATGAATAATAAATAATGAGTTATACTTTAAAGTTCTGAAACGAATATTGCATTTGATGGCTGGTCTTAAATATCTTCTGATCCTGTATGATTTCGTTTACGAATTAACTTCTTAACCCTAGTTGTTAAACATAACTTCTGATGTACCAATACTCTGTCTTTAATCTTCATTTCAGGATTGTTTTTGCTTTAACTAACCATATTTTTCTTTGTTTTACATGAACTTACTTATATGTTTCACCCTAAACTGTTGATGTTGGTTAATTGCTTACACTGTACTGCTGCGTCTGAAATGTTGAAAACCACAACTGATGATTCTACAATTAATTTTCTCCATTGCCTGATTTTCAATGTGAAATCCTTATTGGAACATCTTAATTTAGTACTGCTAAAACTTACACGAGCACAAGGATCGCTAGGGGTGCAACTGAGTTATTACTAAAACCTGCAAGAGCACAAGAATCACAAGGACCGCTAGCAGCGCAATTAGGAACACAAGGAGCACATTAGGGTTAGGTTCAAAGGTTTGGTTCAGTAAGGGTTAGGTTTGAGTTACTTGCGCTCCTGCAGCTTTTAGTAATAACTCACTTACACCCCTAGCGGTCCTTGTGATCCTATAGGTTTTAGTAGGGCCCTCTTAATTGGTTAACTTGTTTTATTGTATATACCGGTACTTTTTTTATATACTTTTTTGCTGTTGCACTGACGTGCTGGATCAACTACCAGTATTATTATTATTATAACATGAATAATGTTGGTGTGTTTTGACGGCAAGTTTACTTGAACCTATAAAAAAATACTAAACATTTAAAAAGTCTAGTTACAAACTTATTATACCGTACACATCGCGGGCCACTTAAAACTGCAGGTTGGGCAGCCTTGTTCTAGGTCTACTGATATTTTGCCAGAAGTACGGTAGATGCTGATTTTACAAAATAGCCCTAGACTATTTTGCCATTAACAACAAAATAAACAATGTCATATTATTTTGCCAGCAGTAGATCCTAATAGACTTATCTGTAACTCAAAACCAGTCATATGCATACAAGCAAGCCAATCAACAGTCATGCATATCGACACAAGCCAATCAGGATCTAGCTGGTAACAAGTTAATGGAAAAATACACACTGTCAAACATTGTGATCCATTAAAACCATTCCAGTACAAACAGTACCGATATATTTTTCATCTGTTACCATGTTCCTCAAACTAAATTCTAAATCAGATGATAGGGAAATCAATGTAGCAGACCCACTAGTCTTCTCCATGGTGAAAGAAACAAAACTTTACTCGCAAAAAAATTCAAGGAAATGTTTTGCCTGACTAACCTACAAGTTCAAACTATGAGCAAGAGTCAATCAAGGGAACTGCATTTTGTTTTATAAAGTATACTTTCTGGAAATTGAACAGATACCTTGTCGCACCAATCCCATCTCCGACCTTTTTCTGCAGAAACCAGAAATTGAAGTTTACCAAGATTTTCCCGCGTAAAACACCAGTCACAATAGTCTCAAAGAAACGTGAATATTTTTACATTTTTAAAAGGTTTTAAAGAATGTTTAAATATTGTGTAAATTTGATCAAGAACTAAAGTTTTTGACGTGAATCAAGGTGTTAAATTAATACCTCTACAACGATGTAATTTAGGTATCATTAAGTTAATACCGGTATCTCGCATTCCAATAAATTTGTCTTGGGAAATAAATTTTAAGGTCATTTTAGTACCCTACAGAGGCGGATGGGCAGTTACGCTGATTTAATCGACAAGCCACGGTCAAGCATTAGCAACACCATCCAAACAGAAAAATTTATTGAAAAATATAGTTAAACCTGCAAAACCACACAGTATGTTTTCAGAATTCTAGCTGTAAAAGTTTCCGCTGGGTCCAGTGAAATAGCAAGTTTTGGAAAAGAGTTACTGAACTGATACCAAAGTTTTTCCTCAATCTCCATCACGCGACAACACGTTCTTGGTTTATGCCAAGTTTTTTAAATGAAAAGGCTTCTGGTACTTTTCTAAATTTCTATTTCATGTAGCCTACTACTGGTACTAGCGGTGATGAACTCCGGCAAATTTGCCTTAATTTCTCACTTCTCGTTAAATTAAGTTCACGAGCGTAGTTTTCACGGGCAAGCTCGTAGCAACATGATCAGACTTGATAATTTAAAAGAGGGAAGAGAAAAACTGCGCGAAGGTTTAACTATTGCAGGCCTATCACAAGAACCAAGTCATGGAGAGCAAGTTCTTTAAAAATTCTTTTTTTTATATTTATTTAGAATCAGTGAGCATTTCCAGTGCAAATCACTCAAAGTAACCAGCATTAAATTCAAAACACGCATTTTAAATAATCCGAGAGACAACACAGGCACGAAATTTGAATTGGCTTTCTAAGTCGCAGTTTCGGCAGCGTAGGACAATGGTTTGGAGCGTCATTTTTACGACGAACATGATCGCAAGGTTTATGGTTCAACTCCCAACCTAGTCTCGTTGTTGCATCCTTGGATAAGATGCTTCACGATGATTATCTCTGCTTGGTGGAATCTGGCAAGCAGCAAATTGAGGAAATCAGAAAAAAAAATCAATCGGAAAACTTGGAAACAAAGACTACTCCTAAGCGAGTCTGGATTCGTCCTACGCATAGCGCCTCCGCCGCATTCTCGTGATAGGAGGATAAAGATGAAGAAATCAATCAAGTCGCCTTTACTGCTACAACAGGCAAAAACAGAGGTGCAATAGCTCGACAAAATAAATATAAACACACCAGATTTTGTTAGACTTCAGCCACGAGTCATCAACCTCAGCTGCGCTCCTGCAATTACATGCACATAAGCTAAAGATCATCCATGGTAATAACCAGAGCCGATGCCAAGGGGGGCCTGGCCCCCCCAATCGACATGCTTGGCCTCCCCTATCAACAAGCTTACTCTTTTAAAGACAGCGGGTCCTGTGCTTAATTTCAAACTTTGGCTCCCCCGGATAAACGCTTGGCCCCCCAAAGTCGACTGCTCTGCCGCCGGCTCCGGTAATAACACTGCACTAGGATGCAAACATTTTGAAACTCAATTAAACGCAAGTATCATCATCAATGGACAGTGAAAATAAACTTAGTCTAATTCTAACAAGTGTTTTCAGAAGATATCAATTTTGCAGCTTATTCTTTATGAAGAAATATCTTTCACACGATACAGTTAATTCAAGGCATTTCCGCCGAAAGCACTTTATTATGAGCCATATGTGTAGGAAATAGGCAATCCACTCCGCCCTTCTTTTGCTTTTTCAACCGGAGTTTCTCCCAAATTTTGTTCCAATCCTTTCCACGATCTTTGCGAGAAATGATGAGCTGAAACATTATTGGGATTAGCTCATGAATTAATATACAATATGCGACATGCGTGCTATTGCAGCGATGCGAACCAAAAACAAAGGGAAACAAAATCAACAGTTGACTTGCTAAGTGAAAAATAAAATTCTGTAAGAGATTAAAAAGCATTTTGGTAAACACTAAACCAAACCCAAAACTGAAAATAGTTCAATAGTTCTGTAGATTCACTTTAAAGGTTGATAAATCAAGTGTGCAATACAAACAATTTCGCGAACGCAAAAAAAAAAAGGTTGAGAACGAATTATACGTTATGTTTGCTAAGATAGCAACAACTAAACAGCTGAAGTTATTTTCAAATTTATGGAACAAAAAGAGTGAGCTTGCGCTCTTCCAGTCAGCAGCCAACCAGGTCATCTCTAAAATGCACTCGGCTCCAGCCGCGAATCGAACCCGTCATGTAGGATATGTCACCTGCGCGGTGCCGCTATGTCATGTCGCAGACAACGCAATTGGCCCACATGTAAAAAATCACCTGCCGCATGAGGGTGAAATACACTCAATCGGGAATCCGTATTTCTCAGTTCAACGTCAGTTGTAGCGTCATCATGAACGTCTTCGCGATGACGTACGTTTCCAGTTATAAGTGAGACGTCGTTATCATCAGAACGGGGAGTAAAATCGACGAAAAATTCACCACCTAAAGATCAATTGATAAATGTTGGGGAGTGGTATTATTCTACACTCGTGCGTTCAAAACAATTCATGATGAGAAAATTGCACGTCCTAAACTCAGTTCTGAAAACTTTCAAGTGTATTCTAGTAACGGAAGTCAGAAGCAAATCTCCACTGGAAAGCTAGGATACAAAGGCAACTCCTAAGCGGGACTGGATTCGTGGCGTAGTGGTTTGGAGTGTTGCGTCCTTGGATAAGATGCTTCGCAGCAATTATTTCTGCTTGGTGGAATCTGGCAAGCAGCAAATTGAAGAAATCAGAAAAAAATTCAACCGGAAAACTTGGAAACAAAGGCAACTCCTAAGCGAGTCTGGATTCGTCCTACGCATAGCGACTCCGCCGCTTTCTCGTGATAGATAGGAGGATAAAGAAATCAAATTCGTCGCATGCGTAGCGTCTCCGCCGTTTTCTAGCGAAAGGACGATAAAAATGAAGAAATCAATCATTCCTATTCTCCCGAACACAAAATCTTCGGGAAACACTAAATGTACACAACACAAATTTTAATAAATAACACTTGCAAATCTTAAGTTTATACATGAAAATGATCGGACTCTACCGATCTATCTTGGTGCCCCATCAAAGCATATTAACCTGGCAAAATTTGTCTGAAGTCCAACGGATAAATATCACTCCATTCCCGATTAGCGTTGCAAGCTAACTCCGCCTCATATGGAGTACAAATTGGTTTAAAGTAATCTTTTGAATCAACTATGCTCTCTTCAGGACACGCGACGAGAACAAATATATCAATCTGTAAAAATAACAAAGCATTTGTCGGTAACAATTAGTAGTATGCTCGGATTCAGCTAAATGCGTTATGTCAGCGACAAGGCCTGGCAGTACCGAGCGCAGGCACATTAAGTATGCTGTTCTGTGATTCGGTTTTGCGTGCCTTCAATTGTCTACTTTGATTACTTTCACATACAAGTAGGTTAACTTCACATACATTGTTTTACCTTACTTCGAGCTGGCTTGCTAAAATAGCGCTGCAGCTTAATGCATCGCGACCTTGTAGAGGTTTGTAGAAGCAAGGCTTTGCGGCCCTAAATAGGGTCAAGATCCATGATTTAAGTTTAAGAAGTGGTGCTTGGACAGCTTCATGATCTCTGTTTCATCGATATTAACAGGGAACAGAATACTTGCCTTCTCGTGACAACACGACCCAAACGACGTTAGTCGTGCGAAAACGAAAAAATTAGGCAATTTACAAGTTCATTTCAAAACTTACCTCCGGAAAGTTAGCTAGTTTGTTTGGGTTTAACTTTCCAACTACAAAAGTATAAGTTTTCTTCCCGCACGCAGAAAGAATTTTCTTCAAGTGATTGATAATCGCTTTGTACCCAGCCATTCCCAGTGTTCCAACCAATACACCGACACTTTTAGCATCTTTAATTTTTTCGATAACGTAAAGTCTTTTCATTAAAAGTCTGCAACAACAGATAAATTGTTCAGTAAGGAGATTAATTGGGCACACATTTCAATAAAGGATTAGCCTGCTAAATGACACTAACATCAACTTCTGAAACCACAGAAAACTTCTTAAAGAATTTATTTTGTTTTATCGAGCACTTTATCGCTTCTAGTGGTATCATTTAAATGATTTGCCATGGCTACAGGTTACTTTTTATGCACAGCGAACATCCGATATTGTTACCGACCGCCAAGCGTAATGCCTAAAGACATCGCTATCGGCGTGGGAGGTCTTGTGTTCGATTACCGGGCCGGTCAAATCAGACACTGTCGCCAGCAGCTTGCCACCGCTGCGACGTTTCTGTGTTGCCCGTGCCAGGCGCTAAGCAGGGAAGATGGGCCCCGCCACTGATTTCACGTTTTGGTGTATTACCGCGAGTATAATGAAGTGCTTTCGTTTTTATTGAATGAGCATTAATGACACTTACTTGGATACAGGCAGTGTGATTTTTTTGCAACAAGATGTCAGTGGGTCATACACAAAACCCGTAGAGTTAGGATGATGCAATAAAGTGTTGCGGAGAGATTCACTATTTTCAGTCCCAATAAAAAATATGGAGTAACTTTCAAACGTTTCATCCACAGGAATTTCCACCTGGTAGAACCCAACTCCACAACACTGTAAATGCATATAAATATTTTCGTTTTGAGGTGGTGAAAGACATGCAATCGGTGCGAGAAGTATGAGTTCGTTTACCGAACCGATCAAATCAGACACAGTGTCGCCAACGGCTTGTCACCGTAGCGATGTTTCTTCGAAGCTGTGTAGTTCAAGCCCTAAGTGGCGGAGATGTTACTCGTCACACGCTTCGGCGTAATACCGTGAGTATAATGAAGATTTGATTTTGATTCTTATAATAAATACATCTTTTAATGCATTAAAACATTATCAGCAAGCTTCGCCTTGCAGATCTCGTAAAAAAGTTTTATGATGGCGATGTGAGAAAATACACAACTTTGTTTAAAGAAACAGTAACGAACAAAAAAGCGCTAATTTAGGAAGTCAGGACGAAATAAGCAAAACATAAAAAATCGACTGTTTGTGTCACGTACCGATCCGTCATCCTTAACCTGATCTATGTCCATTTTGTTTTCTGATTTTTTTTGATTTGATCGACATGAACAGTCTGGACAAGCTTGAGGACATAAATCTTCATCATCTACTTGCTGTGGCTGACTTGGCATTCTAATGCTTGCCACAATTAAATTTGGATAGGTAGGTTTCAAACGAGCACTTAAAGATTCTGCAACGCAGTCAGATAGTTTAGCCAACAACTAACCTTTACCTTAAAACAGCTTTCTGTACGCAATTAATAAGGCAAACTATACTTGCCACACACTCGTACAGTATTAAGCGTGTAAGTAGTGGGGTCGGCCAGATCAAGTATCATAATCAAAGGTGAAAAAACGACCAACAAGAAAGTAAAAAGCTACTTTCTATGCATCAAACGTACCTGCAGCGTGGTACCATTGAGGTTGAACCATCAATAAAACTTTAGTGTTGTTGTTGCTATAGGTCGCATGGAAAATACTACAGACTTGGTCACAATCAAGACATTTTCGACCAAACACAAACAAAGTCTTTGTGGTAGAACTTGTAGTTAATGCAGTTTTACCATAATGAATAATTAGATCAGCTTTAATGTGTTGAGCAGCAATCTCATCTACATCATAGCTAAAAAGCAACACAGAAACACGACTTAGAAGAAGAACCTAGTAATTTAAGTAATTACTTCTACATGTATATAATTATTTGTTGCTGTATCAGCGATCTGTGGTAAAATAATAGAGAGCTCGATGGCTCAGCCAGAGCCAACAATACACCTCCTGAAGATCGCACTTAGCTAAAAACAGGTTGCTCAGGTTTTAAAATTTTTAATAAAAAGTTGATCTGAGTATTTGATTTAACTATTTGTTGCTGTATACAATAAAGCATAAACCAAAAACATCTTCAAAAACAAAACAAACGACAAAACTTTGACAATATTTGATAACCATCTATAAATCAGCAAAAATTTGTACAACAGTTCATGTTGTTGTCATAGTACGGTACTAGTACCACTACCGGTACTTGAAAAGTGAAAAATACCATAAACTAACATATTAAGCGAAAGATGCATGATCTTTTGTTAAATGTTTTTGTACTAAACTCTTGGATCTAGAATTTTATACTAAAAAACAAAAAAAAAAAACAGCAGTTAAAAAGGCCCTGGCAATAAACAATAATACTTGAAGCCCATATGCTATACACTTGCAACGTATCAGATTTGCTACTGTTTCAATTTAGCACACCAAAACGACAATATAAAGAGCTCCCTTATTCAACAAAATCTACTTTATATCATATATATACCTTCCATATGAAGTATCGGCCAGTAAGAATACTTTCGCTGATACTTGAGACTGCAAAATCCTTGTCACATTAACAGCATCAACCAGTAATTCATCAGGAAATTGCAGTGCTATGGTTTCAAAATTGTTTTCCTAGAAACAGTAAAGTATGTATTGTTAATTAATTAAAACATCATGCTTTTAATCATTTATAATGCTAAGAAATATATTTCAAACCATTTTTTTTTTCATTGTGGAATTGCATGTACCGATTTTTTTTTTTGTATAAAATATACACAGGGTTAGAATAAATTCATCCGTCTGTGCTCTGACTGGAAATTTAAAACAGTGCTTTTTTAAAAAGAGGCATGTTTGATAATTTTGAAACTTTGCCAAATTATTTTGTAAAATCACCAACGTTTAACAATAGCACAGCATAATGAAAAAGTCAAATCAAATGACATATTTTTCCAATCTTGGCCTAAATACACAGGTACAACAAAAAACTCAAATTGATAATATGATTGAAATTTGTGGGCAGGTAAGATATTAAAAAGCTTAACCAAACTGTCATGCATTGAAACTGTTGTGCGTCTTTGCCAGAAATGTACATAACTAACTCTATAACATAAAGTGGTACAGTAAAGTATTTCACTTAAAAAAGGATTTTAATTCAAATCAAATTGCGTTACAAAGATTTGAACTTTTAGATGGCATTTATTAGACCAACAGAGCAGTTTGAAAAAGTGAATGCAGGTCTTGCAGACTAGGCTACTCTACATCGATTTATGTTTTCCAAAGAACACAAAAAAGCAGAAGTTCATACTTTTATATACTCTATACAACGTTCTGTTTCATACACATCATTTATTTGGTCGAATGGAGTAGGTACAAGTTCATCCACATTAATAGAAAGATCACGTTGTAATACTTCTGTATCATTTGAAGAAAATGCTGAAGTCATTGCACCAATAGTAAGCCTATTAGAAAGTTGGCTCTTTTAACTTGTCAGCTTGGATAGAATATACCAGCAGAGTGTATCTTTTCAGTTTTAAACTACTAGTCTAAAGAGCCAATTATTTTGATAAACCATGTAAACTAGACTGCTTAGAAAAACATAAAACCATGACCAAGAAACCCAAAACCACTTAAAAAAAATATTCAGCAAATAAAATCAATAACTGAGGTTATTTTCAAAGTATATTGAACTGAAAATTCAACAGTGATTGAGGGAGACTGCGAAGTGAGCTTGCGCTCTTCAAGTCAGCAGCCACCCATTACACCTATACGTCAAATGCAATCAGCTCCAGCCGCGAATCAAACCTGTCACATACGATCTGTCACCTGCACGTAGTATCGCTAGGCCATGTCGCTGAAATCACAGGTGTCACCGTATCATTTGCCCTACAACGCACAAGCTTTAACATAGGCACATAGACCTAGTCCAAACTCGTTGATATCTTGGTCTTGATCCAGAACCAATACCGGTACCAATTTCAGTTTCAGGATTGTTTACCATATTTAGTATATAACCAGAATTTTTGTTGTCGAGCCTCTAGAACAGATCTAGTTTGACTCTTGAGGCAAAACCTATCACTCTATGGGTCTCTAATGACTGCAATTTGCAAAAGAAACTTTTGCCAGCTTGAGTAAACTTGTCACAGTAGAGTATGATGAAAGATAGACTATTGTGAGAGAGAGTCCAGACTCAAGATGACAAAAGTTCTGGCAACTGCTAATTTCTTCAACTATGCTAGTCCACCATGACATTAGCTGGTGTAACCAGTACGGTACAAAGTAGCACGGCAGGGTAATCGGTATCATAATGCAGTGTTGGGAACTCTGCTATTTTGAAAAGTCCGAGTGCGATCTCTTTGGTCACAAGTCCAAGTCTGAACTAATTAAAAGTGATGAGTCTGAGTCCCACAGGCACAAGTCCAAGTCCGAATGCGAGTTCACAACAATCAAATTATTATGAGTTCGAGTCCCAGCCTGGGAGCACGAGTTCATATTCTGATAAAAACGCCATGTTTGTGCAGATGACTCACGTCAATGTTAATTCAACTGATACAATTACTTAGGAGAAATAAAACGTTGATACTGTAAATCACAACTAGGAAAAAATCCACAAGTGATTCAACAGCAGTGAAATTTATGAACCAGCACATGCGTCTTCAGCAAATTTTGGTTTTCACTCTTCACATTTTCATTAAAAAGTGGTAATTGCTTTTCAGCACAGTTAAAGACTTAAAACTAACCAAGCTAGGACGCTAGCAAAATAATATCAAGCAAAGTGCTGTTGCTTCTCCAACAAAAAATTTGCTATATACTGATCTCACATCTCAGTATTGAAAAAACAATTGAGATTTGAAAGAATATCGTTTTAAATTGGGCCAATGATACAATTTCTGCTAGTATGGGTGCATAAAAAAAGAGACAGTGATAATTACAACCAACTTTGGACGGTTACAGCTTCGAAGATCTGAGCACGTGCTGACGCTTGCAAACAATCCAGGTATCTTCTTGCCGTCCACAGTCTACCATGCACAAAAGCGTCCTAATTAACACTTTAACTTCTCTGACAGCTTTTGTTCATGCAACAAACTAAAACTTAGTGTTAGGTCTGTAGGTATACAATAATTTAGGTTTAAAAATGATGTACCAATCTGACAAGTCCAAGTCTGAGTCCAAGTTAAAAACATTTCACAAGTCTGAGTGAGAGTCCAAGTCCTAGCCTACATGGCAGGCACGAGTCCAAGTCCAAGTCCCAAAAAAGTAGACTCGAGCCTTCCCAACTCTGCCGTAATGCACTAATCTGCAAATGCTCAGCAAAGCAGAAATATATAGACCAGGCCTACAGTAACCGATGAGTATATGGTACCCGTACCACAGTGTATCTAGACTATTACTAACACAGAACAGTGGAACTACCAGACTACTCTCTGTGTTCAGTGTACGAAATGAAATGTCAGCTTACATGTTTTTTTTACACAATTTGCAAGGAGTTTCTAGTCTAGTTTATTTGATTGTTACAATATACTGATATAACTGAATAATAGTGAGCAACGTCATTATCAGATTACCCATTAGACTATGAACGCAGCTTGCAGCTCGGTAGAGCTTATCCCTACTTTTATTTCCTGCATGTACTGTGTAGTTCAACCGATTTAACAATTTTTATTAGTTTTCTTGCAAATTGCCAAAACAGAAAATTTAAAAGTAACAAGATACTGGTAACATCTGAAGTTTTTCGGAAAGCAAGTAGCATTTTTGTGGACATACGTCACAATGCTTTTTTGTTAAGTAGGCCCACTGTATAATATGATAATAATAATAATAACAAAAAACTTGTGTACCCCATAAGATTCACCGCGAAAAAAATCAATATATCTGTCTAATGGGTCTTACTACTAATTCATGAACAGGAGAAATTCCATAAAAAAGTACAGCCTATAAAAGTACGGTAACCTATACGGCAATATAAAAGCATACAAACATAAAAGTGACAAGACACTGTAGCAGTGCCTACAACATTCGAACAGACATTGTTTATCACGCTCGCTGCATGCAGAAGCCACGCTCCTTGGACTTATGATGTAACAATCGCTATTTTAAGTTTTTGATATTTTTGTGTTAACTTTGCTGTTTGCGCCATTCTAGCTAACACGCTGTTGTTTAACAAGTGAATTTCAAGTTCAGTGCAGGGAAATATACTTTGTTTCAATGTAAAGTATTGTAGTGAGTACAGAATAGCTACAACACAACATAATAGCAGACATGAAGCAGAACCTACTCCAGTGCCAAATGTCATCAAAACCTACAAAACCCATAGCAGTACTGATAACTTATACAGTATCAATAATAGGGAAAGCATACAAACATAGAGTGAGAAGACAACATATACCAGGAATAAGCAAAGCAGAACCCAACAGGCCTACACTACTAAATGTCATTAACATCCTCAAAGGGAATACTGAAATAATGACACTTCAATTGCTTTTTAAAGCAGGGCATGCTTTCAATTACACGCAAAGAAAGCGGTAAAGAATTCCATACATGAGAAGAGGCACATGAAAAGATTAATTCAGACTTTTTATAATTGAGTCCAGACTTTATTTTAAGAAGTAGCGGATCATCACTAACTCTAACATTATATGAGCTTGCAGGATCATAAGAAATTAAGTTCTGTAAATAATCCGGGGAAGTACCGGTACTATGAATGCATTTGGTAGTCAATAAGGCAATCTTATAAGGTACCGGTAGTGTCTATTTTGCCGTAAACAGCAAAATACGGAAGTGTTTAGGTCTATTTTGCCGGAAGTGACGTTGTGGGTTTTTAAGCGCCATTCTGTGCTAGGTTGCCATGACTTCTTGATAGCTCAGTGGATAGAGCGCTGCGAATAATGGGAAGCGCTGCACTAGGCCTTGTTTTGGGTTTGATTCTCGTCACGGCTTTGGTTTGTTTTGCTTCGGTTTGGATCGCTTTGGTTCAATTCGGATTCGTGTGACCTGGGGTTAACAATCGAGTTCCTAAAGACAGTAGAATAGAATAAGATGTAATATTTGTGTGACATGGGGTTATGTAGCTGCGGCAAAATAGACCTAAAAGCTATTACGCCGTTAACGGCAAAATAGACGCTGCCATCTTATAATGTACTGGTACACGAAATTTCACCGAAAAAACATGAAAATTTTTTAGGTATGGTAACATATGTGAATGTCTTGCAGAGCCTCGTAATCCAAAAAATCCAAAGCTATGTAATTCAAAAATCCAAAGAGCCTCGTATACACTATGACCAGGTGACGGTACCATAAAACTGCATAGGCCTAATATTGGACTCTTGCTACCAGTAATATTCTTTATTGACAACAGGACAATTTGATTCAATGCCATTTCATCAGCTGTAATCTAGTCTACTTTCTTATTAAAAATAAACTGCCAATAAATCTTAGTTAAATGTACTTTTACCTTTTCTGCTTATCATTGGCACAGTCCATATGCTTAATTCTGAATTAATTGCTAGCCCAGCAGGTAGCGGTAGTGGTACCGGCAGTCTGCCCATAACAGCAGAGAATCTGCAGCCAGTAAGACTAGACTGTTCAGTGCTGTAGACTAGTCTAATTGTGACATTATAAGTTTGTCTAACCATGTCAATGGAGGATAGGGAATTAACTGAACTTCGGTCTCCGCCTGTGAATGACCGAAAAACTAACTGAAATGTTGTGTGGTTTTATGGTGCTTTATAACTACTACGGTCCTTTAGCGCGAGGACTAAATTTGGTCAAGAATTCACTAACTGCGACTGCAGCTAACTTGTAGCGTTGTTGCAATCGCATTACCCTCCGCATTGTGACGTCAGTGCCGACTGCCTAGCAGAGATGTCCGGATTTTACTTTTCAAAATTCTAATCCGATCCACATCCGTAAGCTTAAATCCAAAACCAAATCCTAATCCTAAATTTCGTAAGCACAAAGTCCAAATCCTAAATAATCCAAAATTGACTCAAATCCGGTCTAAATCCGCAAGGCAAAAAACTTTAAAATCCTAATCCGATCCAAATCCGGTGAAATTGCTAAAATCCAGTCCAATTAAATCCTAATCCAAATCCTTGGACATGTCTGCTGCCTAGGAGGGCCCAAGACAGTGCACTGCCCTGGTGTAGTAGACACAATGCAGAGTTGCCACATATGTTTACTTGAAATAGTCAAAAAATACCCAATTTAACCTTAAAGTAGCTCAAAATTTTTGACGCTCTTTTCATAACCACGAAATCCAAGAAAACAGCATTATTTTAGTACCCATATTACATTTTTGCCAAGTCATGCAGATATTTCGCAAGGCAAGCTTTTCAAAAAAGCATTGAAATGTTCTCTGTCTTGCTATTTGTCATCAAAACAAAAATTCGTGCTAAGGTCAATGCATTTATAATGACACTCCATAAATTTAAATCTGATGTTAGAAAGTCTCTAGTTGACACCTACACTTAAATGAACTATCTAATTTAAACCATGATACTAACTTAATAAACGTTAAAATTTGGTGCGTGCATGGGCTTTCAAAGATCAATAAAAAATCGTTATGTTGTTAATTACAAGTAGTTCTACGGTACCAGTATTTTGTCTATTATTATGTGTACATACTACTTAGTAAGTATTTGTTTGATTTTGCTTTTGTTTTGTTTTTTTCTTTTCTTTTGCGCGTATTATCTATTTTCTGATACTTTCGATAAACCAACTAACTGTACATTGGCTTTGGCTATGTAAGTAAATGGCGCTGGTATTGAATCTTTAGTGTAGTAAGGGTGGCAACAACCCGATGAGCAATGCTCCCTTTGTTGTCTCCCTCGTACACTCTAGCCTCAGACCATGATGTTTTACGAAATTTTTAATTGCTTGCATGTGTTATTTTTCAACTATTAGTTGTTAACTGTTATGGTATGAGCGTGTACAAAATAAATCTGTTCTGTTCTGTTTATGCACAAGCCGTGCAGCAGCTTGATCCAACCATAGGTAGCGGAACCGGGGGGGGGTCGAGGCCCCCTCACTTATTTTTTCAGGGGGCTCTGGGGGGCCCTAATATACGCGTTTATTTCTACAATGTTGCCGCTGCATGAATGTATTTGAAACTTGATAGGCCTACCATCGAAATTAAAACCCAGGAAAGAGCTTAAATCCAGAGATCAAATCAAATCTTCATTATACTCGCCGTAATTACGCCGAAGCGTGTAACGAGTTGCGGGGCCCATCTCCGCGGCTTAGCGCCTGGGCTACACAGTTCCGAAGAAACGTCGCAACGGTGGCGAGTCGTTGGCGACACTGTGTCGATTTGACCGGCCCGGGAATCGAACCCCAGACCTCCCGCACCGATAGCGTGCGCTTAGCAACTGAGCTAACGGTTGATTTGAAATCCAGAGATGTCTTTTTAAAAATTTTGTTTGTGCGGTGGGGGAACAGAAACTAGAAGCAAGAACCGTGGGTCTGAAGCTCACATAAATTAAACATGTCACATGTGGACAGGCTAAATATGGGTTGTAGGCATAGGGCCGGATTTACGTACCTATAGGCTAAGCAGGCTGAAACCTAGGGCCTCGGAGAAACTGGGGGGCCTTATCATGAACAATCAAGACCTTTTTTTGTTCTCTTCACCGATACTTTCACGGGAAAACAGAACATCTGAGTACGTGCATACCTTTTTTTTTTTGCTCTTCACTACACCGATATTTTCTGTGAAAACAGGACATCTGAGGACGTGAAGACCTTTTTTTGCTCTTCCAATCAGTGTGATCATATGGCCTAGGGCCTCTCATTGCCTAAATCCGGTCCACAGGAATGTATTTAGGGGCGGGGCCATTGTGCCATGCCCCCCCTTTTGACTCTGCCTTTTAGTAAACAAGAACAGTACTAATGGTGCCAAGTGACTAAAATATGCCAGATTCTTTTGGTGATTTCTGTAACTTATGGCCAGGGGCGAATTCAGAGGGGTAGGATAAGGGATATGCATCCTTCCACCAGCCATTTTCAAAAATGTTTTTGATGCATACAATTTTTCTGTAATTTCGAACCCCTTCGATAGCTATAAGCCTTACGCCTTAGGCACGCATAATTAAAAATGTGCGAACAAAATGCATCATATTTGGCGAAGCACCCAGAATTAGGGTCAAAAAATTTAAACACAATTTGCCTGAAAACTATTCAAAAAGCACTAAAATAACCATTACAGCATGTAAATTTTCAAAAATTTCCCGGGGTAGCATGCGCCCGGACCCCCTAGAGCTTTTCTTGTTTCTAAATCAGCTTCAAATTAGTTCTGCCGAAAAAACGAAAAAATACGCCAAAATAAAATGTGGAAATTATGCCCCCTCCCCCCCTTTTAAAATTTCTCGCTACGCCACTGCCGTCCTTGGTTGTAGATGAAGAAAATCTGGTCATTGGTTTTGGGCTCATCCACTTTAGAAATGCTTCAGCCATCGCTGAATCCAACATCCTATTTTTTTGCACGCCTTTTACAATTTTGCCTCTTACCGCTGTACCTGTTGTGAAATAGTACATGGCGTAGTTTTCCCTAGGTCTTTTTCGAAGCCCGAATCCATACTGTGTTAGCCTGTTAGATGCTGCGAAGAAATGTGATGTATTATTGACTTTGTGTGTGTTAAAAAAAGTGAATGTTTTATTGCCTCTAGTGAAGTAGGGTCCACTGGTTCTACGTATGTTACGGCAGGAACTGTTTTTCAAAATTAGGTGAGGTAGAGTGGCCATGGCCCGGTGAGCGTCTTGCTCTTTCATGGTTTCCCTTTGTACCATACTGGATTTCATTTGCGTTTGTTTTATACTTAACGAAAATTGCTGTTGTTTTTTGCTGGTGCTGGTACAAGAATAAACTGACATTGATTCTCGGTATTGCTAAAACTTGCAGGAACGCAAGGAGCACAAGGACCGCCTTTGCAAGTGAGTAAGAAGCACAAGGACCGCTAGGGGCGCTTGTGACTTATTACTAAGAATTAGGGTTTGGTTAGGGTTGGAGTTAGGGGTTAGTTAGGGTTAGTAACAAGGAACAACTCACTTGCGCTCCTAGCGGTCCTTGTGCTCCTAACTCATTTGCAAAGGCGGTCCTTACGCTCCGGCAGGTTTTAGTAGGACCCGGCGCTTGGTGCATCGGTTAAGAGCGTCCGCTTGGTAGCGTCCGCTTAGACCGGAAGTGCGAAGGGTTTTGTGTATGTATATTGTTCGTCATGTATGTCCCTTATCAGCGTTCAATCATTCGTGATTGATATAATTGTAATGGGCCTCCAATTGAGAATGGCCTAAACAATGTGTGCTTGCACCCGCTGTCCCATACCTTCACCTTTAATGCGCCAATTACAGTCGCCAATCAAGATCAAAAGTAGCCCAATTGGCGATAAGTAGCCTAATTTGGCAACACTGAATCACAAAGATCAAGCATGGTGTGATTTTAGGAAAATAGGAAAGCGTGAGCAATGCAGTGATATTGGGCTAAAAGTTGCAAACTGGGCTACTTTAAAAGCGTTCTTGCGCCTAAATTTTAAAACTTGCGACTACTTGGGCTACTTTTTGTCGGTGATGGAGTACTCGAGTGTACTCGTACTCGAGTAGACTACAGCTTTTCTGAGTAGGCCTCCTCGTACTCGAAACTTTTAATCTTAAAAAGTACTCGTACTCGAACGTAACAGTACTCGGACTCGGTCTAAAAATCAGTCGAATAGGCCTGCACGAGTACTTAGATTTTTTTCGGAGATGTTGGTTGTAACTTCACTATATTCAACCCTTAGAGTGCCATGAGCCAAGTTAGTGGCTTCATTTAAATCAGGGGTTCTTAACCGGGGGTAAATTTTATCTATCAAAAGGGTGAATTTTCTGAGTTAAAAACTAGAAAAATTTTCAATTTTCGGTAATGAAAAAGCAGTAGCGGTACAATGGGGGTAAATTACACTTCGTGCTTTCGGCTAGGGGTAAACAAGACAAAACAGGTTAAGAACTCCTGATTTAAACAAACGTTGTTACGATCTTTAGGGTATTCCCCAGGACATTTGCTGGCTTGTTCCGGTTCCTGTTTTTTTACCAAAATGTAATTTAAATGAAAGTAACCCAAGACTTTGAAAGGTTTGATGATGAAAGAGGGTACAGAAGAAAAGAATCTTGTCGTTATTATTAATGATAAAGATGAATTTGGGGAGTTTGTGTAGCTCATATTTAGCCAAAGTGGCATAATTTTGCGCCATCATCGTTCTAGACCAGGCATGGCCAACCGTGTTGTTTTTCAGGGCCGCACATAAAGCCTGGCATATATTTAAATCATAAAAATAATTTTCTTGAAAACTTTTTGATCAATGTAGGAGGTTCTGATATTCCATGCGTAAAAACAGTAAAATACTTAGGAATTGTAATGGACAGAGATCTAGCATGGACTAACCATGTTCATCCACTGACGTACGCAAGGGTGGTTCGCCCTTCTTTCGTTGCCCTTCCTTCGTTCGTTCACCCTTCCTTCGAGCTTGCAAAAATTTCCAACGTTTCGTCGGTTCCATCCAACTTTCTTATTTAATCTCGAGATACTTTGATTGTGATGTAACAGTAGCGGTAGATTAACTTTTGCGATGTGTCGCTTGAACCGCATTTTTGTCATTTCTGTTGCTGTGAAGCAGTTGGTAAGTTGGAGTTTCTTACATGCGGTGTCTCTGCAGTAGCTGTGACTGCACACAAACTTTTTTTTAATCAAATCAAATCTTCACTGTACTCCTTTTATTAAACTCGCTGCAGTACCGAAGCATGGTTGCGAGTGGCGGGGTCCGACCCCGCGTCTTGGCGCTTGGGCAACACAGGTCCGAAGAAACGTCGCAGAGGTGGCGAGCCATTGGCTACACCGTGTCTGATTTGACCGGCCTGGGAATTGAACCCCAAATCTTCCGCATCGATAGCGACATCTGTAACACTACGCTATAACCGTCCGGTTTGATGAAAAATTATTATAAACGTTAAAAATCTAAATTGACACTGCCAGTGACGTCACATCGTGATGACGTGGTATTACGTAGTATTTTACGTCATCACGATGTGACGTCACTGAACCCCTCCTCATTGAAAAATCCTGCGTACGCCACTGTGTTCATCATGTTATAAACAAATTTGCCAAAACAGCTGGAATATATATTATCAAAAATACGACATTATGTCGACAAGAAAATGATGGTTCAACTCTATTATGGCTTTGTGTATCCTTACCTAAAATACGGCATTGTAGCATGGGTAAATATCAACAAAAAACTAACCAATAAAGTCCAAGTATTGCAAAACAAAATTTTAAGGATTATTAATTTTAAATCTTATAAAGACCGCACAAAAACGTGCACGTTATATAAGTCAATGCATATCCTACAATTTAAAGACGTCTTTGAGTTGGAGATAGCTAAATTTATGTATGCGTATCACAATGACAAACTTCTAAACAATTTTGATGGTATCTTTAATCCTGTGCAAAATCAGCATAACTATTGTACTAGATCAATTGCAAAAAAAAAATCTTCATGTGCCAAGAATGCAATTGCACGATGGTTATTCCTCACTAAACTACATGGGAGCCAAATATGGAACAAAATTCCAGTCACCATTAAGTCGTTATCGCAATATGCGTTTTCTAAACAATATAAAAACCTTCCACTTCATAAATATTAGAAGGAAATAATCTCTGGTAAAGTAAGTTGTTTTTTTATGTATGAGTATGGTGGAACTGAATCGTTTTGATATCCCAACTTGTGACTTTACTTCACTTTGCACGCGTATTTTGTCTAGCTTTTGTTTTTGCTTTTCTTTCATTCGTTCTGTACTCTCAAAAGTTGCACAGTTGACTTGGGACAGTTTAATTCGATGACCTTCTTCAGGTCTTTGCCCTGCCCTGTCCAAATTAGCACTAATAAATAAGAATTAAATTAAGGAGTAAGCCTATAATTATTCAGTGTTGTTAAATTCTACGATTGTATTGGCTTTGTTGTTATTTGTGGTGTTGATTCTATGGAAGAATAAATGAGTTGAGTCGTCAAATCTGCTTCATCTTAATATACGAGTTCATTAATTCTTCCATCTTTATGGTTGCATGAGCAAATGTGCATCGGTCGTCTGGGTGGGGATGACGTAAGCATAAACAAACGCTTTCAAATATTTTGTGAAGATTTGGGATGTCTTGAAAAAAGCTGAAATATATGACAAATTATAAGGAATGTTTTGGCAGGTGAGAATGGTAGAAATTTTGTGTATGCTTAACTCGAAAATCAAAACTCAACATAAAATAAACTATTAAGGTTTTGGCAAGGTAGCCAATAACACTAGGCTTACCATACGTCCTCCTTTTGGAGGAATGTCCTCCTTTTTGACCAAAAAAAGTTGGTCCTCCGAGGACGCCAGAAAATGGCCAAATGTCCTCCTTTTTGGCATTATGAACAGTGAAAACATGTCAAATCATTTTCCCACGAAAAATTTCGGGAAGTTTCAGTGCTAACTACGGGCCTGCGGACGTGATGACCTTTTTTGTTTTTGGTTTTCACTACTTCTTTTGGGCGGAAAAATGGACATCTGCGTACGTGATGACCTTTTTTTTTGGTCTTCACTTGCTTTTGGGCGGAAAAATGGACATATGCGGACGTGATGACCCTCAAAGAACCTGTCCTCCTTTTGCGTAGTGAAAATGTGATAACCCCAAATACTCTAAGCTTATCAATAGTTTTTCTTTCATTTTACGCAGTTGCAAAAAATGCAGCACTGAACGTCTGCTGACTCTATAAGCTGAGATATAGGCTCCGCAAACAGCAACATTAGGTTAATTAACATGAGCAAACAAAAAACTTGCAGAGAATATTATTCTATCTTAGACATCTACCCTGTCTACAAGTCCAATTTCAGAGGACCAAAAGCCCACGGGTTTTCTGCATCATGATTAAATTAATAAATTACAACGTAGCATAAGGTATCAAGGTGTCAAAATCTGAAACTCAATTCCCTCAGATATCTAGAAATTGCCCAAAAGTCAAGTTATTCGCAAGCTAAAGTCGCATCTTCTTCAAACATATAATTAACCAATAGAAATAATCTCATATTTCCTTCCTTTAGTTTCAATACGTCTTCTGATGTTATATTCATAAATTTTGATATTACTACCACTGCTGTTACTTTCGGTAGTTAGAGGTCACTGCTCAACTCGATGATGGTTCAGGTCTGCTCGCAGTGTCCCAGTCGCTAACCAACCGTGTTCTTTTTTTTACTTATATTGCTGAAGTATGTGTTTTTTTTTTTCGTTGTCGTTGGAGGCAAAAAACAATAATAAACTTAAACTTAAGCACGAGCAGTATCTAGCCAATAGCTTTATTATAGCTTCTGCCAACTTACTCTACTAAGCGGCACAAATACCATTCCGCCATGCCGCATGCGTGTAAAGAAGTGTCGAATCCTCGGCATTTTTTATCTCGGCACATTCCTTTTAAATCGACGCAATTTTTATAAATCTTCAAATTCAACGAGTTGTATTGCCATAGATTACCATGTGGCCCCACACATTCTGTGTCATCTTTGCAACTCAATCTCGAAAATAATCTAAATAAATCGGGAAAAAGTTTTTTGTTGAATAGGCTATGACTCTGAGAACTTTCTAGTCAACGCCAGCATAGGTCTTAGAAACTACGCGTGTAATGAGTTGACACTTACATCTGTGGCGCAAAGCATATAATCACGGACTTCTTAATAGTAAAATATTACATTCTTTTAAAGTTACCTCTTGCGTCATCTTGAGATGGTTGGACACTATGGACAGTTTGCAGCAAACAACGAATTGCTATCAGTTCAATCATGCTAAAGTGAAGCTTATGCGCTATGGCTGCGTAAGGCCCCACAACAATAAATGTGATAGCCAAATAACGCTGGTACGGTACATTAGTACTTCGATTCTTTTTGCAACAAACTGCTGGATAACCACTTTTGATTGCTAGCTCCACCCTGACTCACAATATTTGCATAAGCCTTTTGCAATTGCTAGAAATTAGCTTACCTATTTTTATTGTAAAAAACTAGAGAATCAGCGTCAACTAAAAATACTTCGAAGTCATAACTCAACATCAAGTTTATTCCAGAAATATCTTCAAGAAATAAATGACGCTCCTCTAAAAGGAAAAAACAGTTAAAAAGTCAGATCAAAAACACATAACGAAATTATTAAACTTACAACTTGCGACACTTGTGCAGGGTACTAAACTCTAATAAGGCAAATTAGGCCAAATGTGGTTAAGAAAATTACTTCTTCCCTCAATAAACGTTGATTTGAATGCATGTGATCCTTTTTTTATTATCCTGATTTGAAGTACGCTTATGACATTTTACAAAATGCCGTAATATTTGGAATCTGTGGCCCAGTGGGAAGCCAGAAAATTTAAGAGAGGGGGACAAAATTACAAACCGGCCGTTAGCTCAGTTGCTTAGCGCACACGCTATCGGTACGGTAGGTCTGGGATTCAAATCCCGGTTCGGTCAAATCGGCACAGGGTCGCCAACGGCTCGCCACCGCTGCGACGTTCCTTCGGAGCAGTGTAGCTCAGGCGCTAAGCCGCGAAGATGGACCCTGCCCCTCGTTACACGTTTCGGCGTAATACCGCGAGTGTAATGAAGATTTGATTTGATTTTGCAAAACTACAAAAACCATGAAAAGAGCTGGGCCTATTATTTTAGTCACTCAGCAACATTCGCGCTTTTTTTACTACAAAGCAAAGTCACAAACGGGACCATGACACAATCAAAGCTCCCCTAAATACACTTACTGCTTCGGCCTACTGTAACTTGCTCCCCGTCCCTCCCGAAACTTTTCGATGGCTACGCCCCTGACTGGAAAGTGAAAATAACTTACACTTTCAACACAACAAAAAATTGCCTTGGTCTCAAAAATTTCAATATTTTTCTTTCCCACATGATTTTATCCAGTGGCGTAGCCACGAGGGGAGGGGGGCTTTGGGGGTTATAACCCCTCATTGAGCCTCAAATGACGTCATATTTACTTCTTTTCCTGATATTTGTATCGAAGTGCGTGATACTTTGTCATTGATAATCTCGTTTTGCAATTGTCATTATAACAAAAATTACGTAGCGTTGCTTCCCGAATTTTGTTCTTTATCGTAATGCTTAATGAAGCAATGACGCAATTTTATTTAGCAGGGCAGTGCCGCTCCTGTGCATGCAGCTGTCTACTGCGCTCGGCCCCTCAGACTTTCCGTAGAAAAAAAGCTAAACGGTTTTAAGCAAAAATGATAAACGTAGTGTGGTTAAAAAAGAACCAAATTGCAAACATTTGAATATCGTTTTAGCAATTTTACCAGAAAGCATTCCTTTGACTTCGTTACAACAATCGTGCCTTAGCTGCCTTCGGTATTTCTCGTTTAAAACATCTCTCTAAAATTTAAGGCCATCTTTTGTTATTATACAACCAGGGACGAGGGACATTTAAAAAAAGACAAACTTTCCTCAAAAAATTGTTCAAAAAGCACTAAAATGGCCATTGCAGTCTGCAAATTTTCAAAATTTTTCCGGGGGAGCATGCCCCCGGACCCCCCTAAAGAGGTTTTTGTAACTAAAATTGCTTAAAATTAAAACTGTCAAAAAAAAACTACGCTTGAAATGTGACAAAAAATTGATACTTCTCCCTGAAAAAAATGTTGAATACACCCCTGACATGAAAACATTTTCAAAAGGCTTATTTAGGCTACGCCTGTTTCCGGGTCTAAACGTCTTTGCATTTAGTTAACATTCAAACTGATTCAGAATTACATCTACCCCAAAAAAACGTTCTGGATCCGCTCCTGTATACAACGTATGGTCAAATGTGATGTCATTCTCAACCCCCCCCCCCTTCCCATTGCAAAATCCTGGCTACGCAAGTGATTTTATCGTCTGTCTTTGCATGTCAAAGGGTTGGATGTTGTTGTCTTTGCTTAATCAAATCAAACACAGCGTCACCAACGGCTCGCCAACACTGCGACGTTTCTTCACAGCTGTGTTAAACAGGCGGTAAGCCGCGGATATGGGTCCCGCCACTCCTCACACGCTTCGGTGGGTTCCTACTAAAAGCTGCAAGAGCACAAGGACCACCAGGATCACAAGGACCGCTAAGATCACTAGGACCTCTATGATCACAAGGACCGCTAGGATAACAAGAAGCACTAGGATCATAAGGACCGCTAGGGGCGCAAATGAGTTATTACTAAAACCTGCAGGAGCACTAGGACCGCTAGGCAGTTACGATCACAAGGACCACTAGGATCACAACCTAGCGGTCCTAGTGATCCTTGTGCTCCTGCAGGTTTTAGTAATAACTTATTTGCGTCCCTAGCGGTCCATGTGATCTTAGTGGTTTTTGTGATCCTATAATGGTCCTTGTGATCCTAGCGGTCCTTATGATGCTAGTGGTCCTTGTGGTCCTAGCGGTCCTTGTGATCCTTGTATTTCTGCAGGTTTTAGAAATAACTCACTAGCACCCCTAGCGATCCTTGTGACCCTAGCAGTTCTTGTGCGCCTTGTGCTCCTGCAGGTTTTAGCAGTACCGTTTCGGCGCGATATCGCACATGTAGTGAAGTTTGAATTTTTTGCCTTTGCATATAGGCTACTTACCAAGAAGCTTGAACAACCGAACTGTTGTATACGCTATCTTCAATGCAGAAAATTGCGGATCAGGGGATTCCCGGATATACTGCAATAAATAAACTCCTTTTGCACATTTGGGCGTAGTTCCGTTGTCGTGGCAAAGAGTGTGACCTTTTATTCTTTCCACGAAATACCTGATTCGTCAAAACTCAATTAAGCATCAAGTCATAATTAGAATACCAACTTAAAAAGTTAACTTTTTGCAGTCAAGAAACTTGACTGTGTTAAATTGTTGATAAAAAACTCTGACTTCCTCTGATGAGACCTAACAAGATCGAAACAGTGGCTGTTAGGAGATTGCATAACTTCGGAAGCTATGATATCATAACAAAAAATGATAACCTTCGCACAATCCTTGTATAATATACACTGTTCTGCAGCTTCATCTCAGATCACTCGCTTTTTCGTTTCCTACATTATTGTTTTCTCAAGCTATTGAAATCAGATTCAATATCTGGGGTAGTTGACTAGATGGCTGGATTTCTGGCTTTTCCTACTCCATTCCAAAGTGCATGGTATTGCAGTATTATCCATGAGATATTGCTAAGATTTTCTTTTCTGCGTACTTTGTGTTTGGAAAAACAAACTTACTTACTTACTCACTTACAGCATGTTTCACGACGTGTAATTCATATCATCGATATCAAATTTCAATTAATCTGCATATCAAATTTCAATTAATCTGCATGTTAACAGTTTTTCAAAAACATTAATTCTAAATTTAGTGAGCTACAGCTTGTTCATCCATTGTGTAACGGGTCCCAAAATAATCCGACGCTAGTGCACGCTTGAAACCAGGGCTGAGAACCCAACTTGATCTCAAAAGCAGATGGTTGAGCTTTGAACTTATTCTAGACTGCCAAAAACTATTTGAACTTAGCCTAAACCCGATAAAATTACTGAACTCGAACTTACAAAATTAAAAATGAAGAACTTGCATTCAGCTGGCAAATTTTTAGTGATCTCGACCTTGGATTCGCTTGAAAGGCCAGCGAGTTCGCTGCCCTTGATACTACAGTACTTCGAATTGTATTAAGCATTAAGTACGTCGCCATCTCTCGGCAAGACGATGAAATGCGGCTTCAAATATCAGTAGCGGTAAAATTTTATAGAGAACTCATGAAAGTTATCACTTACCTTATGCTATCTTCCTTGATACACGAACCCAACAGATGGGGAATTCCCGGTAGCTCCCTCAATTTGCTCAGAAATTCAATTTCTCTTTTTGCGCTGCTGTATTTGTAATCATCACCAACACTGTGGAAGAAGCTGCAAAAGTCAAACAATAAAATTATTACTAACTAGTAGCGAAGCTAGAGGTGGGAGAGAGACACCGAGCCACTTTCCTCCTTTTCAACTTAAGAAAACTTTTTCAGGGATCGATCTATAAAGATGAGTGACAATTGTCTAAATGCGGACCTGCCCCCCTAAATATTTGCTGGCTACGTACCAGCTACTACTAGCATATTTCTCCTTCAGTGACCGAGCGCACATCTTACACCACTTTGCATTAAACTGATAATTAGGGTGATTTTTTGTCACAAAAGTTCCATTTTTTTTGCTGGCTTCAATTAACGTGAAAAGCGTGGAAACAAAATTTCGCAGATGTAGGGTCAGTATTTAAGAAGTTAAAAGGTCACAAAAAGTTCCATTTCCCATTTTTAGGTAACATTTTATTTTTTTTGTGCTACTTTTTGCCTAATTTTATCATTCATTGCTACAATTGGAATAAATTTACGATCTGCTTACTAAATATAAAGCCCACAAAGCGTTTTATCTTCTAACAATGCATATAAACACATTTGTGATGTCATTATTTTGAATCTTCAAAAAATGCTTATTGCTATTGATTAATGTTTGCGTCACAATTATAAAGCAATCAGAACAAAATACCGTAAGGAAAAGGACATCTTGTTGGGTACCGGTAATGAAGAGATCCGGCAGGATATAAAAGCAAATTATAGCACCCTCAAGGTGTGCGTGAAGTGACTGCATTACATGAGTTTCTTGAAAATATAGAGAGGACGATTTTGTAAGACTATAGTTCTATGTACTAATGTAAGGTAACAGCTTAGCCATTGCAGCTAACTAATTTCAGCTATTTTTAGAAAATAATTGTCATATACAGCTACAGTACATTCAGCCTCATGCCTAAGATAAAATCTTCAGCTCTAACAAAAATCAACAGCATAATCGCAAAATTCCCCACCGAGTTTATCAAAACGCCAACCCCAGACCTATTCTGTAATATTTGTAGTTGTGTGGTTCAGTGCGACAAGCAATACAAAGTTGATAGACACAGGCAATCTGCAAAACATCAAAAAGGGCTGCCTTCCTCCTCATCCTCAACTTCACAATCGGCTCAGACTTTTATTGACATCCCCTCCAAAGATTTCACTTACAATGTCACCAGAGCTTTTTTGGCAGCTGATATACCGCTAAAAAAGTTACAAAACAATGAGTTACGACAGCTTTTTAAAGATCTGGGAAAGAAATTACCGTCTGAGACATCATGTCGGCAGAAAGTAGAGGAAATGGGAGAAGCGGAAATTGAGAAAGTGAAGAATTTGATACAAGAGCAGAGAATTTTCTTGGTGGCAGATGAAAGCGACATATGTGGAAGTAAATACTTGAATATTCTTGTTGGTTTACTGGACAAGCCTGAAAAAACCTATTTAGTAGCCTGCAAAGTCCTTTCAGGACCTCCAACTGCGCAGGCCATTTGCCAAGAAATAGATGACGTATTGCACTTCTTAAATGTTTCCAGAATGTATTTTTGCTTACTTTTGACTGATGCAGCCAGATATATGGAAGCTGCAGGACATACGTTGAAGAACCTATATCCGCAACTTTTCCATGTCACATGTGTAGCCCATCTTCTTCATAATTGTGCACTGCGAGTTAGAGCCAAGTATCCAGCTGTAGACAATCTCATTGCTTGTGTCAAAGCAGCACCCGTTAAGAATAAGACTCGACAGGCATTATTCGAAGATATAGGAAAGCCACCACAACCTGTTGTAACAAGGTGGGCGAGTTGGCTGCAAGCAGCTTTTTACTATGCTGAAAACCTTCCTGCTGTACAAAGCATTGTAAGTGGATTTGAAGGGACCGGTCTATTAGTTGAAAGAGCAAAGAACAGTGTATGTGCCGAAGGTTTATCTCGAGATTTAATGAAAGTCAGAACAGAGTACAATTGCTTAGCTGGATTAGTCTCAAAGATGAAGCAAAGAAAATACACTATTCAAGAGGCCCACGATGACATTACTAATCTTGAATTTGGTGACGACAGCTGTGGCATTATGCCCTACATCGAAAAGAGATTGAAAAAAAATGATATGATGGACATAATTAAGATGAGTCGTCAAGAAGTTGCTCCCGCTGTGTATGGCTTGCTCCAAAGATGCCAACCAACAACGGCTGCCGTTGAACGCAGTTTCTCCATGCTTAAGAAACTACTTGCCAAAGACAGAAACTTTTTACCGAAGAATGTCAAGCACTATATGTGCGTGCACTATAATTTGAGCACCAATTGAGACTGTTTTATTGCTTTTTAGTATAAACTGCTCTTATTTTTCGTTTTCTGTTCTTCTTCAAAATAAAGTCACATAAAGTCACATTTTTGTAAAAATAAAGTCACATTTTAAAGTTTTTTAGGTCACAAAAAAATCGCCCTACTGATAATTAACCAGTGCAATTAGTGAGACTGGAAAGTCAGCTTCAGGTGAAACGTCAGCAGAATCACCAGAAATATGCAAATACAATCTGCTTATGCTAGGAATTGAACCCATCAAGCAGAATCTCCAACCCACGCTTGCCTGTGAGGTAGACCGAAGAGTTGAGGCCTTTTTCGCCTCCTCACAACCACAGCATCGTTAAATTTTCATTGTATTCGTCTAAAATCGGGCAAGTAAGTTGTTCAGTAATTTTGCAGCAAAATGGAGCTCAAGACTTACCAGATTGCAAAAAAGAGGGTTCATAAACCAACATTGGTTAATTTATGAGGGTAAGCTTTGAAGGTTTTTACAAATTTACAAACACAGTTTGATTATGCTACGTACTTAGTGGCCAACTTGTGCACAACATCAATAACTTTTCCGCCAATGCTGACTTTCATGAAAGTTATTCCTCTGTTTCCTTGCATATTTTCTCTTACAGTTTGGCTTGTTCTCGGGATTTTATCAAAGTCCTCGCAAAGAAAATAGTCGGTTCGGTTAAAACGGGTCATGGCTTGATTGTCAGCCATAAATTCAAAAAGCACTTGGCTTTTCTTGGCTGTGCTAAAACCAGAATTTTCTCTGAGGTTGTAGTTTTGAAAAGCTGCCAGTCCTCGCTTAGATAGAACTTGAACATCTTCAACGGATTCTGTACATGAAAAGCGTAACTTACTGACCAAACTAACAAGCATGTACACAGAAAAACAAAAACAAAGTAAAGAAACTACAGCTACACCTTGCTTTCTTTGCCTTAATATTGAACTCATTTTGCCAATTTCATGTTTCTTTTTGGCCAACGCGAAGCCACAGTTGCTCGAACTTGAAATAAACCGCCTACGGCAAAAAAGTCGAAGCGAAAAACACAAATCCAGTTTATAGTCGTTAGGTGCCGCTATAGTTTAATTCTGTCAGAAAATTGAAATTGCGTTTTCTGTGCATTGACTTTTAATTTATTAACGCGATAACTTGGATAAAACAAGAAAAACAGAAACAAAACTAACAAACGATCGAAAAACTCAACATTTTGTTCGTTAATTTATAGAAGGGACCGTTTTCTAATATGTGACGTCAATTTATTACTCCTTTTCGCAATAGCATATTCGGATGCTCTTATACAATTAACTGAGTACATTGAAATATTGTAACATGTTGGAATTTAGAATATTTACACCGACAAATCAAAAATCTTGCGCATAAAAGTAATCTATTTATAAAATAAAATTCGTTTTCCTTTTTCTGAAATCCAAACAGCTCATGTTTATTATTACAAAATTAATCAAATAAATACCACTTTTGGTTAAAATAAAATCAAATACACGGTCCAGATTTGGTTAACAATATTGCACATTCGTAAAATAAAATGAGGCAAAGTTTTGATTTCTTTCAAGCAAAGTATTCAAAGATCGCTGCCTATCAAAAAAAAAAGCGTTTTCTGCGGTCCAAAATTGTTGTAGAATGGCATCAAGTTCTCCTGTAGATGAGACGAACGGTTCAACCCTGGTTGATGACACTTGAAATGAAATATTAGCTGTTTTTTACGGGGGAGAGCGAGGGGGCTTTTAGACTACTAAGGTCTTGTAGTGCCAGGTAAGTATAATTTGTTTTACAATGCGACTATTTTATATTCCATCATTTCTATTTCATTCTCAACAATCCAGTTCACTTGGGCTAAGCACCGAATTGGGTACTGGGTAGCAATGAATGCCGCGCAGCGATTAGAACAAGAAAGATCGTTCGTGCTGAATGAAAACAGCCAAGTTTTTCCGGAAGAGACAAATAATTTGTATCAAAAAAGGATGATCGCTAAAACTGAACATTCGGTTTGACGATGAGCGCGCGTGTAAAAAATAAAATAAAATTTTAGAAAATAAAGCTAGGTAGGCGTGTTCTTAGAGGCTATACCCCCTTAATTACTAAAGTTTTAGAATTTTTTTTAGAAACTACTGTATTTAAGCGATAGGCTAACAAGCCAAATGCAAACAACCAGGAGCGTATTGAGGAGAATGTTGCCTCTACCCTCCCCTCTTTTTGACTTTGCCTTTTAGTAAAAAAGAACAAACAAATGCTACGTGACTGAAATATGCCAGAGTCTTTTTTGATGGCTTTTGTGATTTATGATCTTTTAAAAGTTTTCACACCGCCAATGCAATCAGCGAGAACAATTTTCGCTACAATGCAGATTGTTATGTCATATTGGGTAATATTTTGGGGGATGAGAAAGTCAATTTCTGTTGATATCAACATCGGGCATGTTACAACTTGTAAAAAGATATTAAGTTTTTGAGGTGGCATGAGATAAATGTGTAAGAGGTTGATTATGGAAAACAAGTAGACAGCAGTAGCAACTAATGACACTTATGTTCAACTGCGTAAAGTAATGTGAAAGATAAAAGGCTTACAGAAGCCTGAAGAGCATTATGGCATTCTCATCTTTATTTACTAAGAAAACGGTCATCATATCTTTGCTATATTGATAAAAGCTTTGGTAAATTCTTGTCCATATTCCACTTAAGGTTGAAATGATTAACGAAGATGCTCGATTTCAAGAGCTCTTCAAAATAAGAACGAGATTTTTGAAAAACTGTCTTTTTATCGCATTAAAATTCAAATCGTAAAAAACGATATCACAGCTGCACTGCAGGGGATATATAGGTCTTGGGTAATCACTTAATCAGTTTACTTCATTCAGAAGCGATAATTTGATATAGTAAGCAATTAAAGCTATTTCATGCTTTTCAATAATTAAAACTATCAAAATTCTACTCTGACTAAAGTCTGCTGCTTCACTTGAAGACCATAATTTGGTTTCTTCGCGGCTACCTGCTGGAGCGTTGCTAAATTGATAAAATTGTTATTTATGTTAGTTGGATGTGTATTTTTTTGTAAATGTGCTACAAAATATACTCTGTTCTGTTCTGAGTATTGTGCTTTATTCGCCCGAAAAACATGAATAATTTTACCGTAGACAAGCTAGAAAGCGGTTTTGAAATTTTCTTGTTGATAAATTCCACTTTTCAAAAGTATAAAAACACCGTAGCAGACCACAGTGAATCTTAAAACTGGACGTTTCAACAACATAGATTTAGCTGTCATCATCAGAAGTGCAAGCAAAGCAGTCTTTCAGTTTTGTAATGCCTTGCTTATACTGCTGATGATGACAGCTAATCTATGTTGTCGAAATGCCCAGTTTGAAGATTTACTGTGGTTTTATTTTTTCCCCCAAGCTATTTTCATCTCATATTAATTGCAATTTGCAGGTAGTTATAACAACTCTGGTAGCAGACATGGTCTTGCGTGAAAACTAGTGACTAATCTTTTTACAAGATTATTTTTCTTCATTACTAATGGGGCTACACCTCAGCAATGATTTACTAGCAAAGGCATGCTCATTGAACCGTAACCTTTTCAAAACAAGTAATAATAATGATTGTTTCGAAAAAATTAACCCACAAATAAACATTGTTTAAATTAACGCATCATTTGCATAACTCGATCAAACCAAGCAAAAAACTGCAAAAATATATGTTTTGTTTAAGGTGGTCCCTAAAACTATGGAAAGACTTAAAAATTAAATTTTCATTATACTCGCGGTATTTCGCTGAAGCGTGTAACGAGTGTCGGGGCTCATCTCCGCGGCTTAGCTCCTGGGCTACACAGCTCCGAAAAAACATTGCGGAGGTGGCGAGTCGTTAGCAGCACTGGTTCCTATTTGCCCTTGCCGGGAATCGAACCCCAGACCTACCGAGCCGATAGCGTTGTCTAAAACTGAGCTAACCGGCCGGCGTTTAAAGAATTAATAATTTTATCTATTTTCCATAAATCCATTGATTTATTACTGAGAGCCTTTCTTTTGTTCGGGCTGTCTCATTCTTCAAAGTGATAAATATTTTGAGTTCATATAGCGCATTGTTACCACACCAATGATACCAGCATTTCAAATTTGTGACAGTTTGATGCATCGCTGACCCCGATCGGTAAGATAAGGTTGTTTGCTAGCTATCTTTTGTTACCGAATGTCATTTTACAATGAAAAATAAAAGATTGAATTAGTAACATCATCAAGTAATGTTCAAACCTACCACAGAGGACTAAAAACAAACAGAGTAACAATGCAGATAATGATCTTTGTGCAAAGCATCTTCATCTTATAAAAGGTAAAACAATATTTACCAAACGTTTTTGCCTCTTACATTCTTTTCCATATCACAAGCAATATCTTTTTGATATCTTTGATGTGCTTAAAAACACGCCCAGCACAAAGCGCAAGATTTTCGGCCCAAATCAATTACGAAACTCTATGTAAAGTAATCTTCAACTTGCCGTCGTACACCGTTAAGCAACCGTCTTTCACATCAGTTTAGCTGAGCGCTAGCGTTAAGAACTAAGTTCGATTTCTTGCTGGATCCAAACATAGCCCGATTTTAAAGTGATTTCATGCTTTGATACTAATTGAAACATTCAAATAGCTTACTTACTTACTTTTCTAGATCGCGGGAACAGCTGCTCGAGTTGGAGTCTGCAAGCACCTCGACCCTTTGCGATCAAGGGTAGATGCTCTGGTGAAATGCCAAGGCGCAACTCAATCTTGCCATCAAGTTCAGGGACGGGCCTCTAGGCCTTTGACGAAAAGGTGATGAACACAGCAGTTTTTTGGTTGTTCTTTTATGAGATATTCGTGTCACATGTCCATACCAGAGCAGTTACGATGTGTCTCATCGGAGAAACAGCAATTTGATTTTCAAAAATTTACAAATCAGTTACGTTTACCCCAACGAATTTGAATTAATTTTACTCGAACCTTAACAACGGAAACAGCCACATAGTACTCGAGTTGAGGGGGGTGCCATCCCCCCGAAAAACAACACCATCCCCCACAAAACATTTTTGCGTAAATTATTCCCCTGTAAATAATGATCAACCCTCGTTTATACGCCTACGTGAAAAGCCTGCACTATCACCCTTATAAGTGTTTTTACAACTCGAGCACTGCAGCTACACTTTCGTGCAATAGTTACAGATTTTCATATAACCTCTACCGCTACGGCAATACACGTACTATTTTTAATAATATAATTTAACGTCTTAAAAATAATTTTAAAATCTTTTTGAACGTGCTTAGGGCTTAGGAATGTGCAAAGACAGTTTTCAATATGGCGTAAACGTTTGGCACAAAAATGTTGCTATAACTGAGCCGCAGACCACCATGCTAGATGTCAAATAGTGCCCTAATCTTCAGTCTATATGTGTCAAAATTTCTCCTGTTGCTGTGTAGTAAATGTTGAGCACCTGGATTGAGCCTAAATAAGACCAGATTTGTCATAAACAATTGCATTTACTGGCTGAGTTGATTATCTAATTGCAAACTAAATGGACTGGAATGCCTGTAATTAAATAATCAAATTGTTTCTACCAATTACAGCTTGTAGCTGAAACTGACTAATTAAAGTTGATCCAAAAGACCTCCCAGTAAAACGCTAAGTAAGCTTGTCAGTAAATTTCCTCTACAGCAGCTGCTACCTTATTTGTTTAGCCCAATGTCCAATTGTGACGTTTTATTAATAACAAATCTATCTACAGCGATTATTAGATCATTATCAAATAATCACTTAATGATTGTGGTTTAATTAATAACAGTAATAATTGTTTATTTTGTAAAAGTTCAAACAATAACAAATCTTAATTGAAACACGACAAAAATGAGTCTATTTGTGATGGCTATGAATGTAGGCAAAGACATTCAGTACATAGGCTTACAGATAGCGTAGACATTGAAAAAAAATATGCTTTGATTAATCATTGTGATAATACAGACAACTGCAGCCTCTGCAATTGCGAAGACTACAACTGTTTCGAAAAATCTCATCAGTGCAGCATGACAGGAATCAAAAAGAGGGACGACCGATTAAAACTGTCTACTTAATTCCACAAACTACGCTATGTTAACAAGGCAACATTGAAAACATGAAGTGGTTTACATCACCACGCAAGATGACATCGTGGTCACAATAAGATATCTTGAAGTTTTGAGAACCATAAAAACAACTTACTCTGGCTGATGTTGAAGATGTGCGGTCATAAACTTCTAAAGTTCAGAAAATCAGCTTGATCTGATGGCCTATGGTCAAACTTAGAAAATGAAATTACTCTGCAGGGAACTAGCAACTCCACGCCATGAAAACCCTTTTGACCCAACCTATAGCTAATCTCCCAACCAGTTTCTGTACTTTAACTAACCCGTTTTGTAGCTGCAGACGCGTTTCGACCTTATTAGGTCTCATCAGTGCAGCATAGCATCCCCCACCCCCTAAAAAAAACTCAGAATAATCGCTAAATCTCCAGCTTTTCACCTCTATAGAATAATATATCTCAAAGCTAACCTTCTTCTTGACATACTCAAGGCTTAAATAAAATTTTGAATACGGGTAAAAAACAGACAGAATTGTTGCCAATTGTTAGCACTTATTGTTGTTGCTTTGATTAATCATATTATCGACTTAAATTTTGCAATTTCTACCGAAATGTTCGCCAAAATTTTCCATCGGAAAAAACGTACTTGGAGCTACAATGTTCCTAAAAATTTTCAGAGTTGTGTTTTTTGACAGTAGCGTTGTCCAAAAGCAACGGCATCAAATGGGTTACTACTACCCAAATTTAAAATTTTTATTGTGGGATCCTTTTTCGTAATAGGGCTACCGTTTCTTTACATTATTTATTTGCTGAAAAGGCTAGCTCTTACCCACCTCCTTACGCTGAAAAAATGACTATGCAGATTGATACTTTTTATGTACCTGTAGTGGGCAGGAATGTAGTCAGCCAAAAATTTGGGGGACGGATTTAAAAATGAGAGGCCCCGTTTCCATTCGCCCCAAATGTTCGATCTCTCAAAAAAGGCCTTCATACGTCATAAAAAAGGGGCAGGCCTCGTTGCCTCCCTTCCCCGACAACGGCGTTGCTGATGTCTTCATTTGTTCTCGTTTTACTACGTTCTCGATGGAAAATGATGATGCTCACAATAAAAATTTATCAGTTTTTTAAAACACTAATATTTACAAAATCACGAAAAATAAAAAGTTAGCGAATATTGAAAGATAAAAAAAAATATAGGTGTGTATATAAATGTACTTGTGGCTTCAATTTATGTAAACAAATAGGTCACTAAAAATAATAAAACATGTTTGTGGATGCTTGCCTAGAAAGTTAGTTCAACAGCAGTACAGACAGCACACTCATTAAGAAAGCAAGTTGTGTCGCAAGCAAAGTCGTCTGTTGAGCTATTAAAAAGAGCCTAAATATACAAATTTATACTTGGTGGCAGTCCTAGTGTTTAGGTTTGAGGTCCAGGTTATTTTTCGCAGAGTGCTAAAACAAAATATTTAAACAATCCAGGAAGAAGCTAATGTATATATGGGCGCGGTTTTAGTTAAAATATTTTGGAAATCTGCTCGAAAAATTACTTTTCTTTTTTTGTATAAATTCAAAGAGCTTTATTTTTCAGCTAAATTTTTAACAAACATTGCTAATGCTATCATATACAAGTAATTATATCAAGCGACGCGTGACTCGCCAAGTAAAACTCACATCAGTTTCTGTTTTGACAAAAGATTTTTGTTGATTTTACAAACGGTTTTCCGGGCTTAAATTGAAGACAACTGTCTAAGCTTGGATGAGTTAGTAAAAACTTTGTTAATGTAACTGAGATTTTTGATATTTTTGATTTTTGTTTTGTCTTCTTGTCACGAAAGTTTTAGCGATTGAATCCAATGCAGATAAACGTATGTGATAGCAAAAAATTGTTTCGTTACACCTATTCCTAACTCTACGGTGGACTCATCTTTTGAAGAAGTGTTTCAAATCATGAAGGTGTTCTTAATTGTGTTGTAAAAAGTGTAGCTGAAAAGTTTCGCCTCCCATCTCAAAAGTATAACTAAGACTCTATAGATAGACCATTATTGTTTCAAAAACTAGCAGGGATCATAGGCGTCGAGGGATCCAGCGCGATTTCCTAAGGTTTTGTGAAAATGAGTTTGTTTCTAAGGTTAATTGTTCGTAAAGCAGCTTAGAAAAGTTTTCTACTTTGTGGTAAAAAGACCACTTTTAAAGTGGGACTGCATGGACTAAAAGGACAGACATTGCCCCGCAAATCTTCTGGCTAACGTATCAACAGTACATTTCGTATAGTTACTATAACATGTCTTGCACGCCATACGACCGTGTTTTTGCATCACAATAAATTTGACTATATGCTGTTTGAAAATTTAATTCTGAACCAAAATGTCCACAAAAAATGGTTACACGAATAGAGTGACCCAGTTATTTAACAAGAATGAAATTTTATTGGCATGCTAAACTGCTTATTTGTTTAGTCAAGTATATATTTTAAAATGAGGGCTGGAATGGAAATTTTTTTGTTTTTATTTGTCAATTTGTTTATTGTGATGCTAAAGTAAATAAGAAAACAAAACAAGAAATCTAGTTTTTCCCATCTAAAAACTCTTCATTCAATATAAAATTACATTAAAAATTAATTGCAAATCCTATGTTGTTCTTTTTTGAGTTTTTGTTATTATTTCTTGTTCTTTTTATTGGACGTTAAAGTTTTCTTGGAAAATTAAGTTTGGATTACGATTGTTATTTGTGTTTCGCTTTTATAAGCCGAAAATTTTGCGGCTTAAATTGCGGTGTTTTTTTGATTAGAAGATTCAACCTTTCGCTCGACTTGTGTTCTAAATTAAGTTGTTATACATTTTTCAAATACAAGTACCAATTGGTCTAATCTTTCAAGTATAAAGTTTCAAACGGAGAAAGCGAAGACAGCAGTTTTACAGCACGTCGTTTATATCTTTTTAAGTCGAAAAAGTGTCGACTTGAAAAACAAAACCGCGACAAGACTAAATCGAAAATAAAAAAAAAAACGAAAACGAAAACCTGGTCAATGAAACAACACATTCATTTGAATATGAAGCATTCAGCGAATATTTTTCACGTGAAAAAAAGTCGAAAGATTCAAAACTGATCTATTTTGTGATCGTTTTCCATTGTCTAGTAACCATTTAATCAATTGCTTGTCACTGTGCATTTGAGTCAGACACTACAGATAAATTGAAGAATGCAAAATGTGCATTTTGAGTTCAGCTGCTTCTATATTTGTCCAAGTTACGCGACAAGAATACAAAATATGGAAAATGTAACTTCTTTGCCTAGCTGTGCTAACTTTGTTAATGCGCTGTCGACAATTTTGCCTCCGGAATCAATATTTACTTTTCATGATATACTTGTTTTCAATGATTTCTACCATCTCCCCCATTAACAGTAGCAATTATAAGACCAGAAAAGTTTGTCGATGTGCATGATGGAACGATTTTTTGTGGGCATCGTTTGAACAACAAACAAAATCGATCAAGCTACGCTTTGGGGCCCCAACGACCGCGGCCTCATGCTTATAACTCAAAATGACTAAGCGTGACGAGCGAACGTGTGCGACCTTTGTTTTCACCCCCGTGTTGTCACACTAACATTATCATAAAGATTTACTCAAAAAAAAAAAAAATTGAGCAAGGTATTTGGAAATGAGGCGGAGAGCAAACTGGGTGGTGTGGGTAGAAGGGCAATCCGTCAGTTATAACTCATGGTTTGTTTAGTTCGAAACAGTTGTAAGGTGAAGGCCAAGATAAAGCTTGTTTGTGTTAAATTATCAATAAAGTTATTTAACGTTGCAATAACACAAAGTTCAATCAGATTGCAGATACATTTAAAACAGTAGGCATACTTATTGATTTTTGCGGGGGCTATATGGACTACTAAAAGTTGTAATGAAGCCTATATGGATCCCTTTACACTAAACAAGTTACGGTTATTATTTAAATAGTTCTACAACATTACAAGTAGCTAACCATGCACATGCCCTTTAGAACAATGGTTCTCAAGCATTCATTGTCTTTGGCCCCTTCCAAACACTTTTAATTTGTGGACCCTTGCTGTACAATTATGCTTAGTTTTGGCTTTTTACTCAGTGGAGTCTTTTACTCGTGGCTGCCCCCAAACCGTTCCGTGCCCCCCAAGAGGCCCAAGAGTTCTTTTAATAAACCCTGCTGTTGGGGTTCATGAAAACCAGGATATGATTCCCTGGTTTAAAACTAGTTTCAGCTGTTTTTGCTGCATGAGCTCAGATGAGGCGCTTGAGGGAAAGATTAGCGTTAAAATTCTGTTGCGTTCAAAATTGCTCCCCTGGCTTTAAACTAATTATTCAATTATTATAGTTACAAGATTTAGAACACTTTTTTCGATTTCATACTTCTTTCCCCACCTGGAAAAAGACAGGCGATCTTGTTGAACAATTATATTCGTTGCTCACCAGATGTCTTTTTTGCTAAAGGCGTTTAATGTAATAATATTGCTTCATATTTTATTAATGTCTCAGGTTAGACTAAACTGAGGGCAAACCCTAAGCGCGCAATGGATAATCCTAATTTCGTACCGGTTAGTGCTACAGAAAGAGGTTGGCTTCTTGCGTAAAACTGAGTTTTGCCGCCTTTTGGTTTATCAGTTGATTCTATTACATTGTGTGAAGTTTATTACTAAAGAAATCACTTACTCCTGAACTCAGTTTTCAATTTTGTTACAATGATTGGGGGCACTATTCTAGTTTTGGTCTAACTCGAAGAATTAAACCCAGTTTTCAAAAAGCAAAAAAATCACTTTACTTCAGAAGTCATGCAGCTGTTGTTGAGTTTGACTATAAATGGATTTGCATCTAGTTGCAGATTTATCCTCCTGCCTTGAGAAAGCGATCAAAGCGCTATAACGAACTCGCTTAGGAGTTGCCGGTCATCTGTCTGCCCTACCAAGATGGGGGAATTCCGCTACGTGCTTTCCCAAAGGCACAACAAGTAAACTTGCCAGCTCGTTTTCCGCACTGTCCCTTTCATGCTAAGCGTTAAGCAGGGAAGCTGTGAATACCAATTTTAAAATCATTGATTAGACCCGACTCGAAATCTAAGCCGAGTCTACAGCTGCAAATGAGGCAGACGCTCTTATCACCTATGACAGAGGTGACGAACATGCGGCCCGCGGGCCGCATGCGGCCCGCTAAAGAATTTCATGCGGCCCGCGAAGCATTTAGGTGAGACCCGTAGTCGTGGAATTTTCAATAAAAAGTATTTTAAACATTAGTGTTTTTTGTGTGAAAACCGTAAAAATCCGTTGGCGGCTGGGGGCTCCGCCCCCAGACCCCCTTGACCTCCGGCAGCTGGGGGCTACCAAGTACCGACCTCTCCCTTTAAAAAGTGCTGATGCTCACACTTCTGACTGACCTAAAGAATAAGGAAACAGTTGGCTTAATGGCTTTAGGGGCCCTAGCAAGCATTCCAAAAACTTACCACGGGGGCCTTGCAAGTGTTTTTTGGGGGGCCTAAAGTTGGGCTGCTACGGCACTGGACGAAAAAGTTGTGCGGCCCGTGTACTTAGAGGTAACTGACAAAGTGGCCCGTGATAGCATATAAGTTCGTCACCCCTGACCTATGACATAACTAAATTCCAAACATAAACAATAACTTAATTATTAAAACAGAGTCATAGCATACTTTTTCGCGCTAATTGATTTCAAAGTTTTGTTTAATTATTATATCCACGATTAACATTGGAATAATTCACCATCTCGTGTTTGTCAATTTTAGAAAGGAGAAAAAATAAAGCCGCTGCAAATCTCAAAACTGGACGTTTCAACCACATAAATTCAGCTTTAGAAAGCATTGATAAGTTGGGAGTTTCATTTGCAGGTGCTTGGTTTGGAATTACTAGCGGTATTTAACTCGAAAAACAAGTGTTATTGATTAAATATAATAACTGCAATTAAGCGAACAAAATCGAATCATAAACCTGAGTGTTTATGCAGATTTAAATCAGCTTTGTTGAGATCTTTTCCTGCTTGATTTGCCATTCAATGTAATGGAGCACAAAAAAGCAATTACTTTTTATGGGGAACACAAATATTACTAATTAATGGCACATTTAGAAGCTTTTGAAAGTCATTTTAAAATCAACAATCTTTTAGTGCAAAATTAATCTCCAAAACTACCCCATTGGTTATTTCTCTCAAACCCACAAGTGGGCTATTTTAACTGGAAGAAATGTGGCTTTCTTGTTCATTTGATATAAAGTTTTCTGCCATTTGCTTTTAGGAGGGTAGGTCAACGTAGCATTAATTCAATATTACTTGTTGCAAGATGAGATTTTTTCATAAACATCATATTTTATCGCTTAGCATATAAAACGAGGCTCCTCCCTACAAGTTCCATTATGGTTGAAAATTGTTTTATTTTCAACTCTCAATTGTTATCAACAGTATTTTTGTGGTTTTGTTGATAGCATGATTCAAGACTGGTAAACATAACAGACGCCATTTATTTAAACTTTTGTCTATCTAATGCGATTATTAAAAAACTAATGATTGAAAAAAGAAATCACCGCTGTAAAACCTAAATATTCTTTGGAAATACAAATTTTGTGGCACTGTAACAGAAGTTTAAAATTTTTGATTTAAACGGGTTGCAAACTGCTGTTTAAAATATCAAATCAAAATATTTTTAATAGTGTAATAATATATTAAGTAATGATGTTTATGACCTAATAATACAAAAGTGATATGTACGAGAAAAGATATCTCGGTAAGAAAAAAAGGAAAAACGCGACGCCATAAAATCAAAAACATTTGTAAAACGTGCTAATGTAAAAACAATTACCCAGGTAAAATAAGGTACTAAAAACGATCGAAAAAAAAAACAGCTTTTTGTGAACTAAAATTTTGAAACAATTAATTTCATTTTTCAGATTTGTGTCAGTAAGTTCAGGTGTTAATATTCAAATGAAATGAATGCGGCAGCGGTTCAGCAAGTGACATCGAGTCATTCTGGTTACCCAACCCTGGCTCAAGCTGTTTCCAACCCGGCAGCTGCTGCGCTTTTGCTTCGATCTAGCGACAAGTATCCGCGTACACCCAAGTGTGCGAGATGCAGGAATCATGGCGTTGTAAGCGCGTTGAAAGGACACAAGCGCTACTGCAGATGGAAAGATTGCATGTGTGCCAAATGTACGCTCATCGCTGAAAGACAAAGGGTTATGGCAGCTCAGGTATACTGGTGCAAACTTACTGATAATCTCAAATTTATGTAAAACTTAACCAGCCAAAGTTAGAGTCGGTTAGCTAATATCGTAAAGCTAAGAGAGTATTTCACAGTATATTGTCACTGGGTGCAAGTCGGTGAAGATGGGTTCGATTCTCGAGATCAAACTGATTCTGATTAATTGGGCCCAGTTTTGTAAACTGCTTATATTCGAAGTATTTAAGTTATGAAGTTAACTTTTGCTATGATTTGTACGAGTTACGTTTTTGTTAAAATCAAGTCGTAGTGTGAAGTAGTGCGTGAACGAAAAACAATAAAAAACTGCAGGCTACCGGTACTTTACAAATTGTTTTTTTGAAACACTTAAGTATAACTTAATCTTAATTCGTTACAACAGCAAATCGAATTACACTGACCATCACGAATTTTATGGAATATTATCCAGGCTTATAGTTATTGCTTTCCTCATCTTTGGTTAGTTAGCCTACAGGTGCATTTTTAACTTAAAAAAAACACAAAGCTGCACAAATTATTAATACAATAATTAGTTTTCGAATGATTTCTTTTGACATTGCTCGAAAACAGATGAATTTTCTGCTGAAGAATAATTAATTTGACGAAGCTATATACCAGACATGGGCAAACTACGGCCCGCGGGCCAAGTCCGGCCCGCCGGTCCTTTTATTCTGGCCCGCCGGCACTTACACAAACTTAAATTTTCACCGTGAATTTAGTGGAAGACTCTTTTTTTCCTTTAGAGATGATGGATGGCAGTGATTTTCAAAAAATAAGCCTCAACGGTGCTAAATTGGAAAAAAAAACGAGGTGAAAACCTCTTACTTTGGAGATCACATTCGTACGTGGACCGTGATCTCCAACAAAAGATCTTCACCTTGTTTTCCAATCAGCGTGCGGCCCGCGGCTTCAACAGTTTTTCCAAATCTGGCCTTTCGAGTGAAATAATTGCCCACCCCTGCGTATATACATAACTTTGCTTGCATTGCTCGGTGTCGCAAACAATCAATAACTTTGTTTGTGCGTAGTTATTCGTTTAATTGGATTAAGGTCATGCTATATTTCAACTAGGGATGTGAATTAGGACCTACAAAATAGAACGATCAAATCAAGGGTTTTCATTTCCAAATCGTAGTGTCGGCTAATTTAGTATTTCAGCGCGCAACATAGTTAATTTGCATGAATGCTGAGTCGTTTGGAAAACCAAACAAAATGGCGGGTTAATCACGTCATTATCAAACCTAAGATTTAAATCGCAAGACATACATCAGGCAAAATAAGACTCGTTCAGAACTATATAGTTTTGCTTTATTGCAGGGGTGTCCAACCTTTTTGGCCAAAGGGCCACATGCAATTTACGAATGATTGCGCGGGCCACCGGAGTGTTTATTGCTAAGACGCTACTAAAACTCTAATCTTAGAAATGTGTATTTTTACAATTATAAGAACAATAAACGTACCAACAGTAAATTCAACAAAGTTTTTGCTACGCGTCGACATTTCAATGTCAAGTTTGGCACTGTTTTTTTCTAACAAGCTTGGCAATATTCGGCAAGATCGAACAATTTTCTTCTCCACCAAGTCGGTTTCCGACCAAAAAATTCGAGATTTTCACGTCTCAGACAGAGGCGCACCCAAGATTTGGCAAAGGAGGGGCACAACCGAGGGCGTGGGGTCGAAGCAGGCAAAGGGGGTCGGTTTTCACATAAAAAAACACTCATTTTAGCACACTTTTTTAACGAAAAAGGGCATGCAGTGAGTGCAGTTACTCGTAACAATACAAAAATATTTTCGAAGCTTACGGTACGTGTAAAAGCAGAAACATGGCCAAAATAAGTGAAAGGAAGCTGCAACCATTATCAGTTTGAGAAATTATAGACTGAAAGTTAGGTTTTAGCACCTTCTTACAGAGCCAAAGGGAGGGGGGCATGGCACCGTGCTCCTATGGTATAAATTCGGATCGCGACCAAATCAAATCTTCGTTATACTCGTGGTATTACGCCGAAGCGTGTAACGAATCGCCGGACCCATCTCCGCGGCTCAGCGCCTAGGCTACACTGCTCCGAAGAAACGTCATAGCGGTGGCAAGCCGTTGGCAACACTGTGCCGATTTGACCGAGTCAGGAATTTGAACCCTAGATCTCCCGCACCGATAGCGTGTGCGCTAAGCAGTTGAGCTAACGGCCGGTCCAAGTCAATGGTCCAACCAAGTTTATTACTGACTACTTTTGAAGCACGAACACGATTGTGTGGAAAGGATGTGAACGTGACAATATCGAAAATGTGATGCGAAACAATTTCCATTGTGATGCAATAAAATTAACTTACAAGAAAGCAAACACTAAATGACAATTTCTCGGAATGTAAGCTCACCATAAATTACGTAGCAATTAAGTTGATAATATTGGTAATTTCGGAAAAGTCCTGCGGGCCACATGTGGCCCGCGGGCCTCGGGTTGGACACCCCTGCTTTATTGCTTCTATAATTGGCTGCTGAGTCAAGCAAAACAATCATTGTGAAGCATCCTATTTTAGGACGAAGTTCGCAGGGATTTAAATAAGAGCTGTAGATTCATTGTCGCTTTTAAACTAACTCTTATTTTTCCTATTACATGCTCATTTTAAGTGGAACAAAATGCCCTCTAGCTTTCAGCATCACAATTAGATTTTTAATGTCATAGTCGATTTTTAGAATTGTGACAGTACAAATTCAATTGTGATGCAGAAAACCTGAGACTTTTACCCCACTAAACTGGGTATGTGGATTGGATGATTGTCAGTATATAGTAACATAACGGTACTAAATTCGTATTCGAGTTTTTATTTGATGTTCTCTTTCATTTTGTTCTCATTGGTGGCGCAAACGTAGGCCGGTAGAAACTAGAATAGACGAAGTTTTCTGATCTGTAGGATTAGATTTGTCTTGTGATCTGCCAATATTTTTCGCAAATTTAATCAACATAGATGCAAATTCAGGGGGGAATGGGGTATGTATTGCCCTCAATAATCTGGCAGCATCCCCCCCAATATATTTTATGGAAGTGGAAAATTCATCATACGAGCCAATTTCATCCCCCCAATATCGAAAAATGATCAATTTTGCTAAATCATCCTCCCCAATATCTAAAAATGGTTAATTTTGCTAAATCATCCCTCCAATGCTCAACATACATTTGCACCCCTGTCAATCAAGTGTGATTTTGGTTACTTTTTTCAAATCTTATTCTACAGACCAGAAAACTTCGTTTATTCCAGTTTCTACCACGTAGGCCAAGTTGCGTCATCATATATTGCGTCACACAGGTAGCTTTGCGAAGGCAACAAGCTCAGGAAGAAAATGAAACAAGAGAATTGCAACTTCTGTATGGTGCCACCCACCCAGTGACGTCATCAGAAAATCTACCACAAGCTCGTGCGTTGTGCGACGTGACGGAACATATAAACGCAGCAGAACAAGCCCAACGTGCAGACAATGGCACAAGGAAACGTTTTCGAGATGACGTCATCAGTGACAGTTTGACAACGTCATCAGGTACGAATAAACGCGAGATGAAACGAAAACTCTTGAATGCTGTGATTCAACGATGTGATAATTTTGGTCTTCGTTTTCATCAGCAATCACAAACGAATAAGCCAAAATATCCCATTTTCATGCTTCTTCAATCTATTGTTTTTTGAACTCTCAAAGCGATTTTGTCGCCAAGCGTCTTACCCTAGGAAGCGAACCGCAAAACACGAAAGCGTAAAAATTTTCAATAAAAATTTAAAGCGTCGTTTTGCGAGCAGTTTTCATCACTTGATAAGTGTTATCGAATGGGAAACAAAAAACCAAAGCGCTTAAGGTCAATTAAGTTAATTTTGATGTTAAGTGGGGGGGAGGGGGCAAACATTGCAATCGACTTCAATTTTTTCCAACACCCAAACACCAAATTTCAAGAAAAGCTGTTGTAAAAACCGTCGGTCAAATACAAGAAGATTTCTTGTATTCTTAATTTTCAGGGTGAATAAGCAAGGTATGTGGATCACGCGAGCGCTTAAAATCCTTGTGGGTGGATAGACATGATTTGTTTGGCAGTGTTTCCTTTTCTAATCATAGGATAAGCCGAGGGGTTAAAAATCATACGTCATTTATCCCGTTTTGACTCCATCGTGTCGAGTCTTGTTTGACAGTGTTGCTTTTTCGCTATGTAAACACTTTTAAAAGATTTTCTAGTGCTGTGTGTGGTCCGTGTCAGAGTTTTACGAGTTAGTTTTCAAAGACATGGGATTATCCACAATATTAGGCTTCTGACACGCCATAATTGTTATTATCGCCGCATAATGACTACAGACTTGTTACTTCTACGTAACAAAAAGGAAATTATTGACTTGCTTCGTCTGTTTGCTAATCAAGCTTGATTGCATCTATCATGACGCTAATCGCGCGTGTGGCCTACTTGCTTACAAATAAAACTTACTCCCAACCATAAGTTGAATATAGATTGCCCAGGTAAATTCACAACTGCACCCAAACGCTTATGTGCCGGTGCTTTATTTTGAAATGAACTTGATTGAGCCCTTTCCCAACGTTGAGTTTTTGTCATTTCTTGCAATCAAAGCGATATAGAAACTTTGAGGGGCCCCGGGGATTTTGAGGGGCATGCTTTTGCAGACCTAATTTTAATGTTAGTGGCTGACTTTTTTTTCGGACCACACGATTTGCTCATTATTTAGGTGTATTTTTTTATGCTCATTCGCAATACTGGCATGCTGATGGGCTTCTCTAGTCCCGAAGCGTAATTTGTGGTTAAGAAATACAACTTGAATGCGGTGCTTTAAGAGAACATTTCATAGATAGCGTCGCTTCGGCTGTGTTACTTTATATTTTGTGATTTCAGAGTCAAAACGAGTAAGACTTTCAGAAAACAGCTCATACGTAAATGGTGGGGAATTCCCCTCGAGTATGTCGCCATCTAGCGTGCACTCCAGTTCATCCTCATATTCCCACTCAGTAGAAACGTCCCAATGCGACAGGGGAAGCCCAGAAAAAAAGGGTGAAGATGAGAAAATCCCGGACTGTTCTTCACTGCGTCAGTCGAACGCAGACATCAAAACTGAAACAGACCTGAGCCATAGGAGTGATGACGTCAATGAAATGGAGCAAGAAGCCTCTGTGACGTCAGAAGACAACGGGTTTGCGGAGCCAGATGACTCACCGGATCAAAGTATCGGAAGCAGGTTGGATCTTATTAATCTCTTTATCTTTGATATGTTAATTTGTAGAAACTACTGAGTTTTTATGAATAAAGTGATTGATAGAAGCCTACCTGCTTGAGAAAACCAACTACAGTACAAGCTGTAGATACAATACCAAGTTCAGCATTCCTGCATGTTTTTAAGTAAAATGCCGACATTTTGGCTGTTGTTTTTGACAGTTTTTTTATGAAGCAAATATTCATCGTTTTCTGCACCAGTAGTGAACCGAAACGTTTAGCTGTGTCGTAGCTGTAATGTTTGAATTTGAATTGTTAACTAACTTCCAGTAGTACCGTTTGGCAAAACATAACGATTTTTCTCAATGTAACTTATTTCGATCTGATTAAACTAACTTCAAAGCTAGGTTTCAAGCGAAAAAGGCACTTTACGCTTGTGCCACACGAGTTGATTAAAACGAAAGCTATTATTTTTTCACAAAAATTAAAAGTAACCAATAAGGGTTTAACTGAATAACTTTCCTATTTCATTGATCTGTATTTGCTTTGATGTTTAGATCCGAATTATCGATGTTATGCAGAGTGTTTCCACATTACAAGGTCGCAAAATTAAAGTCAGTGCTGGAAAATTCAAACGGAGATATCGCGCAAGCAATTCAAAAAGTAAGTTCGGAATGCGATAAACACGGGACGAAAACAGCTTAAGGAGGAAAAATAAAGCGACAGTAAATCTCAAAACTGGACGTTACTTTTAGTTTTGTAGCCTACTGCATGCCTTGCTAACACTGCTGATGATGACAGCTGTATCTATGTTGTCGAAACGTCCAGTTTTGAGATTTACTGCGACTTTATTTTTTCTTCTTAAAAAAGAAAATTTTTTCATGCAAATAAATGAACAATCAAATTTTTAAATTTCATGTTTACGAAGTAAAAAAATCGAAGTGAAAAACGCAAATAGCATCCTCAGGGACGGATCTAGATTTTTTCAGAGGAAAAGGGGCTAACTATCAAGGTCGGTAAACCTTTAGTCCCCGTGGGTTGATTTAAAATATACTGTAAAAAGTGACCATCGCATGCAGGTTTTGTCCAAACAGTAGTGTACTGTATCATGTTAATGACTTGTAACTGAAAAGCTGTGTAGTCCGTTGGACATCAGCACGTTTATAATTTTTGTGGTTTACAGGTACTAAGCAGTGAAGAAACAACTAAGAAAGATCGTAATGATTTAACCCATCGACGTTTCGCCGACTCTGCTTCCATCCCTGACCTTCATCAGACCATTTCCAAACAAGGATTTTCAGCGACAAACCTATTAGCTCTGAACCCCGGTAAATATTTTTGTGCTAAAAGAGGGAAAATATTCTAATCGTTATATCTCTGACGATTTGTAGCTCCTATAGTAGGGACTTAGGGAGGATTTGACGATAAAGTTACATCTAAACAAAAAATATCTTTATTATACTCGCGGTATTACGCCGAAGAGTTTATCGAGTGGCGGTGTTCACTAAGCGCCTGGGCAACACAGCTCCGGAGAAACGACGCAGCAATGGCGAACCGCTAGTAACACTGTGTTCGATTTGACCGGCCCAGAAACTCGCTTCTCAACCTTCTTCACCGATAGCGCTGACTTTCAATAATTACTGCGCAAACCATCGGTTGCCATGTCATATCTAATCAGTTACCACGTTATATCTAATCATTACATCGAAATATAGATTCTCCGTCCCATTCCTCCCTTAGCGGTAACCATGGGAACTTATTGTCTGCAAGCAAGAGATCAGTATCTACTCTGACACAAAAGGAAGCCTCAAATCCATTCGTTCATTTCGAAAGATCTCATTTCCATCCCATTTTATCAAGCCTTCGTTTTCCACCAAATCATACTCCTTGCGAGTTACCCATGTCAAATTACAATAGAGAAGCTAGTGGAAAAAAAGTAGCCTTACCCCAAGTTTTAGGTCAACAAAATCGGCAGTTTTTCAGTAACTTCAACCCCATTTCTAGTCTGTCTCCTTTTTCTCCGTTTAACCCTGTTTATGGGTCTCCTCCCCAAGCAAACACTAACAGGGTATTGGGATTTTCCCCATACCCTAATCATGCAAATTTCATGCCCGGAGTTTCATTACCGCAAGTGGCCAAAAACGCTGCTGAATCTCATTTCTTTTCCAAACCCTCCACTTTTCATACTATATTAAGAGGTTTGGGTTCCATGGCTTACAACGGAAGATTTTCGTGTAAAAGTCAGCCCTTAGCTGCTTTAACTCCACCCAAAGATGATCTACCCTCATCTTCAAGCGATGAGTGATCACTTCGCTTTAAATCTATACGCTTTTCTAGTATATAGGCTTATATCTGTCCTTGATTTTATGTTGATTTCAGTGCTTCAGCCAACAAAACTTGTAAAGAGTTTTTCCGAAGCTTTGATATCAATAGCCTACAAACAGCCAAAAACAAGAACTGTTTCAACAGTCTCTGATTTAGCCCATACTACTATTGATGCTTCGATAATATGGGACTGGGGGTCACGAATTTTTACAGAAATATTCTTTTTGTAAAAAGCATTCAAAATAATAGTCAATTTGAAACAAAATAACCACAAACACTAAACAGAAAATTATTTCTTCAACATCGTTTTGTTTGTGCTTCCATATGATGATTGCTATGTCACAGTTGATCGTCCAAGGGTACACTCTTGGATATGATGCTTTAAGATGATAAATATATGAAGTCAAGGGTGGCTAGATGATTTGTAATTGCCTTGATGGTAATTTCTGCTTGAAAAATTCTCATAATGCATCAACTTAGTGGTATTCAATCAGATAACTATGCAACGATTGCAATTTCCAGCAATCTGGGTTCGTATGATGCAGAGCCTCGTTGACTTACATGATGTAGAGATCAACATTGAAGAGGTTAATCTACCTGCAACACCCAAGCATTTTACAAAACAAAAAGACAATGTGTGTTTCAGTTTTATGGGTGCATAAGGTTGTGCGTTATTTTTCATAATTGTGCTGATGATTTTACAATAAATGCAACATAATTTTGAAAGTTTGTAATGGAACGTTTCAAAATCAAAAGATCTATAATACTTCACCCAAAATGGACTGAATTCTGTAGAACGCTGTAGCAGATTAGCAATGAGTTAGAGTTGGCAAATGTGCGGGTTCATTTTTATGACAATTTTATGTGCAAGAATATAAAAAAATCAATGTTAACAACTTAGTCAAAAAACAATGTTTCGACAGCTTCTGGTCCGTCATTATCCGTAAATGAACAGAAAACATTAATGAAGGACCCAAATGAAAAAAAAAGGAAGACTAAAGATGTAGCCTATACTTGAAAATATTCATTTATAAGATACTTTTTTAGTTTATTTGGCCCATTTATAGGCCATTAACGGATTTTGAAAAATCAAAAACCTCGACCAACATTTTTCGGTTGTACATAGTCGTCAAAAGTATGTCAATCAATGGCATTTAAATTTAGGCTAACATCAGAATGCCTTTTGATTGCAACAGTTAGCAAAGCAAGACACGGCCGGGTGGCAAGAGTGTCCGCCTGGAGCTGCAGACTCGGGTTTGATTCTGAGTCGGTTAGATTCAACGCCTTTAAAATTGTTATTCACAGCTTCCCTGCTTGACGTTCAGCATTAAAGGGACAGCGAGGAGAACAAGCCGGCAAGTTTAGTTGTTGTGCCGTTGGAAAAGGCACTTAGCGGGATTACTCCATTTTGGTGAGCCAGACAGATGGCCAGAAACTCCCAAGCAGTGGCGTAGCTAAAGATTCTGCCGCCCGGGGCGGTTCAAGAAATTACCGCCCCCAAATGAGCAATAATTTTTTAAGCATTAATCAGCTTCAAATGCAGCCATTTATTCTCCATGACAAAATATACGTCAATTAATAGCGCGCTGACTTGCAAACTACAGCAATGGTTTGGATGCTAGTGTGTATTAATCGGCTTAGTTAGTTAGTGTCTTTCATTTTTGTACCGTCAATGCAAGAATAATACGCCCAAATGATACACAGTATCAGTGGCGCACCCAGGATTTGGCAAAGGGGGTCACAACCGGGGGTCTGGGGGTGAAACCCACAGCCGCCGGAGGCCAAGGGGTCTGGGGGCGTAGCCTTCAGCCGCAAACGAATTTTTACGGTTTTTACATAAAACAACACTCATTTTAGCACACTTTTTTATTAAAAAAGGGCGTGCAGAGATGCAGTCACTATGGACAATGCTAAAATATTTCCGCAGCTTATGTCTAAAAGCAGAGGCTTGCTGAGTGTGAGCGATTCAAACAATGCAAAGACGAAGAAGAAAGCAGTACGCAATTGTGATATAATAAACATTAAAATCAAATCTTAATTATACTCGCGGGAATACACCGTAGCGTAAACGAGATGGCGGGCCCATTTCCGCAACTTTGCGCCTGGGCATTGGGCAACACAATAAGATGATTTACGATTCGCAAATAAGCGATATAGCAAATAAGTAATGGTTGTTCAAAATAATTAGGAAAACAAACTACATAAAGCTTATCCAAAAATGCCGCCCCCCGGTCGTGCCGCCGGAGGCGGACCGCCCCCCTAGTTACGCCACTGCTCCTGTGCAAGCTCGTCACAGCGCTTTGATTGCTTTATCGTGATAGGAGGATAAATATGCAACTAAATGCAATAAAAATACAGGACGAAAGTGCTTCAATTATCTACAAAGCAAAATAGGCATTTGGGTGAACAAGACTTTTAGCTGATGTGTTATATTGTCGTGCTGAAAAATGACTTGTGTTTTTGCCAATAAGGTATGAAAGGTTGGAATAACACGATGCTGAATCATTGCGAATACCATAAAAAGTATGAAAACAAAAAGTGAGACTGAAAATTGTTTTGAGTGATTTTTGTTGAAACGCTTGCCTTGTCAAAGAATGAAGAACAATAGCAGTGTAACAACAAAGACACGCTGTTATCACGGCTCATGAATTCATTCGGTTTAACTCCATATATTTGCGAATAGATTAATAACCATCATTTCGCTTAAAACCTTGTCATAGACAAACTGGAAAGCAATTGCTAGAAAAAACTTTCAGTTTTATGTCATCAAGTCATTGAGGTTACATATCATTGCTTGATACGCTAGCTTTCTGGTTGTAAGCTTTTGCGCACGCCAAGGGGAAATGCCCCGTAAAAACAGGTGTTCCCTTTTTTTCTCGAATCCAAGAGGAAAATCTAAAAAAATTGGCAAACCCATTAGTTCGTAAGTGCCAATCTGTTTCAAAAACTGCGGTTTACTCTTTGGTAGAAAAAATACAGCTGGCTGGAACTAACAAAGCTGAAAGGAATATGGCAATAATCTGATGAGTTAATTCCTGATTATGATCTATATAGCTCAGGTTTTCAAAAAGGGTGCATTTCGACTTTGCAAATGGTATCTTTACAGGCTACATACGATTAAATTCTTTCGCTAATAAACTTCCGAAAACAACAAATATGGGGCGAAAATAGCTAAGGAGGAAAAATACAGCCGCTATAATTCTTAACACTGCACGTTTCCACAACCAGTGATGGGGACGATAAACCTTTCTGTACTAAAGCGATAACGATAATCGATAACTTTAAAAAAGCCCTGGGCGATAACGATAATCAATAAATCTCAATTTTTTAAAGCGATATCGGTAATCGATAAATTATCGCCGATAAATTTTTCCGATCAGTGTTGCGGTAAATTTTCAATGTGTTCGACCGTTTGACGAAGTTCTTTCGCTAGCCTCATTGCAAAAATGTGTTTCTAAGTTTTTCAAGAAAAGAGAGCGGTTCGAGGACTCTGCCGTGGCATTAAATAAAACAAAGAGAGATGTTTTTAAATTGCAACAACACTTTAGGAACACAGTGTATTTTTTCCATAGCGCCAACTCTGTAACTTCAAACACTGTGTGCATAAAGAATCGTTTGTCGCGATAATTTATCGGCGACAACAAAATATATTACAAAAGCGGTATCGGTAATCGATAAATCAAAACGATTTTGAGCGATAACGGTAATCGGTAATAAATTATCGCAGATAACTATCGCCAACAAATTATCTTGATAAATGCCCATCTCTGGCCACGACCTAAATTCAGCTGTCATCATCAGCAGTGCAAGCAAGGCAGTATAAAACTGAAAAAGATTTGTAATTTTTGGTTTTGTGCTGCCTTGCTTAGATTGCTGACGATGACTGCTGAATCTATGTTGTCGAAAGTCCAGTTTCAAGAATTACCATGGCTTTATTTTCCGTAATAAGTTTGTACCGATTCGTCAAATATTTGTTGGGCTCAACCAGGATTTGTTGGGCTCGACCTGGTTGCAAACTTCTAGACCTTCTAACCTCAGAGCGCTTTCCCGACCGCCTTGCCAAGCTGTATGTCAAACATTAAGGATAAAAACAAAATATGTTTAATCGCAAAAGTAATACTAATGAGATTTATCGTGTTAAAATCTATTTATTTATCTATTTTCTATTAAAGAAACAAAATAGTTGGAGTTTGAAAAGAATTAACACCAAACGATCTGTTATAACTGTTTTCTACCTACAAGTGGACCACCTGTGTCGGTAGATACGAGCTGGTAGTATTGTTACTCTGTCAGTTTTTGCCTAAACAAAATATCTTGATTAAGATGAAATTTGGCAGATAATTGAAATCATCTTCATATAAAGACAATATTAGTGTACATCGCCAGTCAACAGACGGGATTTGTGTAATTTAAAAACATAACGTTTTGCATAAGTATCAAGTCAAAACAAATACAACAGACAAGCTTAACAGATCAGGCAAAGGTTGGTGAAGAATTTATGAAGTAAAGCATCAGAATTATGCTCAGTGAATTGGATTTTAAGGATGGAAATTTTTTTCGATTTTGGATTGAATACAAAAAACGTGTTCATTTTGTGAGCAATCACTGTAAACTGTCAAAGCATCAAATTTATAAAAAAAATCAAATCTTCATCGTACTCGAGATATCACGGGGCCCATCTCCGCGGCTTAGCACCTGGCCAACACGTCTCCGAAGAAACATCGCAGCCGTCGCAATAATTTGACGACACTGTCGGCGACAATGTCCGATTTGACTGACCCGGGAATCGAAACCCAAACCTCCCGCACCGATAGCGATCAGCTCAACAACTGAGCATATTATATCATTTTAAACCATCATTATTAGGGCAAGTTTTTGTTGCACTGAAAAAATAAAAAAGTTACGTTTACTTTTAACAAAAGTTGCAAAGTTGCAATTATTTTTAACGAAAGTTGTGAAGTTGCACGAAAGAATATAACGAGCGGTGAAATCATATGTCAAAGTTTGTGTCTATTATCGACGTGAACATCAAAGTAGACGTAACGCAGACTTACCTATACATGTGGGAAATTATTAGTAAAATTACACTTAGCTGTTCATACTTTTTTGTGAGTTTTTTTTTTAATATTTCGTAAAAGTTGCAACAAAAAGTTGCAATTAAAAACCAAAAAAGTTGCAAATTAAAATTTAGGCAAACAGCTCCATACATGCTATAATAAAGTTTTTTGTTACTTAGGAAGCTTCCCGAAGCTGTAAAAAAAAGTCGCAAAAGTTGCAGAAACTTGCCCTAATGATTATGCATTTCTTGTACGTGGAAAACAAATGTCTGATCTCCTCACCGTTGAAAAAATGCGACAGTACCAGCAAAGTACAGTAATGAATCACATCTTTCAGTTCTAATTAATGTAGTTTTATTTCACTTAATATTAGGTTTAAATGCCAAAATGTTTGAAGTCTTTTTTTTTCCTAGCCATATATGTGCTTGCTGCTCAGTTTATTTGTTAGAAACATACATGCTTCATAGAAGCGACTTAGTTAAGCATCGAACCCGCAAAAGTAGTTCCGGAGCCCAATGCATCAACCACTCGGCCAACTCCATGTGCTTTCCGAGCACTAGCTCCGGGTTCTACTTCCGGTCGATGTAGAATGACCTATTTTTTTTAAAAGGATGCAAGAGTTTGCAAAAGTCATTAAACGCATTATCAGGTAGACCAATAAAAAATAGTAGAATACCGGCATAGGTGGCGAAAGGGGGGGGCCCGGGGGCATGAATGTATTTGAAACTTAATAGGCCTACCATCGAAATTAAAACCCAGGAAAGAGCTTTAATCCAGAGATGTCTTCTTTAAAATTTTGTTTGGGGATGGGAGGAACAAAAACTAGAATCAAGAACCGTGGGTCTGAAGCAGGGCTGCGAACTCGAACTCGAAAGAACTCGATCATTTTGCCGAACTCGAACTTGAACTCGAAAAAATATTTTTTCTGAACTCGAACTTAAACTCGCATAAAACTGTTCGAGTTCATTAGAAAGATATTTAAATTGTTGAAAAGAAATAAAAGATCACTACAATATATAGTTTGTTGTTCAAGTAGTCACAATCCGTGTAAATTGAAGTTATGATTTTACCAAAAGAAAAGCTGCATGTCGTTTATTTGTTCTTGCCATTGCGACCTAAAAGGTTCAGGGCAGCAAACTCAAACTCGCTGAACTCGGTCATTTTTGTCGAACTCGAAAAATAAAATTCTTAGAACTCGAAGTTGCAAATATCTCTTGAACTCGAACTTGAACTCGGCTAAAAATCGATCGAGTTCGCAGCTGTGATCTGAAGCCCACATAAATTGGACATATGTCATATGTGGACAGGCTAAATATGGGTTATAGGCATAGGGCAGAACTTACGTATAGACTAAGCAGGCTGAAACCTAGGGCCTCGGAGAAAATGGGGGCCCCATCACGAACAATGAAGAGCTTTTTTTTCTTTTCACCGATACTTTCAGTGGAAAACAGAACACGTAAGGACGTGTATAGATTTTTTTTTTGCTCTCTCTTCTCTTTCTCTCTTCACTATACCGATATTTTCAGTAAAAACAGAACATCCGAGGACGTGATGACCTTTTTTTTGCTCTTTTCTTGATTTTGGGCGGAAATTTGGACATCTGCGGTTTTTTGCTCTTCACCTGACGCGCGACTGCATTTATGTGTGTTTAATGACTGGAAATATTGGAAGTGGGTAATTTGGTTATGTCGAATTGCAAAGTGGGTAGCTCAGTAGCTGAATACAAAAGGTTAAGAGCCACTGCTTTAAACAGAAAGGAAATAACGGCATTTTATTTGCGTAAGCTTAGTTCGATTTTTACACATCAGTAGCCTATATCCAATTCACTTTTTTAAACTGTCTCGTGCGTATTGACTATCATAATAATAAAAAAAAATAACAAACCGTTTACGTTGTAAAATGCCACAATAAAACGATTAACGTATCAGATTTTTGACACAATCAAGCTAGTATTAAGCTCCTCTATTGCTTTCCACTTGTTGATATAAGCCTCCTATCTGTGAAAGAATTTGTAAACCGTAGCTCGCAATGTCATTTTTTTGACAATAGGATATTTATCAGTGATTATAAGCAAAGTTTGAAACTGTAATTTTAAAAGTTCATGATAAATAAGCCATGGCCAACTGTGTTTCTGAGCAATGTAAATGGCTCAATCTACATAACACGAGTTTTGTTTGAACTAGCTCAAGGTGATCATAGCTTAACGGAAAAACATTGACTTTTTTGCCGTTATATTCTCAAGCGTCGATGGTGTAACGGTTAGCATTGGTGCCTTCCAAGCACTAGTTCCGGGTTCGACTCCCGGTCGACGCAGGATAATTAGATTTTAGAAAAGTTTTTGTTATTACTGTAATCGAATCTTACAGTTTTAAAATTAGCCAAGAGAGCTCCCATGGCCAGGGCCGTATTTCAGGGGGCGCGTATTTCAAGGGGCGCTATTTTTTGGGGCCCCATGCTTTTTTGTAGACCTGATTTTGATTTTAGCAGCAGATTGTTTTGTTAGAGGACACGATTTAGCAACCCCCCTTTTTTAAGTTTGGCTCGCCCCTAATCATGGGTCCACGGATCTACATCCGCCCGTGATCCGGCCCTGCTCAAGGGCGCGCCAACATTTTTGCTGCCCAGAGTGAGTTACAGCGTGCTGCCCACTCCCCTCCCTCCCCCATTCGTAAGCACGTCGTTGGGAGCACTACAGTCGTACTTTTGCGATAGGATTTAGTTTGCGAAATGATTCTTTTTTAGTACTTATAGCAATCAGGGCATGCTATGGAATGGAAGACGATTTTTCCATACTCCATACTGTAAAATTTCTTTCATTCCATATCCATTCCTTACTAAACATTTTTCATTCCATATTCCATTCCATAATAACATTTTTTTTCATATGCCATTCCATTCTTCCATACTAATGTAATTTAACGTAGTGGTAAATACACTATCAGCATATTATGCGGCACGCGCGTTGATTGCAGCATAAGCTTTCCTATCTAAAACTAGTCATAGGACTCACTCGTTGAACTATCCTATATTGCAAAAAAACATAATAAATGAACACATGCATGATAACAAGACGTAAGGAATGTATTGATGCTTAACGTAAAAGAACAATACAGTCGCAATATGCTAAAACTAACATTGCAGAACCGAGAAGTTACTAATTATCGTCATTCTAGTTTCGTTCAATTCAACTTTGAAATTGGTGGTCTACGGAAAACGGAACATCCGACATCCGTTTTCCGTAAACTACCAATTTATGCTTTTTGTTTGTGTGAGTTTCTAAGCGTGCGGGAATAAAAGTTGAATTGAATTGAACTAGAATGAGGATGCCATCGAACTTTAGCAAACGTGCGAATAAGAAAGCAGAGTTAAATTTACTGAGAAACAGACTAAGCAGCGTCTAAATTGATAACCTATCTCGTAGCCCCTGCTATGGTGCTTCGTACCCCTAGGAGGTACAGGTACCTCAGTTAAAGAACCCCTACCCTAGATCTTCTGGATGGTCGCAGTAAACCCCATTTACAATGAAAACGAAAGAAACGCGAGTCAAAATAGTAAATAAAACGCAACAATTGATTGATTGATTTCTTCATCTTTATCCTCCTATCACGAGAATGCGGCGGAGGCGCTATGCTTAGGACGAATCCAGACTCGTTTAGGAGTTGCCTTTGTTTCCGAAATTTCCGGTTTATCTTTGCTTCTGACTTCTTTAATTTGCTGCTTGCCGGATTCTACCAAGCAGAGATAATCATCGTGATCGTGAAGCATCTTCTCCAAGGATGCAACAACGAGACTAGGTTGGGAGATGAACCATTAACCTTGCGATCATGGTCGTCGTTACAACGACGCTCCAAACCACTGCCGTATAAAGAATAATTTATTTACTACATATATTCAAGGCTTTTTATCCAACGACTGCTTTTTGAAACCTGCGTTTAAGATATCAATAAAATTATCCTGGGAATTTTCCAAATCTCGGGAATCTCGAGGAACTTTGGGATTCTATGAATTTCCCCGAGATTCTCAAAAAAATTTTAAAAAATTTCCCGTTTCCCAGGAAGTTGAAAATCCGGTAAAAAGGGAAGCCCTAGAAAAACAATGACCATGAGCTATAGCTAGGCTTCTGACTTGATTAACTAAACTTCTCTCGTCAAAAGCTTATCGTACTGCCGCGCTACCACCTCAGCTAAGTCCACAGCACTTGCAACGATGCAAGGGTCTTGGACGAGAAATAATTAGCTCTAAGACAAAAAGCAGACAGCTGCAATTAACACCTCTGAGAAGCTCTTACAATGTTATTGCATCCATCGTCAGTTATCGCAGCATAAAATTTTCACAAAACTTTGTATATTATGACGTAATTATGATTTTCGTTCCGGATATTAAGCACAGCAACTGCTAGTTCGATTATTAGCCTTAGCAATATGTGGATACACTGTGATATTACCAGAGATACTACTCGTACTGGTATGCAGTATCTTTGGCAACACTTTGTAATTTGTTGTAAGTTTGAATATATTTTATGTAGTTAATACGGAAGCATGAAAGACCATCTTCCATTCCATTTTTCAAATCTTCCATTCCATTCCATTCTGAGCATCTTCCACATTCCATACCAAAATCATCCTTCCATTCCATACCATTTTCCACTCCATTCCATAGCATGCCCTGCAGCAATGAGCATATTTTCATTAGATTTATGTTTAATCTTCAATTGCTAAAAGTTTATGCGTAGGCAGGATGAAAATGCAATTTTAATTTTTGATAAATAATCGTAAAAAAACAAAGATTTCTAGCTTAAAATTCCAAGACACACTTACTTAAATACCACGTGGGCGGGAAATTAAGTAAAGTAACATTGTACGCTGTTAATTATAACGATTGTTGCAGTTGAAAATTATTTAATTACGCACTTGTGACGTCACAATTGTTTTTGTCAAAATTGTTATTTTCAAGACAAACAATGTAATATCAGCTTTAATAACGCGCGCGCCGCCAGTACTATTTTTAAAAACGTAAATCAAATGCGGCGATGTAACTGATGAACTCAATTTTCATTAAAACCACGGCTACGAACTCTCAAGCATTCTTAATCCAGTGCAAGTTCGTATTCGTTGAAAATTTTGCTAGCCGGGTAACAGTTCTTCATTTTAATTTTTTGAATTTCAAAAAAAAAAAAAATTTTCATTGTACTCGCGGTATTACGCCGAAGCGTGTAACGAGTGGCGGAGTTCATCTCCGCAGCGTAGCGCCTGGCAACATCGCAACTGTGGCGAGCCGTTGGCGACACTGTGCCGATTTGACCGGTCCGGGAATCAAACCCCAGACTTCCCGCACCGATAGCCAGTGCGCTTATCAACTGAACTAACGGCCGGGTAATGATTTTGAGTTCAAGTTTAAATTCACTAATTTTTACCGACTTTATGTTAACTTCAAGCAATTTTTATCAAGTTGATGACTTCAGAACTCAGCTCGAAATCGAGTTCAGGAATTTTTGTTTTTAAGTGTAAGTTGGCAACCCTGCAAACGATGTATGATTACGTCACAATTAGCCACAATCCTTCGAGTGCAATGTTTTTACAAGTTACGTTTCCCTGGCTAAATTAGGCGGCCACACGCGCATAGTTTGTTTCAATTCAGAGTTGTTTTGTCATAATTGCAATTATCTGTTCATGATTGACGTTTTCTATTTACCGTGTTGTTAAAATAACAAGCTCTGATAAAGTGCTGAGAGCTAAAGCAAAAAAGCAGGTGTTTTGTAGTTTGTTTCTTGGATCACCAGATTATAGCACTTTACATCTGCTCACAGGACATCTGTTTCTTCAATAAAGTTCCAGTTAATAGACCATGAAGAGAGAAAGCGCAAGTTAGTGTGTCATATACAAAAGTTTTTTGCAAGAAAAAACAACTGTGCTGAAAAAGTATTACCCTAACAACCATTTCTTGACAAATTGAAATCTTCATTATACTCGCGGTATTACGCCGAAGCGTGTAGCAAGTGGTGAGCCCATGTCACGCCTTAGCGCCTGGGCAACACCGCAGCGGAGAGATGTAGCAGGGGCGGCGAGTTGTCGGCTGAGTTATTTTACGGAAACTAGTAAGACAGCTATGAAAAACGACTTGTGTTTTTAACTTTTTTTACAACTATCGCCAGTGGCGGAGCAGTGGTGGCGATACGTTGAAACATTCTTATTAAGCACCGTAATATTGGTAGTCTTTGGCCCTTGTAATTTGCCCCCCTCTAAATTTCCGTTACCGATGCCCCTGGCTGACGCATCGCAACTTTTGCCCAAAATTTTTTCGGAGCCTAAAAAATCTCATTAATTTACATTTCAGATATCCTATTCCAATCTTAAAATGACAAGCAGCTACATTTGATTTAACTCACATTTCTCCTTCATTTTTTTATTTGAAATATGAAATTTCGACAAATACACATTCCTTTTTTGTTTATCGCAGCTTGCTTCATAGAAGCATATTCAATGGCGACACAATACGTAACGTCAGAAGTTTCTATTGTCTCGTTGCGGTCTGTGTAAATCTTCAAAGGCTTCAAACAAGAAGAAACAAGTTTCAATCATGTTTGTTTTTATATTGGCAACATAAGAGAACTGTCTCATATTAAACAAGGATCAAAGGGTTGAAGAGGGCTTGAAACACCAAGGAGAGTTCTTCATTGGAAAGAACTATCAATTGAAAAAGAAAGTTTAATTAAAAATTTGAAAGTCCACTGCTCCAGGTCTTCCACTTCCAGCTTTTAAAATTCGCAATGTAAATTCTATACGTGACGTAAGATTACGTAGTGGGCCAAACGAAATATCAATTTTCAACAGTCAGCTCAGTTGTTAAGACAATGCTATCGGTGCGGGAGATCTGGGGTTCGAATCCCGGGCCTGTCAAATCGGACACATTGTCGCAAAACGGCTCGCTAGCGCTGTGACTTTTCTTTGGAGCTGTGTTGCCCAGGCGCTAAGCCGTGGAGATGGGCTCCGCCACTCGTTACACACTTCGGCGTAATACCGCGAGTATAATGAAGATTTGATTTTTTTGATAAAGTTTGTTGCAGAAATGGGTGCGGAGAGGGCGATATTTCTTTTGCAAACCAAATCCATTTATTCACATTACCTATTAGTGGCTTTCACTCCAGAAAATATGACATAAAAATGGTAACACTGTGAAATCTTGGGATTTGCTTTTTTCGAGACATACTACCCCGAACAGCATATGTCCTTGGATAATCCTTAACTTTCATCTTGATTAGAGACTGACTAGTTATTGATATTGAAACGGCTTTTATCATTACTTATCAAAATATGCTCATACAATATGCATGATAATCCTTACATGTCAACATGAACACACAGATGCCACTAACGTCAAACATAAAACTTCAATAAGATTCATATTACCTATGATCAGAACTATAAGCTAAGCTGAAAATCGCCGCCTTTCAATTTTGTACAATTTTAACATTTTGTAACATAATTGGTTGCTTCTAAAACCAACAAATAAAATTTCGGTACAAAAAATCAAATCTTCATTATACTCGCCGTATTACACCAACGCGTGTAACGAGTGCTGGGGCTCATCTCGGCGGCTCAGCGCCTGGGCAACACAGCTCCGAAGAAACGTCGCAGCGGTGGCGAGTCGTTGGCGACACTGTGTTCGATTCCCTGTCCGGAAATCAAACCCAAGGCCTCTCGCGCCCGAAGCGATGACCATAACCGCAATGACAACCAGTCGCTTTTGATAATATTCAGAAATGCCTCGAACTTAATAGGTAATAATTGTCATTTCGATGTGCAAGAATGCATTTTATCAACGACATGGCCTAGCGGTACCGCGCGCAGATGACAGATCCTACGTGACGGGTTCGATTCGCCGCTGCAGCCGATCGCAGTTGATATATAAAACGAGTGGCTGCTGACTCAAAGAGCGCAAGCTCACTTCGCAGCCTCCCTCAATTACTGTTGAATTTTCAGTTCAATATAATTTGAAAATTACCTCAGTTATTTGTTTAACAGCTTGAAATCACCATATTAAAAGCCATTTAATTACACATTATAATTAGTACATATAATTGCGCTAATATATTTCGATGTTCGCTGTAGAAGTAATATATCTTTCTTGCGCACATTTCTTTGAAGTTTCGTAATTTATTAGTTTTTTCTGAGCTCATTAAGATTAAAATATAACTTTAACAAAAGTGTAAAAAAGCACACCTAAATCAGATCACTAATCTTTGTAAAAACTTAATTTTTCTACCAATCTTGTGTTCTAGTTTGTGGTAATTTCAAAAATCTCTTTAACAAAATGCTGATTGAGCGAATTGAAAGGATATAGACTACGAGTACTACATGTCTGTTGTCTACACGTTGTTATTAATGTTCAAAGAGACACAGAAATTTCATTTTCGCGCCTCTTATGGAGTATGTCTTCTTCAATATGTTTTGCAAAACATGCTTCAGAACTACGTAGCAAAACATCACTTCAGCTTGGGTGCATCTTTTTTGAATAAAATTATTTTGCTTAAGCTCGAGACCGGCCGGTAAGTTTTCTCTTGTCGCATCACTCCTTGGGACAAATAATTAACTTTTTTTCCTTTCTCTTTTTTGTTTTGTTTTAGCCGTTGGTTTCACTGCGAAGTAACAAGTCAGGAAGGATCTTGATTTAAAAACCTTCGGTTTCGTCGATGCTTCCTGACCTGAACAAACTGACCGTTATTTGTGCTAAGTGTATTGTTTTGTTTGCGTTTGTTTACATTCAGGCGAATAAACTGTTAAACTGTAGTGGTTTAAGACCTCGCAACTGGCGCGGGAAGTCGTGGGTTCGATTGCCAAGCCGGTCAAATAGGACACTGTCGCTGACGACCAGCCCCCGCTGCGACGTTTCTTCGCAGCGCTGTGTTGCCCAGGTCTCAAGAGGCTCTGATGGGTCCCACCACTAATGAAACGTTTCGGCGTTATGCCGCGAGTATAATGAAAATTTTTTGCCAAAGCTCGAGTATAGATTTATTACAGCTACGTCATAAAGGCATGACGTCATCACTGGCGGCAAACACACAATTGGTTCAGGAGACAGAATTATTCACCCTGGAGTCCTTATGCTCCAATCATAGTTTTTTGACAACTTTAGTCGATGCGAATACAAATTTCAAAGAAACTTATCACAAAATGATGCCAAATCATTTGACGTCATGCTTTCGTCATCACGTTTCTTGTAAGATATTTGTTAAAATTACTTTATTGTCTCAATTGAGGACTTTAGAAAGTTTCAAGTGATCATTAAAAGCTTTTAAGAAATATTTTTGGGTGATGAAAGTTTGAATCGCATATTACGACATGTTTCACTACGCATAATGGAATTGTCGTATCTTCCATCAAGATACTGATAGTTTTCAAGAGCCCTTGAAAAAATGTTGGGGTGAAAACAAAATTCAATCATTTTTAGATTAAGTCTTGAAACAACAAAACTACCTACTGGCTGGCTCTGTACAGACAAAAGCCAGCATGAAATTCAATAGAAAGGATTTGTGTATAAATACTGCATGTGCAGGGGTACTGAGCACCCAGTTCATTACCCAATGACCTGGGTCCCGAAATAGGCTAAGACCAAGATGTCGCTGCCAATCGCGACTATCTTCCAACTTAACACCAACAAATACGATTCGTAAATAAACTCGTGACATACAGTGATTAACTAGTTACACACACCTCTGCAAAACCGAGTTCGCAGAGTTAACCCAAAACATTGTAAAATTGGTTGAATGCAAGCTAACGTAAATTGGGTTTGATAGGTTATCACATTTATGCCGTGAAATAATTGAACTAAGAAAAAAACGTAAAATTTATACCGTAATTAGTTTGGCAAAATTATTTACTCATTCAAACTGGACGTTTTCAGCTGTCACCATCAGCAGTATACAAAACTAAAAGATTTGTACAGCCTTGTTTACAATTCATTCACAATGCATTGATTTTCTACACTCCTCCCTTTTCGCGGACTAAACTTACTTTCTTCATTTCTTTGTTGATTTGGCATGCCAGAACAAGTTCTACAATGCCAACGTTTATGAATTTACAAGAGTACATTTGGTTAGCAACCTATCTCTCAAAAAACTCAATTACTATTAATAAATCACCTCCTACAGCTACAACAAAACACGAATTGATATACTCAATTCATTAATCTTAAGAGGTTTTTGTTAAAATATGGAGAAGTACCATCAATGCTGCGTATGTTTAGGGTTATATTCTAGGAGTGGTTACCAAGAAACTTAATAAAAATTCCACATCATCATTATTAGATTCAAGCTGATGGTATTGCTTTTTCTTCAATATCATTTACAATAATATTGTTAAACAGAGACGCTTGTGCAGTCAAAAAAAGCCCAAAAAAATACCACAACTGTTTCTTCAGAAGGATGATAAAAATGATAAAAACAAGAATTACAACAGACCTTTTAGGGTGGTGGTTTCTAATAGCAGTGCAAACCCTTTAAGATCTGCGACGACCAGCTGGCAGATCACTATAGGCGTGAAAACATCTTCACACAAAAGTAGTCAAAATTATGTGGTGCCTCTATGATACGCCACTAGAATCAATTAAACTATTATGTAAATTAAAAACCATGAATTCATGCCCTAGCTAAGGTGAAAGAAGGTTATAAACACATTTGGTAGTTGTACTTTGTTGGTGAAACCATAAGCTGTTCTAGTTCATCATGGCGCATTCACAAACTTTTAGACATCAAAAGTACGATGGAATCAAGGTTTCAACGTGCCAAGCCGTGGCACAGAAGGGAAGGAAGGGAAGGAGGGCACCGGGGCACTTTTCTTTTTTAGACGTATGATGATCTTTTTCAGAGATTGGTCATTGGAGACTAATGAAAACTTCTATTTTCGAAATTTGGCCCTGCGCCTCTATAAAATTTTTAGTGGCTACGCCCCTGGTTGCTGGCTTATTGCTGCCCCTATGGCTCTATGATTTATACGAAAACATCTCCGAAAGGGTCCGAAGTCCCTTACTGCGAAACGCTGGTTTAGACTGTTATAATCATCAATGTACTTCTTGCATTATTGGTACTAATCTCTGAAAGCGGGTTTTCAAAACAATATTTACGTGATGAGATTTATCAAGGTTTTAAACTTATCTTTTTGCGTTTGTTGTTTATATAAACAATTAATTATTAAGTATAATATGTGCCACATGTCACTCGAGCGCATGGCCCCTGTCTAATGCGTTTGTTGCATAATGTTGACACAATTAAAAAAGCATGTCTCAATAGATAATATGATTAATTTAAAATGCTATTTAAACTTTTATGAATATTCTTATCGTCCATGTTTTGAAATTAAATAAATAATCTGATGAAATTTTTGAAAAAAGAAAACTGAAACAATCATCTTGATGCTCCTACAGCCTGATATTTTTTGCATTTTGTTTTAATTTGTCTGTGTGATAGACTCAAAGTTTAATACAGTAATATGGCCAATATAAATTATCGTAAGTTCTGCGCTGTTTATTGTAGATTTTTTCTGTCTCCGTTTTTTACCGTACCGGAAGAACAAACAGCGCAGAACTTGAGTTAGCCTAGCTAGCCTAGACTACGATGCCCGGTATACAAGTCCAACAAAATCTTCCCCACTATGCAGTGTACAATTCATCGTATTCACAAAAATAAGAAATTTCTACTGAAATAACTATACTTACAAGTACAGCAAAAAAAGGAAGCAAAACTAAAATTATGACATTAAGACGATGTCACAAATGGACAACAAAGTATCGTCTTGAAAATTTAATTAAAGTTGTTTGTGTTAAAGCATCGCTGATAGGTTTCTGTAGTTTTGGGATGACACCCCCTTGAGTGCCAAAAACACCCTCAAGGACCCTTCAAACCCATCAAAATTCTAATAGAACATGAGACTGTACATTTGTGTGCCGACTCAAAACCATCAGAAATCACTTTTCCAACTTTTATTTTTTCAAATCTCTCTTAAAGACTCTTGACAGATTTTACAAGTTTCTGAGATATAAATCGATTTGGAAGACTTATGCACTTTAACAATATTTTAGAACAAATATAAAACTTGTTCCGACCGAGTAGCGAAGTTCTTAAGCACTTGGCTGTCAGTGCAAGAGGTCTGAGGTTCGATTCCCGGGCTGGTCCAATTGGACACAGTTGCCAACGGTTCGCCACCGCTGCGATGTTTTTTCGGAGCTGTGTTGCCCAGGCGCTAAGTCGCGGAAAAGGGTCCCGCCTATCGTTAGTCGTTACACGCTTCGGCGTGATACAGCGAGAATGCACATTTGAATTGATATGTTTTACGTAAAACTTGTGCATAGAAACTTTATGTCATGCGCTACATTTCAATGTAGTATGTACCAAAGATCTTTTTTTTGTATTGATTACAGCGCAAAAAACTAAAGGTATGGTGTTAATTGCCGTTCTATAAAAACTATGAAACTAAAAATGCAATTAAAATTGTAATCAAAACCGGCCGTTAGCTCTGTTGCTTAGCGTACACGTTATTGGTGCGGTAGGTCTGGGGTTCGAATCCCGGGTCAGTCAAATCGGCACAGTGTCGCCTACGGCTTGCCACCGCTGCGAGGTTCTTTCGGAGCTGTGTGGCCCAGGGGCTGAGCCGCGGAGATGGACCTCGCCACTTGTTACACGCTTCGGCGTAATATCGCGAGTATAATGAAGATTTGATTTTTTTGATCAAATTAACGAACACAAGAAGAAAACAAAAAAAAACATAAAATTCATGTTTCTGGACTAATTAAACTTTAATTTGTCATTTCAAATAATGTTTCGTAAATTATACTTGTTGGCGTATAGTGGAAGACATCGCTTTAGGCGCGGAAGGTTATGGATTGATTCCTGCACCGGTTAAATCGGATACAGTGTCGCCAACGGCTCGCCACCGCTGCGAAGTTTTTTTGGAGCTGTGTAGCACAGGCTCTATAAATCGCTGAGATGGGTCCCGCCACTCGTTACACGCTTCAGCGTAATACCACGAGTATGATGAAGATTTGATTTGAAATATAATAGCTTACATAGATCATGGAAGATGACCCAGTTGAGCGTGGAAACCCCCCTAACCAGTTTCACTCTAGTCTATGCGCTTTAAAAATATTTCATAAAGAATAAAAACTAGACTTTTTTAGCCAACGACCTAGCGGCCACTTCTTTACTGATTGTGTGCGTATTTATGACGTCACAGATTGGAAATGTGACGCGATTTTGTTTGTTCACAAAAATGATTGATTGGGGTTAGAATTCTAATTTGATATTGTCTATTTTAAATATTTATCTACTATTTTTTCTTTGCAAAACACGTTGTTGCTTTGGTTGTGATTATAAAAAATGTCGAAAGAATATTAAAATATGAAAAGGTTTAAAAATGAATCATTTTATCCGAACATCGCAAACAGAAAATTAATTTGCGTCTCTATTTCAGTCCATGAACTTTTAACCTCTTATCCTTTTGAGCTAGAACATTCAGCAAACAGAATAAGGCGGTGGAACTAAGAAAAGTTTTCAACTTATAAAGAAAAAGAAGTTCTTTAAAGACGGGAGTTACATAGCCATCTATTGATTGATCATTTTTTTAAGTTGATAATGTTGCTGAGAAGATGATTTTTATTTACTTTCAGGGCCACAGAACATTTTCAATAATATCTTCATAAATAAACCGATTCATAGAACCACAGAAACAAGTTTATTCTCACAAATAAGTTCGGTAAAAATAAGTTCTTGAAAAATACTTTCTTTTTGAAAGTCAACACCAATTAATGTTGCAAGTTAATTACTAGAAACAGCAACACCATCATACAAAGCACATGATAAAAACTTAATTGATGAAATCATTTTTTGTTTAAGTTAACAAGGTCGGGGTAGAATTCTAGTTGCAGCTAAAAAATAAAGGTAAAAAATTAAATCTTGAGTACACGCAGAAGCGTGTTACGAGTGTCGGGGTCCATCTCCGCGGCTTAGGGCCAGGGCAACGCAGGAACGAAGAGACGTCGCAGTGGTGGCGAGCTGTTGGCAACAGTGTCCAATTTGGCCGGCTGGGGAATGGACCCCAGACCTTCCAGTCTTCCACGCGGATAGCGATTTCTTTATTTACTACCTGACCAGCCCGTTAGTTGCAGCATAAGATTGGAAAATGAAGTTTTTTCACAATAACATGCAATTAGTAAGACATTAATAAATAAACAAAATTTATGTTCAATTTTTTGTCTGTTCTGCGTCATCATACTTAACGTTATGCAACTAATGCTGTTTTGTGACGTTTTGATGACGTATAATTTTGATTATGCAGCAAATTAGTTTTGTTAAGGTCTTATCTTACCCAATTTGAAATAAAAAAAAACAACAAAGGTTATTGTGACGTCATATTTCCAAACACAGATCACAATATTTGCAAATCTAAATTCTTTCATCAAAACTTCGATTATTAAATATTAATTCACCGCATATAATACAGGTTTACGTGATTATGATTTGGAAGATGTGACAAAAGTCTTATTCGAAGTTTTTCGTCATTAATTGGGCGCCACATGCGCCAGAAGCGCTTTTCTTAAAGTACGATGATCAATTATAATACTCATTAATTATGCATCGTGTTGGCGCTTCCCGCTTTAATCGATAATAAACAAGACAAAACACGATTAACAAAAATTTAAAATTGGCGATACAGTTTATGCTTCGCCTATCAGTTCAACCGTCAAAAACATAACTGTTTTAAAAAATGGAATCTTCATGATACTCGCGGTATCACGCCGAAGCGTGTAACGAGTTGGAGGGCACATATCCACGAGTTAGCGCTTGGGCATTGAGAAACCACCTTGGAACTAGTGGGCGAAGAAACGTCGCAGGGGTGTTGACCCATTGCCATTGGTGACATTTAGCCAGCCCATATGTCCAATTTATGTGGGCTTTTGGCCCACATTGATATGGGCTTGTTGCTGTGGGGTTTTCGTCATAATCACTTTTTTAAATTATAACATCAAAATTTTAATTGTGATGCAGAAAGCCCACAGCAACAAGCCCACATAAACGTGGGCCAAAAGCCCACATATATTGGACATGTGGACAGGCTAACTGTGTCCGAGAAGCAAACCCCAAACTTGCCTCAGAAAGCGATGTCTTTTACTACTCCAACCAGCATGATATAATGCTTAATGCTTAATTGATTTGTAAGTCCTGCAAGACTGAGATCAAGCTAATTCAATTTCAAATTCCAAAAACAGTAAGCAATTTGTTCCAGGAAAAAGCAAAATACCGCTTGGGGTATGAACCTTCGCTGCAGCTTTTTCATTTTTTTCTCTGCTGTGGGTTACAAAACGAGAGAAGTTATCTCGCAAAAGAAAAAAAGCGCAAGTTGAAAGAGATGGGGCTGCAGGCTTTCCGAGTTTCAGATGTAAGTAAGCAAGAGAGGCAAGAATGAGCTATGGACCGAGATAAAAAAAATCCCAACAAAAATGAACGTGAAGTAAACAATAAAAAATGTTCAGCTTAGCATATTTAAAAAATTTTATTGTTGGCATTTACTTCAGAAAGTCACAAAATGTCCAAAAGTTTTTTTTGGCTATGATTTGTTTCAATACAAAACACTTTTTACAGAATTAATTAAAAAATAGTATTGGAGCTGTAGCCAATAATGCTGTAGTCTGTATTGCCAGCAAGAGTTTTTAGCATTAGTGGTAGGCTTACTAAGTACACGGCTCACCGTAAAATTCTGAATTAAAATTTTTGAGAACACAAATTTTTATAATTTACCGACAAAATTGTCGTGTGTGTGTTCTGTGTTGCAATATAAATGAACAAAATCTGCAAAAAAATACCGTCTTTTTAGATTTATTCTTAACTAATAATTCATATTACCGTAAAAACTTGCTATGAACACCATGGCGGCTCAGCGGCAAACAACCCCGGGACACTCTGAGTTTTCTGACCTGCGTCAGGTTGTTGCTAACCCGGCAGCGGCAGCTTTATTGCTCCGATCCACAGACAAGTTTCAACGGACGCCTAAATGTGCTAGATGTCGCAACCATGGAGTGGTGAATGCATTAAAGGGCCACAAACGTTACTGCAGATGGAAAGATTGCCTTTGCCCCAAATGCAGTTTGATTGCTGAGCGACAACGAGTAATGGCTGCCCAGGTAAATATTTTTATCTCATATAAACTTATCGCAAAAAATCTCGCCAAAGCACGTTGTTATCGCAATTAAGCGTTGCGACACCTCATGCTATCCGTTATCTTCACCAGTATTAAAGAAAGGTAAAAAACTGCAAGAAATGTTAGTCCGTTTGAAAATCAATCACGTCGAGCGATAAACACTTTTTCTTCATCAAGAAAGAATTAAGCACAGAGGTTAAGTTAGGGACTATATAAAGATGAATAGGAGTTTTGCAGTCAACAAAAGCTACCCTATTCCGGAAGAAAATGAGACTAAAATGAATTCCAAACACAGCAGAAATTTTGTCTAATTACAACATCACATTAGATCCCAGAACTTTAACTGCGTAAACGCGAAAGACGGCCCCCGTAAAACTATACTTTCAAATAGGTAAGGCCCAAAGTAACAATCTGGGGTGGCAAAACTACTTTCCCATAAGTAAGGCTCAAAGTAACAACTTTTTGCTGTTGTTGAGGATAAACACATTGCGTGAAATGAAATGAAAAAAGGGGTCAGAACAAACTTATTAGGTATGATAATTATAATTTATATCGCGCCATATACGTCTTTCCCAAAGCTTCACAGCTACCGAAATATAAGTTTGCTTTTTTCTAGACAAACTAGTGAGTTTGAAAGGAACAAATCAAAAACCTTACTGCCAATGCCATAAGATTGGAACGCCCGCTTGCATTTAAACATACTCAGAGTTCATTTCAGCCTTTAGACTAAAAAATTTCAAGTAACTTCTATGCATACTGAAAACTTGTCATTTCAATAGCAAAACATGCTCAAAATTAAAGTTGTCGCTTCTCTTAAACCGCTTCTAATTAACTTATAAAAAAATTGCGACACTAAGCCCTGTGTTGTTTTTACGTGGCCTCGTTATAAATATAGGCTGCATTTCGATTTTTAAACATATTCTGGAATATTTATTAAATCACAAAGAGCTGCAGAAAAATTAAGAAATTAAATTGTGTGGCGAAGTGGCTTGGAGAAAGATTAGCGACGTATTGTGGATAAAACACGTAAAAACAAAATGGCGTCCTGGATTTGCATGACTGCATGTTTTTTGGGGTTGTTGCGATTGAGCTTGATCGCCAACTATGCATAAATTTTAACACCGCAAGTATTTAATTACAACTGTCCTACAACTCAGTTTGTAGTAATCGAACTGCTTCAATTCACAACATCTCTAGATCTTGCAAACCTTGACGCTATGCTGGTTATTTTCGACGATTTTGTCACGAACGAGTATAGGTCCAACTTGATGTTTATTTATTTTTTGTTTACTTTATTTTCGTATTTTCAGGTCGCTCTGAGACGCCAACAAGCTCAAGAAGAAAATGAAAATCGAGAACTTCAGATGCTTTACGGTTCAAACCCCGGTCTAGTTCCAATTCACCATCCGCCCTTGCAAGGTCTTTCAGCGCCACCTAGCAGTTTGCTTTTAAACGATTCCGCATTTTCAGGTACACTGAGTTGTAATGAGTTGCTATTTGGAATCGTGTGTGTACTAATTTATTAAATATCGTTTTTTAACTACAATTTTATTCTCGTTTGGGAAAAGAAGTTAAATAATCATGGATTGGCGGTGCAGAACGAAAAAATAGCTTTGAAAAGAGCTGTTTTACAAGTTAGTTTGTAGTAATCGAATATGCTGTTTTCGCATTAGGCATATAAAATAGCTTTGAAAAGAGCTGTTTTCGCATTAGGCTTCAAGAAACGTTTTCCAAGAAAAGAAATTTATTTAACAAATTGCAAAATTTGGAGAGAAATTGTATATGTCGTCTTGAATAGCATTGGCAAAAAAATAATCAAATCTTCATTGTACCCGCAGTATTACGCCAAAGCGAGTAACTAGTGGTGGAGTCAATCGCCGCGGCTCAGATCACTACCTTTGCAATTTTTACTACTTGCATTAACGTTTCTTTTCGGCGCAGGAAAAACTACCAATTCTGGCTTTGATGATCGCCATGTTGATGTACTGTCTCCAACTCACAGTGACAAGACTTCAATATCGTCTGATCGGGACAACGCATGTCACACTCCAATATCGAGCGATAATTTATCGCGCAGTAATGAGAACCTTCTGTCGAGTCCGCGATCACGTGATAATGACGTCAATGAGGACCCAATAATGCACCAATCTCCAAACTCCCTCAACTATCCTCAAGGCGGGCCATCGCCTTCTTCGTCCCCTAAAGAGCAGATGCTCCAAGACCCATCTCTTTCACCTAGCAACTCCGCAACCACTCCCTCTAATTCCAATGACGGATCTCCACAAACAGAAGAGTCCGATAAAATAAGGTAAAACAAAAAAAGCTTAGCAAAGTTATATCAGCAGTAGACTACAAGAGATTATCAACAACAACAGAGACCGAGTTTATATGCTGCGTTTTTTAGTGATTATGTTTGGCTTGCTGATTCGTAACACTCCCAAAAAGACTGTGTATCGATACTATTCGTATTAGAGGAAACGCCTTAAAAATTATTCAACATGGCAATGCATCTTTTGCCTTTACATTACTCTAAAAGGTGATTTGCGGTACAAAATTTATTGATGGCAACGTGGAGAAAATTGAAAAATCATATCTTCATTATACTCGTTGTTTTACGCCAAAGCGTGCAAAGAGTGGTGGGATCCATCTCCGCGGCTTAGCGCCTGGGCAACACAGCTTCGAAGAAACGTCACAGCAGTGGCGAAGCTGTGTCCGATTTGACCGACCCGGGATTTGAACCTAAGATTTCCACACCGATCTGCAATACAAAATTTTCTCTATCGTGCCAGCATTACTCTAACTTGCTGAATAAACAACCCTGCTATTGCTACAGCGTATCTATTATGTGAAATTTTTGTTTCAGTGAACATCTGACCATCCTTCAGCGAATTTTTCCTCAACACTCTTCGACATATCTGCAAGCTTCACTGCAAAACTGTGAAGGAGATTTCGTTAAAGCCATTGAAAAGGTAAAAGCAGTCTACAACAACAAAAAACTTTTTCCATACCGGCTGGTTGACATAGTGACATCACTATCGGCGGTAGGTGTTGGGTTCGATTGCCGGCTGGTGAAATCCAATACTGTCGCCAACGGCTCGTCACCGCTGTGACTTTTCTGCCCTGCCCAGGCACTAAGCCGCGGAGATGAGTCACGTCATTCGTGACACGTTTCGGTGTAATACCGCGAGTATAATGAGAATTTGTTTTTTTTTTAACCTTTTTTGATCACTGCAAATAATTAATTTATGGGAAGAAAAAAATCCTAAATAAGTAAGGACTAAAGCTGTGATATTAATCTGGTGGTCTTCCATACGAAAAAAAAAACAAGCAATTGTGTTAAATATATCAATCTTCAAAGATGAATTTTAATAGATTTTTAACAAAGAAGACGATGAAGAAAAGTTATCAAGTAAAACAAGAAAGAGAAAACTCAGCGATACTTCAGATACAAACTGTAATCGCGCGGTCAGAGGTAAGTTACAGGATAAACTTTAATCTTTTTCTATGCTGTTACCCGAGGTCTTTCTACTTGAATTGTAGGCAGTAAAATGATATAAAACGGCAACGAAATGGCACATAGTTTACAAAGTAGCACTATGGACTGGATAAAAAGACCCAATATTCGCAAAGACAAAACAAACATTGAGAAACAAGCCTAAAGAATCAAGTCAAGGGCACATCATTCTGCTCTTGTGCTACAGCGATCTGCCAACAGCTTCTCAATTACCCTGCCCAGATATTCAGTTTAAATGGTTGGTTCTAAAAGACACAGGTTTTCTACATCACAATTCAATTTTAGATGTCATAATCACATTTTTCGTTATGACATCAAGAAACTAACTATGATGCAGAAAGACTGCAGACCTTTGTTCACTTTAACTGGACATCATGTGGACAGAAAATAGAGTGCCTTTTAATCGCGCTCTTTATTGCATCAAATTTAAGCAGTATGTTCAAGCACACATTTGTTTTTCAGGCGCTTTTAAAACTTTCCATGATGTCATTAATAATGGAAACCCAGGTATAGCGAATGGAGCTGTAGCTGGAGGACAAGCAACCCCATCATTTCTCCCTTTTTCTGGCCGCCCTTCAACGGCTCGCTTTGACGCAGTTCCTAATTTCAACGAGAACCCCACAATTTCTTCAGGCTTGTCCGCACTGCAACGATCCCACCTAGCGGGAGTTCGAGTTCCATCCCAAAACAGTTTTTTTCAAACTCCAAATTCAAATCAGTTTTCCGCCCTTTCTTCAGTTTATGACTTCAACAAGCAGCATCCGAACTTCGGAGGTTTTGCTGGATTTTCTACTTTTAATACCGGAAATCTACTTTCAAATTTTGGGCCTACTAACGGATGCAACCCCATGTCTATTGAAGCGCTGACAAAGGATGTTCGATTCAGTAATTTAATGAGAGATTTGAGCGCTCTTGCTTACACCAGAAGTAAGCAGATTAACAAAGCTCACACATTTCCCAGTTTGCCGGCATTTTCAAAAGAAAAACCAGCTATTTAAGCCACCTCAATATCAGGTTTGAGCCATATACCAACTTGATGCTGTATTAGATTGACTTGTAGCGAACAGCGCCGTTCTAATGCTGCTTAGTTCATTATTGTGCATTCAAATAGATTCTTTTGGTATTGATGATTCTCGTATATTGCGTTTTATTGTACTGTACTGTGCTCAATAAACAACAAAATTTAATTCTTGTTCGAAACCATTGAAAAGAAACTGCAGCAAAACAAAAATCGAGACATTGAAATACGAAAAAAAAGCAATACAGTACGGAGCAAAGGCATTTATAATGCTTGCCATTGTAGACAGGCAATTAATTGAGGCTTCACGTGAGAAACTAGGCTTAGTTGGAACGCAGTTTCAAGATGTTTTGATCCTTTAGTTTTTGTGGCAGCAACAGTTAAAAAAACGGAATCACATTTTAATAAAGTGGTATCACAACCCTTCTCCATTAGTGTGATCAGAGATGCTTAAATTTCAATCTTTCGCATTAATTTCGAGTTTAATTTAAGCGCGTTTGGATGTTATGTGCTCAAAGATTAAGTGAATCTTTTCTCAAAACATTCTTAACCTTCGATTAATCAGTAGTATTTAATCGAACAAATACAAATCTTTAATCCTTCTTGTCTACAAACTTATCATCATGATTTAACCTACCTAAGCTGGCCTGTTGTATTTGTTGCCGCTTCACACTTTTGCGGAAAGCAATGTTTCTAGATTACACAAATCCCATCTGGTGTTTTATTAATATTGCCCATTTATGAAGATAAAGTTTTAGTCATCTGACAAAGTTGATGTCAGTTGAGATATTTTGTTTGGGAAAAAATTGACAGAGTAACAATATTACCCGCCCATATCCACCAACACAGGTGGTCTGCTTGTATGTAGAAAACAGTACTGAACAAAAGATCGTTGAGTGTTAATTCCTTGCATGTTTAAACTACTTATGTTGTTTTTAATACTGAATATGCTAAATTAATCTCATTAACATATGTTATGATATTTTACGGATTTTATTAAACATGTTTTCAATTCAAATATTTGCATATTTATAAACAACCGCGACTCAAAACAGTTTCCATTTTTATAAAAGGGATAAACATGCTAAAAAAATAGAGAAAACAATATAAGAGTCTCAAAGTAATGACTTAACGAGGTTTGCTGATTATTGTTTAATAGAATTTTATCGTTTGTACCTATTTGAAAACAATGCTAATACCAGGATGAAAAATTACACTGCTGATGATGACAGCTGAATTTATATCGCCGAAATGTCCAGTTTTTAGATTTATTGGGCTTTGCTTTTCTTCCTTAAGCTGTATTCACCCCACAATTCGTTATTTACTGTATTCCAAACGCTAAAAGTCTGCTACCTTTCAAGTAATATTTTGATGAAGCGTTTTAGCTGATTTATGGAGACGCTTTCTGCATTCATGGAATAACTCTCTTTTCGAAAATCCTACTTGGGGTGAAACAGAGTAGTGTGTTTTAATACGATGAGATGATAGATGTCCTTAGACACTGGGCTCTGTCCGCCTACTGGCAGTAAATCTAAATTCATTTCTTAAAGACAGTTTTACAAATACATCACCTCATTAGAGGATTAGTTACTATTTTGGTTCTTGTCAGATTGAAGAGCGTTCGTGCGGCGTCATAAATAACAGAGCCTTGATCGTATACAAGCATATCTGCGAAGTGATTTTGTCAGTTTAGCAGCTTTGCCTAAACACTGTAAACAAGATAACGTTATATCAAAACACAGCTGCAGCTATGATAGAGTGCTGATCATACCAGAGAATGATACCTTGATCTACCAAATTAAATTTTGGTTTCATAACTCGTCAAAACTGCCTCAACTGCTCTGTTAGTGGCTTGAGTTTTCAATCTGGGGTTCGCGAATGATTTAAGGGGGCCACAAGGGCTAAAGGGTTCGTAAGGGGTCCGCAGTATCGTGTTTATTAATTATTGATGTATTTTAAGAAATAATCTTTTAGTGAATGATAAAAGGATAGACCTTTTTTTTCAAAGCTCCACATCAATATTTTCATTGGAAAACAGGACATGTGAGGACGTGTAGACCTTTTTTTGCTCTTCACTTGATTTTGGGCCGAAAATTGGACGTCTGCAAACGTGATGATCTTTTTTTTTTTTTCCTTCGCTTGATTTTGGGCGGAGAATTGGAATCGTGTTTATTTGCGTAGATTTGTGTGGGGTCCGCAACGACATAGTGCTTAACTTATGGGTCCGCGACCTGAAAAAGGTTGAAAACCACTGACTTAGGTGATTAACTAAATTAAAAATAGGGATTCAGTTTGCAAATTAGTGATAATTTGCTGACGATAGATTGGAGGTTCGACAACGTAAACGATCTGTTTTAAGATCGCCTTATAACAGTAATATTACTTAATCTTAACTACTATGGGTTTAGAAAAAAAAAACTTGTTGCTATATCTTACAATTTTGAGAGCACATAGGCTTCGTCTCTAATTTTGAGAGCACATAGGCTACTCAAACATGCAAGAGTATTTGAAGAGACCATTGCAAGCCTTTAAGCCAGGGGTCGGCAAACTTTTTCGCATGGCGGACCGGTTTAAGTCGGAAATTTTTTCACGGACCGGCCTTAAAAATAAACATAAATGTGCAGCAATTAAATTTTATTTCAGCTCATGTTACAATAGTGATTCGATGAGAACCATGAGCTTGTTTTGCAGAAACCAGACTCTACCATCTTGTAATGACGGGATTCAACAATAGCCGCAATGTGTCCCTTAACGTCTTTTGATGTTGTAAGTCCCTTGTCATCGACGTCAGACTCTTGAGATAGTGCTGACCAATTTCCAGAAAATCTCGGCAAAGATGTTTGTTTTTCACTCATTATTATCGGACTAAAAATATCTATGTTAACCGATCACATGGCCGAGTGGTATAGAGCGTTTGCTTCTGGATCGGTGGACTTGGGGTTCGATTCCGAGTCGGGTCAAACCAATGACTTTAAAATTGGTATTCACAGCTTCCCTGCTTGATGTTCGGCATTGAAAAGTTAGGGAAATGATAGCTTTATTTTTATGTCTTGTCACGAGAAAGCGACAGAGGCGCTTCTACATAACACGAATCCAGACTCGCTTAGGAGTTGCCTTTGTTTCCGAGTTTTCCGGGTGAATTTTGCTTCTGACTTCTTGAATTTGCTGCTTGTTAGATTCCACGACGCAGAGATAATTATCTTGAAGCATCCACTTGACAATGACGTATAAAATATCACGGCTTGAGCGTAGTCAGGGGGAGGCACGGGGGCCATGTCTTCCCTCCCCCCAATTCATCGTGGACAAAAACAAGGATCTTGGTAATTATGATTAATACTTACCATTGCGTGATTGTTTTCCTGCTGGGCTTTAATAAGTGGGCTTACAAAGGAGAAATACGTTACAACTTTGCTTTTTGCATTGGCCAGAGTTGTGATGGCGCACCCGCAATGGCCAGCGAACAGTCAGGCGTCACTTCAATTGTTCAAAACGAATCTCCGTTGGCATATTATTTTTGCTGTGCTACGCATTATTGCCTTGAGCGTTCTGCAGCAGCTGTAAAAGTTTCAGCAATACAAAATGCTATTAACGTTGCACGAAAAATGGTTAAAATGTTTAAGACCAGTGCGAAGAAAACAGCGTTGTTGAAGTCCTGCATCAAAGAAGATGTCTGTAGTCATGGAGAAACAAAACGTTATCTTATCAGCTTATGTGAAACCCAGTTTGTAGAACGCCATGCATCGATACCGGTAAAGCACTCAAAATTAGGCGCGAAAAATTTCAATAAAGTTTGCTCAAAATCTGTTCAAAATGCACTACAATGGCCATTACAGTAGGCCTACGTAAAATTTCAAAATTTTTCGGGGGAGCATGACCCTCTGCAGCCTTTTTTTTGGTTCCTCAACTTGCTTCAAATTAATTCTGCCGGAAAAAAGCTTCGCTCAAAAAATGTTGAAATTTGGTGTTCCTTCCTTAAAAAATTTCTGATTACGCCTCAGACATAAAACCTTTTCAAAGGGCTTATTTACGCCCTTTTCCGCGTCTAGACCTCTACCGTTTTTGTATTTACGGTAGTAAATATTCAACCTAATTCAAAATTGCATTCCTTCACCAAAATTTTCTGAATCCGCTCCTGGCCTGAAGTACGCTCCCATAAATCGAAAATGTGCTCACAAAATGTATCATATTTGGTGAAGGACTCCGAATGAGAGGCAAAAAGTTTGATCAAAATTTGTTCAAAAAGCACTAAATTTCAAAAATTTTCCGGGAGAGCTGCATGCCCCCGAACCCCTAGAGTCGCTTTTCCCTCAATTTGCTTCCAATTTACTCTGCCGGAAAAACATACGCTTATAGGCTAAAAAATGTCACAATTTGGTGCCCTCCCGAAAAAAAAACTTTGAACACGCATCTAACATGAAGGATCGACGCCCTATTCCGGGTCTAAACGTCTGACGTCTTTGTATCTAGTTAGCACTCAACCTAATTCAAATCTGCATCCCCCCACCAAAATTTTCTAGATCCGTTCTGTTGGGTAAGATTTTTTTAACTTTAGCCCCCCCCCCCTAGCAATTGAGAATCCTGGCTACGCCTAAATATCACGGATCGTGTCAAGACAATGTAACACGGACCGTGTCAGCTCTATTCCAAGTGAAACTCAAAATTTGTCACACAACTCATATCAATATTTTTTTATGCATAGCTAAATATTGCACTAAAACTCTTGGGTAGTGGCGAAACTTGTCAGTCTGCAGCATAAACAAGTTCTACAATTTACCCCCTTTTTGTTTCAAAATTTTAAGCAATAGCGTGAATTATATCCGCAACTAAATAATTCTTAAGATAACTGTTTGACTTGATGACCGAAAGGTCTGTTAGCAACCTCCCTGCTTCCTGTATTGATCGCGCCGTTTTGCGCTCGATTTTTACCTGAAGCCAAAAATAAACTTGTTGTTGTTGTTATCCAAGGACGCAATAAGGAGACTTGGGTGGGAGTTGAACCATCAACCTTGCAATAATGGTCGTCGTAAAAACGACGCTTCAAAGTCCGAACCACCACATCACGCTGCCGAAATTTAAAGCCCAATAAACTTCGCCTGGCAAAATTGATCATGATGAATTAACCAAAGCAATCATTCATTCCAAAACAATCATCATGCATGGGGGAATAATGATGGGTCTTTGAAGCAACGTTTTTGACCTGTCCTTTCCACTCAGCAATAATGTGCTACCAATTGTCAAAACCAATTCTAAAAGGTCATTATCTAGTTTTCCATAAAAGCTTTACTTTATTCCTAAGTAGGCCTACATGTATGTGGATAATTGGATAATCATCTTAATGCTGTTTTCAGGCTCGTAACTAGAAACTGAGCTCAGGGAGGGTATTTGTCTAACAAAGGGGGAGCCAAAATTTTTCGTTTACTCCCTAAAATGCCAACTTTAAATACAGTCAACATCCGTCTAAGCTTGCAAAATTTTAGTTTTTTTTATGTAAGGGGCAGTCGCACAACCAGAATTTGGCAAAGTGGAGGGGACACAAACGGGGTTCTGAGGGTGAAACCCCCTGCCGCTGGAGGCCAAAGGGGTGTGGAGGCGTAGCCCACAGCTGCCAACGAACTTTTGCGGTTTTCACATAAAGAACACCCATTTTAACACACTTTTTTATCGACAATGGCTTGCACCAAGTGCAGTCATTATGGACAACGCAAAAACATTTTCGCAGCTTATGTATAAAAGCAGAAGCTCGGCTAAAATAAGTGAAAGGAGACTGTTTTGTAGGCCACGGAGTGTGTGAGGAATATAAACGTCGATGAAGTTAGAGTCCGCCAACTCCACACTCGCTTTAATTATTCTTTTTCAGTGCTGACTATACGGTCTATTCCCGGCTTATTTGCAACTATACTGACTGCTGCGGTCTACCCAAGTTGTATGACCCAGTCGTCATAAAGCTGCTCTGATTAATTATTTAAATAGCCTACTCTAGTCTCGCTCTTTCGGATGTGCAAGAGTGGACCTTTACGACACAGCGACTTTTACTTCAATAGACCTACTACTGTGTACTATGGGCATAGTGGTTGCCGTGCACATTTTTGGCACTGTATAGTTGGTAATTAAATAAGGAAGCAAGTAAAGTAACTTATAGTCTATCTGACAGGGGGGGGGGGCAAAATTTTGACGGGGGGCCTGGCCCCCGTCTAGTAACGAGCCTGGCTGTTTTGCTTGCGCTTTCAACCTCTCACCAAGATCCAATATTTGTCAATTAAAAAACGTTAAGTGCTGGAGTCAAGATGTGTAAGACAAAGTGTTTGCTTTTTGCGACTTGTCCAGAGGAACAATTACCTGGTCCAATTCTTTATTCATTTTGTGCTTACCAGTTGCATGAATTGGCATGCACATTTTACTAAATGCTAGCAAGAATAGCTTACAAGAATACTTTTAGGACTGCAAAACCATAGAAAGTAGTTTTTTCAAATTTTATACAAGTTTTTTTCATCTGTGTTATGTAAGTTAAAATTCAAAAAACAGAATGTTAAGTTAATTTTTTGGCTGCGTTTTCATCTATTTATCACAACCAAGAAACGACAGTAATATTGAGCGCTGAAGCACCATTAAAAAGCTTGCTTAGTGGGAAGTTCTCAATTTTATAAATATTCACAATTTCAATATCAGCTTCCGAAAATTCTCTTCGCCCAAGTGGCACAAAATGCGAAGGAATTACAAGAGAAAGCTTCGTACCGCTTCGTATCGTTTATTTTGGCGCCAAAAAATAAAATAATAATATAATGAAATAAAGCAAGCCAATCAACTGAGAAAAATAAAATAATGAAAGGCGCCGCAGAGCCAGTGAGAAGCCCAGTAATGGCTTTTAATTGAAGGTTCAAAAGCGAACTATCGATTCAAAGGCTCCGCTAAAAAAAAGTCAAATAAAAGGAAAAAAAATAATAATCAAAATAGAACACGCGGTCAAAAATAACACAAAAACTCGAAAAGGAAACATGTCAAGGGAAGCTATGATTGGTATGAGACCCAACATTGCCTATATATACTGGTGAGATATAACGACATACACATTTTAGAACTTACAAAATTTAATAACTATCGAGAAAGTATTGTTTTAGCTTTCTCTTAAATCGTGCAAGTTTTTTTGACTGTTTAATATCCTGTGGCAATTCGTTCCATAATTTAGCTCCAGAGTACTTAATAGATTGCATGCAGATAGTTTTTTTGAAAAGGGAAGCTTGAATATCGCAGAATGGTCATCGGAACACCTGGTGTTTAAAGATATAATCAGTGAATGCAAATATGGAATAAACAGAACTTTACCGTAATGATGAATCATTTGGGCTGACTTGCCCTGTCCACACGTCCCATTTATGTGGGCTTTAAGCCCAGATTGAGGTGGGCTTGTTGCTGCGGGCTTGCTGTCATAATCACTTTTTTAGATTATGACATCAAAAATTTAATTGTGATGCAGAAAGCCCACTGCAACGAGCCCACATAAATTGGACATTACCTTGGCGAGCATTATACTACCCGTGAGCCATAGGTTACCGCCCTTTGAGTTTTCTCGAGAACGTCTTCGAGACCAAGGACATCTTTCAGGACTACATCACTGATTTGCAGCAACAAGATACAAACCGAATTTTACATATAATAATAGCAAAATGCAAAAGCATTTTCAAATTATATTGAACAGAAAAGTCAACAAATTATGACAGAGACTGCGAAGTGATTGCGCTCTTCGCGTCATCAGCAACCCGGTGCAAGTCAAATGCGATCAGCTCCAGCCGCGAATCGAACCCGTCACGTAGGATCTGTAACCTGCCCGCGGTATGGCTATGCCACGTCGCTGAGAAACCCGACGACCGGAAGGTGCAATGTTTTTAGAGGCGGAGTAAGAAATTTGTTTTGGATCCCCAAAATTAATAATCGAATCTCTTGGATGAAAAGAAGTTGTGGAGAAGAGTTACTTTTTTTTTCTTGGGCACCTATCTAGTTTACTTTGGGACCCTACAGTTTTTTTACGGCATTTCCCATAAAAAAAAATTGTGGTAAATACAAAACTGGAGTTTCCTTTATGTGTTAACTTGTGTAATCCTATTGTGGCAAAACACGTTCTTTCCGATTCCCTCACGAGCTCCTGAATAGAATTAATAGTAACTAAATTTGCTGTTTTCCACAAATCTAACTTGACGTAGATCGACCTTAGTTTTTAACAGGTACTCCTGTTCCTTCCAGCGTTTGAGCTCCTGAAAAGTTTCAGCTTTAATTTATAAACTTAAAAGTTTTCTGTCAGGGCCACAAAAAGGATGCAATACGCAATGATGCTAAATCGTTAAAAACACCGAAATCTTCCAAACTTTTTGAAATTTCTACCTTAACAGCTTGCTCTGTGATTCTTTTTAGACAAAATGTGCACTGTATGATCTTGCTTATCGTTCGTAATACTGCATACACGTAACATACCATAATTTTATACTGAAGTTCAATAAAATGCTGAATGGTTTAATGATTATATCCAATGAAGTAGGCCTATTTGTTTGGGGTGGAAAGTAAGAGCATGGTTTGGTTCAACTGCGTTTAAAAAATAATGAAATTTAATTCGATTTTGTAAAGCTAGTATCATAATAACTATTCGTAACTCGCAAATATCCAACCAAAACACTGAGAACAAAAAAGAAGAATAAAATAACCAGAGCAAGTCAAAAAGACCTAAAATATAAAAACAAATAGGCTTACCAAAGAAAGGGTTGTAATGAAGGCCAGACTTAACTTTAAATTTAGCAGTAAATCTCATCAGAAAGCTACCTCATTACTTTGTTATTTGAAAAGTCCTATTCGAAGGAATTTTCATAAACGATAGATTAAAATTAAGTATAGCAATACTAACCTAAAAAAAGTATAGCAGCACACGCAGCGTTTCTTTTCAGTAGCGTTCCATGCACTTTTGCCAAATACGTAATTCAGAATAACAAATCCCACTGTCCCATAAAGTATTCATCGTGAATTCAAAAGAAAGCTAAACTTTGTTTGGATTTAAGCAATATTTTGGAGCAGGTTTCATAAAACTTGTCAGTGAAAAAGGAACTAACTATATGCACTAAATGCAGCAGCACAATATTTGCCAAACTAATAGTATATACTTTGACAAACGGTACAGTTGGGAGTTTTTTGTTAGCAATGTTATTACAAACAATACAGCCAAGAAGCTGCTAAAAATACTTTGGGGGTCGTTTCAGCTCACATCTGATGCCATTGTTAACGCTGAAAGTTGAAACTATGCAGGGTCTTAAGCCATGATGCAAAAAAGAAGGAACTGAAACAGAACCTGGAAAAGTTCCAGTAAGTCACGTGTTAAATAGGTGGAGTGGAAAGGATGTGGAGTCCATGTTAATACGGTTTGAGTTGTTGAATGAATGAGGACTCAAGGATGAGGAGTTTGTATTTATCTCGAGAGTAGGTAAAGATTTGTGAGTTGTTAAAGTCTACTTTATGGTGGGTGTTGAATTGGATATGGTTACATACTTCCAAGGTGTCAAAGGTTTGATGCTCTTATAAAAGTTTAATGAGGTTTCTGCGGTTTGGCCATATAAAAGGATCTACAGGAACAATTAAGACGGTGTACTAAGTTGCTTCTTCTGAGGTGGCTTTGGAAATCTTTGGTACGGAAATAGCGCTTGAGTTTGCTTGTTGAGTGGATGAAGCGTAATTTGTAGACTGAGAGATGTTTTGTTGATAAACTGTTGCAATTCTTTCTCCATGTTGCGTAAAATATTGCCCAGGTATGGTAGTTCGAAGGTGAAGTGGCTACAAGTATAGGCTTGAGTTTTTGGATCTTGGGAAAACTTTTTGTTCAAGAATTGTCTAATGCATCTGTCTATGAAACTAGAGGAATATTCATTTCTTATAAGGGTTGTTTTGATTGATTAGAATTCAGCGTCAATTTGCACGTACGACTTACGGATAGTAAAGGAGCGTCGGAGGAGGTTGCTAATTAAATTGCGTTTGTTGCGAATGGGGAAAACTGGAATATTTGAGAAGGAGGCCGGTGTGGGTAAGTTGATGGTAAGTGCAAGTCTTAATTCCGGAGTCACATTTTTCAATAAAAACGAAGAAAGGCTAAAGAGTTGTTTAATTCTAGTTCTTTCCTAAATCGGATCTGTTTGAGTATACTGTTTAGGTTATTGAAAAACACGACGATAGAGGTTGATGTAGTGAAGGTGGCGAGACAGTCATCCACGTGTCGGCAGAAGAAGCTGGATCGGTAAAGTTGGGGGGTGATTTCAAAGGTTTTTTTTTGCATCGTGGCTTAAGACCCAGCATAGCGTGAGCTTTTAGCGCTGACAATGGCACCAGCAGTCAGCCGAATGAATTTAGCACACTGTACATCAGCATGCATATAATTAGTTGAACAACACTTCGCATTTTTTAACGTTTCATAACAGTTCAAAGTAGCGTTACAGCGACGTAACTCGCATATACGCGCAAGGATATATGGAACACTCAGCCTTTACAATCATCGTATACCACGTCCTCAACTTGTTTCTTCTTTTTGTTGGGTTTACTGTAAACTGCTTCCTCATGTTCAGCAGAAACTTCATCGTATTCATTTTGGTTGGCAGCCACATACAGTTCGTTAATAACCATGTGATTGTTCATTGCGGAGTCATCTACAGAGTCATACACATTGTTTGGTGAAGTTGCAGTGCTCATGGCGTCGTTAGGTGGGTTTGAGCCATTTGCTTGATAGACTGCTTGATGTTCTGTCTGCGTTTTTTCACCAGCTTTTTTTCTGGACAATCGAATGAAACAACCCACTAGTAAAACAAGAATTATTCCAGCAATGATACCAATGGCAATGTAAATGTACAACGTGGTATTGTTTGAAGAATCCAAGTTTTCCGTCGTAACAACTAAGCCAATTCTGTTTTGGGTGGTTGCATCAGAAATGCTTTCTTCGGGTGTGGATTTAGCAGAATCAGTGAACGTCAAAGTGGAACGAACTGAGCTTACGTCAGACGGCGAAGTAGTTGAGATCGGAGCTTCTAAATATCAAGCAAAATTACTTATTCCATATCGTATTTTAAATCAAACGTACGCGGCCATTATCTCATGATACCACCAAACGCACTACAAGTAAAGAAACTGGAGCGAAATATTTTTTTACCAAAACGACTTTAAAAATGAGAAAAACTATTTTTTAAAATAATCGGACTTAATGGTAATGCAATAACAACTCAAGCAATAAACTATCAACGATAACAACTTACGCAAAATACTGTCGACCCACAGTTTACAAATAACAAGCAATTTATTGCAGGTTACTGCAAAATTTGGGCCTCTTTTGATCAATAATCTGGATGTGCTTGAGAGACTGTAAATCTCGTAACTCTTCGTTACTGGCATTTAAGCTCAGACAAAATGTCATGATTGCCTTTCATGTGGGCCATAGGTGGGCTACGTGCACGCCGCATAAGGCCGTTTGCCATTTTTTGTTTAGCCCTTAAGCTTCTAACTATCTTCTCTCCAATAAGGTTATGTGGGTGTTTAAACTTCAGTGTTCATTATGCTGGCCCTTTTGTGTTATTTTAATTTCTTGTTTTAACACAATCATAATATCTCACAGCACTGGTGCAGCAATCGATCGCGTAAGTGCTTTGAGCAGCAATAAAGTTAAAATCTTTGTTTATTGCATGAAAGAAATCGCTAGAGATTATTATTTAAAATTATTCGCGTTGATCCGGTGCATTTTTATTGGCTAATTCAGATAATATCGAGCTTCTAAAAATAGCTGGTTCTCTAAGAACATTGCGTCATTCACTTCCGCACATGAGTCACTAGTTATAGTACACATCGAATCCGGACCGGATTCAGACAATGAGAGGCTCTATAGGCTAATTCTATTTTTTCCAATAAAAATTGGTGAAAACCAAAAAATAGGTCTTAATGTCCGCAAATGTCGTGTTTTCACTGAAAATATCGGTGAAAACCAAAAAAAAAAACTTCGTTGTCGGTGATGAGGCCCCTCGTTTTCTCCGAGGCCCTAGGCTTCAGCCTGCCTAGCCCATTGGTAAATCCGGCCCTGCATCAAGTTGATTTTGTTTTTAACGAGAACAAAACAGAATATTACATAGTAAAATAAAAGGCAGAGCCTTATGTGCCTAATCTTTCAACGTTAGACTGCGTTCGACAAATACGTTATATTGCTTTCAAGTAAGGTGCTTTTAGTGCAACCGTGCAACCAGTGTTGGAAGCTGAAGTATTTTCAAGTTCATCAGTTGGCACGCTAATCAGTACTATAGACCACTGAATTATCGATGGGCTATTCTGCTACTGAAGATGTTCACAAAATAAACATGAAATTTTGTGGATGGTGAAGTAGTAGGTGAAATAGATTATGTAGGCTTACTACATGTACCGGTGTTCGCTAAATTAACAGTTTTACGTAAGGTAACATTGCCGATAGTCTAGCAGATCGCTGACAGGCTGATATCTGTTATCACTCAGTCTATACTACCTTTAATTCATGTTGTTAGATATCACTAGCCCGCGATTACACCAGAGGCGTGGCGTAGGGGGGGCAGTGGGGTACATATGTGCCCGGGCGCCAAGGAATAGGGGCGCCAAAATGGGGCGTGCAAAAATTTCACAACAAGGATAAAAAAAACCGGTCACAAGCAAGATTGCACCGGCGGCAGACATCGTCTGATAGTAGTAGACTGGTACGCACCGTAGGGGAAGGTGGGGCAAAACGGGACACGGGGCAAAACAATAAACAAACAAACAAATAAACAACTCAGGTTATTTTCAAATCATATTGAACCGAAAATTCAACAGTAATTGAGGGAGACTGCGAAGTGAGCTTGCACTCTTCGAGTCAGCAGCCACCCGTTAAATATGTCAAATGCGATCGGCTCCAGCCGCGAATCGAACCCGTCACGTAGGATCTGTCACCTGCGCGCGGTACCGCTAGGCCAAAACGATAGTGGCGTAGCGAGAGGACAAGTGGGGGCACGCGCCCGGGGGCGCACCACCTAGGGCCGTACCAAGAAGTTCTTTTTATACTCTTTTTTCGACGTATTCACACAGATTATAAAAACTGCTTTGTGGATTACTATATTGTAATGCATGCTGTTCGCAAAGGATTCAAATCACGCCTTCCGACCACAAATCTTGCACCAAAGGGGCGCACAAAACAGTGATTTTATACACTCCAGTTTCGACGTAATCTTCTAAACTTTAACCCATTAGTACCCAAGCGTTCTTACAGGGACGTAAAAAGTGACTCGCTTTGATGCTGTATTTCTGCTTACGTAATGTCTGCAACTTTTCAGTTTTTTTCCCACGGCGAGAGGAATGTAAGAGCTTTCTAATTTAGAAATTAGCGCTTTATTTAGCAAGTTTTAGTTTAGTTTTCATGCAAGTGAACTAGGCGCATTTTTGAAAAATGGAATCAACGCTTACCACTCGACATGAAACCTACAAGACGAGGTAAGCACTTTGATTTATATTAATTATTTGGTTTTGAAAAATCCTTTTTATTGTCGAACTAGGTGTCCAAAGCAAAAAAAATAATTTCTTTCGTAATTTCTTAGCTGTGTTGAAGTTAGAAGTTAGTTACGTCCCTGTAGGGACGTTTGGGCACTTGGGGGTAGAATTGCTGTAAATAATGAAATGTAGCGCAGTTGTATTTTTGGAAGACTTTGTTGAAAATCTGAAAGCAAAATGCGTTTCTAGCGTTAACTTTGACTTGTTTTTAAATTTTCATATCATGATTTTCAGGATTACTGAAAAACTGTTTAGATATTAGCACTTTAACCCATGTTAGAATTTCAAAGAAAGTGTAAATGTTAACTCAAAACCTTTAATTTTTTTTTACATCTTTTAGGAAGGTATTCAAGACTATTCAAGAGATATTGGGTATGCTGGAAGAGGACCCACATAACGGAGAACAGCCAAAGGACGTTGTGATTATCCCCCCTACTGAATCGGGCACCATCAGTGATGAAGATAGCGCAGGGGAAGAAGATGGTGCCAAGAACATAAACAATATTGGAAAAAAAATTTTAAATAACATGGGCGAATTGGTTTTTCACAATCCCCAAGACATTGAGCCAATAGCGGGGCCATCCAGAGTCAACTCTTCGCAAAGAATCCAAAGAAAAAAGCAGCAAAAAAGAGTGGCAACTAATGAAAAAAGATCCACTGACTCAACTCCTGATGAGGAAGGTGATGAATTAGACGCTAGACCTGCAAAAAGAAAATTTACAGAATCCCCCGAAGTGACTGAAACAGTTGGAGCTACAATCGCAAGAGGAAAAGGCCGGCCTCGAAAGCGTTTGTTTTCTAGCACTTCTTCGGGTGGCGAATATGAAGAGGAAGAAACACAACCACTTCCACCAGAAACGTAGATAGAATCCAGTCTGATACTCGAAATTACCTGGGGAAAAACATACCAGAATTTCCTGAAAGCATGAAGTTTAGCCGTGATAACTTGCCAATTGATTCAGGTCAAGTGAAAACGCCATATGATTTTTTAAAGCTTTTTATTTCCGACGAGTTTGTTGACAAAGTTGCAAAAGAAACCAAAAGGTATGCGGGAAGGCAAAATCAATCGACTTTCCAAGCAAAGGTGGACAGTTCTCTAATACGATCAAGCCATGCAATAATGTTCTTGACCGGATACCTTACTCCCTCAAATCGCAGAATGTATTGGGAGAAACGAGAAGATACATCCAATATTTTGGTGAGAAAAGCTATGTCCAGAAATACTTTTGATGATGTGATGCGTTTTACCCATTTTGCAAATTCGGATCATCCAAAAGAAGACCCATTTTGGAAAGTTTCCCTTCTATTCAAAACCCTAAACGAAAAAGCAGCAAAGTTTGTTGAAAAAACGGAATATGTGTCAGTGGATGAATCAATGATCCGTTATTTTGGTCCTCACCCTCTCAAGCAATTCATAAAAGGCAAACCAACGAGATTCGGGTTCAAGATCTGGGCAATGCGCACTCCGTTAGGCGAGTTAATTCACTGTGTACCCTATGCTGGAAAAAAGACAAACATCACACGATACGGGCTAAGTCAAGGACCTGACGTTGTTTACGGTCTAGTTGAAAAAGCTGGAATTGTTTCTGGCTCAAAGGTTGTATGCGATAATCTTTTCACAAGCTTGGATTTAATGGATCATCTTTCCGCAAAAGGGATTGGAGTCTTGGGGACGATGCGGCAAAACCGGTTGAACAATTTATCCTTACCATCGAAAAAAGTGACCAGCAAGATGAACAGAGGAGACACGAAACAGCTTTATATAGGAGCTGATCAAACCATTGTTGTTTGGAAGGATTCTGCTCCTGTGTATATTGCTTCAAACTTTGTAGGCAAAGAGCCCATGGGAAAGTGTGCCAGGTGACTACATAATAAAATTTTTCACTTTTTATTTTCTTTATCAGCATAATAATGTTTCGAAAACAAATACTAGAATTACTCACACTTTTAGCCCATATGTCTAATAGAATTATATTTCTGATGTTTAGATATTCACGGGATGCCAAGAAGAAGCTAGATGTGAGCCAGCCGCACCTTCTCAAGGTGTACAACAACAACATGGGGGGTGTGGATTTGTTGGATAATTTATCCAGCTGTTACTCCATTCGCTCAAGAAATCGCAAGTGGTACTGGGGTGTCTACAATTGGTTCTTGAATGTGAGCATGGTGCAAGCTTGGCGGTTGTACAGAAAAGTCGGGGCTGTCTTGAACGTGAAAGACAATGAAAAAATTGGTCTCCTTGATTTTACACGGTCATGCGTGGAAATGATGGTGATGATTCACGGCAACAATGCGGTTTCACCTTTGTCTTCGACTCATGCAATTACCAACAGGGATGAAATCCGAAAGGATCAGGGCAACCACTTAATTATCAAGACAGACAAAAAGGGTGTCTGCAAATTCTGTTGCAATCGCACTTCATACCGATGCCGACGATGTGATGTGGGATTACATCCAGATTTCTTTGAACTATATCATTGTTGATTGGCTGACGCAATTTTCTAAAGTGTGAATGTTTTGATTTTTCTTTGTTTTTTGTTTTTCGTTATTAGGTTCTCAATAAATGCAAAGAATTACTGCTATTTGAAGCAGTTCAATTTGAGTAAAATTTAAACCAATTGATAGAGTGTAGGCACTATAGGCAACGTTCTAGAACGCATTTAGTGACGAAAAACCGATTGTTGCCAATAGAGCAAAAAAGCACCCGTGAGTGCCCAAGCGTCCATACAGGGACGTATCATTTTCTACGTTCTCGAAGGCAATATTGAAAAAAATCAATTTGAACATTCATATTCAGATTATAACGGCTCTATATTCAAAATTTTATGAAAAAATTCCAATTCATTCGGTGGTTGGGAACTAATGGGTTAAAACAATCAATTTATTGCAATGCATCTGACACCTGTATATGCTTTTGGCAGAGGAGTGAAAGCACTCTTTACACCCGATCACAAATCGCCCGTTTACTCTATTATGACATCACAAAGAGGTTTGAAACTGCGCGTACATAGTTATTCGACTTTGCTGCAATTAAACAGAAGGAAATGGAACTCCACTCGAAGAAAAGTAAAGAAGCGATAGGTATCTATACAGTATTAGATTTTCATTATTTTAGCGTTACATGAATGCTAAAGATTGTTGGTAAGTCGATTAAGATACGCGTATAGTCGCTCGCTGTAATACTGTGCTAAACCTACATCACAGTGATCCTAAACTTTTTTAACCAATGGGCCGTTTCTGATAATACAGCGGAAGAGTGCCGATCAAGCGAAGCATTAACTAAATTTGTACCTTGGCCTCAATGGCCTTTTCTGGGTGTTTTCTTTTGTAGTTTGTCGGCCTATTGTTTTGCTACCGTGATTGGTGTGTAGACTGTGATTTCCAATGCGGATATTTTGAATATTTGACAGCAATCACAGAACGAGAAAATTAGGGAAAAATCTGGCAATTTAGGGGTTGCGAAGCGCAGCCCCGTTGCTGCTGCTGAGATAATTTAGTAAAAAATGTGAAAGAATTGCGGTATCGTAGGATAAAGTTGTAGCTTAGCGCTTGATTGCCCTATATGAAATACAATTCCGTTTTCTGGATAGCCTTTTTTTCAGATCGACGGTCAAACTTCTTGTTGAGATTTTGAGCGAAAAAGCTTTGTAGTTTGATGTGGGCAGCTTTCCCCAGTGTGGGCCCCTAGCCGACCGTTGGGATGTTGTCGTCTCCATAAAAGAAAAGAAAGGTCTTCACCCACGATTCTCGGCCCTTAAATGGAATCTTGGTCCCCTTGACGGCTAAGTGGTTTCCGAAAAAAAAAGGTCTTCACCCGAAATGCGGTGACCTCAAATGGAAACCGGGGACCCTTGACGGCTATGTGGCCTCTCCAAAAATAACAAAAAGGTCTTCAAACATAATTCGGAGCCTCTAAATGAAATCCGGGGCTCTTCGACAGCTAAGAAGATCTCTCACCACACTACTTTGGGACCTCTATGATGGGCCCCTAAAATGCTCTTTCATGGACTCCTACACACCCATGGGCCCGGGGCAGATTGCCCCCTGTAATCCCCATCCCCCCTCTTATAAGCCCTGGATGGGGGGGTCCTGTAGTGTGTCTTTTGCATCCTTGACATTCAGTTGGGACGATCTATTCTACAGTATTGGAGCAAAAAATGTAATTTTGGCAAAAAGCTGCCAATTTCGTTCTGCATCTCGCTCCACAATGTCTTTTGGTTGTACTCAAGGGATTGCATGTGATAAGTTTTTACCGGCCCGCCTCTGGCTCAGAAAAATTGCCGCACCGTTAAATAAAATATCTCTAATTTGTAAAAACAGATAAGAAGCGTTTTTAGAGTATACATTGTTAACGATTTAACTGGTAGGAAGATAATGCCAAAAAAAGAGAGTGGAGCTCGGGGTCGAAAACGGCGAACCCAATTTGAAGCGTTTTTGAATGAATCTAGAAAATTTATGAGAAAAAATTTTGAAAGTGGTGGCTATGCAGAAAGAGAATCGGCCTAAATACGAAGACGACGAATCTGCTGGTACAGATAATCATAGAATTGTAAAACACAGGGGGGCGCAAAATTTTTGTTTGCCCCGGGGCGCAGGATGCTCTCGCTACGCCACTGGATTGCACCTCCAGAGAACTGCTGTTTCGCCGGAACAATTCTCCAAGAAGACCGGCAAAATTTATTTCGCAGAGAACACTATGACGTCGAAGTGCACAATGCACACTGGCAACGTGAATCCGTAAAAAAGGGCTGCCAAGAAAATGTGATAGCGTGCGCCTCCATTCCAAGGTGGTAAAAAAGCTGCAATAACTATTTTAACGAAATCGTTTTACGATGTAAATCCAACGCCTTTAGAAAACATGATTTTTTTGCTATTTCTTTAGCCCAAGTGAAAAGTTGGGGTTTGTTGCCCCTTTAAGGAGGCAGCAAAGGCTTGATCGGTTAACAGCGAAGCTCTGTATAGTGACGTCGCAGTTTACAATGACATCACAATTTTATTTTTGTATGGATATACCAGTGAATATATGCAGTGCGACCCCCAGTAAACATTTCATTTTTCGAAATGGTCCTAGTGTTAAAAAAGTTGCCCACCCCTGATGCAGGCCGTCATTTGCTTGTTTCATCAATAGGCCTACGGAGCAGAATTAAGTCTAACTAAGTGTTGCTTCCATCACCAACGAATCTAAGTGCTTTTCTAGAGATGCAAAAAAACATTTTTTGTGATTTTTTTTCCAGTTTTTTATTTTTTTGGTAAAAAATAGTATGGTAAGGATGTATTTTATATGACAAAAGGCTGATTCCGAAGTTTTCCACTTGTTATGCTCCCTTCATTAGTGTAATGATTACAAGCAGTTTCCAGATAATACTAGTTGGCCTATAGCCTACATTAATATCTGGCGCCCAACTTCAAGCAACGTTGTCAGATCTCAGATGTATAGAACTGTATCATTTTTTTGTATTTGGTTGCATACTTATCCTCCTATCACGAGAAAGCGATCTAATGGCTGTAACGAGCTCGCTTAGCAGTTGCCATCCATCTGTCCACCACACCAAGATGGAAGAATCCCGCTAAGTGCTTTTCCCAACGGCACAACAAGTAAACTTGCCTGCTTGTTCTCCATACTGTCTCTTTTAATGCAGAACGTCAAGCATGAAAGCTGTGAATACCAATTTTGAAGTCTTTGGTAAATGACTCGATTCGAAATCGAACCAGAGTCTACAGCTACAATAGCAAACGCTCTTGCCACTTGGTCATCTGAGCTGTAATGACTTACAGGTGAAAGCTTGGCAGCGTTGTAGCAGGCTTTTAAGCAGTTGGCTTGTTCTATGGTTATATACCTACTGTGCGTCTACAAAAGGTTCTTACAAAAAAGCGTTGAAGATTGAGAAACCATTGTGTTCACATTGCTTAGTGTAGCAGTGTTAAACTGGTTTATGGTGATAACGAGTCCGAAAACTCGTACAAACCCAGCTCTTAGCCCCCAGCGCTTAATTACGAAGCGCATGGGAAGGATGCTGAAGCGCAAAACCGTCTATTTTAGCCAGTTGTGCTTTTGGTATTCACCGATTATCTTACTTCTTAGTTTACACATACACATTTTCCAGAGCTTATTTCAGGAATGTGTCTGATGCTGCAGCAATAACAGTCGCATACACCTTGATACGGAACCTTTCATTTTGTAGTATCCCCAAAAGTGGGGGCCCGGATTGAGAAAACCTTAGCTCTATGAGCCCTGCATCAAATGAAGAGCGCAAAGGTTATCAACTAATTGCTTAGCTGCATGGAGTAAACATTTTGAAAATTTATCTTAATTTCACTCAACCGCAAGGGGTCGGCCCAGTACTATAGCTATACGGCCTACGCCACTGTAGTAAGACCACAATTAGATTTAAATGCCACTTCGTCTCGTTTATGCAGTGTTAAAACTAAGGTGAGCAACAGCAGCACAAACAGAAAAAAACGTTAATTCAGAATACATGCTTTTTAGGTGATGTTAAAAAAACGTTTCGAAACAAGTTTCGTTCCTGGATATCCGGTATTCAAATAAAAAACAATGTTTCAAATTATCGTTTACATCTCTATATATGCTTTTCTCGGCACGCAGCATGCGGCAACGCTACAAAGACGCAGCATTGCAATGGATGAACACTTGAACAGGTAGCAGAGCTTTGCGTGGGCGGCAAGCAGGAAAATACAACTAGAAGCACAAAAAATATATGTAACCTTTCTACCCCCTCGTCGCATTACGGTTCAAGTCCTTTGCGCTTCACTGCAACGCTTTTACCATTTTTACGTCACTGCACTTACCCGTCACTGCAACGCATTTGTATGAGACGTTCAGATATTCTTCTAAGGGAAATGAACAGGGATTCCCATACACGTTATCCCTTGCGATTAGCGTACATTGCGATTTATTGTGACATGCTTGATTGATGAGATCAGGAGCTGTGCCGCTAAAGCATTCACTGGCAAGCGTTACGCAGCTAAACAAGAAAAATGAGTAGAGTTAACGCATTTTACACATGATAGTAGGCTAAGCACCTATAAACAAATACGGTAGGCTCTTTTGCCTATTAATTTTTTTCCAAAATAGCTTAAACTATAGTAATGTTGATTTGCATTTGACTCAAAATGTTGATTTGATTTGCAATTTGACTCAAAATTTGACTCAAAATGTTGATTTGCATTTGACTCAAAAAATTTGCAAAGATGCGGAGTTTTTTTCGGCACAAGTCGTGTGGAGTATTTTTTAACCGCACTTGGCAAAACTAACCAATGTTGTCAACGGGCCAAAGTTGTTGAGCCCGACCCAAATCTGATTTTTCAAGTCCGAACCCGATTTTTCAAGCCCGAATCCAACCCGAAACCAAGTCACACCACTTACGAACAGCAAAATGTTATACAAGTTGTTCTCTGCTTTATTCCAGCAATCGCAAAAACCCCATCACTCACTGAAAACCAGGATTTTGTTCCGGCGTCCGACCCAATTGCAGCCCGAAAATATTTGAAAATTTAAACCCAAGCCCGGCCTGATGCCGAATCGATCCGAAAAGCTTGAGCCCGATCGACAACTTCGAAACTAACGCTCATTTGCAATGTTTTTCAAAAAAGGCAACTTTACGTCACGAATTATGGTGGTTTGGAAAAAGAAACTTTCAACCAAACTAATAGCAGTTATTCAATCGGATTATTTTGTTTCTCATTTTCGTGCGCAGACGCCATGCGGAAAGAGCCATTAGGTTGCAAGTAATGATAACGGTAACTGCATTCCAGCGTATCATCATATGGCAAGTAATACTTCATTACATTTAAAAAAGACCGACACACGTTGCTGCATTTGAGTTCGCCAAAACCAAAAGTTTTCATTCAACAATACTGGCTTAGTAGACTGATTAGGTTATTTACCGGGAACCGGATGGAATTCGACCATACCAACCATAGATTATCGAAATCACGCGATTATTGGTACAAGTGAGTGTTGCACTTTGACCTTCACATAATATAATTTCTGTCTGGGCGGAAGTCATAGCACCTGCAAATTGAAAACGAGACAGTTAAGTTAGTTTGCTGAAAACTGACAAAAGTTACATAATTAAAGCTTCAGTCTCACCTAGCGATATGATTACGACCAGTTACCGATTATAATTTTACGATTCGTTTTTCGCACGCAATCGGCGATGGTTAGTCTGAAGCCCCCGTCTCACCTAGCGATGCGATTTGCAAAGTCGGCAATCGACGTCACGTTCTAGTCTGCCAGCGTGTTTACCATCTGATCGCACAAAACAAGTCACTGCAATCACACCTACATGGCTCTGCAGCGGGGCCGTAGCCACGGGGGGGGGGGAGCTAGGGGCTAAGCCCCCCTCCAGAACTTATTTTAGCCCGCCCCCCCAAAAAAAAATATTTATTTATAATAATGTCGAAGTGATGACGATATACAAACCCAATGGTTTATAATTTTTTTCAGGATAGTCGCTTTTACGATTTCAAATTATTAACTTTTCATCAGTTCAAAAAGAAACTGAAATTTCTTTTGTATTTTGTTGCATATTTATCCTCCTATCACGAGAAAGCAATCAATGCGCTATACGAGCTCGCTTAGGAGTTGCCGGCCATCTGTCTACCACAAAAAGATGGGGGAATCCCGCTAAGTGCTTTTCCCAACGGCACAACAAGTAAACTTGCCGGCTTGTTCTCCAGATTGTCCTTTTAACGCTGAGCGTCAAGCAGAGAAGATGTGAATACTAATTTCAAAGTCATTAGTTTGACCCGACTCGAAATCAAATCCAAGTCTACAGCTCCCGAGGCAGACGCTCTTATTCCTCGGCCATCTGAGCTGTTCCATTTTATCAACAAATACTTTTGATTAGGCCGCAATGAAACCTAGCACTATCACATCTATACTTGACAAGTAGCATGTTGATTTGTTGTGATCTTATTTTACGCAGTCATCCAATGCAACTGCTTGTTTTTGTTTATTTGTGTTCAAGTATCTTTTAGAACGTATGACAACGCTCCCACATTATGTAGCAGGTGGTGGCAGACTATGAAGACTGAATGGTCATTTTCGCCGTCTCCTGGTGCTGTAACTTTCAGGGTCATTTTGATATAACGTGATTGCTTCGTTTCAGCACGAATAAACGCATTGATTGGTTGATTTATTGATGTTAAGTTTTTATCTTGGGACTACTTTCTGATTCGCGTCTTAATACTAAAATCAGGAAGGGTTTTAATATTCAACGTCAAGTAGACTGATGTCTGCGTGTTGTGCAATTGTGCTTAAACGCTGTAGCGCAGTTAACATAAATTGCATTATGAAAACACGACCACCGGTTATAATCAACCGCAATTGAATACTAGGCTGTTTAACCTTGCTGTAAGACACGTTATGTTTTTGTTCTTGTTTTCTGCCTTCATTTGATTAACACGATTTATTTCCGCTTAAGGTTGTTTTAAGTTTTGACACCAGTGCATCGGCGCAAATTTATTACTTGCGTTTCCGCGTACAAGTTCCTTCTTTCGGCATAACGTTTTACTTGACTAAAATTGATCTATCTGTTCAGGCTTGGGAAGCAATAAAATAAAAAATCAGAAAAAATAAAGTTGATTTTTTAGCCCTCCCCCCCTAAAAATGTGAAGGCTGGCTACGGCCCCGCTCTGCAGTCGCCGACCGCGTGCAAAAAACTGGTCGTAGCCTACTTTGTCGGCAACAGGTCGTATCGCTAAGTGAGATTGGGGTTAATAGTCGGCGATCAAAAAAACAATCGCCGCCTGCAACAATGATCGCAGCCGTCGAAGAGGGTTGGCATTGGTCGTAAGCGGCTTTACGAACTGTTCGCAATACCATTTACGACTCCTGCGGTCGATGAGCGGCTACTGCTTCTGAATGAAAGAGCAATAAGACCTTCGTTCTTAAGGCATAATTGCCACATGCATTAGGCAGACCTTTCAGTTTGAACAGCGAAGCTACAGCCATGATTGACGATTGACACAAACACCGAGCTCGTTGAAAACCAATAAATGGACACCATGTTTAAGTACAAGATTTTAGTGCTCCCCGATCAGTTGTGGAGCCATGCAGATATGACGAGCGATCAGTCGGTAAAAAGCGCTCCCAGACTAAAAAATGACGATGATCGCCACCGTTGCCAATCTTATCGCTACTAGGTAACCGCTAGAATACACGAAGTTTTCTGGTCTGTAGGATAAGATTTGTCACGTGACAGTGTTACCGCCCGAGATGATAATTTATCGACATAATTTATCGGCAATAATTTATCACCGATTATCGTTATCGCTTAAAATAGTTTTGATTTATCGATTACCGATATCGCTCTTGTAATATATTTTGTTATCGCCGATAAATTATGGCGATAAACGATTCTTTGTCCCCATAGCGTTTAAACTTCAAAGTTAGTAAGTTGGCGTTGTGGAAAAAGTACATGGTGTCCATTAAGTCTTGTTGCAGTTAAAAAGATCTCTTTTTGCCTTGTTTGATGCAAAAGCGGAGTCCGTGAACTGCGCTCTCTTCCCTTAAAAAATCTAGAAAAACATTTCTGCAATTTGACTTAGAAAAAAAAAAACTTCGTCAAACACATTGAAAATTTACCGCAACATTTATCGGAAAAATTTATGGGCAATAATTTATCGATTACCGATATCGCTTCAAAAAAATTAAGATTTATCGATTATCGGTATCGCTCAGAACTTTTTTGAAGTTGTTGATTATCGTCATCGCTTTAATACGGAAAGGTTCATCGTGCCCATCACTGGTTACCGCCTACCAAAAAAAGTCATTTTTTTTATAAATTTCGCAGTAGTATATTCTCCAACGGAAAAATAGATTGAAGTAAGTAAAATGTATTCTTCCGTTTAAGTGACGTGATAAATCTTATCCTACAGACCAGAAAACTTCGTCTATTCTAGCGGTTACCATCGCTACTGAGTATTTAGACCAGTGTTTCCAAACTTTTTTTCAATAGCGCTCCCCTGAACAACTTACTGACTATCAAACGCCCCCTTGACAAAAAGTAAAAAAAACGAATTTACAGTTTGGTTGATGACTACCTGAAGCTTGCCATCAATCAAACTGAGATCCTGTCCTGGAGTTTCAAATTTCTTTTTGTGTGGGTGTTTTTAAAAGATAATTAATTCAGCCTCTTGAATTTGTTTGTCCAGGAATCTTTCAACGTAAACGCGTGCTATAGGCTATAGCAAACAATACTGTGTAGTGAATTTTCCAAGCGGTTAGCCTTCCTGGTCAAGTCCTGAATGCATATGCCTTGCTGCCTAATCTCACCAAACAAAAAATGCTGCCTCATTGATCACACTCATCTGCTTTTCTCTCACTTTCTGGTAAAGCTTAAATCTAAGAAATCTAGGCATAAGCCTTTAAGTAATGCACATTTGTAGAAACTCAACATCAGCTTGGCGCTTAGCTTTTCACAAGACTGTTTCCAGCTTAGGCTACTGAGTAAAAGTTTAGTTACTATTTCCATAGTGGCTTGCCACAAAACTGGGAGGATTTAGGATTAACAAAAAAGGGAGTTAGAAAAGCTTAGAGAGCGAGATCCTTGAAGAACAGCATTTTTCGTCTGGCGAGATTAGACAGCAAGACATATGCATTCAGGACTTGACTTGGAAAGCTAACCGCTTGGAAAATTCACTATCTAGTATTGTTGGCTATACACCGTAACTCGCATTTACATTGAAACAGTGGTTTCCAACCTTTTTGTCTTGGTGGCCCCTTTTAAAAATTTTTGTAAATACCGCGACCCGCACTTATATTCTTTCCTCGGTGCATAACTAGAAAATAAGCACTAAAATGTTTTTCTTGAATTTATTGACAAATCAGTGCAATGGTTGACCTCGTAGGTCTGCAGCTAATCGCGAAATTCGCGAATACATTGCAAGCTGCTCAATTGTTGAATTATTTGCTTAAAACTGGGCATACTGATGCAATAATGAGGAAAAGTAAGGTTCGTCCCATAGTAGTTTTATCGTAATCTGATGCAATAATGTTGTGCTACAAAGCATAGCAATTCGAATGACATAGTTGCCAATTTGGATTATATTCATCTAAATTTAGATGTTTTTGTATCAACCTAGATGTAAGATTACACAATCTAGATGTTAGATATTTTTTTCGATTACAGTAAAAAATATCTAGATGTTTTTTGGATGTTTCTACAGTATTTATAGGCATGCTTTCTGAAAAGAATTTAAAACGAGCATAATTTTTGTGCAGATTATTACTAGTGATTAAAAATAGTACCGTATTTAGGCCTATTTGTATAGACTTAACTTATGAACTTGGAAATTATACGGCAGTGAAAGCTAAGCAATGACTTGCAACAATTCATTTGATTTTTTATAATTCTTGACTCTTCAATATGCCGAAAGTTAAAAAGTATCAACAGAAATTTAGAAGAGAATGGTTAAATGATGTTTCTTTAAAAAACTAGCTAAATAATGCAAGTTCCTGGAAATTATAATAAAACTAAAGGTTCTTATAATTATTGTAATTGTGAGTTGAAAGCAAAGTACCAAGACTTGAAGAATCACGTTAAAAGTAAAAAGCATGTAGCTGCATTGTTTGCTAGAAACATTTCACCATTGACTGATATTTTTGAATGCTTAGGCAACATTGCATGATCAAAAAATGAAGTCTCAATAGGTATGTTTTAAAATTTTTAGCGTGGCATTGCAAATTGTGATAAGTTAGTTAATATAATGAAAAACAACATCAGTAATAAAAATGCTAATGATGACATACGACTTCATTATGAATAAATATGATAACTTGATAAAAAAATAGTACTCTATATGTTTAAAAATTTCCGAATTTCAGTCTTCTAAGTAATAAATGATTTTTTATTGATTAACTAATTTAAACTGTTTTTTCTTAACATGAAAATTTAATTTACTCGTGTAGAACTTTATTTGATACCAATAACATATTCATTGTAGATACCGATAACATATTAATTGTAGATACCGATAACATATTAATTGACATAACTTTATAATACGGCGCAATGCTTTATAATATTCACATTTATTTTTTAAAGATATTTTGTAGGTTGTTCTATGAAAATTCTATAAACTACGTGTAAATGTAAATTTACTATATTTTGCGTGCTCTTGTTTTGTCAATGTTTATTAAAGCATAATATAATTTTACATTAAGATAAATTTTTTGGATATTTTATTTTCTGATTTAGATGAATCTAGATGATTTTTGAGGTCAAACTGGGTTATTTTAGTCAAGAAAAAGTGGCAACTATGCCGAATGAAATGGCTCAATGAAAAAGTGACACACTACAAGGCGCATACGGGTTCTACTAGCGGACCGGTACTTATTACTACCGGTACTAACGACCACTTTAAGGTACCCCGCGACCCCATTAGGGGTCGCGACTCACAGGTTGGAAACCACTGCACTAGAAGATTGTTAGACAAACAAATCCATGATGCTGAACTATTTTTCAAAAACATCCACACAAAAAAGCTGAGAAACCTAGGATCGGACCTCAGCTTGATTCATGGCAAGCTTGAGGCAGCCGTCGACCAATCTAATTACAAATTATATCGGAGAGTGAAATCATCCTGTTAAACGAATTTACGACATTTTGCGTTACCGACAATCACAACTTAATGTTTAATCAACTCCAATGAGGAGAATGAGCTTGGTGCAAAATTTCATCATCTAAATTCTAAGAATAGCCTATTACGCATATCAGTTATTAAACTTTCTCATGGTTTAAAATACCCTTTGGCATCTGGAACTTGCGAGAAAAGTGCACGATTATAATGTCACAACGGTGTTGCCAATTAGTCTATCAAGGTAACAATAAGAACGGATGAATGTAATAATTTTGGAATTAACGAAAAATTCTCACACTATGTATATGCAAGAGCAAACAAGAAAGCAAATTAGGCTAAGTTGTAAGTCAAAGCATAAAACTACCTAGGCTGCTTTAAACAAACAGTGGAAACATCTACCGGGACTTTGCCAATGTTCCTGTTACTGCTTAATTTATTCTTAGCAACCCCCAATCGCTCATTTGGTTACCAGATCCCCCTCGAGAGTTGCGAGCGCCCCCAGCGCCCACTTTGGGAATCACTACAGTAATGTAGACGATAGCAACGGGATTACACTTGAGTATCGTGGTTAATTGCAAAGACTTGGAATCTATTTTTTTACTCCTATCACCATGTATTGTTGTACTGCACAAATAGTGAACTTCAAAAATGTATAAAATTTTTTTGAAAAATCCACATCAAGAATTGTCACCGACCACAGCACACGTGATGTCGAAAGATGGTAAATTAAACTGGTTAGACTTAACAATGTGTCTCAATACCCCGATAGGCCTCCGTCGCTTTTCTACAACCGAACAAAAATAACATAAAATCCAGATCAAAGTTACTTACTTAAAGCATGACCTAGCGCAATGACAGCAAGAAAAACTGACAATAAATGCTTCATAATTTGTGCAATTAGATATCTGTAAAATGAAACACATAAAGTTTTTGGTAATTCTTAATCTCGAAATCTAGAAACTTTTATCGATCTCTGTAAAAGCTATCAATGGCTTGACTCGCAAATGATGAGTCTCGATAGACTATAACTATTTCAACAAACATTACTAGCAAACAACCAATTGCCGTTTTATTGGCCTTTTTCTCTGTTACGATGTGCCTGAGCTGCAGTTAAGATTTCATGCTGCGACTGCGTATGTATAACGCGTATATCTTAGCGTGGGTATTTTATGAGCATTACGCAAATGGGAAAACGAAAAAGTTAGACAGTCTGTGCTTCACAATTCCTTTTCTTTTCCTCAGTTTTAGCTTGCGTGGTAAAATATTTTGACTGATGACACGAAAAAGTGACGTCAGATTTCCGAAAACGATTGTGTACCGGTATGTGAAAAAACACCATGCCTGCACAAAAGTACAAAGATTTGTAGACTAAAGTCCAAGATAATTCAATGGCAAGCTAATTCAATGCAGCTAATTCAGACATGGACAAACTACGGCCCGTAGGGGAAATCAGGCCCGCCAGTTTTTTTATTCTGGCCCGCCGGCACTTACAAAAACGTAAACTCCCACCATGAATTAAGCGGAAGACCTTTTTTTTTCTTTAAAGATCACGGATGCCAGTGATTTTCAAAAAAATAAGCTGCAACGGTGCAAAATTACAATGAAAAACGAGATGAAAACCTTTTATTTTGTAGATCACATTCGTACTTGGATTATAATCTTAAAAAAAAAAAAGATCTTCACCTTGTTTTTCAATCAGCGTCCGGCCAGCGGCTTCAACAGCTTTTCCAAATCTTGCCCTTCGTGTGAAAAGTTTGCCCACCCCTGAGCTAATTCAACGCAAAACGTTAGCTTTTTAGCCTCAGCTACGTTTGAAGCAGTTGCAGCGCAGTCAAGCCAAAGCCTTGTAACCAGGGCCATTTTTTTGACATAAAAAAGTTATTTTTGACTTTATTTTAGCAAAATTTTGACTTTGTTTAGCCCTAACCGCTTTCGCCTATTTTTTATGTCGTGTTGCACTTTTTTTGTTAAAAATGTTTCATAATCCGCAATTTACATGGATTTTTAAAGAAGGTTACTCTGAACATTTTCTCAATCACTCGGTCTTGAAGCTGATGCAACAAAGCGACGCATGACGTCAAAACCTAGGTTAAACGAGCCATTGTGTGAGTGGTATCAATTTATAGAGTGTAATACAAAAAACGCCTTGTTATCGAAACTGTAGCCTACTGTTACCTTAACAGTTTGTGTGTGATGTTTCCAACGAAAACCACGCAGTATAGTTACTAGGACGATTTCCTGCATAATGGGTGCTATTTCCTTCTCAGTCACCGCACGCATTTTCGCTATTGCAACTATTTCAGAGTAATTAAGTAAAACTGGGCATAAAATTAGCTCAAATATTCAAAAAAATATATTAAAAAAATGCAAGTGTTTTCATTTTTGCAAGGAAATTCTTGATGAAGACAATTTTGACAGGTTTTGACTTTTGTGCAAAATTTTGATCTTATTTTAACTTATAAAATATACCAAAACAGACTCCTGAACACCTGAAACGAACGTTAGTACACGTTTGATCATGTAATAAGGTTCTGAAAAATTTTTGACTTCATTGACTTTAGCGGGCTCTACTTATAACTTATAACAGGGGTGGCCAATTCGCGGCTTTTTTAACATGTTGTGTATTTTCTATCAGCAGCCTTATTCTGTAATCATGTTGCGTTTAGCAACGCATAAGTTGCATTATAACCACTTTTTGAGAGAATTACGACGAAGCGTTGACCAGTTGCGGGGGCCATCTATTTGTATTGTATTTAGTTGCATATTTTAATATTTATCCTCCTATCGCGAGAACGCGATCAAAGCGCTATACCAAGCTCACTTAGGAATTGCCGGCCACCTGTCTATCACACCAAAATGGGGGAATTCTGCTAAGTGCTTTTCCCACCGGCACAGCAACTAAACTTGTCGGCTTGTTCTCCACACTGTCCCTTCAATGCTGAGCATCAAACAGGGAAGCTGTGAATGCCAATTTTAAAGTCATTGGTTTGACCCGACTCGGAATCAAACCCGAGTCTACAGCTCCAGGGCGGACGCTTTTATCACTCGGCCATCTGAGCGGTTATCTCCGCGGCTTCGCGCCCGGACAGCACTAAAGTTCGTATAACTTGTGGACTTTGGGCAACATAGCTTTGAATCCAAAGAAACATCGTAGCGGTGGCGACACTGCGGCCGCTTTGACGTGCCCAGGCAACGAATCACAGACCGCTCGCACCGATAAAGATGTCGTTATTAGCTGAGCTAAACGGCCGGTTTTCTACTAATGTAGTGAAGCATAAGAAGTGTGGTGATGTTAATGCGATCATTAGCGCTTATGTAATATATGGCTCTTCGCTGAAAAACAGAAAGAAATGTGGCTCTTATCATCTGACTGGTTGACCACCCCTGACTTATAAGTTATGTGAAAAAAGTTCAAAAAACACAATGCTTGCACAAAATTACAAAAATTTGTAAACTTAAAGTCGAAGCTGATTCAATGGCAAGCTAATTCAATGCAAAACGTTAGCTTTTTAGCCTATGCTACATATGAAACAGTTGCACCGCAGTCAAGCCCAAACCGTAATTACACCAATACAGTACGCAAGTTTATAGATACACTCGTAGCCTACTAATTAATGAAAGTTTGCTGCTGCAATCAAATTTCCGTTACAATTAGAATATTTTTTAAACATTTTTAACGTTTTAAGTCTTTCCTACCTTGGCGCCCTTTTTAACTTTATAGTAGACTAAATAAAAGCGGTGTCAAATGTTAAATACCGACACGTACTAAATTTTTCCTTTTTTCCACGGTGATTTGTCACTCTACATTTCGTGTTAGCCGACCTGTAAACAACTCTATCCAGTTTAAATTAATAGGCCTAGCAGTGTAGCTGCCGCGGCCCCCTTGTAACACATTGGCCCTGTGATCAAAGGGGACAGCCCAGTGGCGAACGCATACACTTTTACTTGGGTCGTAACGTAGCGTGTTCACCACCCAGAGAGCACGAGGGTGAGCTTATCTTCCTTTCACTTATGCGTCCTCTGCGTCACACCGCAGATACTGATTCGCTATGTGAATTTACTTTTAGCTAAAGAGCAGGCATCCAATTTACATAACTTCTTTTTAGACAGACTCCAGAACCTTATTCAAGTAGAATAAAATCCAGTTAGTACAAAACTTCTTAAGATAGAAACAGATTCCCAATTAGCTCGACGTCGCTCAATAATTACATCCCAAAAAGGATAATTCTGTCACAAAACAATCCCACCCCCCACTGTTAAAACAGAAAGAATAGACACACTAATAACAAATGCGACCGAGCTGCTATCCATTAAGCAACTATCCCTACGTCCAGTGGCATGGCCAAGGGGGGTACTGGGGGGACATGTTCCCCCACTTCGATTTAGGACCATTTCTCTGAATTGTCTAAATCCGAAGATAGAAATTTTTCAGGAGGGGGTAGGGGTGACGTCATACCCAAGCCATTTTTTTTCGTATTTGCATATTTCGCTGTAGAATGTAAAAACTCATTGCCTCTGACACTCCAAGTAGCCATTTTCTTCCGAGTGGCTCTAACGAACAGTTTCTCGCTCAAAAAATCTTTATGCCGCAACTCGCTACTTTACTCGTCGGTTGATAGCAAATAGCAAAACCCATTATCACGTAATAAAGAATAAAACAGTTACCGGTAGTTAATTGCATTATTTATCCTCCTAGAAAGCGATCAATGCGCTATACGAGCTCGCTTAGGAGTTGCCAGCCATCTGTTTACCGCACTAAGATGAGGGAATCCCGCTAAGTGCTTTTCCCAACGGCACAACAAGTGAACTTGCCAACTTGTTCTCCACACTGTCCCTTAAATGCTGAGCGTCAAGCAGGGAAGCTGTGAATACCAAATATAAAGTCATTGGTTTGACCCGACTCGGAATCAAACCCGCGTGAAGCAGATTGATTCCGAGTCGGTTTCTGAAGCAGCTAAATGCAGGAAAACCGAAAAGGCAAAAGCGTACTTCCTATTGCGCGTGACGTCATAGATACTAGGACTCGCCGAGCAATGTCGTGAATACTCGTTACTCGGCGAGTTCGAGTAATTTTCTTTGAGGCACATCCCTAGTTAATAGTTTAATAGTTTTACCACAACTTAACATGCGCAGCAAAAGTTAAATACAGGAATATTAATACATACGTACGCAGCCTCCTATGCCAGTTTCATAAAGTTGCCATACACAAAAGTTACACGTGCCAAGTTGTAGCGAGGATACAGTGATACGACCATACGGTCTACAAGTCTACTGTCCTCCTCACTTCTCTAAAACAACTTGAAATTTCAGCATTTTTTCATTAACTACCAGTACTATAAAAACAAAAACCGTGAAAAAAAAACAAAAAAAAAAAAAATAATAAAATAAATAAATGAACAGAAACAAAATAAAAAGTACAAGAAGCACACAAGCATGCAATAAGCAATTAGAGTACAAGTAAGGTTATTTATCAGACAATAATACACAACATTGTAGAAATTTGTTGGTTATTCTTCGTATTTGTAAGCTAAATACTCCGTAAACTTTTTGACAAACATGGGGAAAGGTAGACTTTTGATATTCAAGGGCACCTCAGACCATACTCTTGCCCCTATCACTTGCTTACACTTTTTGCCTAATTCAGTATTACTTCTTTTGATAAAAAAATTTGCTTTTGAGTTTCTAGTGGAATAATTATGTAGTGATGTTAATGGGGTGAACGATGAGGGAGTGGTTCCTGCATGATGCTGTATTGTTTTATACATATAGCCTATTTGGCTATCTCTAGTTTATGGATATCAAATATTGTAAAAATTTTAAGTTTTTTGAATAGAGGGTTGCATGAGCCTTGTAATTCTACTTTGTGATTAGTCTAGCTGCTTTTTTCTGAAGAATATGCACAGGTGTTAATACAGTTTTTGCTGCACTTCCCCATGCCAAATTGCAGTAAATCAGGTGCGAGAATATTATAGTGTAATAAATATTAAGATTTGTTGTTATCTTATTTTACGCGGTCGTTCAAAGTAACTGTTTGCTTTTGTTTATTTGTGTTAAAGTATCTTTCAGAGCGTATGACAACGCTCTCACAGTATGTAACAGGTGGTGGCAGACTTTGAAGACCGGATGGTCATTTTCGCCATCTCCTGATGCTGTACTTTCGGTGTCATTTTCATTTTACGTGATTGCTTCGTTTCAGCACGAATAAACGTATTGATTGATTGATGTTTAGTTTAAATCTCGGGACTAATTTCTTATTCGCGTCTTAATACTAAAAGCAGAAGGTATTACGTGATAGTAAGACCGTATTTTCGACTCCTCGAAACCAGCATGTTGTTAGAGATCTTTAATCGACGATCTCATATTCATGCGTTTCTTTTCAAGGTACGAAGATTTGCACGGTCTGCCAAAGTTGGTGCAGTAGGCCCACTTCGTCGCATGTTCGCTCAATGTTCATGCATTACAAATTATACTAAAGAATCATCGTAATGGTGAAGACATCGCTATATCGGTGCGCACTGGCGTAGCCACGATTTCGCAATGGGAGGAGTTTTGAGAATGACGTCACATTTGACCAATGGCGTAGCGAGAAATCTACAAAGGAGAGGGGCATAATTTCCACTTTTTTTAAGCGTGTTTTTTCTTCGGCAAAACTAGTTTGAAGCTGATTGAGAAACAAGAAAGGCTCTAGGGGGGTTCGGGAGCATGCTTCCCGGAAATTTTTTTAAAAATTACATGCTGTAATGGCTATTTTAGTGCTTTTTGAATAATTTTCAAGCAAATTATGTTTAATTTTTGACCCTAATTCAGAGTGTTTCACCAAATATGATGCATTTTCTTCGTACACTTTCGATTATGCGTGCTTAAGGCGTTAGGATTATCGCTATCCAAGTGGTTCAAAACTACGGAAAAATTATTTACATCAAAAACATTTTTGAAAATGGCTGGAAGGAGGGTGCATACCCCTCATCCTACCCCCCTGGCCATAAGCTAGTCCTAGACAAAAACCATCAAAAGAGTGTGGCATATATCAGTCACTTGGCACCATCAATTTTGTTCTTTTTTACTAAAAGGCAGATTCAAAAGGGGGGGGGGCATGGCCTAATGCCCCCCTCTACATACGCTCCTGCATTTGATCATACGTTTTATACAGAAGCAGATCCAGAAAGTTTTGGTGGAGGGTGTAATTTTGAATTAGGTTGAATGTTACCTAAATAAAAGACGTTTAGGCCCGGAAACGGGCGTAAATAAGCCTTTTGAAAATGTTTTATGTCAGGGGCGTATTCAGAATTTTTTCAGGGATGGGGCACCAATTTTCACTTTTTCAAGCGCAGTTTTTTCCGGCAGAGTTAATTTTAAGCAACTTAAGTCCCAAAAACGACTCTAGGGGGGTCCGAGGGCATGCTCTCCCGGAAAAATTATGAAAATTTGCTTACTGCAATGGCCATTTTAGTGCTTTTTAAACAATTTTTGGGGAAAGCTGGTCACATTTTTGGCCTCTAACTTTGAGAGCTTGATCAATGATGTATTTTCTTTGAAATAAATATCAGAAAAAGAAGTAGCCTATGTACGACGTCATTTGAGGTTCAATGAGGGGTTGTAACCTCCAAACCCCTCCCACCAGTGGCTACGCCACTGTCGGTGCGGGAAGCTAGGGTTCGATTCCTGGGCTGATCAATACCGACACAGTGTCGCCAAGGGTTCGCCACCGTTGAGATGTTTCCTCGGAGTCGTTTTGCTCAACAAGAGCTAAGCCGCAGATGGACCCCACCAGTATTTATACACTTCAGTGTAGTAGCTCGAGCACAACTTTTAATATTTTTTACTTTCATTTATTAATAACATTTTTTTGTGTTTTTTATTGCATTGCAAATCAACACTAGAGACCAAACTTCTTTTCATATAAACTTGGTGGTAATCGAGAGTAAATATCATGACTCGTTCGCTCCACTACAAATAATGTGTCGTCATCCAATAATTCTCCATACAAAAGAGGCTGAAATAACAAATCATTACATTTTAAAACATTGCGTGATAAAAGACCATAGCTTAACGTGTACTCTGGACAGGCCTAAGGCCCACAAATGGGTGGGCCAATGATTTTCAACTGGGGTTTCGCAAGTTTACAATTCAATAGCGACATACGTGTCGTGACATGCATCTAATGCAGGGGTCCTTAACCTTTTTTCCCTTATTACCCACTTCCATTACTTAATAAATATATATTCCCCACTACCCCACATACTTTTTAAAACTGGCGGAAAAATCAATATGAGTTCTGATGACGTGCTGTGATATATCCAAAAGCACAAAGGTATGTACGGTACCGGTAACAAAAAGAATAAGTTATTGAGAATAACATTTATTTTGGTTCAAATCGTCAATGTGATTTTTGTTGTTGCTTTTCAGCGACAATATAAAGTTAATGTCAGGTTTTATTATTATAGATTACGATGTCATAATCTGGCTTTTTTTATCACCAATCACCATCACCATGGTATCATAGTACACTGTCTTACTGAAAAATATTCTCTCAGTTTAACAGTTTATGATCTATCGTGAACTGCATCTGATGAAAACAGTTAAGTTTTCGAAACGTCATGCTTATCGATTCCTAACATCGTTTCGGCTCTCACATTCCTGCTTAAAGTTTTTACTGCCCATGTCTTTCGAGTTCCAAAACTTCAAATTACCCACCTGAAATCCTCAAACTCTCCACTAGTGATTAATTACCCACAGGTTAACAATCTCTGATCTAATGGAATGCGTAGGCTACTAAAAAAAAAATGATAAATAGCTTACCGCAAACTTCTTGCAAATCCTGGGCAGCGTTTCCATTTTTTTCTGCAGAGAAAATGGAAATAACTAAAATTTTTAAGAAAAACAAAGCATAGAACAGAAAGTTTTTTTTTTTATTTCAAGCCACTTAATTGCTGCTTAGGATTTTTGTGGTAGTGAAGTGCATGCATCATGAAGATGACCTAAAAAGTTATAATAGGCCTAAAATTGGGATTGCATTAAATCAACAGCAAGAGAAAAAATGGTAAAAACAACTGATTCATCCATAAATTTAAAACCCAAGACGCAACATTTTTAGACGAAGAGTGTCTTGCTACCATCAGCAGTAGCTTATAAAGCAAAAAGATTAATGCGTACAGCTAATAGTTTTCGTCATTTCGCTCCGAAAGAATAGATATTATATCACCATTTAAGTAGTAATGGTGCATTAAAAAAGAAAGTATAGAAACATCCAAACACTACTTCCTATTATCTTAACCACCAACCGGTTAGCTCAATTGCCAAGCACGACGCTATCAGTGCGGGAGGTCTGGGGTTCGATTCCCGGCTACCTCAAATCGGACACAGTGGCGCCAACTGCTCGCTACCGCAGAGACATTCTTCAGAGCTGTGTTGCCCAGGCGCTAAGCCGCGGAGATGGACCCTACTCGTTGCACGCTTCGGCGAAAATTTGATTTTTAATTATCTTAACCTCGATATTTTAACACCACAGTCTGCACTATGCAGTAGATCTTACTTTTTCAAAGACGAATATTCCTCTTGTTGTGACGAAAAAATCTTTCGAATTCCTAGAACTACTGATATGAAACATGTTCGTAACGACAGGGTGATATGTGTCTGTGTCATCTCTGGAATTCAGTAGATCGTGCGTTTCCAAAATACGACCGAATTTCGGAGATTGAGCTTTCAAATCAATTTTGATAACCTAAAAAGTCAAATCTCAGGTTTATTATCTTTGCAATGACAACAGTAGCTTGTATGGTCGGTTACATGGGTTCTTCATGAGCAATTCGGTAGAGGATGGAACAAAACTACTTACAGTCATGTTAGCGTATGCAATCATCAACGTCTTCTCTCCTGGCACAAACGACATAGCAGTTGGCACAGATTGGTGTTGAGGCAATGAGTGGATATGCTGGAATATAATAAACTCATAAAAGATTTAGCTATAATCATCATTTCCAACTACATCAAACTGGAATTATATTTGCAAGAATTATATTTGCAATTTGCAAGAATTATTATTATATTTGCTATATTGGATTTATATTTGTATTGGAATTATATTTGCAAGAATTATTTTTATGGTCACTGCCACCACAAGAAAATTGTAGGATCTACGTTTTCAGACAACACAGCATTTGTGTGATTTAGTCACTACCCCATGAGAGCTTCAAAAATGGATTAAGGCATGGCACTGCGTCAAGTTTTTATAGCGTTGAGATTGTTGGAATTTAACCTTGGTCAATCCAAAAATACACGCCAGAAGTTTCATCGAAAAAGCGAATACGTCATCCAATTATTATCACTAAAACACATAATCGCATTTTCATTTAAACGAGTGTTTGAACTGCTGATACTTACCCGTGCATCTTTGATATTAAACAAATCAATTTGTCCGTCAAGATTGGCGCAAGTCAACACAGAAGAGTCAGAAGAAACGGACAGAAGATGAGTTACTGTGTTGGTATCTGAAAATAAGTATCAAAAAATTTTACCAGAGCAAGCTTTTCTTGATTATACACCACATCGAATGTAGACCAAACAGAACTGAAAATCAGCATAGAATCAATGAGGGCACAGGAGGATGTGCTGCAATGATACGGTGAATAGTTAACGAAAGCACAACCACATGACTTGCAGCGAAGATGGATTAGAAAATAAAGAACTCGGCGTAATTCAATTTCAACGATATCAAAAGGAACTAAAGCAAGATTCCTAAGGGAAAGTTTACAAAAGCCTCTGTGGCAACGCTTAGTACAGATACGAAATTGCAGGCAAGTTACAACCACTCACTTTTGAGAGAAATAATATCATCTATCTTGGCGTAGTTCATTTCCGAGTCCAGGTTAATTAACAAAATCCTGTGTTTGGTTGTTGAAAGAATCATATAACGGGAGTCTGGTGTGAACGTAATCACGTGAGCTGACTTTATGCCAATACAATGAACCTGCAGAAAATGGACGACAGTAAAAGATGAAGCCCAACAGTGGATCTACTTCTGGAAAAAGATGCTGTCTGTGCTTCGACCCCAAATGATTAATCTATAGGGTCAGCTGCATGGCTTAGCGGAACCGCGCGCAGGTAGCGGATCAGAGAAGGCCGGTTCGGTTCACGAGCAAAGGCGATCATACTTTGTTGAGCCCAAGCTCACTTCATAGCCTTCTTCAATCTGTTGAATTTTCTGTTCCATATTTCTACAGGAGGCTTACAAACAATAGAAAAAATTTCAAACCATCAACAATATGACTAAGCAAGTAAGCAGCCTAGAGCAAGTTTAATGTGGCCAAAACGAGTTAGAATATTGTTTTTTTTTTTTATAAGTTAACGAATACAGCTACAGATAAAAATGACAATTCAACATGATAAGGATTTCTACATTTTCAATATTACCGCCAACAAGAGAAACGAGTACAATGGCGCTTCATACCCTGTTTAAATTAAAAATGATTTCTCCATCTTCTTGCGACATTCGATATAGTCTCGTAGTGGAAGCAGTTGAATAAGCCAACCATTTCCCACACGGGGATATGCAGCTGCAAGATATAACGTTCACATCCTGCAAACAAAATATAGCTTTATCTCAAGGTCCGACCCACATAACTTTTTTTGGTAGGGGAACAAATAAAAGAAATTCAATTTACAATTTTCCTCCTTATGCTTGTTTGATATTGCTCCACCGGCGCGTTGACATACTGGTTAAAGAGATCGCTGTTAGCTCGAGAGGTACTGGGTTTCATTCCAGGGCCTATCAAATCGTACACAGTGTAACCAACGGTTAGCTTACTGCTGCGACGTTTCTTCGGAGTAGCGTTGCCCAAATGCAAGCCGCGGAGCGGGTCCGCTACTCGTTACACGCATCGGCGTAACATCGTCAGTTTGATGAAGATTTGATTTTTTTTTTTTTTGAAATCTATGCAACTTACCGACGATGGTTTTTTCACTTTAATCAGTTTGATCGGATTTTGATCAAGCGGCACAGATTGTCCAAAGTGTAATTCTACAAACAAGACATGTTTTAACTTAAATTCAACACAAATATGTACGATCTTACCGTCAGGTGGGCTCGCTTGCGCTATTTTCCACAAATCTAAATAGTTTGGATATTGGAGTAATAACAAATTTTTTGCTCGAGATGTGGATATGTGATTTCTCTGAAAATAAATCATGAACTATTAAGCAATGATTTTGAATTGTCTAGCTTAAACTAGGATTTTGCTCTTCTTCAAAATCAGAATTTAATATGGAAATTGAAAAAACAGTAAACCATTGCGGTACCCTGCTTGCAGGATATAGAATAGTTGCATTTTGACGCACATAATCAGGGCAATAGCAAACTGACTCAATTAAGCAGGCAATTACAACCAACGCGATTGAGATAGCATTGTACGCCATGAAAAGGTTCTCTCATAACGAAATATAAGGCGAAAGTGCAGCAATTGTCCAATTTTACTGCAAAGACTGACGCGTGAGAGCACACCGGTAATAACCAGACCGTAAGTTGTAACCCATTCCTTTTTCTAAATAAAACGCTCAAAACGTTACACAAGCCGCATATTTACTAACCAAAGGAAAGGAATAAGCTTGGAAGAAATTGTTTTTTCTTGATTGCGCTTGGACTGGCTTTGCGCATAATCTACCATCAACACCTAAAAAACGCATGTATATCTTTATTCAGTTTTGTACTGTCTTGCATATGCTGCTGATGATGACAGCTGAGTCTATGATGTCGAAACGCACATTTTCAGTCTTTGCTTCTCCTGAAGTTATTCTGGTGTAACCATACAAAATAGAATCATTGAAATCATTGATGAGCGCCTACTAGCCACCTCGTGCAGAGCGATGAATGCTCGGCTTCGCTATTTTACACCAACAAGACAGCTCAGATGGCTGAGTGGTAAGTGATGTTAGCGTATGGAGCTGTAGACTTGGGTTTGACTCCGAGTCGGGTCAAACAATGACTTTAAAATTGATATTCACAGCTAGCTTCCCTGCTTGACGCTCAGAATGAAAGGGACAATGAGGAGAACAAGCCGGCAAGTTTACTTGTCGTGCCGTTGGGAAAGACATGTAGCGGGATTCCACCATCTTAGAGTGATAGACAGATGGCCGACAACTCCTAAGCGAGCTCGTTATTGCGCTTTGATCGCTTTTTGGCGATAGAAGTATATAATATGCAACTAAATACAAAAAAGTGTACTTTGTGAAGTCAAAATCAAAATTGTTTCCTACCCCCAGAAAATATTTTTCCGCCACAATTAGCAATGGCTCGTATGTCGTGAGAATGACGCTGCATTAGTCGTCCCACTACCCAAGTTGGTGAAGATTTGGAGGATATGAGGCGGAACTCCACTACTTTAGGATCTACTCCAGCGGCATAAACTGATGACTCATCATTCCCACGGCTTAAACAAAGCACGTCTGCTTTGTGAACATGATGAGACTGCAAAAACACATAAAGATTTCATCATATGTTCACAATAAATAGTGGAATTAAAAAATACGTTCAATAAGACGTCATGTTAGGCCGGCGGGTTGGCGTAGTAAAGACATCGTCGTAGTTGCACGATGCCATGGGGTTCGATTCCAGGGCACGTCATATCGGCACAGTGTCGCCAACGGCTCGCCACCGCTGTGATGTTCCTTCGGATCTGTGTTGCGTAGACGCTAAGCGATGAACCCCCACCACTCGTTACACACTTCGGCGTAATACAGCGAGTATAAGTAAAGAATTGATTTAAAACTTAATGTTATTTAATAAGATTTAAAACTTAATTTTAAACAAGACTTAACGAATTTCATCAATAAAACGTTAAAATCAAGATAAAAAACAATAACAGATCGGACTGGTAAAATTGTCATTGCAATATTTCATGCTCCACTTACATTCAGTAAAGTAGCGTTTTTTCCATTCCAAAATTGTACTCTTCCTCCAGAATCACCACTGATCACTGTGTAGTCGCTGAAATCACACAAATCAATTTTTGCAAAACTAATTTTAGCTCGAAGTTTTACAGAAAGCAAAACGAATGCCGCAGTGCCGTATTCGAAGATTTTGGTTGCTTTACGTAAACACTCATCGCAAGCAGTAAAAAAAAAATTCAAATCTTCATTATACTCGCGGTATTACGCCGAAGAGTGAAACGAGTGGCAGGGACCATCTCCGCTGCTTAGCGCCGGGACAACACAGCTCCGAAGAAACATCGCGGCGGTGGCGATCTGTTGACAACTCTGTCCGATTTGACCGGGCAAGGAATCGAACCCAAGACTTATCGCTCCAATAGCGATGCCTTTGACCAATACACCAACTACCCAACATATAACTGAAACAACGCCAATGTAACCAACAATGGCGTAGCGATTGAAACCTTGTTTTCCATCATGAGTCTGCCGGTTCCAACCCACCTCTGGACGCGCATTTTAAAATACGTTACATTTGGAGTGTTTAGTTCGTTTTGGTAACTTAATGCGCTTGTAAGAACAATAAACTCATGCATCTAGTCAACAAATCAACTCACCTTAATATCAAAACCGACCAGATAATTGTTTCAGTTTTGGCCGATAAACGCTCCACGGAAATTTTTTGAAGGGCATGTCCTGCAAAAACGAATCAGCGATAACGAAATAAAACAAACATTAAAGTTATGATCGTTACCAGTGGAAACACTCCATAATCTCATGATATCAACAGATCCTGTGACGATGATGGTTCTGTTTTCATGCCAAGACATGGAAAGAATTCGCGCTAAAAATGAAGAAATAATTTTGCATTATATTGCTCGAAAGTAAAGTAAACACAAAATTTATCTTAACAAAATGGTACAATCACAGGTAAAATTTTAAAAAATACGCAACAGTATTTTTGTAGGCTATGACTTCGCAAAGTATATTAATACAGGTGAGATCACACACTCGTCGTGGTTTAAAAGAAGAGTAGCCTAATGTCATGGTAACACCCGCACTAAAAGGGAAGAAAGCGGGGCAAATGCCCCGGGGCCGACACGACTCTAGGGGCCTAGGCGGGGGTAGGTAACCTTTTTTGAGGCTGCCTCTTCATGAATTTTTCTCTGAAATCATTGCAATTTTGCACAGGAGCCCACGACCTTCGTAGTGACCATGCAAGGTAAGTTAGTTCATCTCTACGCAAACACAAAGCAATGAAAAAGGCAAATCGTATCAAAATTTTCCCATTCATAAGGGTGTTTTGTATCTTCATCTTTACCCTTGAACTCACACTGTTTGGTGCGTTTTTTGGAAGATATAGTTCACTTACAGTTGGTGAAATAGCAAAGATTAAAAAAACTTTAGCAAGCAGCGTTTAAAACTTTTACGTAACGTTACATCACGTAAAACCACTATTTTTTTTTCCAAAATATACGCGATTAACAAAAACAATCTGTAAACTTGCATTCACCTTCTTGTTTATCAAATGATCTTTCATATGTAATTGATTCACTTTCCAAATTGAACAGCTTTACACTGCCATCTTCACAACCAACCTGCAAGATATGTAAAAAGTTTCAAAACCAACAGTAAGTCTGCATGAAAACATTAGAAGCATAGAATTAAACCGGCGGAAAAAGCACTCAGAAAAAACGAAGGCAGGCTACTATCTCCATAAAAACCCTCTTGCCTCGCAATTCAGAAAAGTCATATTTTACACATTTCAATGTGTGAAAGCTAGTTTAAATTTGACGGATGCCCATACCTGTACTAAATGGAGAATGAGAGCAATTTAATTGAAGTTAATCAGCGGCTTTTGTTAAACAGGGCCAGCACCAGATTACGGACTCATCATTATCATTTCAATGCTAGGTTGGTCCATTACCGGTTACGATTCCAAAATAAGGCAATTCTACAGACACTTGAAGTTACACGCAGCAGTATTTTCCAGTAGTGTGAACTATGAATGCGATACGTAATCAAGTAAAATACAATTATACATTTCACTTACCGCGAGTTGTTTTTGATCAGGAGAGCAAGCCAGACACCACACAGCTCCACCAAAACTATCCACTGAAAACTAGATCAAATAAATGTAAGCAAAAATTAAAATCAAATCTTTGTTATAGTTGCGGCATTACGCCGAAGCGTGTAACGAGTGGCGGGGCACATCTCCGCCGTATAGTGCCTGTGTAATGCACAAACGCTGAAGCGGTCTCGGGCTGTTGGCGACAGGGTTACATTTGACCCGCACGGGAATAGAACCCCAAACCTTCCACGCTAAGATAAAAATGAGATAACTAAATAATTTTTTATTTGAAATGCAGCAAAAATTCACGGACAAGTTTCAACGAAAAACATTGCTACATAATAAAATTGGTTTTGAGAAATTCTACTTTCGCAGTTGCACTTTTCAAATCATATTCTGTCAGTTCTCCATTAATTTGTGCTGATATCAAGCGATCCCCGACCCATTGCAGAGCTTCTACTGAACAATCTGAACCGGGGATGACCTGAAAAAATGCATCGTTTATTTTAAAACAGTTTCATCGCATTACCTGCCCAATAAGAAAAAATTTACTAATGCAAAAATTGTTTAGTATGCACTACGAACTACAAAAATCAAATGAAAACATTTGGGATAACATTTATGTTTTTGTTTAGTTGCATTATTATCATCCTATTCTGAGAACGCGATCATAGCGCTATAACGAGCTCGTTTAAAAGTTGCCAGCCGGATGAGGATGGGGAAATCCCGCTAACAGCCTTTACCAACGGCACAATAAGTAAACTTGTCGACTTGTTCTCTACACAGCCCCTTTTATGCTGAGCGTCAAGCAGGGAAGCTGTGAATACCAATGTTACTGTACAGTCATTGGTTTGATCGGACTTGGAATCAAACCCGAGTCTACAGCTCCAGAAGCAGACGCTCTTACCACACAGCCATCTTTTTCAAACTGCGTAAGAGCTTGTTACTTAGGGACCGTCAGTCGACTTACCATTTTTTGTAACAAATTTGGTTTGGTGCTCCATACTTCAATACTTCCATTTGATCGAGACAACGCAAGTTCCGAACGACTTTCAGAAACTGCAATACCATGAATAGCACATGGAATAAAATCATACAAACGACAACGATGAACTAGGAAATTTTCCATGATAAACAAAATCTAGAAAAATTGCACACTGAAAAAAATCTGTTGCATTGAAAACTCTGCGCAAACTAAAAAGTCAACAAGTATTTTCACAATATTAACATTTAACAAGAACTCTGACTTACAATTTTTAAGTGTGATTAAATAGCCACTCCTCCAAAGCATACTAATTGCAATTCAAGCTAAAGTTTGTACAACACCGCCGCATTCACTCAGCTTGGGTGAATCTTTCAAGTTTAACTTTAACAAAACTAAAAGTTTTAATTTATTTAGAAAGTGAACAGCAAACTGGCGAGACAAAAAATTAATTTTTGTTTAAATCGAAAAACTTATCACATTCTTCAAAATTTTGTGACAAAAAGCTAAGTTTTTTTTTAAGTCTAAATTTCAATCTAGCTATTATTTTCAACCTAGCAGCCAAGTTTTGATTTTTCAGGTCTGATTTGAACAAGTACCAAAATCCAACATTATTTAAACATAATGCACAAAATCACAGCACACCAAAATTCTTATCAGTGCAGTTTTGCTGACTGACACAACCACCGCTTTAAAAAATTCTTTTTTTACAAAAATGTATATACAACTGAGTTGCAAGTCTCTATTTTCCCCATACTACATACTGGAGCAGCACAAATTCAAAAAGACTATCCCACCACCAAACAGCACAAAATGCTATAATTCACAACAGCACACATTGTGAATTGCATCTACTCGTAGTGATAAAAATTACAGCACATAAATGTTATTATGACAAAGCCCTATTAATTGAACTAACAGTGATGTGGGCAAGAGAGTCCACCAGCACATGCCGCCTGAGCATGGCATTATTTTGTCATTTGATAAATCTGCATTTAAGAGTTTTTGCTAATTACCCCTTTTTTAGTGATGGGTGCATTTCGTTGAAAACATTTTATTGCAGAATAAATTAAAACTTTATTAATACAGCATTTAGCATCATACTCCCTAAGAAATGCATGGCTACTTGAATATCACAATAATTTTGCATTTCAGATATTGCACATGGTTTTCAGTTTTGCCAACATGTGATAGTTTCAATAATTTTACATGTAAAATATCTGTGAAAAAAACTGCTTAAGCAGCAAAATCAAGAAAAATGAACCCAAAAGTTGATGCAGTTTAATTGCATAAAAAACAATATAACATACTGGCAATAAAAATTTCCAATATACAGCCTTTCACAATTTAGTAAAACTTAAAAGTTGTCCCATCCAACTTTTTGCTCCATTATCTTTCTTGTAAAACTAATTAATTGGATTTGTAACCTTTAGTGGTCCAGGCTTGAATTAATTTTGAAGCTAGATATACGGCATAACTGTTACACGCAACAGCAAATGAAAGAAATGCATAAAGCAAAGCTGGAAAAGGAAATCCAAACAGATAAAGTCTCGCAGTTTTTTTTGAAATAAGCGTGCTGAGTTCCGGAATATGTGTAACAGCTGCAAACAAAAGTGGAATAATGCTCAAAAAGCTGCTACAAAACAGATAAAACATTAGCAGGTTTGCTCGATTCTTTTTCAAGCACATCCATGCAATTATCGTCAAAAATAGTGTTGCCAAATAAAAATATTCCCATGTTTCCACAGAGGGTAAGACGTAGTTAGATTTCCAAATTCCAAATTTTATTTGAAAAATATGCAACAGCAAAGGCAAGCATGAAGCAAACGAAATTACGAGCATAAATTTGAGCTTTCGTTTGTTTGATGCACTTGTTTTGTATTGAGAAGACACTTTTTCTCGATGAATGTGATCACTTCCATCTGGACCAGATCTTTCTCCAGGAGCATAACGCATTTTGAATTTTAAAAGCTTTCACAAAATATATGGTAACTCAAATACACAACAACCAGTGTACTCTTTGGACCTATTCATAAAAAAAGAATCAAGAGGGTAAATAGGAAGCGAGCAAACAGAGCTGGTACTGGGTATAACAGTATTAAAGCATGAGGTCATGTTTTTAGGCAACTGGCGACCAGGTGTCTGAAACGTGAGCTAACCATTTTCTCAATGGCAAGGCAAGCAGATATGGGTGACTGGTGAAGTGAACAATCAGCCATCACTGTAAAATCAGTCGTCCATGATTTTTCTCATTTCACGTTCCTTAGAGGGTTAGCGTCAAGGGGTCAGCAGATCAAGGTTAACCCTAACCCTTGGTCTCTCGACATTGCCTGATGTCAGGAGAAGATGAAACAAGAAAAGTCGCTAACAGCTGATTATACGCTGATGATTGATTGTTCACTACACCCAACAGACACTAGCCTACTATAGCCTACCAACTTTAACCTTTTTCCAAACTAGTCCATCTCACAGTCTGACTTTACTGCTTTGTGGGAATTGATGCTAGCAAACTATAGAAAGAAGTAAGTGGAGTCTAGAGCTAATTTACTGAGCACTTTGAAAGCAATCCGGTAATGCTTCCTAGCAGCCATCAACATTGCTCCGTGCTAGTCCATTTTTGATGCTACAATTGCAACTGTGTAGCCCAGTGTTCTCTCTAGAGTGAGAAATTTTAAAAAAATGCGAAATTTTTGGGCAAATTTTACTGATTTTAAACCAGAGATTAATATTATAAAATGCAAAACTGAAAAACTTCAACAAAAAACTTGAATATTTTAATGCAAGACTGTGGCTTATACCTTGGAAAAGCAAATTTAATGCAAAAGATTTGTAAAAGGGGTCCTCAAAGTAGTGAAATCTTTGGGCAAAAATGTCAATGAAGATATCATTTGGATAAATTCGCACTAGCCAAAATCCTAGAGGGAACACTGGTGTAGCCTATGTAGACAACTAAAGCTGTGAAGGCAGACTCAACCTGTCTACACGATCAGGATTACTTGTTACAGAAGTTTTGTTACCCAACCATACTTGTACCGTAGTAGCATCTAGTATATCTGCAGTCTGCACTAGCCAGAGGACGTGAGCATCTGCATGGGGGTGGCAAGTGGTGCACTTGCCTTCCCCTGGATTTTGTATGGGCATTATTAATTTGACTCACCAGTCACTACAACATACAGTTATGTGAAGACCGATTTAAGAAAGAAGTTTTCTGCAATAGTTGAACCAAATCTGACGATGTGAGGACAGACTAAACTAGCAAATTAACATATTAGAGTTCAAACTTTTGCACAGTATAAATAAACAAAAAATATTTATCTAATTCTACCTTGATTGATTGATTTCTTCATTTTATCCTCCTGTCACAAAAAAGCGACAGAAGCACTACGTATAGGACAAATCCAGACTAGATTACAAGTTGCCTTTGTTTGTGAATTTTTTGTTCAATTGTTACTTCTGCCTTTTAATTTTCAGCTTGTTAGATTCCACCAAGCAAACATATATAATCTGATAATTATTATCACAACAAGGCATGGGGTGAGTTGAACCACCAGCCTTTGCTGCAAACTACCGCACCACACTGCTGAACAAAGCTTCATTACCAGTTTAGTAGTAATTGCTAAAGCGCGGGAAATTATGCTGTGAGTTTTTAAGGTTTGATTCTGAGTAGAGATGGCACGGGCTCACTTTTTTGCAACCCGAACCGCCCATGGCCCCACACCTCTAGCCCAGTAACAGAGTAACTGTAATCGACCTGGCAACTCATCACAAAATAAAGCCCGGCCCGCCCAAAGCCCATTCTTTTTACGAACCTTTTATCTTATTCAACCTAAACGTAAAAAGGAAAACTTAAGATTTTTAGCACCCCATTCAGTACTTACCACCGCAGTAGGTAGGTCTACCGGTTATTGTTTTTTAAACAAGTTGAGTGTGAACAAAATGTAGAATTAAGCCAATGGTAAAGTCAGTTGTCAATAAATCTCTCAGCCTTGCTGCTTGTTAGAGTTGCAGTCAGGTGAATATTGCTTGCAGGAAGTTTCTGGGAAATCAGCTATTGTTTTTGTAATAAGATATCAGTAGTCCAGTAGTCACGTACCGGTACCAGTAGGGTGTTCTCAGTTACTGGTATATTGTTACTACTTACCGGTACTAGACCAGCTAGATCCCAATACCATAGTCTACTTCATCTAATAATGACCCAGATATCATTTCTGGGCAGGAAGTAACATCTAGTATCAGCCCCCACTGCCCCAGGTTCAGTTAGGGTTAAATTTAGTAAGGGTTAGGTTCGGTAAGGGTTACATTCGTTTAGGGTCAAGTTATAAGTTAGGTTAATCTTAACGAACCTAATCTTAATTCTAACACTAACTGTACCTGGGCAGCTGGGGGCTGATACTAGATCTAACGCAACCAGTAGACTACTAATAGGTATTGGTACCAGCACTGCATAATATTCAATAGCTCTAAAAACCAAATACACCACTCAAGAACTCCAATCAGCAGTGAATATACCAAAATTACTTAATCTGTTAATAGCCCTTTCGAGCATAATCGAAAGTTAAAACTACTGGCAATTTACCCCTCACAAAATTTTACACCCTGCTGTCCTGCAGTTCATTCTTCAGGTGCAGGACTGCAGTGTTGGTTGGTTGTTCATTCACTGTTCAATGTTCATTCACAATTCATTTATTATGAAAATTCAAAGGGAATTTTAAAAAATTGTTAGCGGCCCACTAATAAAAAAATGTAGAACCGGGCCGTTAGCGGCTCAATAAAAAGACCGATTGACGGCTCGTAACAATAAAAAGACCGGTTAAAGCTCACTTCGCAGTCTCCCTCAATTACTGTTGAATTTTCAGTTCAATATAATTTGAAAATAACCCTCAGTTATTTCATTATTATTATTATTTCTGTTATGGGGTCTTTTAGCGGCCCATCCCATCTCTAATTCTGAGGTTGATCAATTAATCCGTGAGGAAGGCGTGCCCGCAAACCGGATTTAAGACTAACTTAAAGTTGGAACATTTTTGTGATGTACCCGGATTCGCACGGATTAGGGTATTTAGCTTTTTTACCAATTGGATTTGGATCCCGGATATAAGGAAGATAAGATTCTTTATAAGAATTCAAAGTTTTCAGCAGTCATACTCAGCATTTGGTGGGAGTCGCAGCTGAAACTACCCTTTATAACGCACAGATATGAAAATTACTTGGGTTTTAAGTTGTGTCTATGATTAGGTGACCAAATTTTTTTGTGGCGTATGACCAAAGATTAATCAGATGATGCCTGCAATCGATCGCAGTGTGACATTAAAACGTCACGACAGAACCGGTGGATTTAGGGGGGGCCAAGTTTGAAACTAAGAACAAAATCCGCTGTCTTCAAAAACGTAAGCTTGTTAATTGGGTAGGCCAAGCATGTCGATGGGGGACCAGGCCCCCCTTTGGCGCCGGCCGTGCAAAACGAAATTCCTCATTCGAAACTTTTGTTGAGCTGGAACCATGCTTCTCATGTTACTTTTCTTGATTTTCTATTCTCCCCTTGCATGTTACAACGTTTATCGTTTTGTTGCTTGTTCCCTTTTCTCGTGCTGTCCAATTATACTGTATATTATTATTGTTTATTATTCTTGTGTTGACGGTGCGGAAATAAAAGACACTAACTAACTGATTAATGCAAGGCTAAACCACAAACAGTCGCATTGCAACGAAAAATATGCTTTAATACAATTTGTACAGCCGAAAACTTTCAAGTACAAGTGAGACATTCATTGCATGAATATTCTAGATTTACCGAAACTTCCTGCAAAATCACAAAAAGTCGCCAGAACGGAACACTCGCAGCTGTGTCACAAAAATTACTAAAAAATGAAAATATAATGTTCGACATCACATTCGCAAGTATTTCGCGAAAGCAGAATCACCGAACGAAGATCTTTTGTTCTGACGTGGAGTAGCTGAAGGCGTCTTTACGATAGGTACGAAATGCTGCGTAAAATGTAATCGATTAGTTGAAAATAAGTCATTTCCATTTATCTTTACATAACATTTTAGTCTTACAAAACATCAGAGCACTAAAAATGGATAAGGTAGCATTAAACCTTGATAAAGCATTCGGTGATACTCGACGGGAATAAAGAAAATAATTCCCATCATTTAATTCAACACCAAACTGATAACAGCAAGTCTGTCACTATCAAGTACGCTTTGCCATTAAACTAGTAAGCCATCTTATCTAATTCACAGCAATAACATTACCTTGTCATCACCATACGAGAGTGAATGAGCAACAGGATCCTGACTAGACAATAACAAATCGGGTCTGAAAAGAAATTATAGTTCTTTTAAACCGGCCGGCTGGCATAGTGATTTAAGACATTGCTATCCATGCGGGAGATCATGGTACGATTCCCGGGCCGGTCAAATTCCACAGAGGGTCGCCACCGCTGCGATAGGCCTAGGCCCACCACTGGTTAGTGGTCACACGCTCGGCGTAATATCGCAAATTAAAATCCATCTCTAGCACTGCAAAAGTTCATTGGTAGCCTTACGTCCGGCACCGGATGATCCAGAAATCAAAAAAAGCCGAAATTACTCCTGTTCTGCATCTTACTTGCTTTTCGTGTGGCACATGCTTACGTTTGTATTTCTAAACCCGCCAGAAGTTAAAGTTCAAGTCAAGATTTGATATTAACTGTCACTTACTTGACAACTCTGCATGTGAGCAGAGATACTTCTTCGTCAAGCAAGGCTTGAGCAAATTGCTGTTTCACTGCAGGTTGAGATTTGGCGGGGCTGCAAAACAAATTTCAACAAATAAAATTTCACTCAACTACGAGTATCGATATATGACATCGTTTAAACCGCAATCCGTAAAGGGCTTTTTAATCTGTTTAACTCAACACCAACTAGCGCTTAGTTAAGAGAAGTCAAACTTGGGTGGACTTCGAACCCACACCTCCGTTACAACCATAGAGTTACAAACTAGAAAAAATTGATTGTTGCTTATTTCTAGGGTCAAATCTCAATAGTCAGCTGCTGCGTTGTTAATAAATTCGCAAGACACTGGAAGTCTGCTTCAGTAAACTTCTTCCATATTAATACTGTTGCTTGAAGGTCAATGCTTCTGAGTTTTATGGGATCTAAATTTAGCGGTTTCTAGATTTGGACGAAGAGTTTTACCTTGCTTGCAATATCATTCGTAGATGTCGGAATGCAGCTGGTGTCTTCATAGGCTTTGGTGCAATGGGGTTAGGAGCAAATAATCCAGGAGTAGAAAGTAAAGGTTTGTTGTCAGACCCTTCACCAATTCAAAAAAGTTATGACCATATAACGAATCAGAGAGATAAAAAATAAACAAACAATAAGCTTAAAATTGACAATAATATTGAACTGAAAATTCAAAAGAGGCCGCGAAGCAAATTTGCGCTCTTCGAGTCAGCATCCATCCGGTATGTATGTCGAATGCGATCGGCTTTAATTACAAAATTAAATAAAGAATTGAAACACCAACCTATAAGCTTAACGCCACTGACGAAGCAAGCCCGACAGTCGCACTAACATGGTAAAAGTACCTACCAAAAGAGCTAGTAGGTGATGAGATATCAACGAACACTGGCTTTTCTAGTTCCGATTTAAGCTGTTGTAAGTTTGTCGTCGAGGTCCGTGAGGAAGAAAACGGCGAAGAATGAGCCTTACTTGATGCAGGACTAGCCTTGATTGATGATAAGGTAGTAATGTCGCATGAAAATGGAAGAGACGATGTCTTGGGACAAAGATCTCTGCTGTCATCACTGACCTTTGGTGCTGGGTCAGCAACAGGCAAAGGTTTGAGAAATGAAAAATCAAGACCTGCAGATTGTTGTGCTGCTTCTATTTCCTTTTCTTTGCTGAATAGTTGGTTGTATGTAGGCAAAGTTGGAAGTTGCTTCAAATTATCGATAGTGCTGTGATTATCCAGAAGTTTGTGCTCCCAAGAAACTTCATTATCATGCTTGAAATCTTGATTTGATGATAATTTACTTGCCGATGTTTTGATATCATTACTACCAAAACTTTCTCTTTTTCTGTCGATTTTTTTCGCCTTTTCGAGATTCAAAGCTGAAATGTGTGGAGAAGTTGTATGAAGAAAATTGACTTGACAATTTGGTGTCTTTAACGGGGAAACACTTTTCTTATCCGAAGAGCGTGAAATTACGTCACCAGAGCAAGATGGAGGTGATGAGTGCATATCAAATTTGAGCAATTTATCCCAGGAAGTCGACAACTGGTTGCGAACCTGAGTCTCATTTTGCATTTGAGCTGAGCCATTCTGATGAAAGGAAGACACCGGTGGTTTTTCACTGGCCATCAGTTCCGGAACATTAAACTTCTTCACCCGCTGTGAACGGAATTTCTTAACTGCATAAATACATGGAAAGTTGAAAGAAGAACACTTAAGGAAAATACATTGGGAGTTGAAATTATTAACGAAAAAGGACTAAAAAAGACAGAGAAGTATGCACATTGCACAAGGAACAAGCTATCTTTCAAGAATGACCACTATCCTGTGAAACCTTTAACCTACTCAAAAAACGCCAATTACGCCAATGGTGTGACCTAGACCGATTTATCACAAAAACAAACGGAAGGCTAGTATTAAAAAGTTTTGATCTTACACGCAAATTTATTTAACTCGACTAAGAAAATGCTTAGTTAACTGTTTCTCAGTGAAAGTGCAGTGTTTTAAAGTAGATTTTAAGCTCGTGGTATACTTTATACATTGACAGGTTAAAACACTTACCTTTTTCTTGGAAAGCATGTAAACGTTCTTTTTCAAGCTGCAGATTCTTCAATTCTTCGTTTATTCTTTCAGTTTCAAGAGCGATTCGGTCAAAATCTTTCCTGCATTCTTCTCCTCCATTCTCTCTGATGTCTTTGATAGTCCCGGGAGTAAGAGGAAAATATGGAGGGCGATTCTCCTGCAATACAAAATGAAATCATTACACTCTCCGTAATACGCCGAAGCATGTAACGCGTGGCGGGGCCCATCTGCGCGGTTTAGCGTCTGGGCAACACAGCTTTGATAAAACGTCGCAGTGGTAGCGAGCTGTAGGAGACACTGCGTTCGATTTTACCGATCCGTTACTCGAACCCCAGACCTTTCGCACCGATAGCGATGCCTTCAGCCATTACTCCAACTTCACCTTCTACTTGTTAACGAAACAATAACAAACAACTTGCAGTGACAACTAGGTCCGGAGCTGGTTAGGTAGAGTAAATAAAACTTGATGTTAAATTAAATTGAATCAGCTGAAGTTACAAAACATGCGACAATGCAATGTGCAAAACGTTCCATTTGTTCGTTACAAAAGGTGAGTTGCCATCGCATTTCGAAAACTCTTTTAAGTATCAAAAGCACTAACCGGTGAGCTTTTTGCACGTGGCTAGTTTAACGCCTTGACGTAATTTGTAACAGAGCTTAACCATTATGGAATATAGATCCAAAGAATGCACAAAGCGTCATAACACAAGCAAAGCATTAATACATTAAAATCTAGAAGACCTGGTGTAGAGAAGGTGGAGCATTGTCACGTTTTGCTGGTCGCTCACTTTTTTCCTCACTTGTGAATCTAAAAACAAAGCATTTTACTCACTACAATTGATTTTTTAATCATTTTTAAATGTTAGATGTACGGCTAACACAACATACCGGTTGACGTAGTGGGAAGTCATTGCTTTCGGTGCGAAAGGTCTCGAGTTCGATTCTTGTGCGGTCAAATCTGCCACAGTGTGGCCAACGACTTGACACCGCTGGGACGTTTTAGTGTTGCCCAAACACTAAGCCGCTTAGATGGGTCCGCCACTCGTTACACGCTTCGGCGTAATACAGTGAGTATAATTAAGATTTAATTTCGATTTTGTTCGGCAAACACAATAATAAACGAACCTGATAGTGTCATCTATAATCTGCTCCTCTTTTTCAAGAGCAATTTCGTCTTCTGGAATCGTTTTTTCATGCAATCCTCCATGCTTTAAACTACTCTGGATTTTGGTCATGATATTCGAAAGCTCGGATTGCACACTTCGCCGTTTGACTTTCGTTATATGTCGATTCATGAGCTTAAGGACACGATCGACATCAGGATTTGCTTCGTGAAGTTTGCAAGGTTCTTTTGGCGCAGCACTAGCTTCGGGCTTCGAAATTTTGCTCCAAACTGGAGAAGTTTCTTGTAGGATTTTTGGTTTCATTTCTACTGTCTTTTTAGCTGAAAATCCGGGGCTTAGCTTTTCTTGCTTGAATTTTGAAGAGCTCTGAGCAGCAATGGCCATCTTTAATTCAGAACTAACTTCACTCTTTTTCTCATTCAACTCCGCATCATTAATGACAAGAGGATGAACAACATCCTCAGTGCAATAATTATCTAAATAGTAAAAATTATTTCAAATTACAGCAATAAAATCAAGTAGAAAAAGGAGCTACTCGCTCGAACAAAGCTTCAAGCGCGTGTTTTTTTGAACAGAAAACTGCAACAGCACACGAAAACTTCTAGACCCAGAGCTGAAGCATTACAAAAACACAAGTAACAAAAATGCTAGTTGCACCACCCACAAACGCAAAAAAATCAAATCTTCATTATACTCGCGGCATTACGCCGAAGCGTGTAACGAGTGGCGGGACCCATCTCTGCCGCTTAGCGCCGGGAAACACAGTCCTGAAGAAACATCCCGACCATGTCGAGCCGTTGGTTACTCAATCTGATTTGACCGGCCCGAAACCCAGGCCTCCCGTACCGATTTGAGTAAGAACTACGCTAACAGCACGGAAGGTCTAAAGCAGTCATAACATAAAACGAATTAGTGGCTAAGAAGTTATGAAAACACACAAAAAAATTACATCAATTTTGCTTCAACTGTTCAATCTACACTCTCGAAAACTCAGTGCACTGTGGGTTTTGGTGGCTTTGTGTGTCTAATGTCCATGCTGCCTAAATGATTATTCTTAAAAATATTTACCGTTTTCTTTATTCTTTTTCATCATAGGTGGTGTGAGGGAGTTGCGCTTGGAATGTTTTCTGTTTTTTAGAATAGAGACCGGTGTTTTTATGGGTTTGTCTTGCATTGGGGTAGTTATGGGAGAAGTATCTTGGAATAGATGGGTAACTAAATTAACCTGAAATGCAAAAAAGTTGCATTATTATCCCGGTTTATCCTCACCTCTTTTTCAAGGTCTTAATACAGTATATATTATACCTACCATGTAATGTAGCAATTTCATTGCATAACAATATTGGTCACCTCAAGCAAAAATAATACTATATGCCCAAACGACAAAAGTTGGAAAACATCACAAAAACGATGAAAAAATTAAAAAATTAACACAAATTACCTTAGAATTGAGTACATTATTGTCTTTCCACGTAACACCTCTTTGGCTACCTACATAAAAATACAAATGAGAAAATATGCGAATAATTCTTTCAAAACCACAAAATTTTGAAATCATTGACTTGACCCGACTCAGAATCAAACCCCAGTTTACAGCTCCAGAGTGGGATGCTATATCCACTCGTCCATCTGTACTGTTAAATGGCTGGTTCGTGCAAAACAATCAGATGAAATTAGAAATCGCAATAATGTTCCTCATATTACTACTTACATTTTTTCGAACTTCTTTGAGGCAGAGGGGTTTCGCGCGCAGCTTGTTTAACTCTGAGCGCAGGAGACGCAGAAATCCTTTCCACACGAGACTTGACACGTACTGCCTGAAAACAAGAGCGATTACGATCGATGCAATAATGTTGTGGTAAGAGTGAAAAAGGATTTCGAATCTATTGTACGAAGTATAAAGTTTTATACAACGCGAACTTCACCCAATCAGGCATTTCTGAATAGAAAACTTTTGCGTTTACAAATTTATGTATAGAAAATGTAAAAAAAGGAAACTTACGTTTTACCGTTCAGACATCAACAAAAAAGATACTTGTTTAGTGAAGCATTAGTCAAACGTTTTTATTCAAACAGATCAATAACTTGGGAATAGCATAAACATGGGACAAAATAGCTTAAGGAGGAAAAATAAAGCCATAAAACATTTTAAAACTGAACGTTTCGACAACATAGATTCAGCTGTCATCATCAGCAGTCAGTTTTGCACTGTCTTGCTCACAGCTGAATCTATGCTGTCGAAACGTTCAGTATTAAGAATTACTATGACTTTATTCTTCCTTACGATCAACGACTATTTACACCCAATAACTTACTGGCGGTGATTTATACGGTAGTTTAAGATTTTCTCGATTATTTTCTTGCTTTTGTTCCGCAGCACATTTTTTGCCTAGAAAATAAAAGCTTGTAAAAATCTCCTTTTTTTTCAAAAAGTTAATGCTATTGAATTTCACTCACTGGCTTGCAATGACATTCTACCTTCCCTGAAATTCGAACCAGTGTTGCTGTATCGACCTTGAACGACTGAATAGAGTGAATGACGGTCGTAGGGTTGTTGAAGATTGTTGTTACGATGACCCATTGATAAACGCGGAGCTAGTCCTAACGCAAAATGCATCAATCATTTGGTGTGTAATCTACCCTCATTTAAAAACTTTAAAAATGCTGTTATAAGAAAATTGCGCTATCAAAATATCCCATATTTTACACCAACTCCTGAAAAAAAGCAAATTGATCCGCCTTTTACCAAGGAAACTACTTAAATTGTTAGTGAAAACTACCAAGTATAACTTCTTCGATACAGTGGCTAAATGATGGAATTTTCATTTGATTTTCCAGTTACGAGAAAGGTAAGTGTGCATTAGTCCTAACACAAACTCAGATTCTCTAGAGCAGTATCATCAACTAAAAAGTTTACTAGCTAGACAATCCGTCCAGCAGGTATAAACACGACGCAACATTTAATTTACGATGTTAACAGATAAAATTTTAAAACCTTTTTTGGTAGAGGCCAAAACCCGTCTTGGTCCTGATACAGTTTCTCTTCTGTTTACTTGGTGAGGTTGTTTTCTTTGTATAGGCACACGACGACAAAGTGATGGTCTGCCATCGGAAAATAGGTATGTATTGTTCGTAACCATGCTTGGGCGTCCCTGCGAAAACAATAGTAAACGAACTATAATTCAATTCTGCTTATGCTTATTCATCATAGTACCTCTTTCAATGCATTCTCTTGTAGAAGTTCATTCGTTATTCCCTCATCGTTTAAAATACTAGCCAAGGCATTAGGATCTTCTTCAAACTTGATATCTGAAAGAAGGTTCATTGTCATACTTTAAACATTCTAAAAAATTAAACACGTTTAATTAACACTTTTATGTTGTTTATCTATGTTTATGTAGACAAACAGACTATTCGTTTCTGTCACACCCTAGTTTTCCTATTAAAAATTCCCACGCCCTTACAAGTAAAATTACATGATGCTAATGCTTTAAATGATAATCCTATTAACATTTCAGCAAATTCGTACTTTGCTGTGTTCTAACATAATTTAAAAATTCATTCAAATTTCCTTAATTAAATTTATTTTTGTTTTCGGAAAGTCATTTCATGCAAATAATTTTGGCATCATGATCTTTAGTGGATTCTGAAAAGATAACACACCCCTGATAATGAAGATGAGCCGTAAATGATAAAAACGGCTGTTGAGTATAAGTTTGGAGGTTTTAAAAGAAGTGAGACACGGTGTTTGCGGGAGATTGAGATTGCATTATTGAGAAGAGCAGAAGAACAATAGTGAGAGCAATGTGTGTAGTGAAATTAGTGGACAAAAAGAATAATGAGGAGTTGATAGAAATGCTGGGTTCAAAGGAAATATCAGATAAAAATGGCAAAAGCAATTGGAGCAAGGTAGCATGGACATGTGGTTAGGAGGGATGATAATAACGTTCTAAAGAAAGCATTGATGCTTGAAGTGAGTGGGCAGCAAAAGCGAGAAAGGCCAAAGCAGACAAGGAGGAGACAAGTTGAAGAGAATGTAAAAAGAATTGGCTTGTAGGTGGAGTAGGCTGCAAGTCAGACAAGATGGACAGAGGGAGCAAGAGCAATGACTGTAAGGTGTATCCAGCCACCCATATAACAAGACCATAAATTATTCATCTGCTCTAACACACCAGGGTTTCTTCCAAGTTTTAAAATATTCGATCATTACCTTCTTTTTGCAATGATTGTTGAACTTTTTTTGGTTTTTGATCATGAATCACATTTGGGGAGTTGCTCAAATTTTCAAAAACTTGACGATGCTTTGCATGCATTGGAACAACTGTTTGAAATATGGGACTATCTTTAAAAGAAGCAGTTTCCTTTTTTTCAGTTCCACAGCTGATTGTCTGAAATACCCATTTTTTAATTCACTATTTTAAACAAAAATAGTGAACAATGTATCATAGCACGTTTTCTGTCTTAAATTTAATGACTTTCATTCTACGCTCTGGAAATCAGTACACAAAAATTACATTTCGCATAGCAAATTTAGTGGTAGTTTTAACATCATTTATTCCTGCACCATAAACAATAAAGAATACGATAAAATGAAGAAAATATAGAATAACCAAGGTACAAGAAAAAAGAAATGCAACAAAACGATTAGCATTTAGAGAAATGCAACAAACCATTAGTGACATGCAGGTAGAAGAGCAGTTAAAAAAATTTTGCCGCTAACAGCAAAATACTGATTGGCTAAAAATATCTAGGTGTGCATATGCATGACTGTTGATTGGCTTGCGTCTATATGTACACACAGTTTTGAGAAAATTAGCAAATCAGTATTATGTGATTACTGGCAATATAAACACTGCCTTAAAAAAAAGAGTGGGCATGGTTGTAACAGCCAGATTACATAAATGCATTTTTGTAATAAACTGGTAACTTAACAAAGTTTGGTTAGATAGACAAAGATAGTTGAAGCATGTATAATATAGTAAGTATATATAGCCCTATTCATATATAAGTTAATAACATAACCCATTACCTACCGGTAGGCAATGCAATTTTTATGATGTTAGTACTATACCTTTGAGTGAACACTTCTAGTTGAGCGTGGTATGGAAGACTTCATGGTTAAACCTATTAAAATCATAATTTTTTTAATTTATTGGCATACATACACAGTACAGTGGCATACAAAAAACAGTTGACGATATTGAAAGATTCAAAAAGTTGCATGACTACCAATATATCCTTGAACTCGCAAAACATCTTCACAAGTAAAGTTAATTAGTTTGGTATTCTGTATTGCATTAGGCTAGGCCATTGTCCGACAAAATAACTGACCTTTTGCAGTTTTGTCACTGTTTCGAGGCTTAGCAACTTTTGTAAGGCTGTAGCCTTTCTTGATGCTTTGATTTCCAAAACTAGAAGGATTAGTTTTAAACCTAGTCCCAGTCATAATAAAGTCATGTAAAATCAGATACCGGGTAGCTTTTCTTCAACACCTGAAACTAAAATGTCATAAGACCAGTCCTGAATCTACTTAAAAATAGTCTAGCCTATTCCAATTTAAAAAATATCCACTTCATGCATTTTAGATAATAAAGAAGTGTTTATTTCACTGAAAATTTCCAGTTACAGTTCAGATGGCTGAGTGGTACCGGTATAGTCTCAACTAGACTACAAGAGCATCTGCCTCGCAGCTCGGTAGCTGCAGACTTGGGTTTGATTCTACGTCTGGTCAAACCAATGACTTTAAAAGCGGTATTCACAGCTTCCCTGCCTGACACTCAGCAAATTTCTGAAGTTTTTTAAATTTGATTTTGAGGATCTTCACTCCTGACTAGAACTTTGAGCTCCTCTAAGAGACCTAATAAGGTTGAAACATTGGCTGTCAAGAAATTGAGTATATATATATATATATATATTACTGGTATACCCGATACTTCTTATGAACAGAGAATACTGGCACCTAACAGATTAACTACCCAGTGCCATACTTCCAAAAATTTTAGGCAGTCGCTATTTGTACGAGCTCAAACAAATAAGCGCTTGGTTTATTCTATTATCGCTTTATCATTCATGCTAACCAAATAAACAAATTAAAGAGACAAATGTTACAGGCCAGTAGAAATACCGGTAGTCTAGCCACTTCCAAAAATTTAACTGCAAACAAAGGTAGGCCTACTCTAAACTTTTCCGATGAGACCGCGCAAGGTCGAAACAGTGACTGCCAGGAAACTGAATAAAAAAACTTTTATTGATTTAGCCTAAACATTCTGAAATGATCCTTATCTGCATTTATGGGTATGATACTCATATCACAATTTGCAGTTTGTTAAGACTAGAACAGTAGAAGCTGCTGTCTTGGCAAACCATGCCTAGACTCTATGCGCAAACTAACCCCACAAGCTGCTCTCAGAAGAATCAAAAACTATCCAGCGTCAATTGGCTTCACGTAACACTCTAATTTACCAAAATTCTCGCCTTATGCCTATTTTAACACATGACCTTAGTTTACCGGTACAAAAATTTGTTTTTTTTGTTTTTTTTTTGTGGTCCTGGAAGTGAAAACTTGAATCGGTCGCCGTCACGCTTGACAAAATGGGCAATAGAGCAAAACAATGGTAAACTTTTATTTTTAAAAAGATTGTTGAGACTTTTGAACCAGGAAGGGTGAGAAATGGAACAGTTGCGCTTCAACTTTTTATAAATGAAATGCTTAATTACGCTGACGTTTGTTCGACAACGTTATTTCCCGTTCATAACATTTTTACAGCTATCGTGATTTGCCAACCACAGCATTTAGCACAGCACTTAGCATAGTACCACAATGAAGCAAAAGGAAAAATTTTCAGTGTTTTACTTCGAGGAGATTGTTAATTGCCTCATCATGACTCTTTATTTACGCTATGTTAAATCTTCAAAAATCATCCGTATGTTTATTTGTTCTCAAACCGCAGTCACCGCCATTTAATGTCATAGTAAAAAATCAATAGGCTAATGAAAAGAAGAAAAAAAATAAATATTGCGATTCAACTCCTGGTTATGAGTAAAAACTACATCCGGTTGTGAACTTGCTAACTAGCAAGGGTGGATGAATGAGGGTACCCAATCACAACTCCCTCCAGGTAACCCTTGGGCAAGGTTTAGAACCTGTTAGCCTCTCTTAGCAGGGGTCACAAAGCTACTCCGTTGTTCTTATCACTAGTAGGCCTGCCATGCTACTCATCTTTTTTTTTTTGTTTATTGTTTTGTAATTCGTTTGATGTGTTGTTTATAATTTCCTGTTTACGAAGTAGCCTATATCTTGACTGTTAAGGTCATGCAGCCATGCCAAGTCAGCTTTCGACTGGCATGCTTCAACGCTTACTCGTTTTGCTGCATGTGCCTTTTTCCGTTATTATGCCAATATTTGTAAATTGTTAATGATTGTGCGTGTTGTGGAAATAAAACTTTGATTGATTGATTGATAGTTAATTCAGCTAAGATCACTTGCTTGAATCTTTGAGTGAAGATTAAAACTAGTAATCAAATTAACGCGCGTAAAGGTGTGTTTACCAATACGCGGCACGCGGCAATACGATTACCATTACAAATTATACTGGCCTGCGATAGCCTAACGCGATATAAAATTAGCTAGCCTGCGTCAAGCAAAATAATTGTTCAATGATGTCGTAACAATCGCACGTGCATTGTCTCATTTCTGTCGTCAAGGTTACTTCAAACATTTTTTAATACCGGGCGATGAAGCGGTAAAAATTGTACAGGTACAATTCCTTGACATCGATTGGTTTTTATCGCGTTGCCGCACCACCAGTTCAACGTCAAAACGAAATAAACAAAAAATTAGGTAATCGCGTTGCCGCTTGCCGCGTATCGGTAAACACACCTTAAACGCAACGCGATACGCGGCACGCGTCAAAAAAGTTTCGCACCTTGTTTGTTTTATTTTACTGTTCACCGATCACGCGAAAACCTGCGAAATCCTTCTACATTTACTTACATTATAATTCTAGTCGCGTCATCGCGTGTCGCGTATCGGTAAACGCACCTTAAGTTGCAGTTCAATCAATTGTAACAAATTTGATTTACGGCTGGAGACAATCTAAACTAACCTTCACAAAATCCGCATGAATTTTGCAAAGGGCGTCAAATGACAATAACTAAATAAAAGTCGGGTGCAGAAAATAAGTTACAACCAAAATTTTGACAATTATCCCTATTCTCCTAACCATATCGGTACGCAAGCCAAAAGCTTGTTCGAACTAGACTAGGAGTGAGTAAACTTTTTGCACGAAGGGCCGCATTGGAAAAAGATTTGAAACCAAGTGCCGTGCTGCTTGGAAAAGCAAAGTAAAAAAGGTTATCACGATCACAGATGTTCTATTTTTTTCCCGAAATCGAGTGAAGAGCAAAAAAATGTCCTATAAACTTATTATTATTCTACGCAATATCAGTTATAGGGGCTACAAGATTCATCTTTCTGTAATTGCCCGCGGGCCGTAGTTTGCCCACCCCTAAACTAGACTGTGATCAGACCACACAGACCTACAATTTAAGCTTTGTCCAAAACTGCTCTAAAATCGGTACTAGGCTACTTCCTAAGATAAAATAGCCTATTGAGCACACCAAAATTTTGCAAAAAATGTATTGACGATCGAACAAATCTATCAGGCTCAGTGCATTGCGAGGATATTCTACACAAAAATGAAATACCTAACACTGTATTAAATGACATGCATAAATCACAACAGGCAAAATAAATTCTAAAAAAAATTAAGCAGGCTAAACCGAATAACATGAGGCAGTGAGGTACTGCAATTAACAATAAATTGCTACTGCAAAATCACTTTTATTTCTAATCAATGCCGATAAGTGAAATGTAAACGAACATAAAATTGAAATGAATTTTAAAAAGGAAATCACTCTTATATTTTCAGGCACATCATTCCTACTTTTGCACAAACGTTGAAAATTATTTCAATTTACTTCACGCACCGGTACGTTGTATCACCATCCCTTCGTCACAATTCAAAAAATTTAGCTCCAACACGCCAAGGGCGACAATTTACGGTATCCACGAAAAAAACCTACGAGAACTTCAAGATTCCATGTCGAAAAACAATTGCGTCGTATTAAATTTATAACAATAACGAAAAACTGCATTCCTGGGATTTCAAGCACAGTGACAATACATTGTCTCAAGCATCAAAAATCGATAGATCATAATGAAAACTAGCAGCTCATGGAAAAAGAACTAATCGCAGAAGGTTGAAATGCGCAAAGATGTTAAAAAAACACAGCAATTAATTACGAATTATCAAATTAAAGCAACTGGCAATGATAGCAGTCATAAGTAAAAAAAAAATTGCACTATACAGAATGAAAAACTCTTCATCAAATAATATAAAAACGAAATTCTTTTTTCCGTCCATTTTCTTGTTTGGTTTGAATTAGAAAGCCCGTTGGTTCATGGTCCTCATCGTGATTGGCACTGGACATATTGGATGCCCATGAGCTGTGGTTACTGGTCATGCCTAGTTTGCCGTCTTTGCCCTGGCCCCTGGTAGATATTCTATTGTTGCCTTTGGGGCGCTGGGTAGGATTGTTCATCCTGAACATAGTGCATAATTTAAGTTAATGTCAAAATCAAATTGAACTGAAAGTTCAACAGTAAGTGAGTTTGCACTTTTCGAGTCAGCACTCACTCGGTATGTACGCAATACTCGAGTTGAGGGGGAATGCCATCCCACCGGAAAACAACACCATCCCTCATAAAATATTTCAGCGTAAACCATTCCTTTACAAACAAATATCATGACCATCCCTCCTTGCGTAAAGTTGCACCATCCCCCCATACGAATTTTTACAACTCGAGCACAGTATAAATGTCAAATGCGATAGGCTCCAGCCATGAAACGAACCCAACACGCATGATCTGCAAAATGCGCGCGATACTGCTAGATCACGTCCCTGACATCATGCAAATTGGACTTTTCATTAACAGTGAAAATACATTCTTAGGTGCATTTTTAGTGCCCATCGCCAAAAAAGCGTTAGATGTGTCGCAATGAGATTACTTAAAAGGGGCGCTATGGCCCACAAGTGAACTTTGGGTCTTATTAATTGCGTAGAAAAAGAGATTTAATTTTTATCAGCGACGCATACAATTTTGCTTACCTTAGTACTAAACAAATGACTTGCGATGACGTCATAACGATGAGTAACAACCCGACGACAGCAAACACCAGTTTGATATTTTCGTCTTCCAACCATGACACTGTGAAAGTTGGTTCGGTCACGTGTGGCTGAGGCGGATCTAAAGTGGTCAATCAATCATGCATTAAGAAATCTGAAGGACCAAACTTCAACTAACTCAAGGAGGAAAAAAACCACAGACGTTTTGGCAACATATATTCAGCTGTCATCATCAGCAGTACAAAACTTGAAGAACTAGAATTTACATTTTCACTCAACTTCTCTCCTTATTTTGACAACCGCTTTCCAAGATTGGTGAAGGTTAACACTGGTGATAATAAGGCAAAAAATTTGAATGACATAATCTTGCAAGAAACTAAATACAAAGTGTAGGGAAGTCGTTTTACGACAACCTTAGTTAAGACTCTTGAGCGTGCAGAAGACGCAAGGCACACGACACACGCATTATTCAACCAAGCTGCGAAAAGAAAATTTTTGAAATAACTAAACTCAAACAGAAAAACTTGCCCAATGCACAGGAAGTTTCGTCTAGAACAGAGCAAGGTAATATGATACCTCTTAGAATGCAAAAGGTAGTATTTCGTCAGAAAAACAAGTGTATGTTGAAGCAACTAAGGCAAAATAAATCTTCTATACACTGGTGGGATTATGCCGAAGCGAGTAACCAGTGGCGGGGTCTATTTCCACGGCTTAGCGCCTGGGCAACACAGTTTCGAAGAAACGTCACAACGGTGACAAGCTCTTGGGACACTGTGCCCGATTTGACGGCCAGGCATTCGAACCCATTAAGATCCGCACGCATAGCGGTGGTATCTTTATCGGTACACTTTAAAAAAAACTAACACAAATAGTAATGCATATAATGTTAAATTCAACTTGTAAGACAAAAGTGCATTCCAATACCTTTTGGCACAGCGGACATATCATTGATCGAACGTATTGTCAGTGCAGCGCGAAGATCTTTTGCTGTGACGTTATCTTTCCAAGAATAAAATTTGAGTTGCTTGTTCGGTGAGCTCATAACAAAAGCGTTGTCAGAAAACCGACCTAAAAAGTCAAGCAATTAACGAGAATAAAAAATACTGCAACCGCTGATTCGATGTCGGTACAAATTAATGCGATTTAGATTTTCGGAAAAATCGCTTCTCCACTTGCAGCAATTACTTAACCAAAATCAAGAATTTCTAACCCATGTCACATGGTCATCAGGGCTGCGAGCTCAAACTCGCTGAACTCCGTCTTTTCAGCCGAATTTGATTTCGAAAAAAGTTGATTGAGTTTCGAACCTATCTTCAACTTGACAAAAACTGTTTGAACGTGGCCTACACCCGACAAAAATAACTAGAAACTAGCATAAACCCGCTAAGAATTTGTAAATTCGAACTCAACCAGCATATTTCTAGCGAACTCAAGCTCGACTAAAAACGTTTGCGAGGTTGCAGAGTCCTAGTGGTCAGAAGTTACTCATACAGTAGGATTCATTAGGCATGAACTACAACTAGCCGGTGAAAAAGTTATATTTTGTGCAGCACCAGTCTTACCTTCAATACCCTCAGCTTCCAGCCATACAAACAAGGCAGGTGTAGCACTCGCTAAGGTTACATCGAACTCGTTATCTTTCACCAACTCAACGTGTTGAATCTAAATATATAAGTTTTAAACTCGCATCCAATTGCTTGTTGAGGTAACATAACACACTTTCCGTTAAAAAATCATAATCTAATCTTCACTGTGCTGTCGGTATTACGCCGAAGCGTGTAAAGAGTGGTGGAGCCATCTCCGCGGCTTAGCACCTCGGTCACACAGCTGCGAAGAACCATTGCAGGGGTGGCGACACTGCGTCCAACTTGACCGGCTTGAGAATCGATCCCAGACCTCCCGCACCGTTTGCAGTGTCTCCACTGCGCCTAACGGCCGTCACTTCTTGGCTACTAATTACTACTAATTAGTTAGTGATGCAAGCAGGTTACACTTACCTCAAAACTGGGTTTATGAAGATATTCTATATCTTTGAATGGGACAGGAAAAAAATGATTTACGTTCACTGATGGGTGTTCGATAATTTGCACAGAGATATAGCACATTTCCTGGATATGAAATAATAATAATAATAATAATAATAAATGGCAATACTGAATGAATTTCGACCGCAACTCTAAGAAATTCGAAGTACATTGAAACTAGGGATGTGCCGGATACCGGATATATATTCGGTATCCGGCACTATCCGGCGCTTTTTGAGGTATCCAATATCCGGCCGGATAGTACTTCTCTATCTGAGCGGATATTTTCAAAGTTCAGGGAAATTGCGTTGAGTAGATTCGGTAAATACAAAATTTATCTTTTCGATCTATGTGAAAAAAAAATGCTGAGGGTCAAGCAGAGAAGCTGTAAATACCAATTTTTAAAGTAATTGGTTTGACCTGACACGGAATCAAACACGAGGCTACAGCTCCATATGCAGACTTTCTAGTCTATCCACTCGGCCATCTGAGCCGCCAAGTTGCAAAGCTTGCAAATTCGAAGCACAAATCAAAGATATTAAGCAATTGCAGCGAGGATGAATTTTACTTAGATGCATCGCATGTTAGTCTTGACAATTCCCTTTTCAACACGAAGTTTCAAGCATAGAGACATTTTGTAATAAAGCACGTAACAGTATTACCTTATATGGACATCCACCATAATGGAGAAGGCTTCCAATGCTTTCAGAATACATCTCACCCGACTGGTTCGGGAGTATGGTATACGGTGCAGTATATTGGCCAGTGGGCGTAAAACTGTCCCAGGTATGAATTAACACTTGCAACGTACCATACATGGGCGTAAGTAGATCGGAGGCAGCGTAAACTTTTAATATTGTATCATCTTCGAACACAATAAGTGAAACAGGAGCAAAAAACTTGGTGGCAAAATAATGAAGAGCTTTCCACTTTCCACCATATTCTGCACGAAAATAACATAATATTCTTATTTCATACGTAATTTTAAAAAAATCAAAATACCGGGTATTACACCAAGGCGTGTAACGAGTGGCGGGGCCCATAGGCCTATCCATGGCTTAGCGCCTGGGTAACACAGCTCGGAAAAAATGTAGTAGCGGTGGAGAGCCGTTGACAACACTGTATCCGATTTGACCGGTCCGGGAATCGAACCCCAGACTACTGGCGCTAATAGCGATTACGCTAACTTAACAACTTAGGAAAAAAATTGCTGCTGACCGCAAATTGCCGCTTCACAAAAAGAAACAAAGCGCAGAACTAATTTGTAGTTGTTCCAACATCGTAGCTTATGCAAGACAACTTTCACTTTTTCAAAACATGTAAGCCTATTGACATGCGACACCGCTGCTAATGATCGTGTGTAATGCGCTCAATTTCAGGTCCCAAGATTATCGAGTTTGACCAATGCCATGTGGCAGACTTCGCAATATACATATACCCAAGATCCCTAGCTGCTTCGCCCTCTGCTCCGTTCAAATTTTACAACATTACTTCAAAAATTACTCCAGCAATTCATGAGATGACAGTTTGTTATTTAAGCTTCATTTCATGCTTCAATGGTAAAAACAAAAATTTCAAAATCATTAATTGAAAGAAATAATTCGTTAGCTCCACCTAGTGACGACCATGTGGGGGCCTGCCATATGTCGTTGAGTTGCCAATAGAGGGCGCCCATGGTATGCCCCGCTCCTTTAACGGTTTCATTGCGGCTGCGACGGTAAAATTCGGTTTGACTTTTGTAGCATAGGCCTTGCATAATCTAAAAAACAAATGCCACGTTAAAAGTGGATTATGTGAAAACTAGAGGAGCAGCAGGGAAGGGGAGGGAGACCAGGGTAGTACCCCCATTTTTTGACGAGGAAAGACATTTTTCAGAGATCGACAGTTGAGGACGAATGAAAAAGTTGCCTCTCATTGTCTAAATCCGGTCCGGCCTCACGTCTAAAACTTACATTGTGCTTTATGGCAAGAAAACAGATACGCCTATTTGAGTACCTTATTTTTAATGCGTAATGCTTTAATTACACACACATACAATCGAACAACCTAGTATTTTACGGTAGGTTCATCGCAACTGCCGTCATTTAAAGCTTGCTAAAATGCTCGAAAATATCGCATTACCTGCGTAAGATAAATAATATTTGTGAAATTCTCAGTACTGTTCGAAACATTGGGAATATTAAAATGCTTTGTTATTTGCGAAAGCATTTGCTGATTGCCATCACCATGGTGCTGGCGATGCTCCGCCCACTTTGAATCCAGCGACCAATCTTCCTCGACTGTGATTGGTCGAATTGTTTCAAACGAAGGCCATGATTGGAAGCCATATTCCGAAGCAAATCTACAGTCAATCATAGAATTACCAAGTCCATTCGAAGAGCCGTAGTGGTCAAACACATCGCTATCGGCGAGGTAGGCCTCGGGTTTGATTCCAGGGACGGTCAAATTAGACGTAGTGACCCAGTCCACACGTCCAATTTATGTGGATTTTAAGCCCACATTTATGTGGGCTTGTTGCTGTGGGCTTTCAGCATCGCAATTAAATTTTTGATGTCATAATTTAAAAAAGCGATTATGACATCAAGCCCACAACAACAGGCCCACATAAATTGGACATGTGGACAGGGTAAGTGTCACCAACGGCTCGTCACCGCTGCGACGGTTCTTTGGAGCTGTGTTGCCCAAGCGCTAAGTCGCGGAGATGGATTTCGCCACTCGATACACGCCTTGGCGTAATATCACGAGCATAATAAAGATTTGATTTGTTTAACTTTGTTAGTACCTTGTAGCAGGATACATTGACCAATCCAAGCAATCCGCATTATAATTGTAATAATGAACGTCTCCGTAGTGAGAATCGTACGGATTCTTCGCAACTCCGCCTTCAGAAACGGTCTCCATTCCATTGCTCGGACTCGAAGACACGAAAGGGCGTGTCGTATCAAAGGACTTCACAACATTACCGATTGTATCTGCACAAGAATAAACGAATTAACATCACTGATAAAACGTAGTGTTGTAGCAGTTATTATCCTCCTATAACGAGGAAGAGATATAATAGAAGTTTAAGTTCCAATGCCGACTGGGTCAGTCTTGGGTGCAGCAATGAATTGCTTTGCAAAAATTTGAAGCACTCTAGGCAGTAAACTTAGTTTTAAAAGTCAATTTACCTATGTACAATTTGATATAATCTTGCTTGTATCTATCAAAGTGCGCTGTGGTATTGTACCAATCGGTAGACAAAGCAGCTTCATTTTCATTGTTACCGGCCCACACCACGATCGACGGATGGTGCTTCAACTTCCACATTGAGTCAATTAGTTCCTAAAAAACAAAAAAATCAAATCTTCATTACACTCGCAGTATTACGCCAGAGCGTGTAACGAGTGGTGGGGCCCATCTCCGCGGATTAGCGTCTGGGCAACACAGCTTCGAAGAAAAATCGCAGCGGTGGTGAGCCGTTAGCAACAATGTAGCCGATTTGACCAGCCCGCGAATAGAACTACGACCTCCCGCACCAACGACGATGTCTTTAACCAGCACTATAAATTTAACCTATCGGCCGACTGATAAAACAAATTTCTTCAAATTAAACGAGCCTCGAGTTTTCGCTTTTACGCTGAAGTACGTACGGGGGTGCGAGCGTGTGTTATATCCCAGGCGGCAATGCAATTCTCCTACGCTTTGAACCAGGGCTGGGGAGCAGGAGCTGGAGCCTTAATTTGCATTTGTTGCGGAGCCGAAGCTGTGAATAAAACAATTAGCTCCAGCTACAAATGATTAAAAAACTTGACCAAAACGAGTCTTCAAGTTTTGGCCCGCCAAAAAAACAATAACTTATTGATTCTATAGCCATTTGTATTTCATCTTATTGCTCAGTGTAACGGCACAGATGTTTGCATTATTTGCAAATTTTGATACGTTTTAGATGGTATCTATGCTAGCACCGAAAGAAAATTTGTAACAACAAAAAGAAATTTATGCCTATGCATAGCAATAATTTAAATTATGTTTGTTTAGTCAAGGCTGATTGAATTATACATCCTTTTACCTTGACATTGCTGCCATGTCGAAATCTTAAACTTAGTTTGGTTCATTACGCTCTGTTACAGCTTACCGACGTTCAAGTTTGCGTCTTTTATGCTCATATAATTTACTGCATTCCGATCATTCACAAAAAATTCTTTAACCCTAATCGTCTGAGTTAAAAACTGAAGCGACTTTGTTTTTTAGACCCAAAGCCGGAGCTGCACTTAAAAAAATTAAGCTACGGAGCTGGAGCTACAGATGTACTGCTTAAAAGCTACGGAGCTGGAGCTAGAGCCAGACATTTTCTGCAATGGCTGCCCAGCCCTGCTTTAAAAGGGAACTGAAGAGCAAAACTGTTTTTTTCAGAAATGGCGTTAAAAATTACACGGAGTTCTATACTGACTGCAGAAATTTTCAATCATTTTTAATAGCCTCGTCGAGTGAATGCAAATTGAACAACGTAGCGGGACTATGGAAGTACAGTATTTGTTGATTATTTCCTCTCATTAGCGTGTTACTAGAAAATAAAAAGTAACTAGGAAGGTCACATCAAGCTTAGAGCCCATGAGAAAACAAAATTTTTGAACACACTGCGCTATTGACAAAAAACATCACACTAAACATGTTATCAAGCAACAAATTAAGATACACAATTCTTGAATTACCGTAAAATGCCATGTCCTTCTAACGTGGATTACATGCATAAGAAGCCAAAATGAACATAAACACCGATCAAATAGCATTATTATTCTAGGTTCAAATCGAAACATTTGAACAAACTTATAGAACAGTTGCTCAATAATATTTACCAAAGTTACCAAACTCATTTGACTTATCAATAACTTGATTACATCAAAACCGAAGCAAACACGCTATGTTGCAATAACAAATCCGTCAAAAGTGAGTCAACTAGCAGGCAGCAGCGCCAAAATCTGGTTTTGTCATAATTGGTCATCACACTTTTGCTCTGGTTGTAAACACAATAGCGCCTACAGCAATGGTAAAGTCATAAGATTAACTTATATTGCCATGAAAGATAAATCATATCAACACGAAAAAAATATATCGTGTCTGTGGCGTGGTCTCAACGAGGCTATTAAAATATATAGTGGCGTGGTCATCTCCGCTGCGACGTTTCTTTGGAGCTGCGTTGCCCAAGCGATAAGCAGAGGATATGACCACGCCACTCGCTACACGCTTCGGCGTAATTCAGAGAGTTTAATGAAGATTTGCTGCATTTTGATTTGTGCTTAATATGATGTGAATTAAGCACAAAGACAATAAGCGCCCCTTCCAGGACTGTCCGCCACGTTACCGTTTAGCCATTACCTCAAAAATAAACTTGAAAGCAATACCGTATCGTAAAGTACTTTCTACGAAACAAGGAGCGGGCAAAAATTAAGTGATAAGGAGTTCTTTCTAGCTTGTGACAATAAAACTAAACCTATCAACACGCTCTCAAACACTACACTATTTAGAGGGAATCATTCCAGCGCACTCGTCAAAAACACACCGCTATCGAAACGGGAACTCCGGGTTCAAATCCCAGCCCGGTCAAATCTGACACTTTCGTCAACGGTCCGCCACCACTGTGATGTTTCTTCGTAGCTGTGATGCCCAGGTGCTAAGCGGCGGAGGTGAGAGCCGCCACTCACTACACGCTTCGGCTTAGTGCGGCGAGTATAATAAAGATTTGGATTTGATTCTGGGATTGACTAGAGACAAATAACAGCTTGAGAGTCACCTAATCAGCAAGCGAACTGATTAAAAACAAAAGCAAATTCTGCGTAAACACAACAATGCATCATCGAATCACGTTCTAGAATAAATGTCACAAGTGACTAAGAATTCCGATGAGTCATTCGATGGCAAATAATCTTGCAGCAATTTTGCAAAAACCTAAATCGTTAAGACAAGCTTTATCAAGACGAGGATAAAAAGACAATCAAAAATATTCCAAAAACATAGCTAGTGCTCTTGTTGAGTATGTAACTTTAAACTACCGTCAGTTTCGTTAGACATTGGAGAGTTTAGTAAACAAAACTTCAGGTTTTCAGTCATAGGCTTAACTTGAAAATTTCTGCGCATACGGTTGCAATTGAAAAAATTTAACATTGATATTTTACGATTTAAAACGTAACGTTTGCATCGCTAAGTCATTTGTGGTTGGTCAAATAGGTTACGCATTTGCTAAAAAGTAAAAATAAAAAAGATCATATTTTCATTATATTCGCAATATTACGCCGTAGTGTGTAACGAGTGGCGGGGCCAATCTTAGCGACATACCGCCTGGGCAACACAGCTCCGAAGACAAGTCGCAGCGGTCGCGAGCCGCTGGCAACACAGTGTCCGATTTGACCGCCCGTCAACGAACCCAGAACCTCCTGTGCCGAGAGCAATGTCTTTAACGATTGTGCCAAACGACCGGTAAGCTCACGTTCAAAAATAAAACTATTACTCACCTGTGTAACATTGGCGAGAAACTGTTCATCGGAAGGGTAAAGAGCGCAAGCAAACATAAAGTCTTGCCACAACATGATTCCCTGCCTATCTGCAGTTTCGTAGAAATGCTTGTCTTCATAAATTCCTCCACCCCAAACTCTCATCATGTTCATATGAGCATCTGCAGCCGACTGGAGCAAACGCTCATATCTGAACGCAAAAACAAAGTAAATTATACAAAATTTTTTTGTTGATACAATTAACATTACGTCTTTCATAACTCAAACACAAAGTGCATATTTTGATTAAAACATACGTAAGCTGATACAATCATCGGTGGGTCGAAGGCATAGAGGCCGTCACTCGAAGGCGAGATTACGTTGAAAAACTTAGTAGGTCTCGCCTTGACATTCCACCAGAGCATTTACCCTTTGTCGCAGAGAATGGAGATGTTTGGAGGCTCCAATTCGAACAGCCGTCTTCGCGACCACCCAAGAAAAATGTTATTTTACGTACGTTTGCGGAGCGATTCTCGTCTTAAAGGCATCAGCTGGAATCCAGTTTGCTCCTTTTGCGAACAGTGGTACATCGTTAATCCGAAAATAAAAACTTAAACCATCAGAACCTGCCAGTGGTTCTTGGATCAATTCCACTTTGCGGAACCCAAACCTGTAAAGTATTTGTGCCATATTTTTGGATTTTCGTACACAACCCTTGAGTTTTAGTACTTATTAAATGAAGTTCAAAATGAAACAACTAACATAGAAAATGATTTTCAGCAAAACTCAGCAAGAAACGCAAAAACATTGGAATATAAGGAAAAATAAAACCGCATTAATTCTCAAAACCGGACGCTTCGACAACATCGATTCAGCTGTTGTCATCAGCAGTGTAAACAAAGCAGTTCAAAATTGCGGCATTAAAGCATAACTAGAAGCAGTTGTTTGTCTCTCCACCTACCAAACCACACTTAGTAGTTAGTGCTGTCGGCAACTTGCCACTATCGCAACAGTTGACTCATTATGAATAACTTGAAGGGAAACTGAAGTAGAAAAATATTTTTTCGCAAGAGTATTAAAAAATACGACGAATTCAAAAAGCTTTTAAAAATTAGCGTTCCAAGTTACAAGACGATGACATAAGTGTACATTTCACGCATTGAGGCGTGCAAAACAGATGCAATGTTCGTCAACCGAAATCTCTTTGTCTGACCAAAGGTCAAATATTGCAGCTGTAACTTTTGCACGCATAAATGCGTAAAATGGACGCTTTTTTGTCTTCATATTAAATTTTAAACGCCGATTTTTCGTTTTAATGCCATTTTTGAATTCGTCGTATTTTTTAATATCTTCAGTGAACAACAGTACATTCAAATGGTTTTTCGGGTGAGTGCTTGACTTCATGACCGAGAGATCTGTTCGCAGCCTCTCTGCCTCATGTATTGGTCGCGCTTTTTTGCGTTTTGATTTGTGCGTGAAGACAAAACTAAAGTTGTTGTTCTTCCGAGACTTTGGCAATTAGCTGTGTAAACTTGCCAACTCGCACTTATCAGCAAATGCAGAAACACAAATTTACGCACACAAAAGTTTTTTCACTCTCATCTGAGCCTCGAGAAGACGAAAATGACACAGATATGTTGTAGAGTTTTTGATCACCAAAACCGTTTGGCCACCATTTTTCAAATTTTACCTGTGGAACAATAAAATATACTTAAATATTTTTTAAAGCACATATAAGAACAGAAATTGTTAATGCTGCAAAATCTAAACGCAACCAACGAAAACTGATGAAGCCATATTTGTAAGTACTGTATATTGAAATCATTGAGGTAAAAACAGCATAAACGGACAGAACTGCAGTAACGAAAACGTTAAATCTATAAAACATATAAAAGCTTTCAAAAAGCACTAAGTCATAAGGAATGAGTAGACACTTTAAAAATGTTTTGATAAATCGACTACGGTGGCTAAAAACATAATAAAACTTTTTTAAAAAATCAAATCTTCACTGAACTTGAGGTACGACGCCGAAGAATGTAGCTAGAGCGAAGTTTATCTCTGTTGCTTAGCATCTAGGCAAATACAGCTTGGTTGGAACTTCGACGAAACATCGCAGCGGTGGCAAGCGGTTGGCGACAGTGCGTACGATTTCACTGGCCCGAGAATCGAACCCAAAACCTCGAGCGGATAGCTATCTCCTTTACCAATCGGCCGGTATGCATGTAAATACTAACACCAAAACAGTTTTACTGGATAATTCATACTTACACTTTTAAAGTTCAGAGTAAACTTTTTTACAGTGAGTTCATTTTCAGCATGAGGTAATTCAACATTAGAAAATTGCTGTTCGACTTTAAGTTCATCAATAGAAATAGTAACATTGCCATACAGAGGTGATTTATCAGCAAACATCACAAGTAAAAACTGAACGTCTACGACCAAAATCATTTGATCTGCAATAAGGGGTTCAAAAATAAGAACAAAATTGTGGTGAAAAATTATTTTTTTGCCGCTAGCTTAGTTGCTAAGCGCATACGTTATCGGTGGGGGAAGTCGGTAGTTTGATTCCCGGGCTGGTTAAATCGGCACAGAGCCGCTGTATAGCGCAGGCACTAAGCCGCGAAGAAGGGCCCCGCAACTCGTAACACGCTTCGGAGTAATACCTCGAGTATAATGAAGACTTGATTTTGATTTGCAATTATGGCTATTAATTCAGAAAGCAGTATTTCTACTAACTTTGCCGACTACATAAAGCTGGAATAACTAGCCGGTTTGCGTAGTGGTTGACGCCGCTAACGAAGCGAGAGATTTGCGGCTTGATTCTCAAGTGGATCAAATCTGACACCAGGTCATCAACAGCTCGCTGCCGCTGCGACGGTTTTTGGAGCTGCGCTATCCAGGCGCTAAGCCGCGGAGATGGGCTCAGACACTCGTTACACGCCTCTGCGTAATACAATGAAAATTTGCTTTTTTCAACTGGTAAAAATTAACATACATACTGGGCACCACAAAGTCAAAACAGCAGAAAAACCAAAAATAATCTCAACAACTTTATCTTTCAACAAATAAGCCTTTCTCCAATCGACAAGAAAATTTTCAAATATTGTATTTTATTTACCCCAATTGAATGAACCAGTGGCTTCAGTAATCACAGCATAATTTAGCGACAACAAATAAACTGGTTTCCAAATTCCTTGAGTAGCAAAAGCTGGACCCCAATCCCAGCTAAATGAACATTGCTCTTTTCTGAAAGAAACATGAACATTAAGCCGGTTGGATTGCTTTCTGGGCAAAATTCATTCAATTTCATTAAATAAATTGTCGTAAGGGAAGCTGACACGAAATTACAATTGCAATTTGAAGTTATGAACTATTGACAAAAACTAATTTTGGTTTGCAGCATAATTAAAACTTCTGGTAGGGCAGTAGGCATGGCGTAATACCCTAAGCTAAGTTTAGGCAAATAGCGCATCAACTAACAAGCATTTCATAACGCAGACTTGAAAAGATTTTAAGCGTGACAGACACAACGCAAACCTTATGCTAATTACCTTATCATGTTGACATGACAAAACCCATGTTGTTCAGCAGGTGGGCAGGCTGGAGGAATGAGATATGGTTCGGCAGCAAAAGTGTTTTGTGCATAAGTCACTGCAGATTGAAAATCAACTTCTAATAAATTGAAGGTTTGTTGAAGAATGGAGCTAACATTGAATCTCTATAACAAAGATCTTGATTTACATTTCAAAAATATTCCTTGTTTTGCTATTCATTGCATAACTTTATAACAGTAACCGAGATTATTTTCAAATTATATGGAACAGAAATTTCAACAGCAATTGAAAAAGACTGCGAAGTGAGCTTGCACTCTTTGAGTCAGCAACCAATCAATATGCGCGCCAAATACGATCTGCTCCAGCCATGAATCGAACCCGTCTTGTAGGAACTGCAACCAGCTTAAGGTGCCACCAGGCCAAGTTGCAGACAATTATTTCAAGTGGAACAGACTCTCTTCAATGTTGAACTGCCACAGTAGCGTAAAGCATACTCTTGCACTTAATCTAGAGTAATAAAACTTACATAAGTTTGAAACATGTTTGAAGTTTTCCCCAACAATTTTCCATTAAGAGTAATGTAAGCAACAGTGTCAACACCCTCAAAAACAAGCCAATGTTCATATGTGTTCATTATAGTTTCAGATGCTTCAAATGTTCTAGAATATTTCCAGTTATACTCTGCAATCCATTTCAGATTGTCATCATTAAATCTATAGTAAAGATCCTGCAAAAAAAACAACAGATATTTGAGAATGACTTTAAATCAAAATCAAATCTTCATTTTACTCGTTGTATTACGCCGAAGCGTGTAACGAGTTGCGGGGCCCATCTCCGCTGCTTATAGCACCTGGGCAGCACAGCTCCGAAGAAACGTCGCAACGGTGGCGAGTCGTTGCTGACACTGTGTCGATTTGACCGGTCCGGGAATCGAACCCCAGACCTACCGCACCGATATCGTGAACTTAGCAACTGAGCTAACGGCCGGTTGAGAAAAACTTAAATCAGGAAAATAGGAAAGACCAATATGTCCAGCATATTTTAAGAAAATTATGCAAGCAATGTAAACTTTATGATTGATTGATTTCTTCATTTTCTTCTTCCTGTCACGAGAAAGCAGCGTAGGTGCTGTGCATAGGGCAAATCCAGACTCGCTTAGGAGTTGCCTTTGTTTTCAAGTTTTCTGGTTGAGTTTTGCTTTTGACTTCTTCAATTCGCAGCTTGTTAGATTCCACCAAGTAGGGATTATTATCGTGAAGCTTTTCACACAAGAATGCAACAACACAGCTTGGGCGAAAGTTGAATCATTATCCTTGCAATGAAGGTCATCATAAAAATGACGCTCTAAACCATTGCGCCATGCTGCCAATAAATGTTTTCACAAACTCCATAAAGGCAGTAAAGTGCAATATAGTTTTTCACATACAGGTCATTTTGTTTTACTCTAGCTCTACCTCAGTCACATTTTTTCCTTTCATCCAATCCAAGTGAATGCATCCAGGCACAGTGGCATGAGGCAGATGCACCACTAAGCTAGATGGTGGTTTATCTCCCGATGCTGACCATTCTGTTCCACCTAAGTCTTGCACAGCAACTGAACCAAAGCTTAATGCTATGACCCCACAAAACACCAAAAGCTTTAGCAATAACATGCTCAGATGGTTAAAAATCTATGCTGTTAGATTAGAAATCACAAGCTGTGACATCAGTAGCAAGAACAATATAGATTAATGTATATATCCTTTTTGCTTTTACAATTTTGTTTGTTCAAACATTTTTATTTTGATATTCCGGTCCCATTTCATTTATGAAGTGACTATTCTTATGGGCCTATAACATTTGTCACTTGAGTTTATTTTATTACTTCGTCAATTGTCATGCTCTTGTACAACCGGGGAGAGCATGAAGAGATTATGAAATAAACAAAGTAGTTATTTTTACAGTCACATAACCTTAGCCACTGCCTTTTATTTAAACTGCAGCAGGAGAAATGTTACTAGTAATATAACAAGATGGAGTGGAAGTGTGGCAAGCAAGCAATATAATTTGTACCTTCAAGCCAGGGATAGAATATCAACACACAAACACAGAGAACAGAGCAAGATTTGTAGCATAATCTAGACTTAATTTTTTACAGTGCTTATAGACTAGTTTAATAGTTCAGTTTAGTTCAGTTTGTTTATGAAGCAACGACATCCAAACATATGTACAATTGTGCACAATAATTGCAAAAATGAAAAACCTGGTGCAGTCACTTGACAAGAAGACAGCGAAAAGATCACAAGATAACCAAATTTTGTTCAAGAAAAAGATTAGAAAATTTGAAACACAGAACATATATCAAGTTTAGTTTTGCAACCAACATAACAATATCAGTTATAACTGCAGAGAAAAAATAACTAAAAAAAAATTTTTGAAGAAATAAGTTCTTGAAAAATATAGAGTGGGTTCGAATCCCATTCGTAATCAGATTTTTCTGATTACATTTGATTTGGCCTTATATGATACAACAGCATAATACATCAGGTTACTCATAAAACATTACGTATGGGCAATTGGGTAATGGGTAGCCTACAGGTACCAGTATGTCTTAAACTGGAAACACAGTATGTACCAGCAGTGGTGTAAAAAGTATTTTAAAACTGCACTTAAGTAAAAGTATTGTTACCGACGGCAAAACTACTCCAAGTAGAAAGCATTGACTAAAAAAAGCACTTAGGTAAAAGTAAAAATCAGTCAATTAAAAACTACCAGTGTATAGCGTTCTCAATCGTTTATGTGTCAACTGCACACTTGCCAATGATCACTTGCTCTGAAGGTGTGAAAATGGTAAATTAAAAGAAATTATTACTGCTCAGATGGCCGAGTGGACGGTGCGTCTGCTTCTGGAATGGTAGACTAGGAGTTTGATTCAGAGTACAGTTAAACCAATGATTTGAAAGTTGGTATTTATTTGTTTATAGCTTCCCTGCATGACACTTAGCATCAAAGGCGACAGCATGAAAAACAAGGCGGCAAGTTCATTTGTTGTGCCGTTTGGAACCACACTTAGCGAGATTTTCTTATCTTGGAGAGACAGACAGGTGGCTCGAAATTCCTAAGCAAGCTCGTTATAGAGCCTCTATCGCAAGACGGATAAAATTATGAATAAATAGGCTAAGCATTAACTCTGAAGCAGAAACCTGCTTATTTCTGTTGACACTTCAATTTTAGCTTTGCAATTTGCTTTTTTTCATAATTAAGATTGAAAGAGAAATACGATAGTCAGTAGTCTTACTGCTATGCCTAGAGGTTTATGGAATGAATATATTATTGCCAACATATTAAGCAATTTCTGTAACTTGCGGTCATGCAGTAATTACAGACTACAGTGACATTGTATGCGATGCAATTTTGCTATGCAAGATTTTTCGGTGCAAAACAAGGGATTTCAAGTGAGACTAGACTAGTAACTCAAGGACTAGACTACTTTGTACTTTTTTAAAATATAAACTACCCAAGTAGTGTTACTTCATACCAACAGTACTTAACAGCTTAAGTAAAAAAAAACACTTAAAAAAGTACTCGTTACCGAAAAAAACTAGCCTACTCAAGTATCGATGGCAGTAATTCACTCAAGTAAAAGTATTTCTACCAGTACCGGTAAGTTTTTAACAAGTAACAAAACGACAACACATAAAACAACCAGTACACTAATGCTACAAGTTTACCATATTACTGCAAACACACTGCATAGTTTGCTACCGCTGGTTGCAGGTCTCAACTTGCTGGCTGCTGCACCTGCGGCAAACTGTGCAAGTCTGCAATAAAATCATATGATCATAGTCTACTATATGGTTGTGCGACTTCTTCTCTTTTGTGTTTCTTTATTTAGCCGTCACGCTCTGATGCAGCTGTACGCCCATCATGGGAAAAGACAATCAACGCTTGAAAATAGGTTGAGCATACACACATAAAACCGTAGAAGACAAAGTTTAGTTGCTTATTACTCAACACTATTGGTGCAAATTAATAAGCTAGACGTAGTCTAGCGTAGATCTAAGCCTAACTGGAAGGTACAGAGTATTAAACTAGTCAGTAATATCCTGATTTTCGTATCCTACACTGCACTGTAGTACAGTGCTGTAGCTCATCGAGCAGCTTGTTACAGAAGCTGCGTTAGATGTTGTTGCTTGCAGTTGCTGTGATCTATGCAGGTGCAATACGACTACCGGTGAGAGGTCTTGCATGCAAAAATAAAATAAAAAACTTGACAACCTAGTGTCGCAGCCTCTACGGCGAAATTGGAATGTGACGATAGTTTGTAAACAGTGATGAGCACGATAAACTTTTCTGCACTAAAGCGATAACTATAAATCGATAATTTCCTAAAAGCCCTGGGCGATAGCGATTAATCTTAATATCTTAAAGCGATATCGGTAATCGATAATTTTTCCGATAAATGTAGCGGTAAATTTTCAATGAGTCAGACGAAGTTTTGTTCTGTATATTGCATATACGTTTTTCTAGATTTTTTTAGAAAAGAAAGCAGTTTACGGAATCTGCCGTGGCACTAAACAAAACATAGTGAGATTTTTTAAAATTGCAGCAAGACTTTTAACTCACTAACTTTGATCACTGTCAAAAATCGTTTATCGCGATAATTTATCGGCGATAACAAAATATATCACAAAAGCGGTATCGGTTATCGATAAATCAAAACTATATTGAGCGATAACGATAATAAATTATCGCCGATAAACTATCTCGATAAATGCTCATCTCCGTTTGTAAATACGATCCACACTAAGTCACTCAACTCAAAATAGCGAGCGAGTCGCGTCTCACGAGCGAGCGGTTTATCTTTGAGATCTGCAATAAGTCATTAAATTGGATTTATTGTGCAGCCTTTTTAACCTGTCGTGAGAAAGAGACTAACGTAAAATATGTTCTTACTTCCTTAAATAAAATAAACTACTACTATAACGAGCTTGCTTAGGAGTTACCGGTCATCCGCTACAACGCACATATAGGTGGGAGAATCCCGTTAAAAAGTAATTTTACCAAAGGCGCACCAAATGAAATTAACAGCTTGTCTCCAAAGCGTCAAGCAAAAAGCGTCAAGCAATGTGTGAATGCCAAGTTTTCGAGCCTTTGGTTTTAACCCGAATCGGAATCGAACCACATTCCACATCTCCAAAAGCAGATGCTCGATCCCAGAGGTGACGAGTATATTTGCTGTCATGGGCCGCTTGAATAGAACTAGCTGTGTAAGTGAGCTACAATTAAATCTTTATCAGACATATTGTGAAACTTTATACCGGCCGTTAGCGTAGTTGCTTAACGCACACGCTATCGGTGCGGGAGATCTGGGGTTCAAATCCGGTGGCTCGGCTCACCACCGCTGCGACGTTTCTTCGGAGCTGTGTAGCCGCAGGAGCTAAGCTGCGGAGATGGGCCTCGCCACTCGTAATACACGCTTCGGCGAGATTTGATTTGCTAAGAGTACCACTAATTTAGCTAAAATAAAGCAATCTTAACATAAGCGAAACTTTACCATATCAAATTTTTGATCAAACTCTTTTGATTGTATATATTAAAAATAAAAGCTTATTAAAAAAGCATGAAATTTGTCCAAAGTTTACCTGCTGACTATATCCCAAAAAGTATAAATTACCTCATAACATGTTATCTGCCTGCTTATGAATCAAAACATTTTTCCTAGCGTGGAGTTCATTAAAAGCAGCAAATTTTTGCTGACTGTAGGTTAGGCCTCAGTCAAAAAAATATAGTTGAATATGAAATGCAGTTCATTGTTTTGACCTTATGGTATTATAGGGACTGATGCTGGTGCCCTCAGGTCCAGGCCTATAAAGAAAGACCTTAAAACTTTTAACTAAACTTCAATACTTTAGTTACAGAATTACAGTCTATCACTGCATTTCAAGCTTTCAGAGAGCAATCAGCTGATCAGGCTCTTAATCAACCAAGTCTAAGCTTCGTGGTGTTAGTTTATCTGAAGTGCAATTAGTCTACCGGCTGCTTTAGTTCCTGTTCTACCCAGTGTATGAAGTTTGCAGCACTGGATCAGTTCACTTTCTTCCAAATCCCAGCGAAACCACTGGGGACTGTTCTACCTTGATTCTGCTTTACCAGACTGGAGGAGCAGCAGAAGCATACAGCTGCAGCCAAGCGTGGAAGTGGGATCACGTGACACAGTTGCACAACCATATACTGTAGTTCATGGGTGGCCAACCTGTGGGGCATGCGCCATACGTGGCGCATTGGCTACTTAAAAGTGGCGCATTGCACCTTTTTGATGACAAGCCACTTCTACTCACGGATTTTTTTTTATTTATTTGCCCTTCACCGATACTTTTCAATGGAAAACAGAACATCTGAGGGCGTGAAGACCTTTTTATATTTTTTACTCTCCACCGACTTTGTCAGTGCAAAACAGGACGTCTGAGGGTATAGGCGCACGCAGGAGAGCCACGGTACCACGCCCCCATCCCCCCCTTGGCTCTGTAATAAGGTGCTAAAACCTAACTTTCAGTCTATAATTTCTCAAACTAATAATGGTTGTAGCCTCCTTTCACTTATTTTAGCCAAGCTTCTATTTTTGCATCCTTTCACTTACGTAGTGACTGCACTCACAGCACGCTCTTTTTTGATAAAAAAAGTGTGCTAAAATGAGTGTTTTTTATATAAAAACCGTAAAAATCCGTTGGCGGCTAGGGGTTTCACCCCCAGATCCCAGGTTGTGGCCCCCCTTTGTCAAATCCTGGGCGCGCCACTGTCTGAGGGCGTAAAGTGAAGACCCTTTTTTTGCTCTTCACCGATATTGCACGCCCTTGTTATAAAAAATTGAAAAGAAATGGATGCTTGATGTGGCGCATCTCAATTAAGGGTGAAAAATATTGGCGCATGGAATCAAAAGGTTGGCCACCCCTGCTGTAGTTACTTGTAGTTGTAGTAGACTATATGAAATATGAGTATGACTACTACACAAAATCAGAGTTGCCAGATGCTTTATAAATCAGTCGATTACGGGGCCATTTGGTAGACTTCATTTCAATTGTTAGTTTTCGGAAAATTCTACCGTATGGGAGTACAGCAAACATGTTTGGGCTAACAAAACTGACGAGACTTTTGTTATAGTCAAAACTGCAGGAGTATTGCAAGTATTGCACGCATAAAACATCTTCTTACGAGGCAGGAGGTAACCATCAGTGTCCTCGCTTATTTTGTTTTATGGTATCAGCTTGACTATCGTAGTGCTTTGTATTATGGTATTAGCTCTTTTCTTACAAAAAAAATGCTGTACGAGCAAAATTGCTCTGCGAGACAGATTTATAATAAGAGAAAATATGATCATATGTTACTGAGTTACTGATTGATCACCACTGGCTTCCGATAAGCTATAAAATTTTGTACAAGGTATATTTACTGGCGCATAAATGCATTAACCCCGCATTATTTGCCCACCCTGAAGAATTGAAATCTTTAGTTTCAACCGGACACTCTTACCACTGGCCATTGGAGTTTTAACAGTTTAGATGGCCGAGTGGTATTGGGCGTCCGGCCCGGGAGCTGTAGACTCGGATTTGATTACGAGTCGGGTCAAACCAATGACTTTGAAATTGGTATACACAGCTTTCCGGCTTGACGCTCAGCATCGAAGGGACAGTGTGAAGAATATGCCGGCAAGTTTACTTATTGTGCCGTTGGGAAAGGCACTTAGCGGGATTCCCCCATCTTGGTGAGGTAGACAGATGGCCGGCAACTCCTAGGCGAGCTCGTATAGCGCATTGATCGCTTTCTCGTGATAGGAGGATAAATATAGGCCCACACAAAACAATAAAAAATATATATAAATTCTAAATCTACTCCTTTTGTTCGCCCTAAAGTGCAACGTAACAATTACAGAATTAATGATCGGGCATTTTCAATTTGTTCTCCTAAACTTTGGAATAAATTAGGCCTACCAACTGTTCTAAAAAACGAATTAAATTTTGCAAGATTTGAGCGTAATCTTAGACCATGGACGTACTTATTTTGTAGCCCCTTTAATCTATACATGCATAAATACTCCGTCTGAAAATTAGGTTTTAGCACCTTATTGCAGGGCCAAAGAGGGGTGATGGCAGGGTTGGGAAAAATCGATTGTAATCTATATTCGATTGCGATATTCTTTACTTTTTGTTCATCGAATGCACTGGTGCCTTTACTTTTTCGAATGAGTATCGAATATGGCCTTGTCTTTACTTTTTTTTCGGCGCAATTCGATATTCCATATTTGATTCTTTTTGTCTAGGTTACTTTATCTCACTTTAGCAAATTTAAAACAATCTTCGGTATGTCATCACCTTGTTTTTGCTGATAAATTTTTTTTGAGCCAAAACAAAAAAACAAAAAAAGTTTTAATAGCAAAGTTGCTTCGCATGCACTATGTCCATCGTTTGTCTGTAAGTTACCCCGTGAATGTGAGGACATCACAAAAAATGCTTGGCGTACATCGCTAAATGCTCAGTGTAATATCGATTACAATATTCTTTTTTTACTTTTTTTAACTACCATCGAAATCGATTATTTCTTTACTTTTTGGTGAACTAACGAATATCGATTATTTTTTTACTTTTTTGGGTATCGATTCCCAACCCTGGGTGATGGTACCGTAGCCTCCACTGCGTGTGTCTGTGATCACATCACGTCCATCCGCAGATGTTCAGTTTTCCACGCAAAATCAAGTGAGGACCAACAAAAAAACTAGTTTTTCACCATTTCCACGCAAAATCAAGTGAAGACTAAAAAAAAGGTCATCATGTTCGCAAAAGAGCATTGTTTTTCAACCCCGCACCCCCCGGGAACGATTCCCGCACCCCTTGGGGTCGCGCGCACTCCTGGTTAAGAAACTCTGTTCTAAACGTTAAGATCAGTCAAGCGAAATCGCCACTTTCCTACGTTTATGTCAAAAACGATTGAAACAGGTGGATCTTAATAAAGCGCAATTAGCGCATGAATTAATTAGTCTTTTGACACAAAAATACACAGACGAAATAGCAATAAAATTTTCTTCTTTATCAAACTTTCACCATCGTTTTGCAATTAACGCATGAATTAATTAGTCTTTTGCTACAAAAATACACAGGCGAAATAGCAATAAAATTATCTACTTTACCAAACTTTCACCATCGTTGTAGCGCGAGTATTTACGAAGTTATTTGCGTTCAAAATGAGCGGACACATAACGGGTCCCCCGCCAGTCTTTTGACGCTTAAAAAAAAAACAGACACAAAAGGGATGTAGGCCTATGCATTGTAGCTTTTACTCTTTTAAATGAGTATCTAATACAGCCTTGTCTTTTATAATTCGATAATCTATTTCACTTGAGTGAATTTAAGATGGTTATCGGTGTGCCACTGCCTTTTTTGCTGATGTAATTTTTTAGTGCCAAAAATCCCAACTAAAAATAAAACAGAAATGCAAGAGCAAAGTTGTTTTAGCATTTCTATGATCGCATTCGCACGCAATGTCTGCCACTTGTCTTTAAGATACAGAAACAAGGTTGATAAGTGTTGCTACTAATAAATGAATTTTCTAATGCAACTCATACTAATGCAATGCGTAAAGCAGTGGAATGGCTTGACTATTGAGTTCATTAATAATATCAATCAATCAATCAATTTTCTGGACCCGCTTATCCTTGGGGGGTCGCGGGGGCAGCAGCTCAAGTTGGAGCCTCCAAGCATCTCGATCCTCTGCAACAAAGGATAGATGCTCTGCTGGGATGCCAAGGCGAGACCAACTAAGATCTTCTACGTAATCTCGCCATCGAGTTCTGGGACGGCCTCTAGGCCTTCGACCAATCGGTGTTGAACAGAGCAGTTTTTTGGCTGTTCTTTCCTGGGGCATTCGTGTCACATGTCCATACCAACGCAGTTGCGATCTTTCTAGTCGGAGAAGCAGCGATTCGATGTTTAGAGATTCACGAATATCTGCACTTTTAACCTTGTCCAACAAGATCAAACCGCTAATTCTTCGCAAGAATCCCATTTCGGCTGCTTGAACTCGAGACCTCACTTTCTCATTCATGATCCAACACTCATGGCCATAAGTCAAAATAGGAACATAGACCGATCTGAAAATGGATAGCTTTGCCTTGGTGCAAAGCTCCCGTTTCAGTACCACAGATCGGTGGAGCTGGCGCATTACTGCACTTGCTTTTCCGATGCGGATATCCAATTCGCTATTTTGTCTGCCGTCACTTGTGAATGAGACGCCGAGGTACTTGAATTTCTCTGACTGTTTTAGTGGTACTCCATCAATTTGGAGAGAGCACTGCTTTGGTTGTCTGGACAGGCACATGGTTTCTGTTTTTGTTGTACTGATTTTCATTCCGGCAACAGAGCATGCATCCGAAAACCTGTCAAGAGCTTGCTGGAGACCATTTTGGGTAGGGTCGAGTAGCACGAGATCATCTGCAAATAACAGACGTTGTACAGTGCATTCACCGATCTTTACTCCGCCACAAGACTCACTGTTCTTAACTATTCTATCCATATAAATAAGGAACAGAATAGGTGAAAGAGAGCAGCCTTGCCGTAGTCCCACACTTACTCTGAAAGGTTTCGTCGTTGCACTGTTAACACGAACACAGACCTCGGAATGCATGTACAGCGACTTAATGGCAGTTAGTAACTGGCCATCAATGCCATACTGCAACAGCACCGCCCAAAGCTTGTCTCTAGGAATGCGATCATATGCTTTTTCAAGATCAACAAAACATGCATTGACCTCTTTTGCATACTCCCACGACTTCTCAAAGATTTGCTGCAAGGCAAAGATCTGATCCATTGTGCTTCGGCCAGGACGAAAGCCACACTGAGCATCTGTTAGCTTAGGCTCGACTATTTCACGGCATTTCTTTTCAAGGCATTTGGCATAGACCTTACCCGGGACACTGATGAGAGATATGCCCCTATAATTGGTGCATTTTCTCTTGTCTCCTTTCTTGTGGATAGGTATTATCACACTAGTTTGCCATTGCTTTGGTGCTTGCCCAGTACTACACGCCACCTTACAAACACGAGTCAGCCAACGAACACCATGTATGTTCATTGCTTTTAACATTTCAGGTCTGATATCATCCTCACCAGGTGCTTTTCCAGTTTTCAATGATTTGATTACTGCATTCACATCTGCTTCGGTTATCTGAATATCTTCCCCAACCTGTTCTTCGTGAATTTGTATCGGTGTAGCATCAACTGGGTTTAAAAGATCACTAATTTTTTTTTTTTTTTTTTTTTTTTTTTTTTTTTTTTTTTTTAAAAATTAATAATATTGCGTAACAAATTCCAGCTCTTGTTCGATTTGACATCGTAACAATAGGCCAGCGTTTAATGATTACTCAGTACTTGGGGTTGTACGATATGTTAAGCAGCAACAGGGGCTCCAAACGCAGGTTGTAGGTTCGGGGGTATCGTAGCAATAGACCCCCCTCCGCAGGTAAGAGTTTTGTTGCTTCCTTTTTCGGACATTTTTTGAGGTAGACATGCGACATGTGTGTAAGAAGCAAAAGCCGAAGCTGGTGTAGCAGGCACGTCCGGAGTGAGAGAAGAGAGAGATGAGGCACATCCGGAGTGAGAGGCACGTCTGGGGCTCCAAAAACGTTGCTAAAGATCGTCTTCCGAGAACGTCGTTAAAAGACGTCATCAAAAATGAAATAATACACACCCGGCATGGATTGTGATGGACACCTGATTGTATTATTCCTCTCCCTAAGGGTTTTTACAACTCAAGTGCTGGATTTATTTACACATACATACAGAATGATAAACATCAAGACTCTTACGGGAATACCATTTTCAAATGTAGTGGTAACTAGTACAGACTTGGCCAAGCATCGAACCTAGCTCCAACTGCAAAGCAAACGTTTTCACACTCTCATTTAAATAGGAGAACAACTCAGGGACGTTTAGCCTATTATTTACAGGGTTAGGCTATTATTTACAGGGGAATGGTTTACGCTATAATGTTTTATGGGGAAATGGCATCCCCCTCAACTCGAGTACTAGGAGCAACAAGGGCATTGATTTTCAAAAATATTTTAAGCCCAATCTTCTACCATTATTTCCTTACAGTGAGAACTTTATTATTTTAAAGATCGACAATTTAGGACCTTTTGAAACCGTTTGAGAGCGTCCGATAACAAATTTTTCATAAGAGATCAATTGCTCTTTTCCCCTCCTCAATCACAGGCGGTCACTCTGAACACGTGTCTGCAGCTCTCTGCCTTGCCTCACAATTCTAAAACACTTGTATTGAAAATCTAAAACTCACACACTTGTATTTAAATTCCTCACAATTCTAAAACAAAGTATTTAAACGTGAAATTATAATTGGCTTACAGCTAGACTCTCGTTCAAGTAAATTTTGCTTTGTTTCTCTCCATTTTTTATGTTAGGTCATTACTCTTTGCGTGGCGTATTGTTTTGCTTGTTTTTTTATTAAAGTATAGCAAATTAAATCCTAAGGTGCAACGACCGTGCATTTTTTTAAAAGTTGTGTTCATTTTTTAATTCCTGCACGTTTCAACGTATATCGTTTTGTCGCTGTAACCTGTTTTTCGGCCATTGTTTTTGTCCTTGCTTTTTGTTTGGTGTTTTTCTGGTCGTTAAATAAAATAAACTACTACTACTACTTGCAATGCCTATCACTCACAGCCAGGGGAGAATTGTAGCATCGCCTCTAGCGTGCTACTTAATCGAGGTCCCCCGTGATAGGGGCCCGATCAAGGGCAGGCCTTAGAAAAGGTCGTTTCTTGCTTCCATAAAAAGAAATGGATGCTAACGTCATCATCAGGTCTTCATAAAAGAACATGGCCCTACAACCTCCAAAAATCAGTACCATATCAAACGAGATACGTCATAACAACATAGCAATAATATTGAATTATTCACACTTACTTCAATTAAATAAATTGACAGCCTTTGTATCTTAACACGCACTACAAATCGACCTGCACCTCAGAATTTACCTCGTAGCGCAACCCAGCGGTTACAAATTGTTTTTTGCAGTCCGATGTACGCGTTTACAAGCAAGATCAAATTCTGTGCATTAAAAACTGTTTATCTGAGGAAGCAAATATTTAAAAAGGTGCTGAATTAAAAAATCACTTAACATTTTTAACATTCTCAGACAAGTTTAGCTTCGCATATGGAGATAACTCCATATGTTACTGACAGGAGAGACCACGTGAAGGTACTTGTCACCTCTCCCCCTAACTAACTAATCTCCCGTGACCCCCACTAGCTGTTCTGCTCTAACACACATCGCAAAACACGCACGTGACAAAACACAAATTTTTCAAAATACACGCAAAAAATTGTTGTTAAAGGCAAACAGTTCGAACGTCGCCTTCCATTGAAAAATTGTATGAAAATTTTTGTGAAAAATTTGACCGGTCACAATAAAAACCATCGACACTTTTATAAAGTAAAAATTCAACTTTTAGTTTATTCGTATCAAATATTTAATTTTTGGATTTTAAGCTTTTAATTTTCAAGTTTTAAAGTTTCAAGTTTTTAGTTTTCAAATATTAATTCATTTTCTAGACCCGCTTATCCTTAGGAGGTCGCGGGGGCAGGAGCTCAAGTTGGAGCCTTCAAGCATCTCGATCCTCTGCAACAAAGGATAGATGCTCTCTGCTGGAATACCAAGGCGAGACCAACTAAGATCTTCTACGTAATCTCGCCATAGAGTTCTGGGACGGCCTGTAGGCCTTCGACCAATCGGTGTTGAACAGAGCGGTGTTTTGGCTGTTCTTTCCTGGGACATTTGTGTCACATGTCCATACCAACGCAGTTGTGATCTTTCTAGTCGAAGAAGCAGCGATTCGATGTTCAAAGATTCACGAATATCTGCACTTTTAACCTTGTCCAACAAGGTCAAACTGCTAATTCTTCGCAAGAATCCCATTTCGGCTGCTTGAACTCGAGATCTCACTTTCTCATTCATGATCCAACACTCTTGGCCATAAGTCAGAATAGGAACATGGACTGATCTGAAAATGGATTGGGTAGCTCTGCCCTGGTGCAAAGCTTCCGTTTCAGTATCACAGATCGGTGGAGCTGGCGCATCACTGCCTTGCTTTTCCGACGCGAATATTCAATTCGCTATTTTGTCTGCCATCACTTATGAATGAGACGCCGAGGTACTTGAATTTCTCCGTTTTAGTGGTACTCCATCAATTCGGAGAGAGCACTGCTTTGGTTGTTTGGACAGGCACATGATTTGTGTTTGTTGTACTGATTTTCATTCCGGCACCAGAGCATGCATCGGAAAACCTGTCAAGAGCTTGCTGGAGACAATTTTGAGTAGGGTCGAGTAGCACAAGATCATCTGCAATCACCGATCTTTACTCCGCCACAAGACTTACTTATCCCAACTATTCTATCTATTTAAATAAGAACCAGAATAGGTGAAAGAGAGCAGCCTTACCGCAATCCCACACTTACTCTGAAGGGCTTCGTCGTTGCGCTGTTAACACGAACACATACCTCGGAATGCATGCACAGCGACTTGACAGCAATTAGTAACTGGCCATCAATGCCATATTGTAACAGCACCGTCCACAGCTTGTCTCCAGGAATGCGATCATACGCTTTTTTAAGAACAAAACATGCGTTTAACTCCTTCGCATATTCCCACGACTTCTAGAAGATTTGCTGCGAGGCAAAGATCTGATCCATTGTGCTTCGGCCAGGACGAAACCCACACTGAGCATCCGTTAGTTTATGCTCGACTGTTTCACGGCATTTTTTTTTTCATGGCATTGGGCATAGACCTTACCCGGGACATTGATGAGAGATATGTCCCCATAATTGGTACATTTTCTCATTATCACTCTGGTTTGCCATTGCTTTGGTGCTTGCCCAGTCCTACATGCCACCCGACAAGCACGAGTCAACCAACGAACACCAAACGTGTTCATTTCAGGTCTGATATCATCCTCACCAGGTGCGTTACCAGTTTTCATTGATTTGATAACTGCATTCACATCCTGCTTCGGTTATCGGAATATTTTCCCCAACCTGTTCCTCGTGAATTTGTGTCGGTGTAGCATCAACTGGGTTTAAAAGATCACGAAAGCATTCTCTCCACCGATTCAAAATTGCATCGTGCTCTTTCAAAGTGACGCCATTTGAACCTTCGATGAAGGAAGCGGCTTGAGATCTTTTTCCACGAAAACGGCGAATGGTTTGCCAGCATACTTTGTTCGCCATTTTCAAATCATCGTCCAACCTTTCTCCGAATTCCTTACAGGTCCTTTTATTAGACAGTTTAACTTTTGTGGCTGCCGCCTTAAACGTGCCTCAGAGTACTGCGAACGAAGTTCAAGTGATGACGCGTATGCAAGCCAGGCATTATAGGCCATTTTTTTTGCACGAATAACATCACCAAGGAGTTCATTTCTCGCTACTCTTCGTCCCTCCAACCCGCTTACGTCCGCAACAGTTAGTAGTGGACGTAATGACTGCAGTTCAAAACAAACACCACTCAGTTTTCGGACATTATTGTTTTAATTATTATTCAAGTGTTAATATTGCAAGTTTTTTCGTATAAATTTTTAAGAGTTTAATATCTTAAAGGTTAAATTCTTTTCGTTAAATTTTTTAAATTTCGTTGAAAATAAATTTCAATTTAAAACATAAATGTCTAAAACAATATATTATCCCTTTTTTGAGCTTTCTTAGGAAAGATTTAACCAATTAAAAAAAAATGAGCGCATACAGATATCTCTCCCAAGCCGGACTTTTCGGGCCAGGTTCGGGCCACGTTTGAGGGCATTTTATGTCCAATTCGGCCCTGCGCACAGAGTACATCTATATCCCAGCTGATAAACTCATTGAAATAAAATAAAAATATGATCATTGCGATCAAGCGCTAACATCATCCTATTGCCTGTTAGAACATACAAGCCTGCTTTCCTTCAAAGCGCTCAAGGATTGACCAACTGATCGACCCAAATCAGAAGGCGTATTGCTTTATCAAGTAGCAAACCTTACAAAAATACCTGCAATCTTCAACCGCGACGTGAACTCAACACCAATGACGACTTACTTGAGCAAGTCAAACTCGAATTAGTCCTGGAGTTAGATGTTGGAGTCTCCGCTGCGCAGAAAATTCAAAATGTTTTAAACGGCTTCGCTTTCTTCATCTTTATCCTCCTATCACGAGAAAGCGGCGGAGGCGCTATGCGTAGGACGAATCCAGCCGCGCTTAGGAGTTGCCTTTACTTCCAAATTTTCCGGTTGAATTTTGCTTCTGACTTCTTTAATTTGCTGCTTGCCGGATTCCACCAAGCAGAGATAATCATCGTGAAGCATCTTATCCATGGACGCAACAACGAGACTAAGTTGGGAGTTGAACCGTTAACTTTGCGATCATGGTCGTCGTAAAAACGACGCTCCAAACCACTGCGCCACGCTGCCGGCTTCCAACTCCCACTTAACCAAAATTAAATGATTTAATTGTTATATCCTAGCAATGATGCGTGTGGGACACAGATCCAGTGTGATGGGTTCGCTTCATAGCTAGAGCAGATTTGCACTCGACACAATTCGGGCGATTGCAAACTCCTCACTCTACTTAAATGCGTTGTTGAATTTTTAATCTGGAATAACATTAGTTTGCCTGATTGTTTCAGAAACGAGAACGAAATATAATTACGAACCTGTGAAGACATTGGAAGAGTTCGAACCCCAAATCCCTCCGAAATTGCGATTGGAACAAAGCGACTGACGTTGAAACACTTCTGGCTTTCCCAAATATTCTTCATTTAACTGACTACTGCTGACGCATTAAAGTGATGGCAGGACACGGCTGAGTGATTCGTTAGCTGATTGGCTGATGGAAGTTGCTGATGTAAACAACGCGCATGGTAAGGTCTGATAACTTCCGACTTCTCCTGAAAGCTTCACTTTGCAGATCTTGAATTGTCTCACTGTTAGAATGTTGATCCAAGAAGAAACTCGCGCGGGTAAAAAAGCACGTTTTAAGGTCGAAGTTGTACTTCTGCCTTCCTCTTGAAGCTTAACGCCGAAGATCCTCGAGTGATTGACAAAAAAAGTTGTCGAAATATTTCTAGCTTGTGGTTAGTTGACTTTCGAGACGTTGAACGAATTGATTTCTTGCAAGACATGATTGAATGGCGTTTGGACTTCGCAAAACGTTGATTCATTATGAGGAACGTTGTAGCAGCTTGTAGCGGTGATTCATCATGAGGAGTGTTGTAGCAGTGATTCATCATGAAGAGTGTTGAAGCAGCCAGTAACGGAGCACATCCTGCAAACCTCTCGGGGATGGCGTCTGGAACTCTCGACACCGCCAAGCGGTGAACCTCGGTAGCGTTAGATAGGACTCTCCAGTGGTCCCCGCCGGGGAGGTTCACCTGCCGGTCTCCAACACGGCTGGGGCCGGAAATCCCGGAATGGGATGTTGCGAGGTTTGCAGGCAGCCCATTACATTCTCTGCTTTTTAAGCACAAAAACTTTAATAATTTTAGCAAAAGTAAGTCAATCACTTAAACATTGTAGTCTCTGAAAGAAATTCTGGGAACACAAAAACACTGCTCGGACGTGGTCCGGCTCTTGGAGGTTGGTTAGTTGCAGCACTTCAAATAAAACTACGCACGCATCTCAAAGTGGCAGACAAGGGCTATCAGTGCTGTACAGTGTACACTCGAACTCGCCGAACACGATCTTTCTAGTTCAACTCGTAAAAAGTTCATTGAGTTTCGAACTTATCCTAAGGCTAAACTTCACATAAACTGCTTGAACTTATCCCAAACTTCGCATACTGTTAACTGCTTGAACTTATCCCAAACTTCACATACTGTAAATGGCTTGAACTTATCCTAAACTTCACATGAACTGCTTGAACTTATCCCAAACTTCACATACTGTAAATGGCTTGAACTTATCCCAAACTTCACTTACTGCAAATAGTTTGAACTTATCCTAAACTTCACATGAACTGCTTGAACTTATCCCAAACTTCACATACTGTAAATGGCTTGAACTTATCCCTAACTTCACTTACTGTAAATTGCTTGAACTTATCCTAAACTTCACATAATCGCATACTGTAAACTGCTTGAACTTATCCCAAACTTCGCATACTGTAAATTGCTTGAACTTAACCCAAACTTCACATGAACTGCTTGAACTTATCGCAAACTTCGCATACTGTAAATGGCTTGAACTTATCCTAAACTTCACATGAACTGCTTGAACTTATCCCAAACTTCACTTACTGCAAATGGCTTGAACTTATCCTCAACTTCACATAAACTGCTTGAACTTATCCCAAATTTCGCATACTGTAAATTGCTTGAACTTATCCTAAACTTCACATAAACTACTTGAACTTATCCCAAACTTCGCATACTGTAAATGGCTTGAACTTATCCCAAACTTCACATAAACTGCTTGAACTTATCCCAAACTTCACATAAACTGCTTGAACTTATCCCAAACTTCACATAAACTGCTTGAACTTATCCCAAACTTCACATAAACTGCTTGAACTTATCCCAAACTTTGCATACTGCAAAATGCTTGAACTTATCCCAAACTTCACATGAACTGCTTGAACTTATCCCAAACTTCACTTACTGTAAATTGCTTGAACTTATCCTAAACTTCACATGAACTGCTTGAACTTATCCCAAACTTCGCATACTGTAAATGGCTTGAACTTATCCCAAACTTCACTTACTGCAAATGGCTTGAACTTATCCTAAACTTCACATAAACTGCTTGAACTTATCCCAAACTTCACATACTGTAAATTGCTTGAACTCATCCCAAACTTCACATACTGTAAATGGCTTGAACTTATCCTAAACTTCGCATAAACTACTTGAACATATCCTAAACTTGACACAAACTGCTTGAACTTATCCCAAACTTCACATAAACTGCTTGAACTTATCCCTAACTTCGCATACTGTAAATGGCTTGAACTTATCCCAAACTTCACTTACTGTAAATGGCTTGAACTTATCCCAAACTTCACATAAACTGCTTGAACTTATCCCAAACTTCGCATACTGTAAATGGCTTGAACTTATCCTAAACTTCACATAAACTGCTTGAACTTATCCCAAACTTCGCATACTGTAAATGGCTTGAACTTATCCCAAACTTCACTTACTGTAAATGGCTTGAACTTATCCCAAACTTCACATGAACTGCTTGAACTTATCCCAAACTTCACTTACTGTAAATGGCTTGAACTTATCCCAAACTTCACATGAACTGCTTGAACTTATCCCAAACTTCACATAAACTGCTTGAACTTATCCCAAACTTCACATACTGTAAATGGCTTGAACTTATCCCAAACTTCACTTACTGCAAATAGCTTGAACTTATCCCAAACTTCACATAAACTGCTTGAACTTATCCCAAACTTCACATACTGTAAATGGCTTGAACTTATCCCAAACTTCACTTACTGTAAATGGCTTGAACTCATCCCAAACTTCACATGAACTGCTTGAACTTATCCCAAACTTCACTTACTGTAAATGGCTTGAACTTATCCCAAACTTCACATGAACTGCTTGAACTTATCCCAAACTTCACTTACTGTAAATGGCTTGAACTTATCCTAAACTTCACATAAACTGCTTGAACTTATCCCAAACTTCACATAAACTGCTTGAACTTATCCCAAACTTCACATACTGTAAATGGCTTGAACTTATCCCAAACTTCACTTACTGCAAATAGCTTGAACTTATCCCAAACTTCACATAAACTGCTTGAACTTATCCCAAACTTCACATACTGTAAATGGCTTGAACTTATCCCAAACTTCACTTACTGGCTACTGCAAATGGCTTGAACTTATCCTAAATTTCACATAAACTGCTTGAACTTATCCCAAACTTCGTATACCGTAAATGGCTTGAACTTATCCTAAACTTCACATAAACTGCTTGAACTTATCCCAAACTTCGCATATTGTAAATTGCTTGAACTTATCCCAAACTTCACATAAACTGCTTGAACTTATCCCAAACTTCACGTACTGTAAATTGCTTGAACTTATCCCAAACTTCACATACTGTAAATGGCTTGAACTTATCCTTAACTTCACATAAACTACTTGAACTTGGCTTTAACCCGATGAACCTGAGCATTAACTCGGTAAAAATTGCTAAACTTAAACTTGAACTCACAAAATCAAAAATGAAGAACTCGAACTTGGCTGGCAAGTTTTTACTGAACTTGAACTCGATGAAAAGTGATTGCGAGCTCGCACCCTGGTTACAACTCTACCGAATAAGCACAAAGTGGCCGGCGGGGTGTTTTCCTTTGCGCTTATTGTTTTGGCCCGTTGAAAGAGTTGTACGTACGTTTTACTGCTACATCAGAAAAGTATCTTAGTCTTGCTTCTACGGTATATATTGTAACTCACGGATAAGTTACGGCTGACTCAAGCAGCTGAGTTAAGCTTACTCAAGACTTTGCTTACAAATCAACAACTCAAAAGTCGGTATTCACAGCTGCATGCATAATGAACTTAAAGGTACTGTGCGGAGAAAGAGCAGGCAAGTTTAACGTATTGCGCTGTTGCGAAAAGACATTTCGCAACTTTTCCCCATCGCGAAGTTGCAGACACGGCGTACTCGTCAGAGCGTCGCGGTCGTTTTCCCGCTGAAAGTGAACAGATAAACTTTGGAACTTGGCCTTGTAAACAATGCTCTCGTTGACTGAACATCGTTGTAGCGTTCTCATATGTTCGTCACTGTGAGGGGATTATGCGTCAAAGCGCGAATCAAGATGAGCTCTGCAAACTCTCGTACCATTAAAGAACAAAAAAATGCTATCTATGCTGAATAGTAAACGTAATGATCTAATAAGGACAGAAATGTAGTTTTTAATTAGAAAGTTTAAATTTCAAGTTTATTAAGTTCAAGTTTTACATTTTATGTTTTAAATTCAAGTTCAAGATTTTAGATTATTCTTTTAAAGTTTGTAAATTTTTACGTTCAGCACTCAAATTTTTAAAATTTTCAAGTTTAAATTTTTGTATTTTTTTAATTTTAACTTGAAGTTTTAGGTTTTAATTTCAAGTTTTTAAATTTTAAAGTTTTTAAATCTTTACGTTTGCATATAACATTTTTTAATTTTTTAGTTATCACATTTTAAGTTTGAATTTCAAGTTTTTAAATGTTTAGGCTGGGTGTACATTTTTTAAAGTGTTTAATTTTTAAAGTTAAAATTTTTAAAGTTTTAAATTTTTTAAGTTAAAACGTCTCTGGTTAAAAATTTAATTTCTTACCTTTTTATTATTGTGACATTTTGATTCCAAGTTTAGTTTTAAAAATGCGTTTTAATGGTGAAACATCAGAATAGGAAAGCAAAAAAGTTGTTAAGCAGCAAGGGCAGATTTTCAAAAAATAAAACTGCATCATAAACTTGTACATTTGCATTATTTTTAAGTCCACTTTTGTTAGTGTATGTTGTTCTTTTTTGTTTTCTAATGATACGACAGTTTGCAGAGATCATCTTGATCCGCGCGTTGACGCATAAAGCCCTACACATATGGTTACAAACACCGAAGAACGCCACAACGATGATGAGTGACTGGGAGCATCGTTTACAAGGCCAAGTTCGTTAGATGAAATTCCTCTGTTCATTTTCAACGAGAAAGCGACCGAGACGCTCTAACAAGTGTCCCGATGGGCCTCTACCAGTCAGCAACTTTACGATGGGAAAGTCTCGTCAAGTGTTTTTTCCAAGTGGCACAATACTGAACTTACCGACTTTTTCTCCACACAGCCTTCTTACGAACGTCATGCGCGGAAGCTGTAAAAGTGTAAATACCGATTTTTCAGTCCATGGATTAACCTGAGCCTGAACCTGGGCTGCGAACTCGAACTTGATGAACTCGATCTGTTTTACAGAACTCGAACAGGAACTTGCAAAACAAAATTTCTAAACTTTTTTAACTCTCGCGTATGTTACAATATACTCCGCAAGAGCATAAAGCTAAAATGCATCGAACCACAAACGCTATTTTTCCGTAAGTTGGCAGTGCCCATCTCGACAAGGCAACAAATTTGCGAAAAGTTGATCATATATTTTGGGAGCCGCACACAGGTAGTCGGCAAAGCAATTAGTTGGATTTTTATCTTTTGAATCAGAATTGCCAGGCCGCGAGCTCAAACTCAATCTCGAGAAAAGTTCATTTAATTTTGAATAGACCTAACCTTGATAACAATTCCTTGAACTCAGCATAAACCCGATAAAAGCTATTGGAACTTATCATAAACTCAGTATAAATCATTACTAAACTCGACTTGTACATTCTGAGTACGCTCGAACTTGAACACGATTAATTGCTTAACTTTACTGTACCTCTGTCCACGTAAGTTCCATTCTCTACTCTACTTTCTCTACACATGAAAACTTTCTCCAACGAATGAAACAACTTTCTTCACATGAAAACTTTCTCTAAAGAATCAAACAACTTTCTCTACGGTTTTCTCTACGACGACACATGAAAACTTTTTCTATATGAGCACTTTCACTACAGCTTTCTCTACGACGACACATAAAAACTTTTTCTATATGAAAACTTTCGCTAAAGCTTTCTCTACGACCATACATAAAAACTTTCTCTACATGAAAACTTTCGCTACAGCTTTCTCTACGACGACACATGAAAACTTTCTCTACATAAAAACTTTTTCTACAGCTTTCTCTACGACAACACATAAAAACTTTCTCTACTTAAAAGCTTTTTCTACAGCTTTCTCTGCGACAACACGTAAAAACTTTCTCTACATGAAAACTTTCGCTACAGCTTTCTCTATGACGACTTATGAAAACTTTCTCCACGTAAAAACTTTTTCTACAGCTTTTTCTACAAAGACACATTAAAACTTTCTCTACATGAAAACTTTCTCTATAACAACACATAAAAACTCTCTGTACAGCTTCACAATCACTACCTGCTGTACTATCAGTTTGGCTGTCAAGTACCAAACTTGGCTTTTTAGCTTTTCATTGCAACGTTTTTTCAATCCTGCAAACAGCTATTCTTAGTTGTTTCGTATCTTCAGTTCTAATTACTGCGTAAACTCTTCGCACCACCAAAGCTTCTCAGCACAAGACCTAATTTTGCAAATCATCTGATTTACTGCGTAAACCCCTCGTACCACCGCTAACTTCACAGCACAAGACTTGTCCTTGCAGAACAATGCATTTTGCAAACTCAAAGCTGAGATTTTTTCACGCATCTCACCCGTTAAAACGCGCAAAGCAATAAATTATGCGCTGGCTGGAAGCAAATACGCTTTTTCAACCAAGAAGAATTTCGCAATAATGAAAAACAAGCGCTTGACGCCATTCTGATACTTTACTAATTCAGCAATTTTCCCGTCGGATACTGTGGTTTTCAATCTTCTGTGGTTTGTTACACCCTTCTAGAGACTCTCAACACCAGTGGCTCTCAAGCTCAGCATGAAACTTTCTGTCGGTATTTTACAAGGAGTCGAACCGAACTCCAACCGTAGTTTTATAAAGCGGTTTTTCGCTATTTTTGTCAAATCGTAACCGAACCCGAACCGGAGTTTTCAAAATCGCAAAAAGCGAACCGGAACTGAACCAAATAATTTGAGTACTTGCGAACCTTACCGAACCGATTGAAAAAGCGGTTCGCTCCGTGAGGTCACACGCGTCACTTTGAAGACGGCTTATATTCAAAGAAATACAGTACTTGCACAGCACTACAAGCAGTACATTGGCCCGTCAATGTGAATGTATGTTTCTTTATCAAAGTATAGGCCGCCAGTGTCAAAGCATAGTAACAATTTAATGATCTCGAAATTGGCTTTACAACAAATATTTTATGCATTTTATTGGCCTGTCGATACGAAGAAAAATTACTTCGTACGTTTCATTTTTTAAATTGTGTTACTAGAATTATACCATTTTTTACTGCAAACCTGAACCGGATCTTTATATAGTAAACCGGTTTTGAAATATTTTTTACTGGAGCAAATCCAAACCGGAGCGTTTCAATTTGTTTGAACTTTAACCGGAACCGAACCGAAATTTGAAACCGCTGTTGAACCCAAACCGAACCTCAACCGAAAAAATTAAACGGTTCGACTCCCAGGTATTGTATTCACAGTAGCTACAGCCAGAGGTGCAAATTCATGTAGAGCATTGGGAAGGATGATTCTGCAAAATTGACCATTTTTTGCCATTTTTCCAGATTGGGGGGATGATTTAGCAAATTTGACACACCCGCGCAGTTGCCCAAATTTTTCCCACCACAGTGAAGTGCAATGAAGTGAAGACCAAAAAAAAAAAGGTTATCACTTGCGAGATGACCAATTTCTTGCCCAAAATGTAGTGAAGACAAAAAAAAAAGATTATCTTGACTCGCTGATGTGGGACATGAAAATATTGGGGGAGATGCAGCCGAATTGGGGGGAATGCATCCCCCCATCCCCCTAAATTTGCACCCATGGTGTTTACCAATCCAGAGGCAGCCCCTCAGCCATCTGATCGTTAGAATTAAAATTACAATCAACATACGAGTATCCCTCACATCCATTAGTAGTTTAGTACTGGTACTTCTTCAATTTTTTCACGGAATTGGAAGATGAACATTCTTTGCTCTTTGAAACTATTCGCTTGTAACAGGTACAGTAGGTTCAACCAGCAAAAAAGCGCGTTGAAAGATGATGAATTTTATGATGATTTTATTTTTATCCTCCGGTCACGAGAAAGCGATGGAGACGCTATGCATAGGACAAAGCCAGACTCGCTTAAGTGTTGCCTTGTTTTCAAGTCTTCCGCTTGAATTTTACTTCTGACTTCTTTAATTTGCTGCTTGTGATTCCACCAAGCAGAGATAATTGTCGTGAAGCATTTTATCTAAGAACGCAACAACGAGGCTTTGGTAGGAATTGAACCGTATGCCTAAACCTTGCGATCATGGCCGTCGTAAAATTGACGCTCCGAACCACTCGGCCACGCTGCCGAAAGAATAGCGGGTTAGTCAAACAAAATCTCCCTAAACTGAACTGAAGCGTGTAACCCGCATAATTTCTTTTTTATTATTATTGGCATATTTATCCTCCTATCACGAGAAAGCAACCGAGGTCTGTACGAGCTCGCTTAGGAGTTGCCTGCCACCTGTCTACCACACTAAGATGGGGAAATCCCGTTAAGTGCCTTTCCCAACGGCACAACAAGTAAACTTGCCGGATTTCTCCACACTGTCCCTGAAATGCTGAACGTCAAGCAGGGAAGCTGTGAATACCAATTTGAAAGTCATTGGTTTGACCCTACTGCATTTTTTACCAGCTCATAAAATACATTCATTCATGCCAGCGATGGCGGAAGCATTTCTAAAGTGGGGGGAGGCGAAAACCAATGACCAGATTTTCTTTACTTACAACCAGGGCCGGCAGTGGCGCAACGAGAAATTTTGAAAGGCGGGAGGGCATAATTTCCTCATTTTTTTCTAGTGTATTTTTTCGTTTTTTTCGGCAGAGCTGATTTGAAGCCTATTTAGCAACAAGAAAAGCCCTAGGGGGTCCGAGGGCATGCTCCCCCGGGAAATTTTTGAAATTTTACATGCTGTAATGGCTATTTTAGTGCTTTTTGAATAATTGTCAGGCAAATTGTGAATAAATGTTTTGACCCTAATTCTGAGTGCTTCGCCAAATATGATCCATTTTGTTCGCACAGTTTTAATTATGCGTGCTTAAGGCGTAAGGCTTATAGTTATCGAAGAGTTCGAAATTATAGAAAAATTGTACGCATCAAAAACAAACACATTTTTGAAAATGGCTAGCGGGAGTATGCATATCCCTCATCCTACTCCTCTGGATTCGCCCCTGTCCATAAGCTACAGAAACCATCAAAAGAACCTGACATATTTCAGTCACTTGGCACCATTAGTTTAGTTTGGTTTAGTTTAGTTGCATATTTATCCTCCTATCACGAGAAAGCGATCAATGCGCTATACGAGCTCGCTTAGGAGTTGCCGGCCATCTGTCTACCACACCAAGATGGGGGAATCCCGCTAAGTGCCTTTCCGAACGGCACAACAAGTGAGCCTGCCGGCTTGTTCTCCACACTGTCCCTTTAATGCTGAGCGTCAAGCAGGGAACCTGTGAATACCAATTTTAAAGTCATTAGTTTGATCCGACTCGGAATCAAACCCGAGTCTACAGCTCAAGAGACAGACGCTCTATGCCACTCGGCCATCTGAGCTGTATTACTATTGTTCTTGTTTATTAAAAGGCAGAGTCAAAAGGGGGGGCAAGGCAAAATGGCCCCGCCCTTAAATACGCTCCTGAGGGCCGGATTTAGACAATGAGAGGCCCTAGGCTATTCAAGGGCAAGGCAAAATGGCCCCGCCCTTAAATACGCTCCTGAGGGCCGGATTTAGACAATGAGAGGCCCTAGGCTATTTGATCACACTGATTGGAAGAGCAAAAAAAGGTAGGCTATACACGTCCTCAGATGTACTGTTTTCACTAAAAATATCGGTATAGTGAAGAGCAAAAAAAGGCATACACGTCCTCAGATGTTCTGTTTTCCACTGAAAGCATCGGTGAAGAGAAAAAAAAGTTCTTCATTGTTCGTGATGAGGCCCTCCATTTTCTCCGAGGCCCTAGGTTTCAGCCTGCTTAGCCTGTACGTAAATCCGGCCCTATGCCTACAATCCATATTTAGCCTGTCCACATGTGATATGTCCAATTTATGTGGGCTTCAGGCCCACGGTTCTTGCTTCTAGTTTCTGTTCCCCCCACCCCACAAACAAAATTTTAAAAAGACATCTCTGGATATAAGCTCTTTCCTGGGTTTTAATTTCGATGGTAGGCCTAGTAAGTTTTAAATACATTCATGCAGAGGCGTTATTTGCAGAAATAAACGCGTAAATTAGGGCCCCCCAGAGCCCCCCTGAAAAAAAGTGGGGGGGCAGTACACCCGGCCTCCCCGGTTGCGCCACCTATGATTCATGCAGATTATGACGTCTATAGCATAGCCGCAAAACACAGCTCCGAAAACCAGTATGCGAACCACTCCGCCAACTTCCTTCCAAGCGATTTATTTACGAGGAACATTCACGCAGCCCAGGGGACAAACTACGAATGGACCACAGAATCGTGCGTATAGCTCATCCAGGCTTCGTGATTTTATACAAAGAGCCAGCCCCTGACCACTAGGAGTTTGTGTCGTCATTAATTTGCAGCAGTAAATAAACAAAACATGCAAATTTTATCATATGCTCCCATTCCATGACGTTTTTTTAGTATTTTGTGGTAATAAAATTTTGATTTATGGAACTACAAAACTTTCTTAGATGATCTGGCAACACTGTGATGTATTAAGACAGATGGGCCTTTGTGTACAGCCAAAGGCCTATGTGCACTGGAGCGTAAAAGCCCCTCAATTGTCGTATACAGAGTGGCCTCTCCGTATACGGCCTGAACGTGAGACGAGCTGAAATGACGTCACTAGCACAAATATGTGCTACTAGCACCAAAGAAGGTCTCGATTATAATCGTAATCTGTAATTTGTAATCGATTACGCCATTTTCGAATAATTGTAATCGTAATTGAAAAAGGATTACATGGGTGCATAGTTGTAATCGTAATTGTAATCGGTGGAATCGATATAATCGAACCATCTCTGAATTCGACATAATCGAACTGATCGAACCATCCCTGGATAGCGAACACAAGAAGCTAGATATGCGACAGTCTGTTTTTTTGAGCAAAGCCGCTGCAGCGTTTTTGATAGTCACGTGATATATAAGGAAACTGCGTGTGATAACGAGATGAGATGGGTGTGATATAATGAGATGTGATAACGAGATAACGAGATGCATGTGATAACTTAAATTTATTGCTAAGTTTATTACTTAATTACAAAGCGATAAGTACTGCAGTTATCTAGAATTTAAGTTGTATGCGACAAAAAAATACGTTTTATGATATCCTTATTTCATAGGCGCACACAGGGGGGGCACGATACCATGCCCCTCCCCCTCTTTGGCCCTGTAATAAAGTGCTAAAACCTCATTTTCAGTCAATATTTTCTCAAACTACGGTAATAATGGTTGCAGCGTCCTTTCGCTTATTTTACCACGCTGCTGCTTTTAGACATAAGCTGCAAAAATATTTTTGCATTGTCTATAGTGACCGCATTCACTACACATGCTCTTTTTCGATAAAAAATTGTGTTAAAACGAGTGTTTTTTTATGTGAAAACCGCAAAAATTTGTTGGCGGCTGGGGGCGAAGCCGGTTCTGCCCCCCTTGCCAAATTCTCGATGCGCCACTGCCTTATTTCCTTAATCAACTTAAACAAAAGTACTGAATGTGCCATTGGTGGAACATCGGGCTGTAAAAGGTTTAAGTTAGATCGATACAGATTAAATAGTTGCGTCGTTCGAATTTGTTCAGCGGTAGCTAGAATCGAGACAAAAAACACATTTTTGTTTCCGTTTCCCGTACGTGACGTCATCAAGTTGTAGCGTCATTTTGCGCCCCCACTTTTGTGACCCTGGCGGTGCCACTGGTCCCAGTTACTAGTTCGTGGGAAAAAGAGATTGGTGAATGTACATCAGTCATCTATTTCTAGACTGCACGAAATTTTAAAAGTTGGTTCTGACAATTGTTCTTCCTTTCTTTCAAGATTCTTGGTGTTACACTTGACGATCAGTTGCGAACTTGTGTTTTAATCACATGGTCAATGATACCTGTAAAACATGCTTTTTTAAATTAAGTAAACTTAAAAATTTACGGCACTTTCTATTTCATGACACGAAAATTATGCTTGTGAAAAGTCTCGTTATTTCTCGTTTGGACGATTGGAATTTTCTTTATTCCTGTATTCCCAAATATTTGCTTTACAAATTGAAAAGAGTATTAAATGCTTGTATAAGTTTTGCTTTTAGTATTCCAGTTTATAGTCGTGACTCATTATTACCATAGGCCTATTATGAGCAGTGCCATATTTTGCCAATTGAGTGTCGTGTTCAGTACAAACGTACAAACTATGCCTCACTGTGTGTCAGGGACGTACGGTCAGGGGAAGCAAGGGAAGGAGTGTCGCGGAATATCTAAAAATGAGAAGCAACAATAGTTTCATCGCGGAATAAATCAACAGTAATGAGTAAAATATGGCTACTTTAAGTTTGTTTTAAATAACTTTACCCTACTCGTGATATATTTGTTGACGCCAGCTATTTTATTGTCATTTATGTTCTTACATCCTATCTTTGCTTCGGTGGTTTTTATGACGTTATTCGCACTGAGAATTCATGAAACTTTCTTCGCTGAAGTACAAGCGTGAAGCACTGGCAGCGCTGCATCACTTCAAGAACAGAATTTACATGAATTTGTTAAAGCGTACTTTTTTCTCGTCACTTCGGCATGTCCAAATGCGGCGCGCCGCAAAAGAATACGATTTGCGGCGCGCCGCATACGACTGTGACGTCACGTCGCTGATAAAAACATTTTTTCGCCAAGCTGGAAATACACGCGCATTGCCCAACGATACAAAGCAATATTTGAACGCTTTCAAAATGAGTTAGGGCAGCAATAAGTTACTGCAAAATGGAAGAAGAATTACAGGTAGTATCAAAATTGAAAGACTTTCAAGCTGAAATAATAATCTGAAGTTCAAGTTGTAAAGAAAGAAAGGTCCATCTAAAGCCGTTACGTCAGAGCTCAGGGCACGAGAAAATAACTTGCGCATTTCAAGTGGATTGGTACAAAAGAAAAGTTTGGCGGTAAGGTTGTGATTTAAAAAAGTGTCATTCTGCTTTCCCTGTCTCTAGTTTTAAGCAAATAATAACGTAAATTATGCAAAGCACAAGATTCAAATAAAATACAAAATTTCAAGAACTTTCAACATTTTTTTTTGTATATACAAAATTTCAAGAACTTTTCAACATACTTGAAATTTTGAAAGAGTATGTTGAAAAGTTACCGGCCGTCAGCTCAGTTGCTAAGCGCGCGCTATCGGTGCGGGAGGTCTCCGGTTCGATTCCCAGACCGGTCAAATCGGCACAGTGTCGCCAACGACTCGCCACCGTTGCGACGTTTCTTCGGAGCTGTGTTGCCCAGGCGCTAAGCCGCGGAGATGGGCCCCGCAACTCGTTACACGCTTCGGCGTAATACGGCGAGTATAATGAAGATTTGATTTTTTTTATGCTGAAAAGTTCTTGAAATTTTGTAAATAATAATGTTGAGACTAAAACGGGATTGGGTGACGTTAAGAATGTACCAAGATTGGCAAGAAGTATGAGAAATCGCCGCTCACATTGAAAGCCAAATTACTAGACTTTTATATCGTCAGAAATTGATTCACTTCAAATGAACAAATGAGAATTAACATAAGCCATAGCAATTTCCAAATGCAGAAAGCCGAGAAATTTACAAGTTCTCATTAATCTAATTGTAAATATTCGCAAGCATCGCACTGAAGAAAAGAAAGAAAGAGTTTTTTTGTCAATAATACACACTAAAACAATTACACACAATGAAAACTCAATCATATAATACAATAACATGTGCACCTATGCACCATGGCAAGAAGCACCGAAAACCGTAATTATTAGGAGAGCGCGCCTTTCATCTCTGGCAACAATTTCCATTGAGATTTCACAAGTTACGAAAAAAATAAAGAGAATGTCTAGAACAAAGAGATAGATAATTTTGTTCAACACGATAGACCTACGGATTTAGACACAACGTCGTCCTACTTGGTCTGCTGAATGGGAAGTCAGAACGACTTCCTCGTGTTGAGACAAAGGACAATCCATCCCCCATCACCAACAGTTGCAAGAGCAACTCCAGCTATGTTTTCCGTAGAGCGAGACAGCGCTGTTTCGGGTTAGCATCCCGCATCAGCCACCCTCAGGCTCAAAGAACACTTATTGTTACAAGTGCTTGACCTTAATCAGCCAACCACCCTTCCGGATTTGTATATCGTAAAAGAATTTAACTTTTGTGGTACCCAACATCATGTTAGATAACCACTCAGATTAAATTCCCCATGTAGCCAAGGTACAGTTTAATCTACTAAAATTAACCACTCAGATTAAAGAATTTAATCTGAGTGGTTATCTAACATGAGGGCTAGTAGCCCGAATAAGCGCTGTTTCGCTCTACGGTAGACCTAAGGATGTTGTAAATAACAAATAAGTGTAAAAAACTCCATGAAGTTGCATTTTGATGATTTGGGCGCTACCTTTCTTTGTTAAAAACTGCGCGGTGACATAATGGCCCTAAAATGAACAGTGCCTCACCAATCACGAGCCTCACCGCACGTCACTGCTGTGTATAAGGTTTTGAAGAACATATTGCTCCTGTGCATCTAAAAAGTTTGTTTCATATGTATGTTCCATCTAATGAATGACAGCCTTAGGTCTACGTCAGATAATCTAAGAATTGTAACTGATCAAGGCTGTGACAAAACTATTTCGTCTAAGATGTGTATTGCTTGGAATTCGTTGCCACTAAATTTGCGTGCTTGTCCTTCACTTATAATATTCAGAAAGAATCTCAAAACTTTTTACTTCAAAATCGCCTTCGAAAAACAGCTTTGCTTTATTTTTGATGCTTGCCCTTTGTTTTGCATGCTTTACACTTTTTCTTTTTTTGCCCATATGCTTGCTTTAAGTGTTCAGTAGCTCTGTACTGTGCTTTTTCTACACACTGGTTCATGTAGCTTTCACAATGTTTTATGTTGCTTTCTGTTAAATCGCTCTGAGATCCTAAGGTGATTTCTTGCTCCTAGATGCAAAGCGGTATATAAACAGTGAGTTATTATCATCATTATTAAGGCAGTACAAAACTGAACTTAGTTTGTTCGTACCGCGTTTTTCATCCCATACTTATTGTATTCAAAACCGCATGAATTATCTTGAGTGTCAAATCAAAATCAAATCTTCATCATGCTCGCTGTATTACGCCGAAGCGCGTAACGACAAGCGGGGCCCATCTCCGCGGCTTAGCGCCTGAGCTGCACAGCACCGAAGAAACGTCGGAGCGGTGGCGAGCCGTTCCCGTTGGCGACACTGTGCCGATTTGACCGGTCCGGGAATCGAATCCCAGCCTCCCGCACCGATAGAGTGCGCTTAGCAACTGAGCCAACGACCGGAGGCGGGGTCAGACCAGTAAGTGGCGCCACCTCAACTTTGAACTGGCGCCACTTCACTCCCTTAAGTGGCACCACTTCACTTACTCAAGTGGCGCCACTTACTGGTCTGACTGCTGTAAAACGGCTGGGTGTGTTAATATTTAGCTCTTGATAAGTGGCAGCATGGTAGCCAGTAGCGTCTGCATGGGGGGGCTCCTATGCGTGCACCCCCTCAGACCTTCTTCAATAAATGTTAAAAGCCGGTGTCGTTCAGATATTGCTAGAAAACTCGCACCTATGCCTTAATGTGGAAAAATTGCTTCGCGCCCCCCCTCCTCTCAAAAAATTTCTGCGTACGCCACTGATGGTAGCAGTATGACTTTATTCTTGGTACTGTGCTAAAATTTGGGAAAGTGTCATTTCTTGGTTTCATAGGGTATACGCTTTTTTTGCCAGAGAGCAGCGTTTTCTAGACAAAGACTAGGCAGTTAGGCGAGACTAGTTGCAGAGAATCTAAAGGAAGCTCTCTAAAAACAAGTGGAATGGGCCTAAGCCCTAGACTGCTAGGGGAAACAATTTTGTTCTGTGTAGATGGTTACTGCTGAGAGTGCTGACTTTGTCCAATTAGATTGGGCCAAAAGCCCACGGGCTTTCTGGATCATACATAATCAAATATTTGATGTCACAATCACTTTTTTCAATTATGACATCAAAAGTTTAGTAATGATGGAAAAATTCGTGGTCCACTTTAACAGTTTAATTGGACAAGGTAAGTCTAGCTTAGGCCATAGCAGATAGGCTACTGGTATTTACCGGTACTTTGTTTGCATACCCAATTTTAGTGGGCTGTAGGCCCATGATTTTTGGTTCTTCACTAGTTTCTGCATCATAATCAATTTCTTGATGTCATAAATCACTTTTTTTGTTAAAACTTACCGGTAAAAAAATTGATTATGATTCAAAAATCAGAACCCAGGATCACGAGCCGAAAGCCCACTAAAATTGGAGGGGCTTGTTTGAATTAAGCCATGGTTAGGGTTCAGGGGGGTAGGGTTAGGCCTTAACCCCTACTAATAACTCGCTAGCGGTTCTTGTGCACGTGATATATCCGCCTGTTACCGGTATACCGTAAGCAGATAAGATGCAGCTTAATTCAAACAAGCTCCAAATTGGACATGTGCTGTGTGGACACTTGGACAGCCAGGACAGGGTCTCGGTAACTGATTGAATGTGCAGATGTATCCCATTTGTACCTTATGGTACTTGACTATTGGTACCTTAGCCTGGTCTAACAGCACTTGGACAGCCAGGACAGGGTACTGGTAACTGATTGAATGTGCAGATGTATCCCATCTGTACCTTATGGTACTTGACTATTGGTACCTTAGCCTGGTCTAACAGCGATTTGAACTTGTGGAGCATATTTTCAAGAGATATTACTTATTACCGGCACTGTTCGCTCTAACTGTCCAAGTCTAAGTTTCTAGCAAACACGAATTTGCCCAAATACCGGTATAGATTTTAACAAAAGATTTGCCCAAGGATTTATGGGGTTTGAAGAAAGTTTGATGCAGTTTTTGCCTCAAAGTTGAGTTTCAGAGCATATCTGTGTAACTTCTGTTTTGCCCAAAAATAGTGAACACTTTTGATTCAAATTCCAACTATCATCACCTTTCCAGTCCAGAGTCACAGGTCAGCATGCTTAGAAAAATTGGAAAATTTTGCCTAAAATTTTTCATTTTTCTCGAATTTTGCACCTTAGAGGGAAAAGTGATTACCGTAATACCGGTGTATACCAGCAGAGCTGAGCATTCCACAATGTAATGCGCTAGTTATGCAACTTACGCAATTGCAAAACTTGCATTGCGCTTAATTGCATTATTTCTAGCCCTTGCGCAACTTGTGGTGCACTTTGAAATAAATATATGCTTCTTGCACTTTGTTGCGTTGCGCACAATTAAAATATTTAGGAATTTGCGCTTTATTGCATTACAAAATAGATGGTAAAAAATAGGACTTGCGCTTATTTAGGCTCAAAGCGCAACTGCCAAAGAGCAGAATAATATTGCTCTGTACTGTGCTTTTCCTATCACACTGTTTCATGTTGCTTTCACAATGTTTTATGTTGCTTTCACACTGTTTTATGTTGCAATAAACAGCAATATGGCACTGCAGTCGACTGATATTTTATTTCACCGGCCGGCCCCAATGGTGCCCAATACCACATTAAAGGCTCTTTTAATTGCAATACTGCTAAGTGAAATAAAATATCAGTCGACTGCAATGCCATATTGCTGTTTATTGCTAGAAAGTTATGGTCGACACGGCTAGAACCATTTATAGTAAATCAGAATGTTTTATGTTGCTTTCTGTTACACCGCTCTGAGATCCTAAGGTGATTTCTTGCTCCTACATATAGAGCGGTATATAAATACTGTGTTATGTTATTATTTTTATATTTCTTTTTAAAAGTCAAATAAAATAAAAAATTATTGCTGAGGCATTTAAGTTACGGTCTGTTGGTTTGAGCAGTCAATCAGCCAATCAGATTAGAGAGTCGGGCAGGCTTCACTCTGCGTTTGCATAATTTTAATTTAATGTAAGATACAACACAATGGTGCTTGGTCACAAGCCAAAGCACACTAACAAGTGAAGAAAAACAACACAACAAAAATACAACTACAAATAAATAAAGTAAACCTATAAATAACTGTAAAGAATAGCAAAATATAAATAATGAAAAGCAGCAACTGTGCAACAAAAATAATTCAAAAAGTAAGGGAAGCAATAGAATAAAGGTTAAAGTTTTTCAAACGGTTTCTGATGTTCAGTTCTATTTGTGGTTACTGTGCCATGAGCAGAAGAACAAGCATCTAAATGAGTACCGGTGGAAGCAGTCAAATAGCCTGTTTCCATGTCCAAAAATCCTGGGCTTTTGGCTCGCAGGCTTTATTCTAATCAGGTGGATTCCAGCTTTCTCGGGGCTAATTTCAGCAAAATCGTGGGCTTTCTTGGATGCCAGTAAAGACCTGGTCTCAATAAGCAAGGGCTTTTTGGAAAAAGTGGGCTGAAAAAGCCCACTTTGAACTCGGCCCATGTTCAGAAAGCCCACGTTTTGAGTGGACATGAACACAGGCTAAAAGAGAAATGGATGATGATGTATGTGTCGATAGTCGCACCTCCTTCCATTGAAGGCGATGAAGGTAAGAATTTAACAGTGATTGATACCATGGGATTTGGGTTGGTTTTACATTGTTACAGTTTTAAATTCAAGTTGTTATAATCTCACAAATTCCATGGCAGTGCATGACTTAATTGGTTCTTGTTAAGATCATATGATACAGTATTTAATAGTTATCCACCAAATAAACCCTAATATTAATGCAGAAGTATCAATGGAATAGATTAGTAATTCTTCTGTGGTGTGCCATAACAAGCCCCAAAAGTGGTACTGGTAGACGTTACCCTATGGTCCAAATCACCAATATTTGTAAAAGTAAACATAGGTCTATTGCAAAATCCTGAAATTAGTTGCTTAGTAGGCCTACCGTTGTGTTTGTTAATAAACTAAACTTGTTTTTGTTGTTGTGCTGTAATGTGTGTCTGTTGTTGTGCTGTAATGTAAGAAACAGGGCTGCGAACTCGAAAGAACTCGATCATTTTGCCGAACTCGAAAAAATATTTTTTCTGAACTCGTAATGTGTGTCTGTTTTGTGCTGTAATGTAAGAAACAGGGCTGCGAACTCAAAAGAACTCAATCATTTTGCCGAACTCGAACTTAACTCGAAAAAATATTTTTTCTGAACTCGAATAAAACTGTTCGAATTTCATGAGTTCATGTTTGAGTTCAAGTGCGAGTTCATGAGAAAGATATTTGAATTGTTGAAAAGAATAAAAGATCACTACGAAAAATATTTTGTTGTTTAATTGTGACCACAACACTGACAATTTCTATGGTACTAAACAGCTGAGGTATAGCCTTGAACCTATGGCACGAGCAAAATATTTTTATCTTTTTAATTGCTTGAGCACCGGCGATGAAAAGTTGTCTCGATTTTGGATATTTACCTGCCTGAACTCGAACTTGAACTCGAAAAAGCTTATTTTTGTGGAACTGGAACTCGTAAATAATTAAAGAATTTGAACTTGAATTCGGACTTGCTAGAATACGTTGTACCGGTACTCGAACTTGAACTCGAATAAACTTTGATCAAGTTCGCAGCCCTGGTAGGAAAGTAGTTAATTGCTTAGTACCGTTGTGTTTGTTAATAAACTTGTGAGTGTTGCTGTGCTATAATGTAGGAAACTAGTTAATTGCTTAATACCGGTACCGTAGTGACATCTATAAAGTTACGAAAAATTTGCTCTGCACTCCACTTTAAAAATATGTTGCGGAAGTTGCGCTGTGTTCCACTTTAAAAATATGTTGCAAAAGTTGCGCTGCGCTCCACTTTAAAAATATGTTGCAAAAGTTGCGTTGCGCTTCATTCATTTTTAAAGTAAAATTGTGGAAGTTGCGTTGCGCATTATTTACTTTCAAAGCCAGATTGCGGAAGTTGCGCTATGCACTAGCAAAAATTAAATTACATTTGCGCATCTTGCGCTGCCCTTTTTTAACTTACCGCGATTGTTGCGCTTTATTGCATTGCGCTTTAGCAGTTGCAGAGAAAGTGCCCAGCACTGTATGCCAGTAACTGATTAATAGCCTACTCCAGGCTGCTAGGCTACCATACTTACTGAAACTAAAGGATACCGGTAATGTTTTGTATCAGCGTTGAAGTTGATATTATTAAGTTGTGATCAATCACAATATTAGTAACGGTACATAGGCAGATAGGCTACGTTTGATGCCATATTATTGCAGATTAAGAGTACTCTAGTTCAAAATAGTTTTGCTTGTTGCGCAGGTACCAGTAGACCAGTTCGTATTGATAAGGTTTCATATAATTTAAAAATGAATTTTAGCAGCATTACCTGCTAAAGCTCAAAATCGTGTTTGATTCTTTAAATATGGCAAATCAAAATCATCCTTCCAGCAGTTCATGGAATTCTGTCAATCAAAATGAAAGGGTTTTAAATGAATCTGCATTTTATGATAGTCTTTATGATTATCACTTGAATGCTATAAGTTCTGATGTTGCTGCTTCTGCCCTTAGTGATCCTATTGCCCCGATTCCTCCAGCTGCAGCTCCTGATCCTCTTTCTCATTTAACTGATGTGGAATTAGCTCAGCTTGAGCTCTATGGTTTACTAGAACAACCTCCTCCTCCACCACCCCCTCAAGATCCTTTTCTTACTCAGCCATCTTTGGCTGCTCAGGATGAAATAAAGTATCTGGACTCACTGCTAGCATATGAAGCTTCTCTTAACTTGCCGTTATCCTTGCCTCACTCTGCCTCTGCGTTAGCTCCAGATTATGCCAGGCGTCACGCAGGCCCAGCTTCATTGCATCCACGTTCCAAGTATCCCCTGCCTCCGCTACCTCCTCCAGAACATGAACGTTTTGCTAGGGAGAGAGATCGTCACAGATTAAATCGATTACCAGAAAATTTGCATCGTGGAATGCCAAGAGATAGATTTGATAGAAATGATTCAAGACACAGGTGGGGATTGGGAATTATTTGCTGCTTAATGCTTTTAAAAGTATCAGTTATTGGACATGATAACTTAAGGCCTAATTTACTTAAGTTTTGTTATCAACTGGTTTGTTTGTGAGAGTTGGTTATGTTTGTTGATTTGCTTTCTATTGAGTATATACATAATAACAATTTTGTTCTTTGAAAATCAAGAAACAATGTTAGCTTGAAAGCTATGCAAATTTTGTATTTATTTCATGTGATGTTAAAGCAGCTGCTCATCTCTTTTTACCATTTCTAGATGTCTTGATCTATTACCGGTATTATACGTAATGGTAAATTGCAAAATTGATGACGGAAATCTGTGTCCAGCATAATGCGATTTTACGTTAGGGTCTCTCATTATGTAATTCAGTATTTCCTAAGTATTTTGGTAGAAGTTTTGTGTTAAGAGTTGGTGCTGTTGAAACATAGCATTCAGGCTAGAGACCCCAGAGTCTACCATTTAACGACCTATTTTACATTTTTTTTTGCAAGGCATGATTTGAATAGACCTTTCTCGCCACACGATCCTCGATTCAGAATGGAAGGATTAAAGAGGTTTGTTTCATTAATTCATCTTGCTTGAAAAAAATGTAAAAGACTGGCATGTTTTTCGGTGAGTTGTTAAGGTTGATTGGTTGTTCTTAAGAATGAAGGACATCTCATTACCCTCAAACAGCCAGTACCAGTATCTGGAATATCTTAATCAAAATTGAAAATTTCTTTTCAAGAGTTAGAGTTTCCACTATGTTATAAGTGAACTCAATATTAGGAATTGTCCGTTTCAGGAATGAAAGAAGTGTCTCTCCTCGGCATTTGGATAGACCTCGCAAAGATCTTCCAGAAAGGTTAGTTTTTTGACTGTCGTGCAACTCGGTTTTCAAATTTGTTCATCAAGACCCACTTTGCACAGCCAAATTTTTTTGCTGCTCTCGAGGACAAAAATCTCTTAGCTCAAGAGTAAAACATTCAATTTAGTCACATCAACTCAGGAAAAAATATTTTGCACCCCCCAGTGAGCCTCTGGCGACCCACCCAGGGATCACAATCCTTAGTTCGAAGAACACTGATGTATCTCATAGCTGATAATCAAGGTGTCATTTACCCAGTAAATTTTTTTCATAATAAAGTTTCTGATATATACTGACACATTATGTATGAGCAAATCAAAATTTTTTAATTTAAGAGCTCGAAGATCGCCACTGCCTTCCGAACGACGTGATGTTAGAGAAAGGTGAGAAAAAGCTTTACTTTGGCATCAACTTTTTGTTGATTTTTTTTCTCTGAAAATTAGGCACTCTAGTCATCACCTCAGAAGCACTCTGGTTTTGAACGGATTGATGAAAAACTATCTGCGAGATGATATAGCTGATCAGCTTCACTTTGTTTTGCCATGTTAGGGCTAGCGATTTTATTGTAAGTATTTGAAGATGACAGGCAAAACACTTGCTTAGTACATGTATAACATTAAAGCCAGGAAGAATTAGGTTATTGACTTATCGTTGTTACAACGTACAAATTTACCTAATACTTTACCATACTCCTTGTTATTTTGGGGGGTATAGGAGAATATGTGTATAGCTTTGAAATGCATTTTAGTATTGACACCTCTTAAACCGTTTCTTGTGTTTTTTTGTAGCAGACCAGATGACTCCCGAGGACAATCTTCGCAAAGATCTCGTCGAGGTTGGTGATATTTTTCGTATAGGTTGTCAAAATAGTTTGATTTTGAGTGAAGATTGGCTTTTGATTTACACTTGTTCTGAAAATGCCGGTATTGCATCTCATGTCTTCAAATTTTTTTCACTGTTTGTTTGTTTGTTTTAGAGTCTCCAAAACGTGATTCACCAGTGGTGGAATCTGCAAATCGTAAGAAAAGGTGAAAAATTCACTTAAAAAGTGTTTAGAATTGATTAGAATGTTCCTTGGATTAAAATATTAGATCTGGGGCGGTATACTGCTCAACTTTTGTGCACTTTATGCAATGCGTTAACTTAATAAACACACAAAGTTAACGCATTACGTTAAGTGCAACAAAAGTTGAGCAGTATACCGTACCACCCCTGATATTTCCTTTCAATGCAATGATGCAGCAATGCTAATTTTTTTTTTGCAACTTCCGACTTAACCAAGTGCTGCTACTGTAGCGAGCAGTTTTGTGTATGTTGTTAGTTATGGAACCACTTGCCTTAATTTTGAGGTTTGTTTCTTCTTATTGACGGTATAATGCAGGACTTTGCCCGTAGAGGAAAAGGTCCCGGATGTAGACGATGTTTTGGATGTAGAAGAAGAGATTAAAACTTTGACTGCTAGTTACATACAATCCACACAACATGGGAACATGTATCGCAGGTAAAAATTACAACGTTCTGAAAGCTGATTTCTTGTTAACTTTTGCTGAGATGCTTTTTTCATCTGTATTTTGCATTATCGTTGATGGGTTATTTTGGCATCGATGCGTTTAATTTAACTTTAGAATTTAGGTAAATCTCAAAATTTTTTCAGTGATTCCTTTGTGTAAAATTGCTGTGCGCCTTCTTCCTTCAATCTAAGCTTCAAATTAATAACATATTGGAGTCCTGAAAGCGTCCGTTAAGCAAAGTGCTGCTTTATAAATGACTATTTCCTTTCCTGCGTTAGAGCGGGAAATTGTATTCGTAATTAATCTGCTCGATATTATACTGGTTGAATTAGTAGTGAAAACACCGCCAACGGTGCAGGAGATCTGGAGTTCGATTCCCACGCCGGTCAAATTGAACGCAGAGTCGCCACATCTCTGCGACATTACTTCGGAGCTGTATTGCCGAGGCGCTAAGCTGCGGAGATGGGCTTCGTTACGCGTTTCGACGAAGTACCACGAGTGTAATAAAAATGTAATTTTTTTTCGCGAAAAAAATTCAAAAAATTTTTTACAGAATACTTCATGATGACTCTACTGTGGAAGGAACTAAACGACTTAAAGAATTATATGACAGGTTTGGCTTTTATTTTTCGCGTTCTGTGATGGGAAATTTGCTAACCTTGTGATTTACAGATTTGATAAGCAGTTGTCGTATCGCCACAAGTCACTTTGGAAACTGAACACCAACAAACCTGAAGGTTGGTGGCATTTTTGTGGTAATTGCACCGATCTTCGTTCCTTAAGCTTAACCTTGTCAGCGACATGGCCTAGCGGTACCGCGCGCAAGTTACAGATCCTACGCGATGGGTTCGATTCTCGGCTGGAGCCGATCTGCTGATTCGAAGAGCGCAAGCTCACTTCGCAGTCTCCCTCAATTACTGTTGAATTTTCAGTTCAATATAATTTGAAAATAACCTGTTATTTACTTATCTGTTTGAGTATGCTCTATTTACGTATTTAAGGCTTGGTTACCCCGGTTTGATTAATGGCGTGGTTACCCCGACAAGTACAATGCATAGCTTACAGCCAGTCTTACACTTTCGCCAAGTCCCCTTTTCAAGGACATAGCCAGTGGACACAGAAAGGAGCAACGAGCCATAAAACGACTGAGCTAGATAACGCATATGTTACAAATACTTGTTGCTGTTACATCTTATAAGATTTATTGGCTGTGTCGATTGATTTTTTGCAATTTAGTCAACTTGTTCTAACTACATTTTTAGATGATGACGACCTGACAGATTTGCAGCAACAGCAAGACATGCCTGTGAAGTTGGTATGTGTTAGTTTTACTACTTTTCTGTGTTTGTGCAAAGGATATTTTTCTCCACGAATTTTCGTCCGGAAGTGAATTTATTGCAATCGAACTTTTCTTGGATTTCTGCTTTTCGTTGCAAGATTTCGCTTATGCACTTACTTGTATTTGCTGAATTTTCTTTGTGATGGTGAATTTTTACGGGTTATAATTTCAATTTCTTGTCTCAAACATTGTGAAAAGCGCTGTTTACATTTCCATTACACCTGCAATTCCAACATGATTCGCAAGAGCTCATTTTGTTGAACAGATGATAGCATGGCAGCGTACGTTGCCTGATACTTCTGTGCAACAGACTAGCTTCTTGGCTCTCATCAATGAACGCGAACCAACGTTTCTTTGCCAGTGAAGCCATAGTAGATTCAGAACCGATCTGTGATATACGGTTTTTTGATATCGTGAAAGGAAGAGGCAGCGGTATTTTATGGCTCTTACTTTTTATGCAGTAAGAATTCTAAACGATGATATATGGGTGGCAAGGTCAAGGAAATACTATTGTGGGAACTAGAATTACAAAATACGTTTCGTTATTTCATGCTATATTCATGCTAGCGTAGACTACAACAGTGCAGTTTATTCAGTATGGAGCGGTTAAGGAAAATAGAAAACTGATTCGAGAAAGCAAACTTCGGTGAGGCAACTCGGTGTTATTAGACGTGATAATTTCGACGCTACGCTACGTTGGTACGAAATTACAGCGGCAGAGTTTCTTAGTGAGATTAATTGGCTCCTCGTGCGCCTTCCAGTACGCTGGTGCTATCAGTTATATCAGCTTTTACGGACACCAATTCGTCAGGTTTGATCCAGGTCAAGCATTCATCGATGACAAAAAGGTTCATATTGCTTTGAAGAGCTAATACTGTAGTAATGGTCCAGAGCTGTCCTTGTTTATAGAGATGAATGAGCTTTTTCATGCTGTAGTTTTAGGCTGTATTTTCTGTGGAACTCTTGCATTTAACAAAAAAAACAATCAGAAACATCTGTTTTCAGCGTGTCTCATTTTGACGCACACTATTTGTCGCAGCACATTTTGATGCCAATTCTTTTGGTTTAGAATTTTGCCGAATTTTACTTTGGATTAATTTAACCGGATAATTCGGTTAAAATTAGACGTTGTGCATGCTTTGATGGATAAACGTATCAATTGTAATCGTGCCGAAATATATCTCGTCTAATTCCGTGTGCCAAAATTTAGTGTGCGTGGGCATGGACGATTGATGTATGGTTTTTCAGATTTCGAGTTCTTTAAAATTTTAGCTTGACTCTGAAATTTGTACAGCATTCAGGGTGTTGTTCTCTCTGATGTTGGCGATCACTACGGTGACAGATTTATGTTTATATTGTAGAACAAATATTCAAAAGTGACATTGAATGGCTTGAAAAGACTGGATTCATCAGTTAAACGTTAGTGAATTTTTAATTGTTTTGAGAACTTTGGCAAAGTAGACTAAAGTATCTTTTTTCATTATTTTTTAAAAAATCAATCCTACTTTTTGCTGTCATGTAACGAGTCGTGGGGTCTATCTCCGCGGCTTTGTGCCTGGACGCTGCGTCCGATTTGACCGGTCTAGGAATGGAACCCCGACCTCCCACGCCGAAAGCGATGTTTTTAGCCACTGCATCAACGGGCCTTTAATTTGTGTTGAAGTGTGAACTCTTGAATTTTTCATAACGTTTTACAGTGAGTCGTCACCAGCGTGTGAAAGCTGCTATGATGGTGAAAAAAATGTTCCAAACTGCGAAAAGGATGCGGCTTACTCTCCCTGAATATATCAATGAAGTTGGTCCTTCGATGCCCCGGTATGTTCACCTGGTAGTACAGAAATAGATATTTTGACTTTGAAATTTGTTGGACACTTGGCAGAGATCATCAGCATTTAGATCTTTTTAAACCGTGTAATCTCTAATTTTTAATCCCCAGCTGTTGCAAAGAATGTACAGTGTTCACGCCTCCATTTGTGGAAATAGTGTTAGAAGAACGCGGCAAGATGCATTCATAGTCAGCATGAAGTCATCGACCATTGCATATCAAGTGCTATTATTTAGGAAACCCTGTGCTAAAGGGCGAAAAATTTGGACTAGCGAATAAAACGATATCACTCTTTGCATGAATTCAGAAGTATTTTAAAATTGCCGTATCGCTGACGTCAATTTTAGCTTGGTGCATTTTCAATTCCTTGCTTTAGATTTGCTCTCTACAAGTTGAAGCATGTGATCGAATGTGGTGATCAGTTTTGTGAGGAGGATCTGGATGAACCTGAGCCTGACGAAGCTGGATTGTACCTGAACAACATCCGTAAACTGAAAGCTCATCCAGATCGACTCCATGAGGAGTTGTGGTAAGGATTTCTGCTGAGCACATACATAATTGCTGGAAGCAGGTTTTGGCTAGTACCTCTTTGTCGTTATTGATTCGGCTTGGAACTGGGATTTGGGATTGGGACTCGTGTTAAATTGGTGTTTGGTTAGTGTTAATGATCGAGTTGAGTTTGGCTTAAGTGTTCCAACGCCAAATAGTTGCGCATTCCGAACTGCAGTAATGACTATTGTGTAAAATTGTTGTTAGTTTTGCGCATAATACGATTTCGCTTTGGTGCGAATTTTCATCCTATCACAAAGTGTAATTCTTATGAACGCTTACCAAGGTACAACGAGCCGGAACAGACGAACGATGGCCCGTTATGTCGCTGCGCACCCGAAGCGAGGTTGAAGGGCATCCGTCACGGATTGTATCCCAATGAGTCCACACCTCCATCGTGTCATCCTATGAAAAATAACATTGGTTAGTTGTGTGTTGCGCAGTACAGATTTATTTACTGAAGTTAAAATTATGATAAGATATCTTGTAAACTTCAAGCAACCAATTTTTCTGCCGTGCTACCCAGTATGACTTGTTTCATTCAAAAGTGCCTGATCATTTTAATGAACACTTTTAGCAACAGTATTACAAGATTTACTACTCCACTTTCGACATAGGCTTGTGTTGTTCTGAATCGGCCCGCCGGTAAGCGTAGTGGTTAAAGACATCGCGCGGGAGATGTGAGTTCAGTTCCCGGTTCAGACAGTGTCGCCGACGGCTCACTGCCGCTGCGACGTTTCTTTTAGAGCAGTGTTACTTAATCCCCACTGCCCCGGCGCTTGCGAAGATAAGTCTAGCCACCCGTTACCTTCGCCGTAATATCGTGCGTATAATGATTTTGTGTTGTTCTGTTGATCAGTGAGTTTTACTTGTGGGACAGTAGAGCACGAGATATAAGTTGACAACAGTTTTGTTCCTATTTGAAGCACATTTGACGCAAGCCGCTCTTGCAATTCTTAATTTTTTGAGTTGCAATTCTTTTGTCGTATCTCATTTGCAAAATATGCTATGTCGCAAATGATTTGACTAGAGTACGATTAACTGATACACTGTTCGACGACATATTTTTGTGATAATGTATTTTTTTCAGCGGCTGTTTTTATGGCACCTTGACTATGTGAAGCTTGTGTACTTTCAGGCAAACTTCATCATTATCGAGTGATGGTTGGACCTGCTGTGAACTTCATGAGTTCGGTCCCCACTCTGATCAAACACAACGATCATGATTACATGTTTGAAGGATTCTCTATATTTTCACACGAGCCACTACACAATGTGAGTGTTGTGTTAATTTCTTGTGGATTCTGCGGATTCAACTCGTTATTTTTAGATTCCTTTCTGTGACATTATCCGCTTTCATATCCGTTACACGATCCTTTTGATTGAGGAAACTCCGCCGGAAAATTTTTGCATGAAAGGACTCGACCTCTTCCACGACTATTTTTTCAGGTACAGATGAATCAGCACGTTTTGCGGAGCGAAAATCTGTGCACTGGCAAACAAAAACTATTTTTTTGCTGATGACTTGTAACGGCCGATCACCGCTTCAATATAAAACTATTAGTGCTGATAGCTGAGATAGTTCAATCATTCTACAGCTAAAATTAAGCACAGTCAGAATTGTAAGCAGAGTTGTTAAAATAGTTGTACTGGACACTTTGACAGTTTAATGTGCAGGCGGCCAAGAGTTAAAGTTGATTTTTTGTTATTCCTTGCTTATAAGCAGGGCTGCGAATTTGATCTCGGATAAAGTTGATTGAATTTTCAATTTATCCTAAACTGGACAAAATGTGCTTGAACTTAGCCTACAACCCAGAAGAAACTGCTTCACTTAACGTAAACTCGTTAAATATAACTCGAAGTTGAACTCGCAAAATGACAAATCAAGAACTTGGACACGACTTACGAATTTTTGGTAACCTCAATGAAAATGCTCCCAAATTCACAACCTGATTTATAATTACGTAATTTTCAGGGAAATTTTAGAGTTGTACGATTGGCAAGAAAATGACAAAACGTATCCGCCAAGTACGGATTCCGACAATTTCCGTAAATTTCGTTTTTATCCGCGTTTTGTCCGTTCCCTGCCAGACGATGGCAAAGAATTTTTATCTCTGTGCAAAGTACTCGAATATTTACTGGAACAAGACAAACCTCTCGTTGATGAAAAAGATCTGGATAAACTGCTCAAATGCTCGCATGAAGAATGGCTCAAGTACACGGACAATGTACGTTTGTAGCAAGTGTGAAGAGTGTTGTTTAGCGTCCTAATTAAAGACATCGTTATTGGTGAGGGAGGAATGGGGTTCGATTCCTTGCTCGGTAAAATCAGACGCAGTGTCGCCAACGGCTCGCCACCCCTGCCACGTTTTTTAGGAGCCAGGCGCTGTGTTGCCCCGACCCTTAGTCGTGGATATGGGCCCCGCCACTCGTTACACGCTTCGGCGTAATACCGCGAGTATAATGAAGATTTGATTTCTTTTTTGAAGAATGTTGTTATAACATGTCTTGTGGGGCTTCCATTACATTGACTTGGCCATGCTCTGTTATTATTTTGGGTTTGATGTCAGTGTTGTTGTTTTTTTTTTGCGGGGGGAGTCCCTGATCATCTATTTGACTCCGGCGGTAAAGCATAGTTGGATGCGAACCCAGGAATTTTATATTTTGTATTGCAGATACGAGGAATGATTGTTACTTATCCTGGGAAGAAGCCAAGTTCATTGCGAGTTGACCAACTGGACCGATATAATCGGAAGCCGGTCGAGACGGAAGGACGGGCCATACTTCCGGTTGACGAGCGTTATCCTATGATTGTCCACTTTGGAGTACGACCTGCTAATCTCAGTTACGCTGGGGATCCTACGTATGTGAAATTCTTGTTTGTTTCATTATGACGTGACTTTCCATGGTTAGCGCTTGCCTGAAAAGCTCATACAAGGAATTTATGAAGTTAAAACCGCTTCCTTGCATGCAAAAGCTAACGTTGGTGTAAAATTCTCGAAATATAATCAGTGCTACCGGCCACATAGCGTACTTTGTAAAGACCGTCATCGTCGCGCGAGGTCTGGGGTTCGATTCCCAGGCATGTCAAATCGGACAACGGCTCGTCACCGTAGCGACATTTCTTCAGAGCTGTGTTGCCTCGGCGTTAAGCCGCGTAGATGGGCCCCGCCGCTCGTTACACGCTTCGTTGTAATACCGCGAGTATAATGAAGATTGATTTTTTCATGATCCGCGTTGTACGCGTAAGTTTCGTAATCAGTCTCCTCTGCTTGATTCAGTTTTTTTTTTTTTTTTGGCAGGTACCAACGCATCTGGCGATCTTATTTGAAGCTGCGTCATTTGATGGTGAACGCACCTCGTGTGAAATTAAGCGACAAAAGAAAACTCCAAGAAAGAGAGGAAGCAATGCACAAGATCAGAAAGTAAGATTTATAGGAACTTGTGAAAATTTTTCTTCAGAACCTAAACACGTGAAGATCGACTTTCAATTTGGTGGCGTGTTTCTGTTGCAACTCGTTTATCGCCTTGACAGCAATGGATTCTTCAGTAAGCAGTATATTGAACATAATCTTGTCAGTGACGATTTCTGCGGTTGCTACGTTTTGGGTTTGTTTCATGCTTGACACAGGTCTCATTAGATGCATGTATCGGACGGCTGCCTACTTGAAAAGCGAGTACTCTTCTGTGTAAACATACATGATTTATACCGCAAAATTTGCACGTGGTGGCACATTTTTCTCCATTAGAATATTTACTGTTGGAGTACAGTAAGAATGGCACGAAAATATCTTATATAAAAAATTAAGTCTACAGTAATTGTTAACACTGGACGTTTCGACAACATAGATTCGGCTGTTATCATCAGCAGCGCAAGCAAGGCGGTACGAAACTGACTGCTGATGATGACAGCTGAATGTATACCGTCGAAACGTCCAGTTTTAACAATTACTTTAGTTATATTTTACCGATACGTGACGCGACACACGGCACGCGACAAAAATTTTTCGTACTTAGTTATATTTCACTGTTCACCGATCACGCGAAAACCTGCGAAATTCTTCTGCATTTACTTACATTATAATTTTAATCGCGTTGTCGCCTGTCGCGTATCAGTAAACGCACCTTAGGTATTACTATTATTTTCAGGGCAAAGGACATGCAGAGAGAGGTTACTGTCGAATTGAGTAGCAAGGGTTTCCGACGCACTGGGATATATTCGGATATGTGTCAACATGCGCTCTTGCTTCCTGTGCTCACTCATCACCTCAGGTGAGATTTGTACAAATGACGTCATCACCTCTGTCGTCACAAGCAATGACATCATCGTTTTCAGGTATTATTTGTGCCTCTCTGGACTGGAAGATAAAATCGAATATAAATTCAAAGAAAGAAAATGGCTTAGTGTAAGTTGGGATTGGAGTTTGTACTTTATACTTGCAGCACGCTAATGCTGATTACATATTTGAATACAGCCGGCTTGCGCTGTTATTAAAGGCATCGCTCTGGATACAAGAGGTCAGGGTTTGATTCCCGTAATGGTAAAACCGGACTTAATGTCCCCACCGCTGCGACGTTTCTTCAAAGCTGTGTCTCCCAGGCGCTGAGCCACGGTGATGATCTTTGCCACTCGTTACACGCTTTGTCGTAATACCGCGAGTACGGTGAAGATTCGATTTTGATTTTTTGTTATTTATATTTTCTCCTGGTTTGTTGTGAATAGGACTTCCAAGTTAATTGCTTGGACACGAGAAAACAGTCAGTTGTTCCAAGTGTTTTAAGACTGGAAACCTCCTTGCGTTCGCTTTGCCCTTTTAAAATACAACTTTTAAAATCGTTTTCAACTCAAATTCTCAACTAAAGACAGTTTTTGCTTATTTGTTGTTCTTTTTGTTCCAATCTTTTTTCAAACGGTAAAAGTGTAATTTTGTTCTCAGTTTCTTGGTTATTTGTTTACTTATATATTGATATTAGTTTTAGTACCTATCCAAATGGCTAAAAATCAAGTAACTCAGTATGACTCAATTTCTGTCTTTAGCATGCAATGAACCACCCTAGTAGCAAGATGAATTTTGGACTGAATCCGGACCACGTCCGTAACGCTCTGTCTAATTGTGGGCTGCGCGTTCCAAAATACGGAGACAGCTCCATCCATTACAAGTGCGTTTAATTTCCTGCGAAAATCTATTTCATTTACAAATGCAAAATCGCTTGGATGAACGCTTAATTGTAGACAGTGACTACTGTTTCGAACTTTCAAGGCACGTCAGCCGTTAAGGTCGAAACAGTATTCACTTCCATTTTATTGAGTTTTTGATGCTCGTTGTAAAACCTAGAGCTAGGTGACTCAGTGACTTTCACAGCCAACCTATTACATTTCTTTTTCACCAGTGTGTCATTCCACTTAGCCGAAAATAGTGAACTAGTTTTGGTTGATTTGTAGACTGCAATCACCAATACTGTAGAATGAGAAGCACTGTGTCGAAAAGAATGGAGCGATACTAGCATGTTTCTGGGCAGTAGTAGCTACCAACATTAGCACCAAGGGAAGGCTCCCATATCAACGTTGTTTTTTGCAATTTTGGACTTAGAAGCAGGGGCTTCGTAACGAAGCTAGGCATTAGTCTTGGCCCTAAAAGCAATGGTTTATAGAATCGCTGTTCACTTAGGCTATTTTTCATGAAAAGCTTAGCCCGCTAAACCCTGTAATATTAATGTAATTTTAGGTATACTCGTAAACGCGGCATAACCAACTTGATCCGGATTATGGCCAGATTAGGCCAGCAGAGACCGGTTTTGTCTCCAATAGAGCATAACGAGCGTCTTGAGTTTCTCGGTGACGCGGTAGTCGGGTATTTCACCACTGTGCATCTCTTCCTCTTGTTCCCGGAGCTTTCAGAAGGCTCTCTCACTACCTTCCGAACTATTTTGGTCAACAATCTTCATCTTGCAACGTTAGCAGAGGTAGGGACAATAGAACAATTAACCTGAAAGAAAGTGATTTTTAAGCATAGAGTGCACTTTATGATTGATGCTGTATATTATAAATTTTCTTATTTGGTTGATTGCTTGACTCGATGATCGTAAGGTCTGTTCGTGGTCTCCCTGCCAATAATAATATATTATTTTATTATTATTTTTTTTAAGTGTGTGTTTAACTGTTTACAATTGGATGAAATAGCCTAACATCATGTTGTTGATGGTTTTTACGTGGACGTTTTGGATTTAATCAGTTTGTTTGGCTGCAACTTATCATGCGGATGTTTGGTTTAAGTAAGAAAAGAATAGTTTTACTGAAGAATACGTCTGCAAATGTTCATTTTTTTTTTTTTTTGTTCCTGAAACGCGTCTCAAACAATCGGGTAACTTACGTCGCTATGACATCATCACCCTTCGTGACAAGGTTGTAGTTTTGGAAAAGATCATTTTGAAGTGGCATTGTTGGCGTTAAATCTTGCTACCTTTTTGTTCTTGCAGAGACTTCAATTAGATGAATACATGCTCTACTCCCATGGACCGGATTTATGCAGGAAAGCGGACCTCCGACATGCCATGGCCAATTGCTTCGAGGCCTTGATGGGTAAGTTCGATATTTGTCATGCTCTTGCTTAAAAAATTGAATTTTATTAAATCATTGTTTAGAAGCGTAAGCCATAAGCATTTAAGCGTGTATTGGATTGGATAAAAAAATATCAAAATCAAATCTTTATTATTATCGCGTTGTGACGCGAAACGTGTAACGAGTGGCTGGCCACATCTCTGCTGCTTAGCGTCTGGTCTACACAGCTTCCAAGAAATTAGCAGCGATGTCGAGGTGTTAGCGGCTCTGTGTCCGATTTGATCGGCCCGGGAATCGAACCCCATATTTTCCGCGCCATTGGTGATGTTTATGTTTAGGCTTACCGGCTGGTGTGGATTTGATCGATTTGGTTAATATATTTTTGTTTATTTTACAGGTGCTGTCTTTCTTGAGGCCGGACTAGATAAGGCCCAAGAATTATATGGGAAGTTTTTGTGGGAAACTGGTGAACTTCAAAAAGTCTGGAAATCGTTACCAGCACATCCTTTGCAGGTAACTTGTATATAAAAAGAATATAGTATGTTTGTCCTTTTTTTAAATCTTGCTGTTACGAAAAAATATGAAAACACCAATCCAAACTGTAGAAGATTTGGGAGTTCTTCCATGCTGGCATTTAATTTTTTACCTTGCTAATTAGCTAACTTCTGAAGCGCTTATCCTTGGAGAGACGCGGGATCTTACTGTTTTCTTCTTAAAATTCGCAAAGCGGAGATATAGATCTTGAAGGATCGTATCCTAGGACGCGGCAACTCAATTTGAAAAAGGATGTAAGGTTAGGGTGTCCCGTTTTTACACTTTTTTTCGCAAACTTTTAGTTTACACCATTTACAGAGTGCAAATCGGCACAGAACCCCATTGCAAAAATTTTTTTGAAAAATATTGAGTTCTTCATGCCCGGGGGGAGACTTTGAAATATTTTGGGGGGTAAATGACGTAACTCGAAAAGTACACACGCTACACTGCTGAATTTGATGTCAAACGATTCGTAAGACATGGTTTCCTATCTGTTTGGAAATCATTTTGATGCTCAATCTCGATCAGAAAACGACTTATCTAAAAAATTAAAATAAATGATTTATGAATAGCAAAAGATCGAAAAATTTTAATCCACATCCCTGAATCATAAGTCGTTTTTTGATCGAGATAGAGCATCAGAATGTATTACAAACAGATAGGAAACCAAGTCTTCCGAATCGTTTGACGTCAAATTCAGCAGTGTAGCGTGTGTACTTTTCGAGTTACGTCATTTACCCCCCAAAATATTTCAAAGTCTCCCCCGGGCATGAAGAACTCAATATTTTTCAAAAAAATTTTTGCAATGGGTTTCTGTGCCGATTTGCACCCTGTAAATAGTATAAACTACGAGTTGGCGAAAAAAGTGTAAAAACGGGACACCCTAATGTAAGGTACTTTGCGATCGTGTTGGTTGTAAAAATTATTTTTCAAGTGGCTTGGCCAGGCTTCCGACTAGTTTCGAAAAATCGCTCAGTTTACGGATTAGCTAACGGATTTTCGAATTGATTTTCTTTTCCAGGAAGAACAACCCGATTCAGATCGTCATTTTATCGAAAACATTCCAGTTCTTCAAAAATTGACCAAGCTGGAGGATTCAATTGGAGTGGAGTTTAAACACATCCGTTTACTTGCTAAAGCGTTTACGTGGCGGAATGTCCATGAAAATGTTCTTACATAGTTAGTATTTTTCAGCTCGAACATATTTTGCTAGTTTTGTTTCATTCTTTGTAAAGAAACGGTCTCGTAAACGTCCTAAATCTACTCTCTGAAAGCAAAAATGAAAATATGGCAAAAAAATTAGCTTTTGCTATGAGGGCTGCAAATTCAATCTCAAAAGAAAATGATTGAGTCTTGATCTTATTCTAAACTTGACAAAAATTACCTGAACTTAGCTTAAACCCGATAGAAACTACTTGAACTTAGCATAAACTTGGTAAAAATTAGTGAACTCGAGCTCGGCTTGCGGATTTTTAGTGGTCACGAACTTGAAGTTGAGTATAGATGTTTGCCAGTTCTCAAACCTACTATTTGCTGTGTGAAATACTTTCATGTTGTTCTTAAAACCCTTTAGTTTCTTTTTTTTACCAAACCCACTCACTGAGCAATGCAACTCGACGTCAGCGGAGACAAAGACTGCTTGCGTTGCAGCTGCTTTAGCTGAAACCGCATTGACGTCTAGATAAGTATAATCTTAAGGTGTTCGCTGAATGGTATTCTTTTCTACCAGCGGCAACAATCAACGACTTGAATTTTTGGGCGACTCCGTGTGCAATTTAGTCGCTTCCGAATATTTGTTCCGATTCTATCCGACACATCACGAAGGTAAGATAATTATTTTTGAAAAACACCGAACTTTTGCTCCTGTGTGTTGTAGTCTAAACGCCAAGTAGTACAAAGCGCTGTGTAAGATTATAGTTACCGCGTTAACCAGGGTGCCATAATTTGAAATTACTGTAGTGATTAGTGATACTAATATGATTGTCGTATCTGGTTTGATTTCGTGGCGGATGACTTGACTTTGCAGTTCTGCACAGAGGTTCCTGAATTTCTGACGAGTTCGTGACTTATTACGGGACTTATTAAACACGTAATTTACGGGACTTATTAAGCACGTATTTCGAATTTCTCATGGGACTTATTAGACACGTAATTTGAATGTGACGCGAATAGGTCAAGCTCACAGCGAAACCTTCCTCAATAGCTTTGAGTTTTGTGTTTAGTAATTTGTTAATATTCTTTGTCATATCATCTAAAAACTTATTTTGTTAATATTCTTTGTCATATCATCTGAAAACTTAAAAAGTTTGTGCAATAGGTCATCTAACTTTACTTCGAGCAACTATGGTGAATGGACAGACCCAATCACTGGTAGCTACTGAACTGGGCATGCCGGAATACGTCATAGTTGGTTCAAATGATGGTAATTTTCTATGCACTTGTATTAGTATTAGTTGCATATTATCCTCCTATCACGAAAAAGCGATCAATGCGCTATACGAGCTCTCTTTGGAGCTGTCTACCATCCATCTGTCTACCACACAGAGATGGGGGAATCCCGCTTAGTGCCTTTCCCAACGCCACAACAAGTGAAATTGCCGCCTTGTTTTCCACACTGTCCCTGTAATGCTGAGCGTCAAGCAGGAAAGCTGTGAATAGCAATTTTAAAGTCATTGGTTTGACCCGACTTGGAATCAAACCCAAGTGTACATCTCCCGAGGCGGACGCTCTCACCACTCGGCCATCTGAGCTAAAGTTTGGGTGCAATGCCACGAGTATGATGAACATTTGATGTGATTTTTGCAATGTTTGCATTGGTCGATACAAAATTCTTTCTAATGCCTGAAGCAATACTTTAAAAGTTGCAGAATTAATTTTTGAAAGTTAAAACTTTATTTCATGTTTTTAAGTTCTATAACAGCTTTGAAGAAACCGTTAGTTTTTGAAGTATATTTTGGAAAATTGCATCATCAAATATTTCTGATAAAGTAATCTTTTCTACTTTTTTAATTGAAATGAAGATTTGTGTGACTATCTACCACATAAAATCAACTTCTTATATTGTGAACTCTTCAAAGGCTTTCGAAATCATTTTCTGGGTTTATATTATGGAAAAAATCTTTACATCAGTTACCATAAAAAGCATGTTTTTCTCTGGCCAATTACAATTGAAACCTAAGTAATTATCGATGAAGTAATGGCAAGTTTTCCTTCATTACTACTGCCATGATTATGGTTTATTGTTCAGAACGCACCCAGGAGTGGAGAGTGAAAAACCTCGCCGATCTTCTTGAATCATTCGTAGCTGCTTTGTATCTTGACAAGGGAATCAAATATGTGGAAGCTTTCATGGAAGTCTGTTTCTTCCCCAGACTGAAGGTAATGACGTATTTTGATACTAATCAAAAATCAAATCTTCATTATACTCGCAGTATTACACCGAAGCGTGCGTGTAACGAGTGGCGGGGCCCATGTCCTAGGCTTAGCGCCTGGGCTACACAGCTCCAAAGAAACGGGCAGCGGTGGCGACAGGCGACACTGTGTCCTTCTTGACCAGCTCCGTAATCCAATCCCAGACCTCACCTACCGTTAGCGGCATTTTGCGTAGGCAGTCTTGCTTGATTTAATTCTGTACTATATCAATACTCCGTTCGAACGCTTTTACGTACCTCGAGGTTTGTTTGCTCTAGACGCATTAAGCTGCTAGGTAAGGAATTTTAGTCCTCTCTGCAAAATCTAGGTTTTGCCTCTCTATCTACTCAGTACTCATCAGCAGTTACAATTGCTCGCTGCTTCATAGGTGGGGCTTTTGATCATGATTGACTCCAGTTTAAAACCTGTGTTTCGAGTTTTCCATTTGTTATTTGAGTCGGGAAACGAGTGAAGAATTTTCTCTTCTAGGAATTCATTCTCACTCAAGAATGGAACGATCCCAAATCATGTTTGCAACAATGTTGTCTGACGTTGCGACAAGAAGGAAAAGAGCCTCAACTTCCAACCTACGAAGTTATCAGTGAAGGAGGTGGGTGGACTGCTACATGAACATAGAAAAATTGTTTGTCACTCAATCTCCTGACAGCCACTGTTTCGACCATAGTAGGTTTCATCAAAGGAGCTTGGAGTAGAGTGGGGTGAAGATCGTCAAAATCAAATTCAAGGAACTTCAAAAAAATTTTGTTTGTGGTACCACAAAACAAGACATTTTCACCCCTGCTAAAGTGCTCAAATCGCATAAGAAATTGTTTTTGATAGTTTTGTTTGTCAGTTTGAAAAACCGGCCGGTTGGCGAAGTGGTTACAGTCTGGGGTTTGATTCTCGAGCTCGTCGAATTGGACACAGTTGCCCTCAGCTCGCTGCCGTTGCGACGTTTCTTCGGAGCTATGTTGCCCTGGCGATAAGCCGCGGAGATGGACTCCGCCATTCCTTACACGCTTTGTCGTAATACTGCAAGTATAGTGAAGGTTTCCTTGTTTAAGTATCGAACCGCGGTTTTCTATTTACTACGTTGATGAATTGATATTCTAAGATCACTGGTTCGATACAAGCGATTTAAGCCATAGTAATGCTTGTATTTCAGGTCCATCGCACGCTAAAATGTTTCAAGTTTCTGTTCATTTTCTTGGAAGTGAAATAGGAAGAGGACAAGGCGATTGGTAAGTAGTAGAAGCATTGGAAATACATCGATCGAGTTCATTTTTGTATCTGTTATTACTAGCGCTGCGAGCTCGCAGTATTTAATCGAGTCCAGTCTGAATTTGAATTTAAGTTCTTTAATTTTCGCAAATTTATGCTACCGACTTGTTGCAATCATGCCTACTTCGTTGTTTTTTCAAACTCCTCTTCTCCACCCTTATGCCGTAACGTTAATCGTTTTGTTGCCTTTTTCTTTTTCTTGTACCGTTGTTATCTTCATCTTGTGTTCGTTATCGAGTTGACGGAACGAAAATAAAAGATACTACTGCATTTTATACCAACCTTTTATGTTTTCCAGCATTCGAAAAGCCGAAAGAAATGCCGCCAGAGCAGCGCTCAATGATTGTAAGTTTTGCTTGGTCAGAATATTTTCTATTTATCATAAGTTGCTGCAAGGCGAAGTAGATTGGAACGAATTAGACGTTGTTTGATTTACGATCTTTTTCACATTGCTGAAGTTCGATGCAAGCGTTTTAATTCATTGCGACTTCACTGTTAAACTTCTCGGAAATGCGTTAAAGGAACCTGGTTACCTGGTACAATACATACACTCGCTTGCGGCTGTATTTTGGTTTTTCTAACCCTGCGTCGTCAATGATTTGTGTTGATGATTCCGTACTCTCTGAACAAAAGATGTCGAATGAACTAGTAGCGTTTGACTTAGTTTTTTGGCCTATTTTTGTAGCGATGTTAATTTTTTTCAGATAACTTTCCTCAATTGGAATGGCAGCGCCGCTATGTGGCGCAAAAACATGATCTGCCTTATCAACCTCGAAAAAAGTTGAAGATTATTGAAAATAAAGGTCGGTTGTCTGATGAGGATTGTCACTTCGGTGATTTTGTTAAATCTTACGAGTTTTGACTGGTTAGTGCTTAGTCAGTTGTTGAAAACTTCGCTATTTGTGTGCGAGGTCTGGGTTTCGCTTCCCGATGCGGTCAAATCGGATACAGTGTCGCCCATGGCTTGTCACCGCTGCGATGTTTCTTCGGAGCTGTTATATCCAGGCACTAAGCCGGCGAAATGCTGAGCCCTGCCACTCGTTACACGCTTCGGCGTAATACCGCTAGTATAATGAAGATTTGATTTATATTGTACAGATCAAGAAGATGAAACGAGAAAAGAACATCAACAACTGCCAATCAGAAACGACAAAAAAGGAAAAATTGACGAAGAGCCAAAAAGAAACTTGGAAGAGAAAAAAGAGGAAAAAAGAAAAGATGAATCAGTCAAAAATTGCGAAAAAAGTGAAAATTTGAATGAAAAATCGCCGCATGTCGAACAAAAAGAGAAACAAAGTGAAAAGCGCAAAGAGGAATTACTCAATATTGAGAAAAAAGAAAAACGTGAAAATGGGAATGAGATATTGAAAAACTATGAAAATACGCAACACAAAGATGAATCACTCAAAAATGCACCAAAGATGAACGAAAAACTGAAAAGTGAAGATACAAATAAGGAAATTGTGGACCAAAATAACAGCCTTGAAAAGACAAACCAAAAGCAAGATGATGCTGATTCACAGGAAAGTGAAGAAGATAACGGCGATGATGGCAAAAATCAATCAATAAGATGTGAAGAAAACAACGCGCAAAAAAAGGAGTTACTACATCGCGAAGAGAATGAAAAGAGAAAAGAACAAAAAAAACAATCAGTGAATTTTCATGAAGAAAGAAGCAAAGAGCCAAAAAAGAAGTCACACAATTACGACGAAGGAGAACGAAGAAGAGAGAGAAAAGAAAAAAAGAGAAAACGTAGCAAGGAATCATCAAGTCCGGAAAAAGAGAAACGAAGAAAAAAACACAAGAAATCATCCCATCGAGAGAGAGATGACGAGCAAGAATCATTGAACCGTGAAGAAAATACGAGGAAAGAGAGAAAAAGCGCAAACAGCGAAAGCCATGAAAAGTCAAAGCGAAGTAGCAATGATCAAGTAGATGAAGAAAGAATTTTGCTAAGAAAAAAAGAAAATTCAATTGACGTTAATGAGATGATAAAGAACGCCACCAACGACTGATAATCGTGTCACTCAGTTCAGAAAAACGGCGGAAGAATCGACTGATTGTGATCAAGTTGCTAGAATAAGGTTATGCCCTGCGTATTACATGCGTAATATCGATTTTTGAAAATAGCTCTGTTTGAATAAAGTGTGTTGCAATCGTGACTCGTTCGTTACAGATCCAGCAATTTTTGTTTCTGTTGCAATGAAATTACAAACTAGAAAACGGTTCTCTTCAGTGTCTGTTACGTGTTGTATGATGTCAAATACAATGTCTTCGTGCCTTTATTTCTTCTGCTTGCTTGAAATTAGAAGAATTTAGTATAATAGCAAAACGGTGAAAATTGCTGTGTAATTAAAAAATTCAAATAATCGAATCAAATCTTGATTATACTCTATGCATTACGTCAAACCGTGTAACGAATGGCGGGTCCATCTCCGCGGCTTAGCGCCTAGACAACGCAGCTCTGAAGAAAAATCGTGAAGTGGCGACTGGCGAACCGACACTTTCAATTTCACCGGCCTGGATTTGAACCCCTGGCCTCCCGCACCGTTTGTGATGTCATTCGAAGTCTTACTCAGCCGAGTTGGCACCGTTGAGCTAGCAGTTAGCTGCTTACTAATGGCGTAAGATTTCGTGGATTATATTTTGAAAGAAGATATATTAAGATATGTCCATTCTTTCAATCATCTGGCTTGTTCTTGCCATCCAGGCCATTTTGTAGATTACTATCCGATCGTGTGCGCCCAGAGTTGCAGCGAGAATTTTTGGATCTTGGGCGAATGTGCTTTCATTAAAGAGCATTCATTAAAAAATACAACGAAGTGACTTGGCGAATGGAACATCCGCTGTATTTTTTCCTCGCGGATGTACCAAGCGTGGGTTTATAAGCGCCATTATTTGCTATATCGCAACGACTTCTCTGTGACGCAGCATCTTAGAGCGCAGCTCACGTTAGGAAGCACTGCACTAGTTTTCGGTTCGGTTCTCGTCTCGACTTTGTTTCGGTTCGCACATTCAGCTTCGGTTCGGCAGGTTAGGTTCGGACATTCGGCTTCTTTTCGGCAGGTGGCGGTAGTGTGTAGTGGCATAAGCATATAGGCTGCTGTATGCATGAATTTGCATGATCCATTCGCGAGGAAAAAACATCGCGAGTGTTCCATTCGCCAAGTCACTTCGAAAATAAAAAAGGGTCATTTAAGGATATTCTCTAAATAAAAATAGTTTGATTTCTTCGTTTTTATCCTGTGACGGGAAGCGACGGAGGCGCTATACAATACGTAGGCAGAACCCAGACTCGCTTCAAAGTTGCGTTTGTTTCCGAGTTTTGCTTCTGACTTTTTTCATTTGCTGCTTGTTAGTTTCCATCAAGCAAAGATAACTATTGTGAAGCATCTGATCCAAAGATGCAACAACGAGGCTTGGGTGGGAGTTGAACCATCAACCTTGCGATCATGGTCGTCGTAAAAACGACGCTCCGAACCACTCGGCCACGCTACCGACAAGAAAGGCTAAAGCATGGTTAAAGGACATTCTTCAAAAAATATTGTTAAGGGGCATCAATAAAAAGGTTACCTACCCCCGGCATGTGGGCCCTGGTTTCGCCACTTTTCTCAGTGCTACTGTGTCCGCCATTTAGAATAAAAAAAAATTATGATGTTATAATATTCGTATGAAGATTGTTTGAAAAACATTTAATAATAATTTAATGTAACACGTCTAAGCATTCCGCATAAAATAAAGATTCCGTAATGTACAACACATAGATTTGTAAGCAATCAGGATTTAAAATATAATTCAATTTCTTCTAAACTTTTCCCCTTTGTTTCCGGCATCCACACCACAGTAAATAAGATTGAGAGAGCGCAGTTTGCAGCAAAAAACCAAAATGTTCCTTGAGGTGTCCAAGTTTCCTAAAAGCAAACACTTTTATGGAGTTTGCCCAGTGCTTAGTTATGCTATGAGTTATTTTGCAACAGCCTTCAACAACTTTTTGTTGGACCAATCGAGAATAACACTCGATCAGTATCGGTAGTCAGGAGAGGGCTACCTCCTCTTCGACTAAGCCAATCTGAAGTAGCCTACTGTATGCTTCAAACGTTACAAAACATCGTAATATTAATTAATAACCTCTAGTCTCTTGTAATTTGCCTCCTCTCCTAAATTTTCCGCAGGCTAAGCTTCTGCTCGTAAGTTGCGCAAGACTAAATAATTACAAGCAGGAGTGTAATCTGCAAAAAATTTATGGTAGGACCACGGCCAATGAAACAATGCAAAAATCTGTTTTCATTCGCCCTTCGTCATCGATCTCTCTGAAACAAGCCTTTACACGCCAAACAGGAGAAGGCAGTGCCCACCTACCCCTGGCGCTGGTTATAAGCTACGTTTCGAGTAGCACATTAATGCAAATTTCAGCTTCCAATACCAGTTAATGTAAACGTAGCAGACTACTATCAGCTACTGAGTGGAGTTGATCACTTAGTTCGAGTCATAAAAACTGAGTCGTAAGCAGGGCTGGATTTACCAAAAGGCTTGGCAGGCTGAAATCTAGGGCCTCTTCACGAACATCGAAGACCTTTTTTCTTTGGAAATTGACCATCAAGACCTTTATATATAGAGAAATGAGTCTGATAGTGATCATTGATCACTAGGGCCTCATTGTTCGAATAGACTAGGGCTTCTTATTGTCTAAATCCGGACCTGGCCGCTAGGCTTGAAATGAATCTAAGCTTACATTCCGAGCTTGGTAAAAGTGGGTACAGTAGAACGCCGATTATCTGAACTGTAATCAAAACCAGGTGTGGTTCGGATAAGTGATTTGTGCGGATAATCGATTAACATGCATTATTACAAAATTTCATCATCATGCATTACAGACCTGTATTATTAGCATTGGCAGTATAGTAACCTAGAGTAATCACTCATTTTTTGTTTTGTTACTTGTCACTATTTTAGTCGCTGGCGTTTTTGGACGCTGGCATGGCATTTTCGGACGAGCAGCAAAGCATTTTGTTAATTTCATTTGTTAAAATGGTGTTTGGATGATAGGAGTTTCGGATAACCGGCGTTCTTCTGTACCAGAATATGTATTTTGCACCGAGTCAGTAAAGACTCTGTTCTCCCGACAATGACGATAAAACTACTTCAAAAAGGACTCAGATTCTCCAATTCTTACAAAACTCATTTTGCAAAGAAATCAAATTAACAAGAGCGCATAAACCTACCATCATGTTGCTAAATTGTAGAGTTAAAATAAAGACTAGAAACAGATTAAATCCAGTTGCTAATCCAGCCGAGTTGCCTCTCGCTCTCACAGGGATAATTTCCCCAATCAGTAGCCAAGCGATGGGTCCAATTCCAATGGAATAAGCTGCTATGAAGACCACCATGCTAATCAACGCTAACCACGTAAGGAAATCAACTAAGGATAAAAACATAACAAGTTAATTAAAACAAACGTGCTGAAAAAATTATTATACGGTCTCCTGGTTTAGCCTTTGCTGCTTTCCTCATCAATTTTTTGTTTACCTTAGTTCATAGAACACCCATATTAAAAAAAAAATAATAAATACCGCTATCAGTAATAGACCTTATGTTAACATAAAATCATTGAGCTGAGAATTCAAACGTGATAGAGAAAACTTCTAAGTGACAGCGCTCTTTGAGTTAGCATTCGCTCCAAATATGAAATATTGAGCCAAATACGATCAGTTTTAGCCGTGTATCGAACCGGTTGCGAATGATATGAAGGAAAAAACCTCCGTGTTATATTATCAACATACCATGATGGTTTGTTGGAGTATGGTTGACCGTCGTGTTGAGCATCTCGAAATATGCCAAAGTCATTTCATTTACATAGGATGAGTGAGCATTCTGGAGTTGAAAATAAATCCCAAAAGCAATGAGACTCAGCGCCATGAAAACAGCCCCGACGATAAGAAGAATTTTTCTTCCTATGATAGAATTTATTTAATAAAGTAAAGGTATTTCTTTTAAACAAAATCGAACGTTTTAGCCCTTCTCCAAATCAAAGCAGTTGGCGCTCTAATTCTCTCACAAAACTAGTGCTTCAGGCTAATATTAATTCGTTACGCAAAGTCTCAATAATTGCGGTACAAGTCTACGCTTCTGCTCTCAAAGAAATAATAAGAAATTGAATAGCTATATAAACTTTGGAATTACGGTATATTCCTGTAATCAGTGACGGGGTTCAAATTTTTTTCAGCCGATGTTAGTACAAAAGTTATATTTTCACCCGGTTCTGTTTCAACTAATGGTACAAGTATATGGTTCAATGTTCCTTCGTAATTTCATTTATAAATTCCTACCAATTTTATCGATGATAATGCAAGAAACAAAAGTAAAAACAACTTGAGCTCCAGCGATAGAGAGAAGAGCCAGAGTGAGTTCAGAGTGGTTTGTGAATCCCGCATCCTGTTGAAACAAAATTGTTACTTCAAACGTTTCTTTAGTTCAAGTGATGCCTGTGCTAACGTGTCGTCATTTTTTCAACCTAAAGACATTAACCAAATCCGTCATTACAAAATTTAGCAATGTACAAGCCCCCTAAACGTCTAGTTATGTATATTAATACATCGATAATATCCCACTTCTTGACTTAGAAAAATAACTGCAGTATTAGCAGTTTTTTCAATTCTAACCTAGACCCTCTCCCTTTAAAAAAAACAAGATGAGCCCATCCAGGATAAATGAAATCGAAATAGTCTTTTCTGATACCAGGTGATTGAATCGAAAAATTATCTTTATCTCCAGCACACAAAATAACGGAAAGCCAAGAAACGGCCATTGGCGCTTACTTAGTCAGCAACAAAAGAAGTTTTGCTTTATCAAGGGTTTCAGATGGAATAGATGGAACTGACATAAGTTAAATAGTCCTGCCTAAGCGAGTTAGTACTTGTAGTATATTTTGTTTCTGCTCAGTCAACATAAATAGAACACAAGAATATAAGATTCAACTGCAACCAGACACAGAAAAGGGAACAAGCAACAAAACGATTAACGTTGTAGCAGGCAGCAAAAAAGAATGAAAATTAAAGATGAAGAGAATAGCAGGCATTGGTCGCGACATTCGAGGCACAGCTAAACATAATTATTGCGTACCATGAACAAAGTTTTTGCGTAAAACATGACGCAATTCGTTCCACTGATTTGTTGAAAATACATAGACACCAGCGATAAGATCGTCGGGGTCCGCATGCTTCGTTCTTTAATAATTTCTATCCATGTTGCGGATTTCGCTTCTTCTTTTAAATTCCGTTCTAATCCATAATACTCCTCAACGATATCTGCCTAAAAGTTAATCTAATAAATTAAAAAATACAGACAAGTTTTGTGTTCAAAAAATTTAAACGGTACCGGTAGATTTCTTATTATCGAATAAACAGAACACCCTTGCAAATTCGTCGTTATACAAGAGATAAAGGGAATTACTCCCCTCAAGGATTATCCAAATTTTTCCTTTACAAACTGCAGATTTAGCAAAAATTTGTCACCAGTTAACGCTTTTTCCACAAAAAGACGTGGGCCTAGCTATGCAGCAACTTTGCTGAAAATCACAATCATAAATATATTTATCTAACTGTCTGGAAAAAGATGAATGTAAAGGCACCAATAAGACATAGCCAATTCAAAACCTATTATCAATGCTTTATTATTGTCTTAAAAGGAAAACAAACAAAGCAATTGCATAATAATGAACCACTAGAGGTTACCATAACCACATTCATCGCTTTGGGGTTTTCATGGGACACCTTAGCGCACCTGGGACCCTCTTAATTTCCGCAAAGATTTTTTTGCTTCTTCTGGCATCTTATTTATCATCAAAAACCGAGGAGTTTCAGGAATAAAACAGGAAAACACCAAAAGAAGAGCTGGGGGGATAACAGCAGCTCCACATAGCGCCCTCCAGTGAAGACAAGTACCTACACACATGCATCATTTGAACTGAGACAGCCAAAAAATGCTTTTATTCAAATTATTTATAGCAAAGTCATTACCACTCAAGATTCCCAACTTGACGTTATCGCTCGCTCTTTGTGTAGTAACTCTATGTCAACTGCATGGCATATCAGAGAACCTGTTCCTCTTTTTAGGCGTTAACTGGGAGTAAAAATCAAAAATGCTTACTCAAAGTTGTGTGAGCCTAAAAGAATCGTAGGCCTACTAATGAACAAAAATGCATAGCTGAAAATTTGTAGGAGTTTTGAGCCCCTTAGACTGCTGTATCAGCAATAAATCTTCACATTTGTAACGGCACGAGACACTGCAATTTTTGCAGTTCGGGTGTGGAAAGAGGTTGTAGAAAAACTACTCAGCTCACCCAGGGCCGGATTTAGACAATGAGAAACCTCATGGTTAGGTAATTTCGATTCTGCGTTTATGATTAATGATCGGATGATAAAGGTGTTCTTGGTCAACCTCCAAGAAAGTCGTATAGAATCATCTCCAAGAAAATCCTTTCTTAGTCGTATCGAACTCTTTTGCTCGTGACTAGGCTCCTAACCCTAGGCTTGAGCTTGCAAAGCTTTTTGGTATATCTGGCCCTAAACTCACCCAGCCCGTAGATAAGCAATATTCCGGAAACGATGCAGAGCTGTGTTCCAGATCCGAGCATTCCTCGAAGTTCAGCAGTTGCTACCTCACCAATGTAAACCTGAATCACAACCGGCTATAAAGTAAAAGGGCAAGATTTTGCTTACGCCAAAAAGAATCGAAAACGCTTGTCCGTACTAGTAGACAGAAAAATTTTGAAACGGGCGCGCAAGTAGAGAGTTCTTAGCAATAACGGCTTGTATCTCGGAAGATAGAATAGTAGTCGCCTTTTGTAACGCACTGCTTGTATGGTCTCGATTATCGAATTCCGAAAACACGCGCTGCAACTGCTTATTACTTCAAGAGATTCTTGAAATATCATAACAAGAGTCATAAAATCATGCATTGTAAGTTATTGCTTGTATCAAGCTGCTGGCACTGAACGAGTAAATTGCTCACCATTTTACTGCAGTGACAATAAAACGTACCGGAACAATCAAGGAAGACATTCCGACTCCGAGTCCAGTTATCACTCTTCCCACGTGCAACATCCAAACCTCAGATGCAAGAGAAATGAACTAAAACCAAAACTTGCTGCAATATCATCATCAAAAAGCAAAACAGTGGTCTACTTTAGAAACAAAGTGAAAAATATGAATCCCCGTAAATTTTGAGACATTTGCATTTTGCAGTAAGCCTAGGCCTATATCTGAGACAGAGTTTCGTAGCTGTAACTTCAAACCCTCGTTACATGTGTTTATTCTGGCTGGAAAGCCGCCTACAGATTCATTTCATGCGCTAATTTTCGACTGAGAATCGGAATTAGGCAGCTGAAAACTTATACGTCGAAATGAAAGCAACTTTATTCATTAAAAGGAGGACTAGCATATCATTTAATGCCAACAGCATTTTGGCACATAAAGTAAAATACAAATATGAAAAACAACAAAAGCAAAGTAGTATTTCTAGAACTTTTTTTTGCAAACACGATAAAGACAACCAAACTACTTCTTGAAAAATACGCTTACCAAAAGTCCGGTGATATACGGAATCGCTGAAATAACTGAGGTGAGTTTTCTTCCGATCCCTTGCATGATCCATCCAGCGAGAATTCCGCCCACCATTCCACCAACAGTTACAAAAGCCTGAAAAATAGAGATTTGCCAAGTTCATTTAATGTCAATGTTTTTTCTGTTTATCCTCCTGATTATCCAGAGACAGGATGGAGGTTAAGAAGAGTCCATGCACGCTTGAAACTGCAACGTTTCCAAATTTTCCACTAGATCTTCATTTGTTCTTCAATTTTGTACTAGTTAAACTTTGGTGAGGCCTCAAACCTTCAATGCACTACGCTCATACTACAGACTTCGTCGTCTTAATTAACTAATCAATGAAAGGAGCCCCCTTATCACGGTCGAAGTACCTCGCTACTGATTGCTTTATTATAGGGTTGCCATATTTTCACTGCGCAAAAGGACTGGTTCTTTGAAGGTTATCACGTCCGCATATGCCCAGTTTTCCGCCCAAAATCAAATGAGGAGCAAAAAAAGGCCATCCCGTCCGCACGCCGTAGTTTAAACGAAAACTTCCCTAAAATATTACTGTTAGAATGATTGGACATGTTTTCACTGTTCATAATACCAAAAAGGAGGACATTTGGGAATTTTATAGCGTCTTTGGAGGACAAATTATTTTTTGTTAAAAAGGAGGACATCTCCTATAAAAGGAGGACATGTCCTCCAAAGGACGTATGATAAGCCTACTTTATCAACATCATTTTAACTCACCCCAAACCACGATGCTTGATCGACAGTCAAGTGCGGAGTTTTCTCGGAGTTATCATTTTGGATGTCAGGAATCAACGGAGAGGAGAGACCGAGCATAGTACCGACGGAAATCGAACCCAGTAAAACAACTCCGCAACATAGATACATATGAAGCTTGTTGCCGTTTTTTCTGACAAAAATTTTAGGTGAACCAATAGTATTTTTAAATAGGCTGGCTTGAAAAGTAGGCTATCAGCAGCTCATTCAACTAAAGTAAGTCTCTTAAGAAATAGTAGGCTAATATCTAAAATACAAAAGCGTAGTTCCATTATTTCTTCGTGAATATTCAATATTGTAAAATACTCAGATTGTATTGTAAAATAACAACAGCTTATATGGCCGAGTGGTAAGAGCGTCCGCCTCGGGAGATGTAGACTTGGGTTTGATTCCAATTAAGTCGGTCAAACCAATGACTTTATAATTGGTATTCACAGCGTCCCTGCTTGACTCTCAGCATTAAAGGGACAGTGTGGAGAACAAGCCGGCAAGTCTACTTGTTGTGCCGTTGGGAAAGACACTTGGCAGGATTACCCCATCTTGAGTGGTAGACAGTTGGCCAGGAACTCCTAACCGAGCTGGTATAGCGCATTGACCGCTTTCTCGTGATAGGAGGATAAATATGCAACTAAATACAAAAATGATATTTACTCAGTTTAAAAAGAAACTGTTGAGCTGTAGTTATTATGAACGGCATTGGCAAGATTTTGCAGAAGACTGAGGACGTATAGCCAGCAAAAGACTTAGAAAGACGACAGGGACGGATTTAGGCGATGAGAAGCCCCGTATCTATTTGATCTTAGTGATTGATCTTCACAAAAAATGAAAATGCAAAACGCACTTACGCCATGTTTGGGTTGTCGTCATCATCTGTGCCTGAAACTAGCTGTTTGAAAATTTCTGCTTTCATTTTCCTATCAACCCAAATTTTAGGTTCTTATTCCAGTCTCGAACCAGCAGACTGGCTACTTGTTATGAATCACAGTTAACCTTAACATTTTCGCTTTCAATCTAAACAGCAATATTATAACCAATGATACTGGAAACACTCTGTTTGCCAGGTCTATTCAGCTTTGATGATTAAAGGTCATAAGCTCATCTGGTGACAGACTCAATCACGCTGTGCTGCAAGAAATCATCCGGTATTGCTGCTGGTTCTGCAGAAAACCCAGTTATTTTAAGACATGTTCATGCTGTCTACCGATCGCGTAATCATTTTACCAATCTACCTTCAGTGCTATCGCAGTTGTTTGACTAAGAACTTGCCAGTTTACAAGCGTTATATTATTTCCTGCCGAACTAGGTGAAAATGATTTAGAGCGGAAACGCGCACAACTGAATGAGATTTCAACAATATGTCAGTTTGTGACGCTGAAGATTTTCTGCGTTCTACTAAAAGACCTTCCGTTTCCGCCGAAGAAAAATGCGGATGTTAAACCATTGCCTACTCCAGTTTTTCATAACTCTTTTTCTCCTACCTGCTCGCTATAAAGTCAATCGTATTGCTGCCTCTTGCCTTTTCACGTACCGTTGTTACATTTCTTCACCTTATCGTCTTCTTCATCGTGTTGATGGTGTGGAAATAAAAAAATATTGCTATTACTGGATACTTGCTTGAGACAACACAAAAAAATCGATCCATAATTTCATCACAAGATCCAAAATCAAAGTTTATTCAGATAAATATTTTCGACAAGATATAAAAGCAAAGAACACAGGGGTTATTTGAGTACTTTCTGCCAGTCATCGGGATTTTCAAGAGGAACGTACGTAGATGTCCTGCGGTCAAATTTCATATCTCCCAACCTGGCCGAAATGACCTTATCATTGGGATACACGGCTGGGTTCCATTCCATCGCAGCACCAGGTGTATCCTACAACATTATGACCGAAGTGAAAAAACTTATTGCTACTGCCAAAAAACGTAATTGTTTTTTACCGTGAGTTAGCAAGGCCAAAACTCACTGGTTTTTCGAGGCACGAAAATGTGGAACAGATTGATAATGACCTTAAAAATCAAAACTTTAAGAGTTAAAAAAAAACGCTTCTAACAAAAATTATTGGAACACTAAAAAACTAGTACGGTATTCTGAGCGCAAACTATCTAAATGTATCTATTCAAACAACGTTTGCTTCGAATTTGAGTTTAAAACTATCTCCTTGCTGTTCTTTTGAACACGAAATTGTTCTATGTGCAAATCATTTGTATTGTTTGATGCTACCATGATTCTAAACTTGCTTTACTGCTCTTTTATGTCGGCAAATTTTTCGTTCTTTTCTTCTGCTGTGCATACATCGTCAAAAGTGGTGAGGACTGTGACTTGGAAAACCGTAAGGTTTATTCGGTCTCACAGACCTTGCTACTACTTATTTACTGTTTGTGTGAATTATTTTTTGTTTTTGTGCTTTGTCGAAAACAAACTGCTACTAATAATTTTGTTCTTATATCAAGAAAAAGCGACTGAAACGCAACACGAGTTCGCTTAGAATGGTTGAATGTTCCCTCTCTAAAGCTTTTCAATCTCCACCACCTAAAGGTGTGAAATACAGTAAAAAGCTTTTCGCAAGAGCCACTTAAACTTGCCGGCTTGTTTTCCACACAGTCCCTTGATTGCTGAGCGTCAATCACGGAAGCTGTAAATACCAACTTTTAAAGTCATTTACCATTACCAAATAATTTATATTGTAATTGCAACAGCAAAAAAATACTTACAAATCCTCCGTATTTTAGAATGTAGAGAATAGGAAGAGCTGGTAAAATTGCAAATGTAATAGTTCTTCGAACAAACCGTTGAAATTGATAAGCCTAAAGAAACGAAGTAATTAATATACAATGAATCCAAGAAGGTTAAAAACCTAGGATAGAAAAAACGTGAACGTCATGGTCTTAAATTATAGTCACCAGACAATTTACAAAAAGTCAAAAAGAGACAGCTGTTGCCTTCTAAAAACGCCAAGCTTAGACAAATGAAATGGTTGTGAATAAAAAAGTTTGATAATTGTGGGCAGGCTCTAAAAAAATTTTCAAAAATCAAAAGGAGAGCACCATGTTTGTACAATAGCACATCAAAAAGCTAGAGATGTACTGGAATTCCGTCCCGGCCGGAATTTGCAAATTAATTCCAGTTTCGGCCGGAACTGGCAAAATTCTGGCCAAGTTGTCACGCATCAATAAGCTTGGTTGTAGCACTACTTTTTACTTTTTTCCAAGCTATTCTGAAAGTGGCCGCTAGCTCGGTTGCTAAGCGCACCACACTATCGGTGCAGGAGGTCTGGGGTTTGATTTCCGAGCCGATTAAATCGGCGCAGTGTCGCCAACGGCTCGCCACCGCTACGACGTTTCTTCGGAGCTGTGTAGCCCAGGCGCTAAGTCGCGGAGATGGACCCCGCCACTAGTTACACGCTTCGGCGGACTAACGCGAGCATAATGAAGATTTGATTTAAGCTATTCTGAACTTTTTGTTTTTGTTGCAGAAATAATAGCATACCATAACAACAATTATTCAGTGGCGGTTCGTGAGGGAGAGGGGCTGCAGTCTTTTCAATCACGTTAAAAAACGAGGTAATTAAGCTCTTTAAATGGATTCTGGTCGCCAGTGGACGGATCTCTAGAAGCTATCGCCAATTACGCAAAACTGTTCAATAAAATTACATTTAATCAATTTATTTCATGTCGACAAAAAGTTCCGGAAAAGTATCTGGCTGACTTTTTCACACATTATGAAAAAAAAGCGAGCCAACAAATGTGTCACCTTGAAGGCTTGGATGGGGGTTATTCAGAGTAATAAAGTGTAATACGCAGTAATGAATATTTTTGTCCCTTCTCGATATAAAATTTTTATATAAGAACTTATTCAACGCCTACCGTATTTCACAGGAAAAAGTGATTCATCACAAAGAATCCTATACTGGTACTACAACAAGTTAAACGTCAAGTCGCGATAGTAAAACAATCATGCAATTCCGTGAATTAGCAAAAGTTACACTAGCTTAGATAATTTCGTGTTAAAGTTTATTTTCTTCCATTTAACCACAGAATTTTCAATGTGTAGCCTAGCCTAAAACGCAAATTTCCAGTAGCTTAATAGCCTACTGATGTAGACTAGATATTGAAGGCTATAAAGCAAAGTATGTTTTTTCTCAAATACGTGAATAATGTGAGCTGTTTATGGTAGTGTTTGTCCAGCAAAAATTAATCACTACTGCACTGTCAACTAGTTCTAGTTTATTCAGCTCTCAACTTAACTTTTTCACTACAATTTTTTAATTTGAAGTTAAACTTAACATATTAAGAATACCGTTACATACCACAGGTCAGGAAGTAAGAAGCTACACAGACACGTTTGACTTTATGACGCAATAAGGATTATCTGCGAAAGATAATTATTAATTTGCCGCGATGAGCTGCAACGAATTGCAGCCCGAACCACAGCAAAATTTCTAATACAAAAATTCACTAGGTACTCTTGCGATAAGAATTCCCTCAGCGCTTCGAAAATAGAAAAAGTCAGCAAGATCATGACTGGCAGACCAAGGGGTTTCTAATTTAAAAATATGAATGGAGTTAAACAAAACGATTTTTTATTCAACCTGACGCAGAAGAATCAGAACGTCGCTTTTTCAATTACACACAAAAAGAAAAATGCTGCATGGCTGGGGAAATGATTGGGGGGGCTGCAGCCCCTATCGACGAGTCGCCCCTGAACAATATTACTGCGCAATGCGCAGAATTTATTTGTTTGTTGTGCCTCGTAACATGCGTCACGTCAGAATATCTGACGTTAAACCTGATATCAAAATATTTTTGTCATCAAAATATTAACTTTGTTGCGTTAATTGTACTGATAAAAACACGAAACTCCTATAACCTCAAACAGAGCAAAAATCCGGTTCTGGCCGGAATTTTTTTTCAAATTTTGGTAATTCTGGTTTTGACCAAAACTTCCAATACCAGTTCTGGTGCATCCCTACAAAAAGCTTTATGATCTAATTACTAACCCATAACCACGGGAGTTGCTTAAAGTCTTTTCCATGATAAAGATAATCAGGTAATTTTCGAAATTTCAATTTTTTGCTCCAAAATTCTTCTTCATTTGCACGGAAGCGAGTGTACCAGTTCTACAAAACATATCATCACTAATATGAAATTGAATTGATCTTCTTTTTTCTGGAAACATACTTCACTCATTTTTCAGTTCAATCAGCTGCCGATAATATATATGTCTGCATTCTTACAGTTCACTTTTGCGCACAATAAACCACAGCTTTCACTCAGTACATTTGTTAGTAGCACAGCTATAGTATGCAGTTAGGGCACTCGTACATGTTTTTTAGGAGGTAGAAGTGGTTCCCGAGCAGTTAAACACTGGTCCTTCAACCAAAGTCTTCGAAGACGCCTTAGTTGGTGATCACGTAATCGTTGTTCATCGATGTGTTCCAAGACGCCTCCTTTGGATCTCTAAGATACACAGTATCAACATTTTGTACGCAAGTTTTAAGTTGCAAAGTTGATACATATTAAGGAAGTGTCGAGCACCAGCAAACTTTTGTAGAAACAAACAAGCCGTCCGCTACAGAGCGGCAAAATCGATCCCACATGACAACGAAGTCAAACAAGCAGCCGGTACAGCAGCCTTTTGGTTATGGCAATCGAGCCAGTGTTCCACACACTGCCTCATTTAACATTCATGAAAGCTTCTAACACTTTTTATCCGTTAAAATTGTCAAATTTTTTCAACAAAGTATATATTACAATTTCAAATTTAGAAAATGATCAGGCCTACCAGTCTATCAGCATCTATCATGTGAACGCTAATTATAAAAATTTGGTCACGCTGGAAGAGTACCCGCATCTTAGCCAGGGTTGGAAATCAATAATGAAAAAGTAAAGAATAATTCGATATTTGATACCTCAAAAAGAAGTAGAGAATTCCTACATTCAATAACAAAAATAAAAAGTAGAAAATATCGATCAATCAATAACGTCAAGTCGATACTTTTCTCTGACTCAGTTCACAGCGACAGCGTCAACATATCTTGATGGTAATGGGGGGGCTTTAGGTTAGGCAAAGTGGAGAATGTTGGTACCAAGACATGGCATATTATGATGGGAAGTTTAAAACAGTAATACCAGAAGGCCTACTCACTTTTCTCTTTTCATTGTAAAAAAGATTAAACATCACTTTTTCTCTTAAATTCTTTCAACCTTTGATCTTGGCCCATAAGCGCATGCAGGGGGACATGGTGCCATGCCTCCCTTTCCTTGGGCTGTGTAATAAGGTGTTAAAACCTAACTTTCAGTGTATAATTTATCAAATTAATACTGGTTGCAGCTGCCTCTCACTTATTTTTGCCAAGCTTCTGCTATTAGACATAAGCTGTGAAAACATTTTTGCATTGTCCATAGTGACTGCACTCACTGCAAAAAAAGTGCGCTAAAATGATTGTTTTTTACGTGAAAACCGTAAAAATCTGTTGGCGGCTGGGGGTTTCACCTACAGACACCCAATTGTGGACCCCCTTTCGTACAATTCTGGGTGGACGTGCGCCACTGTCTTGGCCTACTTGAATTGCTGTTAACTATATAACTTTTTTTTAATGTTTGACACACAAAGTATTCCTACCAATATCTTTTAAATGAAAAAAAGCTGGTTAACAAAAATTCAAAAAACACTAAATGAATGTCGGTACCGGTATCTGACATTGTTTCAAGTTACAAGCTAACATTTTCTTGAGTTATATTTTGGAATGGAACCAAAAAGGACAGTGCACACGGAATTTTCCCTACGCTAACTGTTCTTATGCAGCTATAAAGTAAAATATTTATCTGCAAACACCACAAAATCCAGATAAGATACTAAAAATAACAAATAAAAACTTTTGAAAGAACTTATTCAGAAAAAAAGTATCAATTAATTAATATTGATCTACCATGCAAAAAATTAGGGAGAAGCCACAATCGATAATGAAAAAGAAAGTAAAGAATTTTTGCATTTGATGACAAAAAAGTAAAGAATATTGATTTCTAATTGATATTTCTAACCCTGATCTCAGCCTAAATGAAATTGTTAATCCTGCCACCAGAATTAACCAGAAACATAAAATTGAGTACGCTATCAATCATGAAATCCCAAACATAGCAGTTTAAGTACAGTAGCTTTGCGTGGGTCATGCTAGAAATTGTCTGACATGTACCGTAGCGGTACAAACAAAAACACCATGCTTGGCAATAGTGATACCGATACATGATACACCAAACAGCAAAAACTTACAATTTCTGCAATTCTGTTTAAATCAGCGTTGTACTGTGCCGTGAGATCACCCATGATATCATCAAATATGTAAAATTAACTACTTAATGCATTCTTGAATTTACAAAACTATCTAAATTAATCAAGCATATCAGTCTGTTGGTATCTGTGGGCAGTAACTAGCAGCTAGTCTACCCCAGCAACCGAATATAATCAGAATAGCCTAGTCAAATTACCGGTAAATACAAAGTAGAACCTGAGATTGAGAACTGAAGCTGAAAGAGAAAAAAAGTTTTTTGGTTCAAGTAACAGGATGCCCTGGTAGACCAGTCTACAGCCTGTACCGGTACAGGTCTAGAAGTCAGGTACTGGCAGTAAACATTTACCATTCTGTATAAGATCACAATTGCTGCAATACCATAACCATACGGTCCTACTACACATCGCAAAGGACTGAAACACTGCAACTGTGCAAAGAACAACTAAAGACTTACTAAACACTGCAAATGAAGGACAAAGGACCCAAATTGATCTACCAGTACTAAATACCACAAAGAACAACAAAGGACTTGGAACCATACCATAGTCTAACAAAGAATGACAAAAGACTTTAAATTTGGGTTCAAAAGATTAGCACAGCGCAGGCAGTGTAGGCAGGGCAGGCACTCTTACTAACTCTTGTGCTCTTCCGGTTCTACGAGAACGTGACGAAGTAATAAAACAAACCAAAGAGACAAATGTTACGGTCCCGAAAAATAGCCACTTCCTATTATATTTTAAACGCAAAGTCAACCAAAAGTCAAACTCATTGCATTGTCAATTTTCCGATTTGCAATCTCAGTCATAGAGAACAGAAGCGGAGATGCGCTCCATGGAGTAGAAATTACCAAAGTCCGCACACGCAATAACTTCTTACACACTTCGAAAATTTCTAATTACTGTACTGCTACGAGTTTTGGTCAATTATAAATATTGTTTAGACTTAGAATATTGTCTTACGCTCTGTTACCAGAGTAGGCAAGATCTTGATCTTCAAGATCAGATCGTGATCTTAAGATCAAGATCGTGATCTGATCTTGATCTTCACGATCACGTTGCTTTGGTGATCTAATATTGATCTTTAAGATCACGTATTTTCAGTGATCTTGATCTTCAAGACCAAGATCACCATCTGCTGGAAACATTTCTATTAAGGACTGTAGGGTAGGCACTGAGCTGTTATTTATGTCTTTACCTAGGTTATGCGTTGCAGCCAGAGATGAACACTAAAGCGATAATCGATAATTTGAAAAAGTCCGGGGCGATACCGATAATCGATAAATCTCAGTTTCTTCAAGCGATATCTGTAATCGATAAGTCGTCGCCAATAAATTTTTTCGATAATCGTTGCGGTAAATTTTTAATGTGTTTGAATGGTGTTTTTCTAGACTTTTCAAGAAAAGAGAGCAGTTTACAGACTCTGCCTTGGCATTAAACAAAACAAAGAAAGATTTTTTAAAATTGCAACAAGACCATGTATTTTTTCCATACTAGCGCCAACTTAGGGCCAACTAACTTTGAAGTTTGAACACTGCGTGCATAAAGAATCGTTTATCGCGATAATTTATCGGCGATACCAAATATATTACAAAAGCGATATTGGTAATCGATAAATCCAAACTATTTTGAGCAATAACGATAATCGATAATAAATTATCGCGATAAATGCCCATCTGTGGTTGCAGCATTGTAAAATTGAGGAAAAGGATGGAAAAATGTTTTTCATGTTAATAGAACTTCAGTTATTTTTGATAATAACCTCAAAATGTCGAAATGTGCTACTAATCATAGTTGTTTGTCAGGAACAAGTTGTACACAAACAATATAACAATCAGAAACAAATTTAATCTTTCGTTTAAAAACTACTAAAAGGCAAAGCTCTCAATTCTCATAATGTGCTTTTTTGCTGCCTCAAACGTTGGATCAAGCAATATAATTACATTAATTATTGTTAATTTCTAAACCAATTTCTATTTAGTCCGCTGCATAATAAGTGATCTTGCCCATCTCTGCCTGTGGCAGCAACGCTGCTGTTTCTCAAAGAAAAAAGTTATTAAAACACCATTCGACAGTTTCGACTGTTGGATATACAAATATTACTAATTTTACTTTTTATTATTAATGTTGGTTCTTTTATTCGATCTCCTCCCGTGACGTCATACCCAATCACTTCTGCAACTCTTGCAGTTGACCACACCGTCACCGAGTTATAACTACGACCCGAGAATTTAGCTTCCTTCCGCAGATGTATTTTATTTGAGATTTTAGTGTTTCTTTTATTCGATCTCCTCTCGTGACGTCATACCCAATCACTTCTACAATCCTTGCAGTTGACCACACCGTCACCGAGTTATAACTACGACCCGAGAATTTAGCTTCCTTCCGCAGATGTATTTTATTTGAGATTTTAGTGTTGGAATTGTAAGCGGTCAAACTTAGATCACCAAGTTATATGGGACGTCGCAGCGAAATCCAGACCTCGGCGCTAAATACTGTAACCTATGCCAATCGGAGAAGCTCGCAATCATTAAATCAAACCCCAACACCACATTGAACAAACACATTGAACCTTGAATAAATGTAGGCATAAAAACAAATTTATACTGAAATATGATAGAACGTAAGGTTTTGTTTTCATATTCAATTTCCTACATTGGCTCGTCTTACGTAACTGTAGACTACGCACTATAGTTTGTAATAACGTCATTTATTTCGGTCGCTCTGTACCTTGTTTCTTTTATTCGCTCTCCTCCCGTGACGTCATACCCAATCACTTCTACTATCCTTGCAGTTGACCACACCGTCACCGAGATAACTACAATTCGAGAATTTAGCTTCCTTCCGCAGATGTATTTTATTTGAGATTTTAATGTTGTTTTGAGATTTTAGTTTTTATACAGTTCTTATTTACAGATACCTCCTGAAGATCGCGTTCAGCGTGAAACAGGCTGTCAAAGTCATAATAAAACAGTTTTAATGCTAAATCGGTTGATCTGATATTTGGTATTACCAGCTCCGACTTAGTCATCGAGCCCTCTTTTCCGCAGAAGCTACAGGTCGCCAGATATTATTATTATTATTGGCATATTTATTCTATCACGAAAAAGCGATAAAGCGCTGTACGAGCTCGCTTAGGAGTTGCCGGCCATCCGTCTACGGCACAACAAGTATTCTTGCCGGCTTGCTCCACATTGTCCCTTGAATGCTAAACGTCAAGCAGGGAAGCTGTGAATGCCCATTTTTAAGTACCGGTAATTGGTTTGACCCGACTCGGAATCGAACCCCAAGTCTACCGATCCAAAAGCAGACGCTCTATACCACTCGGCCGTCTGATCATGGTCTGATCGGCCGATACAAATGTTATGGCAATGCAATGGCCGTAACCGTACCACTAGAAAAAGTGCAATCTAAGTTCGTTTGTAAATTCAAAGCAGATTGACGTTATCACATGTTCTAGTTCAACTAAAACAAAAGCGCTTTCTTCGATTTTGAGGGAAAATAGTTCACGGAAGAAAGAAGACGTAACCAGGGCCGTTTTTGCCGATTTGACCAAATCGGGCCCTGCACCGCCTTGAAGGGGCCCCGCGCTAGTGTCCCTTAATTTCTGCATTAGAAGATGCAAAGTAGGTAAAAGCACCTAAAGTTGAACTGGTGCTCATTTTGGATTATTTTCAGAGGTGGGCACAATTTCTTTAACCGTTAATTTGATGATAAATAAGCTAACTTTTTCATTTACTAGTTAATTCGTTAGATTTTTTTTTGAAATTATCGAACTAAATTAACTTCCGTTAGTGCTTGATAACTTCCGTTAAATTTTGTAAACGCTTATTTCCCTTATTGTTGGTAAAGTTTGACATCGATAAACTAGCAAAATACGACCAATATGAGGCCAAAAAGCGAAATAAAAACAACAAAACACACTGCTTGTGAGCAGAAAAATTTTTTAAATGCTGACGCAAACATTGATATTAAATGATTTTAAGCATTTTTTTAAAGAAATGCTCTTTCAAGTCAAGATTAACGATTTAACGAATTTAATTAATTTCCGTTAATTGGAGCTGAATTTAACGAATTAACGGTAACGGAGATAGCCTATATAACTGTGTTAATGAAGCTAACGTTTTGCATTAACTTGCCTATCTATAATTATTTCTATTTTCTTCTAAAGTTATTTTATGTGTTTATTCGCATTTTTATCCTTCTATAACGAGAAAGCGACGGGGCGCTATGCGAGCTCACTTAGGGGTTGTCGTATGGGGCGCCGTGTGTAAAGCTACGCAATATAAAATTTTGCACCATTTTTTTGGTTAATTTTGATTAAATTACGAGCAATATCATATATTGTTGCAATTTATGTATATTGCTGCAATATGTGTTAAATTGTTGCAATTTATGTATATTGCTGCAATTTGTGTAAATTGTTGCAATTTATGTATATTGCAAAAAAAACTTTAAATCGGCTTTTAATTGCCATGGTGATATGCTAACTAAAACAGTCAGTGTTGCCCTTTCCCTTTTTCCATGAACTCATGTAGTGTACTGGCCTGAGGCGCTGTTGTACTGACTGTGCAGTGTGCGCTTATGCTGTATGGCTGAAACATGTCAGATTACAGTAACTTCTGTGATCTGTCCACAGAAAGCAGGTAGGCTACATCCTGACATCAGCAGATCAGCACACCGATACACCAGTAGTTAGTTACATACGGTAAACTGTAAAATTAAAAATGTCAAACTAGTCTACCGGAACCGATATTTTATAACTGAACAAACCCTAACTAAATTTAACCCTAATTGAACCTAATTCTAATCTAACCCAACTGGACCTGGGAGCTGATACTAGTTGTTAACCCTACACCGGTAGTCTAGTCTAGTCTAGATGCTGGTATTCCAAAGGATACCGGTACCAGTAGCTTAACAGTAGTAGCTTAAATGATTCATTTAACCAGTAGCTTAAATGTTTCAGCCAAACTAATAAGCGCACACTGCACAGTCAGTACAACAGCGCCTCAGGCCAGTACACTACATGAGTTCATGGAAAAAGGGAAAGGGCAACACTGACTGTTTTAGTTAGCATATCATCATGGCAATTAAAAGCCGATTTAAAGGTTTTTTTGCAATATACATAAATTGCAACAATTTACACAAATTGCAGCAATATGCATAAATTGCAACAATTTAACACATATTGCAGCAATATACATAAATTGCAACAATATATGATATTGCACGTAATTTAACCAAAAAAATGATGCAAAATTTTATATTGCGTAGCTTTACTCACGGCGCCCCATATTGTCGGCCATCTGTCTACTACACTTAGATGGGGAATCCCGTTTAATGCTTTTCCCAACGACTCAACAAGCGAACTTTCCGGCTTGCTTCACACTACCCCTTTAATGCTGAAGGTCAAGCAAGAAAGCTGTCAAAAGGCCTACCTATTTTAAAGTCATTGGTTTAACTTGATTCGGAATCTAACCCCGGAGTCTACAAATCCAGAAGCAGACGCTTTGTTCTCTCGGCTATTCGATCGGACTATCCACTCGAAATTAAATGGGAAAAAATAATCGACGACTCGGTAGCTGGTCAAACCAAGCAGGGCCGAATAGGCTGGGCAGATTGAAGTTTAGAGCCTCGGAGAAACAAGGGGCCTCGTTTCTAACAAAAGGGCCCGATGCAATTACGGAAAGACCTTTTTGTTTTGGAGGTCGACCATGAATTTCGGACAGACTTTTAACTTCTCTGGAATCGCCCAAGTGTCAAGATTTTTTGCGTTGACCTTCGGGTGATTGTATATGGTTTCTTTACTGCCTAGTTAGGTTGCATCTCTGGTGCCCACTTCCAAATTTTGCATGAGGACCACAATCTCTACAAGAGGACAGCACGTAATTACCCTGTCCACATGTGCAATTAAAGAGGGCCAAAAGCCCACGGGCTTCCTGCATCATAATTAAATATTATGACATCAAATATTTGATTATGATCCAGTTGCAGAAAACCTGTGGGCTTTTGGTTCTCTTTAATTGAACATGTGCACAGGGTAACTGCGCGATACTGTGACACCACATATCATTACAAAAAAAATATTTCTACTTCCACAAGGTGTCGCTAACGAGCTATATCATGTCAAAACAGCAGCTGCTTCGTGATTCATGCAATTTTTGAAAACTGTAGTCACTATGACCCACCGTTGACGCATGCTTAGAAAGAGGATTTGCTTACGCTGCGCGATCAATCATAATAGAGTTGAAAGGATATAACGTTGCGTTAGCACCTTTGCCTACGCGAGTAAATTGAAGGTTATTTTTCAGCATTATCCAGATAAGAAACGGAGGAAATAAGCATTACGATGAAGTATTTCAGCTTTGCCTATGTAATGGGAATTATTTTGTTATGTCGTCGAGTAGCAGGTGAGCGAATGCATACGAATTAGAAATCAGTAGATAAATAAAATCATTGTCACAGAGTCATAAATATTCATGGCTGTTGGTTATCAGTTACGAATCAGTAACGAATCATAAAATCCGAAATTTAGAATCAATGTAGCCTTTACCTAGTGGTAAAAGCGATGGGCGCAGGCAATCAGTCTGTTTGCATTCGCACGGTTTGGTCGAGATCCGAATTTATGTTCGAAGTCTAAAAGGTAAAAGTCTCAAATTTTTTGGTCGAAAACCGATTTGGTCGAGAACAGAAGCGTTCGATTACCGAGGTTTGACTGTATAGCCTAATCTGCTTATCTTAATTGTTTACGTTAAACATGAATGCTTTAGATTTTAGAATCGTACTTGTGGAGCTTCTGCATGATAGAAGAAAAAATTTCGTCGTTCACCACGGCATCCTCTTATGATTTTTTAAAATTTTGCGGACGATTGTGTGTGTTGCAACAGATTACGTCACCATCATCAACTACCATTTTCAAACACCTCTTAAAATGACATTATTGCTACTTGCTAGCTGGTCACTGGGAATTCCTGAGAAAGATCATCTCTTCGCGAGCGCATTATGTCCTCAAAAGCTTAACAAAGATCCATTGTTTTTTAAATAATTTATTAAATTAAATGAGCAACGCAAAAGTTTCGGGCGGTAATAATTTTTTTTCCCGCACCGGTAGCCCATTTTTCGCTTTTTACTGAAAAATCTAACAGCAGTAACCCAGAAATCCACTCAAAGATGAATAAATAGTGATTGTTTTATTGCATTTGTTAAATTACGCATCGAATTTGCGTTGTAGGTCGTTTCATATTTTTCTCGATATATATCCAGTGGATTACATTGCTACAATTGCGACAGAATCATAGTAATATGTACCGGCTACTTAAAATACATTCAGACATCCATGCCTATGCTATGCACATATAAACAAAAGTCGGCCAGCAGCCAGCTGATTTTAACTTGCAGCAAAACCAACCAAAAGCTAAAAGGGCATATTTATAATAGCTGTATTTTTAAGACGGCGCTTTTTTGATCTCGGATAGCAGCATGGTCTCGGCTCGTGGGTAAAAAAAAGAAGATGATGCGCCATTTATAAGCTGACAAGGTTTACAGTTTAATAGAGGCGTTTGAAATTACCGTTGCCACAATTATGACGTTGCAAGACACAAAAAATAAATTGTAATCACATAATTTAATTTTCAACATATGTACAAAATTTCTTGATTACGGTACATATGGTGCTTTATCGTAGTTTGCATTTAAAAAACTTGTAGTTGAAGTTATTTTTTCAAAGTTTTATCCACTTGCTTTTTAATCTTGCTGAAACTGTTCAAGGGTATAAAAGAAAATACAATAGAGCGATTACATTTAGCGAAATTGCGCAACATTAAGTAGGATATGACTTTACTAGCTCATGAATTCATCAATGGTGATTCGCAGGTGTTTTAGGACAACCAAGATTAGTTATTTATTGAGCTCTTTTGCTTAATATTCCGAAAAGCCAATGCTAAATTTTCTTTTCCGCATGCAAGAAGACGATAGAAGCCCGGCTGGCTGTTTGACAGATTGGTTTCTTGCGATAGATCTGCTGATCGTGGAAAGATCAATATGAAGTGACAGATTTGGTCTTAAGCATCGCAAAGGCGACATCTAATTTACAAAATTTATTTCTCGTTTCAACTGTTCTGCCACTAAAATCTGTGCCTGCGCCACTACCCCGCAAATGTTACCCCGGGCATTGACGGAAAATATTTTCGTGCCACTGACGCCTTAGTTGGACTACGAGCTGAGGGTACAATGTTTTGGTAAAAAGAAATCGGGGAGCTAAAAAGATAACGAATCGCAAATATTTTCGTGAATCGGTATTAATTATAGAGCCACACAACAATGTGGCCATAAGATAAGCTGTTTGAACCATTTAATAAGGACTTGAATTTTGACTTCATCGTGAGTTCTTTAATTTTTTCTTCAGTTTTCGTTGATGGCTAAAAGTAGAAAATAGCTGTCTAAAAACTATTAGGCAAAAGCAGCCTTAGAAGCTACTATGTTATGAGCTTCTATTAACAGCCAAGTGTAATCTTAAGCAAAGGAAGCAATGACGCAATATAAACGTATACTTCGAAAAGTTTTGTTATTGTTTGACGAAAATCTAATCAGGTTCTGAAAAGAGGAAGCGTTAAAAATAAAAGTAACTGAATTGTTAATTTGAATGCGAAAGCACTTTCGAGACAAAGTCGGCTGCTACTTGCGGTTTCGGTTCTTTCGCGAAATTTGCCTACTTATAAGCTGTACGGCTTTTCTTCACTCAACATCAGGAATCAGGATATCGTTTGCCTTTACATGGAGAGACTCAAAATTTTTATCAGCCGGTTTTATTATAGACGTTGTATTTTCAGCCGGCTCTGTTTCTACTAATGGTGCTAGTGTAAACAGCAATGCAGGCCAGTTCGCTGATCTAATAAAATCCCATAGTACGGTTGTATACAACCGATACGAACCGGATGAATCAGAGTTGGACGCGAGCGGGTTTTCTTAGCCCGAATCCGACACCCACTGTCTGAACCCGGCCCGTACCCGACGAAAGAATCAAAAGCCCGATTTCGGCACGAAAAAATGCGGTGTGCAAATATAGGCCTACAGGTTATTCTATGCTGCTCTATAATAGTGAAAGTAAGCAGAAGGCAAGCAGTTGAAAACTTATTTATTTCATGCGGAAAAATACAGCAAAAACATTTAAAAAAAAGATAAAAAAATATTTTGTGTTGACATGCTGAATATATCAGCCCGAAATAATTTGAAAATCACGGCCCGAACTTGGCCCAAAAAGCCCGGCCCGAGTCCGACTCTTGGGTGAATCCCACCTCTGCTATTTTCTAAAATCTGGTTAGGTTACAGTAGGTTTTAACGAAATGAAATATCATTCTTGCTTCGTCGGCACATCCTGGGGAATCTTATAAGGGTTCTAGCCCCTCTCAATTTTTAGTTAAACACAGCAGTGCGTTGGTAGTTCAGTTCTTCTCAACGTATAAAGTCTAAAGACAAACAATTTTTCGATTTCCAGACCCCCTCCCACTAAAACAATTCGTCTCCGCTCCTCGAATTTTTTGAAAAAAAAAGCATTCACTTTTTTAAGCTGGCATGGACTCGAAAAGTTGCCGAAAACGTTTTCGTAAAAAAGCTGTACCTCAAAGAGAGCGGGAAATATGGGAGAAATGTCGCAAGTAAATTTGTCATTTTCTTTTATCAAAGGGGTTTGTCTTTCACAGAATCTCGTCATAATTCAGAATTCATAGAGCGGCCAAAAGAGGTGATACGTGCCGATTGTGGGGAAGAAATTAAAATAACCTGCGTTGCAAAAGCCAAAGACCCATCAACGGTAATGTTGTTGTTGTTGTGTGGTGTTATGGCGCTTTATAACTATTAAGGTCCTTTAGCGCTAGGACTAAATTTTGTCAAGAATTCACTGATTTTTAATCTCTGTTCAATTCATCCTCCGTTCTACACTTAATTGCTAAGCGTTTAGCACGTGTAACAGCAGATACCAGTTTTAAAGTCTTTGGTTTGACCCGACTGAGAATAGAATTCAGTCTACCAGCCAACGGTAACAATGCTACCACTAGCAGTAAGCACACATGAAACAAATTAACCGCACAAAAATGTTCTTTATCTCGAGGCTAGTCCATTTAGCAAGATTTCTCAAAGGCAGAGACGACCTTTACTAATTGTTTGATATTTACGTTGTGTCACTCATTCATTTGTATATGTTTTTTTTTTCCTAATATTAGTCCTGGTGCTAAAAAACATCCTTAGTTACAAAGCGCCGTAACATTTCCTAATAATAATAATAGTCGCAGCTGTAGTCTATTTAATCTATTTAACTCCTTAACAAAGCAATAAACTTTTACAACTTAGCTGTTAGCTCACCAACTAATAACTCCTTTTTGAAGATTCGCTCATTGAGTTATATGATGATATCAGACATATTTTAAAACCAAATATGTGGGCTAAAAATGTGAAGAACCTGCGAAGCCTTTAACAGCGATTTGCGACAGCCTCCTGTACAAACCGGACGGTTGGCGTACCGATATCGGTGTGAGAGGCGTGGGTTCCATTCCAGGGCTGATCAAATAGGAAGCAGTGTCGCCAACAGCTCGCCACCGCAACAACGTTTCTTCAGAGTTCTGTAGCACCGGCGCTAAGCCGCCAAGATAGGCCCCGTCACTCTCTACACGCTTTTGTAGTAATAGTATAATAAGGATTTCACTTTTTTAGCAAATACCATTTTTTAGTATTCTTGAGAAATCTCTTCATTTTCAGACAGAAGGTGTGGCTCCTGAAATTGAATGGTGGTTTCGTGACAATTTTGGGCCAGATGCAACTACTGCTCAAAAGATTCGGGAACTGGAAAGACAAGGAAGAATTACGATCAGAAATGAGGTTGCAAACTAATGTTAAGGTTTATTGCTTCTTGTAGTCAAACGTTTATCAAGAGCAGGCTCAGAAATTTTGTCAGAGGGGGCTAAAAACCGAGTCTGTCTTGTATTATTGTAATGTATATAACGAGCCTATCCATCCCTATCTGCAAATCGGCATAACCTATGCTGACTGTAAAAATAGTAGACCTACCGAGATGTATTTTCGGTCCATTTCGTTTGTTCACGGTGTCGATTCTCGCACAGATTAAAACCATCGTTCGGGTTTTGTTCGGACAAAATTGCCATTTAGTTAAAGTACGTGATTTGGTTTGAGTTCAATGAAACAAGCGGGTTTGCGTTTCAAATTCAAGAACTGTGCTCGATGCAAACATGATCCATTATAAATACGTGATGGTTTAAGAAGTACCTTTTCTGCGCCTTACTTGTGATGCTGCGTATCAAGGAATTAGGATTGCATCGTTTAGCCAGCCATTTTAAGCAAAAGCTATTCCCTTATTATAATACCCGACGGGGTTTTAAACTCTCTTTTTTGAGTACAAAGTGGGCAAGCGAAATGGGGCAAACTTGGAAGGAAACAAGGCCATAATTATCATTGTTAGTCCTGGCGCTGTAAGTTCAGACCTTAGCTGTTCAAAAAAAGGCCGGAAACCTCCTAATATTTGTTGTTGATGAACTGTCATTGTACTTCTCAGACTTTCATGGCTGTTCGTAGTGTCATTACGATCCATAATGCTCAGATAGAGGACCAGGGTGTTTACCAATGCAGAGCTAGTGCCAGTCCCAAACGTCACAAACAGGATGTTAATGTTTATCAATACTGGAAAATTGAAGAAGCTCCAGTTAACGAATTGCAGTGTGGACAAAGTAAGTATTTGTCTGTCGAACACACAAGCTGGTAAAAAGTGGCATTTAAAAAAAAAATCAAATCTTTAAAATGAAACCCCGCGGTATTACGCCTAAGCAAGCAACGAGTGACGGAGCCGGTCTCCGCGGTTTCGCGCCTTGGCAACACAGCTCCGAACAAACTATGAGACGCCGTTTGGAAAAAAATAATTTAGGTTTTCTCACACGCTTTTTCAACCAATTTAAGCTACATTTTGTCCAATATACAGTATTATATAGGAAATTTTTTATCTATATATGGGACAAATATGTGGTTTGAAATAGCCAAATACACTGACGCAAAATACACAGGAATTTTCCAGTATATTATATAAGACAAATTATTACTTAAATTAGCCAAAAAAAGCAGCGCAAAACATAGCTTACAAGAAATTTCTTATATATTATACACGACAAATTTTTGCTCAAATTAGCCAAAAAAGCAGCGCAAAACACATAGAAAATTTCTTATGTATTATATAAGACAAACTATTGCTCAAATTGGCTAAAAAACGTGGCGCAAAACATAATGAGATTGTCTTTCATACTTACATAAGAAATTTTCTACATGTTTTGCGCTGCTTTTTTCAGCCAATTTGAGCAATATTTGTCTTAGGGATATTTGTTTTACATTATTTGTCTTACATTGTCTTACATTTACAGCAATATTTGTCTTACATTGGAAATTTCCTATATGTTTTGCGCTGTCTTTTTTGGCTAATTTGAGCAACAATTTGTCTTATATTTATATAAGAAATTTCCCATATGTCTTGTGCTGTTTTTTTTGGCTAATTTGAGCAATAATTTGTCTTATAAACCTATTTTATTACATTGGGAAGTTCCTATATGTTTTGCGCTGTCTTTTTTGGCTAATTTGAGCAATGATTTGTCTTATGTAGGAAATTTCCTAGATGTTTTGCGGTAGCTTTTTCGGCTATTTTAAACTACATTTTTGTCCCATATGTACACTGGAAATATCCTATATAATATATTGGACAAAATGTTGCTTAAATTGGCCGAAGAGGAAAAAACATGTGGAAAAACCTTAATTATTTTTTTTTCCAAACGGCGCCTCCCAACAAACGTCGCAACAGTGGCAAGCCGCTGGCAACATTGTGTGCAGTCTTACAGGCTCAGGAATCGAGCCTTGAATCTCCAGGGCCGATAGCAATGCCTTTAAGCACAACCCCGACTTGCCACAGTTTGTGCAGAAGTATTTTTATCACGTTACCTCACGTGTCTTGAAAATTAGCTGCTAAAAGCACCTGAGCTAGCGAACTCAGGACGTTCGTTGTCTTAATGCAGCGCTTCTTTGTTCTATCAAGGGCTTTGCTGCTTCTGTTTTAGAACGTCCGTCAGCAAAAACGTAAATGCACCAAGGAAGCGATTCAACTTCGCTGGGCTCTGAAAGGAATATGATTTTATTTTTAACTTGGGCTTGAAATCGCTTGTGTTTAGCTACGAGAAATCAATTGCATTTGGTTTTCTCTGGCGTAAATGCTCTGCGCATTGCGCAATTTCAGCATGGCCAAAACTGATCAATAATTTAAATTAAAATACTTCGTATTGTCTTAAATTTCCGAATTTGAGTCGAGCAGACGCAGAAACTGTCAAGGAATAAGAGACAATTTGGGCTCCGCAATACTAAAATGAAAGTAATTTTTTTAATTTTCCATGTATTTTTGTAGCTATAACGAAACTTGCGTCAACAGCGCCTATTCCAGTTAATGACATCATTGCTACGTCACATCAATTACAAAGTTTGCCCAGCGAAGCTAGAAAATCAACGATTAAATTTGATGTCACTACATCAGTAAAAAACTCTTTTCTCAACCAGACTCTAAGATGGAAAGAAAGTTTTAAAAGTAGGATTTCAGCTGGTTGTTGTGCTAGCCGGGCTTGTATTTGAAAGAACAAGCTCTAATTGTGATTAACCCAGTATTGGCTTGTGGTGTTTGTGCTACTAACTTTTTCGCAGCTAGCATTCTTAGATGGACATAAAATTATCAATTCGTACTGCAGCATCGCTATTTATTTTTAGTCACTAAATCAGATTCTACAGTAAATCAGATTCTACATCTTGGTGTGGTAGACAGATGGCCGGCAACTCCTAAGCAAGCTCGTATAGCGCATTGATCGCTTTCTCGTTGTAGGAGGATAAATATGCAACTAAATAAAAAAAAAAAAAAAAGTAGGCCTATTAATTTGTTTCATTTGAGCCATTATAGTCATTTTGTTTGTCCCAACTCCCTAGGTCTTTTACATGGGTTAAATTCTCAATAACTGTCCCACCTTGCGCCCTCCATGTCATATCAAGGAAACAACCATCAACCAAGTTAGACTATATCTGTCCTCCATTAACTTCGAGAGATATGTGTTTTACGTGTATACGAATGAATGAATGAATGGGTTGAAATGAAATGTTGTGTGGTTTTATGGCGCTTTATGACTACTAAGGTCCTTTAGCGCCAGGACTAAATTTTGTCAAGAATTCACTGACGTATTTTTAATTTCTGTTCAATTCATCCTTCGCGCTACACTTAATTGCTGAGCGTTTGGCAAGTGTAACAGCAGATACCAGTTTTAAAGTCTTTGGTTTGACCCGACTGAGAATAGAATTCAGTCTAACAGCTTCCAAAGCGAACACTCTTAACCACTAGTCAAAACTCATCAACTGTTTGTATCTTCATGAGTTTTCCGGCATCGTAATTGAAAAGCAATTATGACGTAAAAAAATAAATCGTCTCTTAGAAAATCAGAGTAGCGTTTGGCTCTTGAAAAAATACAAACGAGGTTAGGGTGGAATCCGCTTTGTAGTGGTATAGAAAAAAAAATTTTTTTAAGCACCGCTGAGGCTAAAATTGCGTTACTTCAACAATAACAGCTGGTACATTTTTCTCCAGCCACAGTAGAAGGAACAGCTGAGGACGGTGCAACGCCAAAACGTCAACAAAAACGAAGCGCAACATCTACTACTCGACCCTCCGGAAACGCACCGGGTAAACACATGGCAATTTAAGTTCAGAGTGTTGACGGTTCTCCCTTACACATCAGAATTTTTACAACTGCGAAAACAGACGTATGTTGAAAAATCAAGCCGAATTACAAAGAACCAAAAATATTAGAAGACTTTATGATAAATTCGACTCTTTGGAGCGTTTTTTTCAGCTCTTGATTCTTTCACCAGATGCAGCGTAGGAAACCCGCATCGGGTTTTAAGTGTCTCTGATATAGCGTTCAAGTCAAGTGGGAACTTGCATGCCTATACCACGGAACATCAAGTGACCAGAGCTGGGCACTTAAAAAACAATAAACTAAGCGCAACGCAAATTCCGCAAACGATTTTTTAAAGTAAAAGAGCACAATCAAAAATTTCGCAACGAAAAATTTAAAATTAAAAAGCACAACCGCAAATTGCGCACTTGGATTTTTTAACTGCGAAATCGCAACCACAAATTGCGCGAGCAGATTTTTGAAACGACAAAGCACAATTGCAAATTCCGCAACTGAAGTTTTGGAGCGGATAAGTGCAAATGCAAATTGCGCAAACAATATTTTGTAATGATAAACCGCAACTGGAAAAATTTACAGCTTCACTTTTATCTTGATCATGCTATTCACAAGAATGATCGAAAGAAACCGCACAAATTGATGCAATAAAACGTAACGCAAATTGCACAAGTAGTAAAAAGCAGCTAACGCAGCGCAAATGGTGAAAAATTTAGCTTGAAACGCAACACAAATTTCGCGATTCGTCAAAAATTGGTTTAAAACGCGACGCAAATTGCACAATTGGTCAAAAATTTAGCTTAAAACACGACACAAATTTCGCAATTGGTCAAAAATTTAGCTTAAACGCAGCGCTAATTTCGCAAGTGGTAAAACATTACTTAAAGCGCAATTCAAATTTCGCAATTGCCAATTTGCAAAATTTGCGGAATTTGCGAAACTGTTTGCGGAATGCTCAGCTCTGCATGTGACTTATTGAAAAATATTGCCAAATTTCGCTACCCACATAAGCGAGAAATTAACTTCTAAAGCGCTAAATGCACAGAAAGACATTGCAGGCATACAATAATAACACGCTTTTTATTTTACAGGTTCTTCTGCCAATCACGGTGCACTCCACATTGTGTATTTTCTTTCTTTATTGGCATCATTATTCTTTTGTTTTGTCTCTTGAAACCTGGGCGCAAGGTGTCGCTGCCGAATAATGATGAACCTTAAACAATGCATGCATTTTATATCGTATAAACAACCATATCAACTCATTGTCACCTAAAACCTTCGTTTTGGTTTTTCATCTAAACGATTGTGATGCAACACGCCAAGTCAAGAAAACTTACCGTAAATTCAAGTTTAAAATTAAATACTGGGGTGTTTTCTATTTGATCACCATTTTTTTTTCAAAGCTCGCTATTTATTAGTTATTCACATAAGCCAAGCGTACTTTTATCTTTTTTTTTTATGAGAAAGTGGTCGAGGCGCAATAAGGTTAAAGACTTCCTCATGGGGTCAATAAGCAGTTAACTTGTTGCCTGTTCTTCACACTGCCTTTACTGTTAAATTAGCCTAAATGTCGAGCTGGTGAAATCAGAGGCGGCTCGTGGGCAAAAAAACAAGATCTAGGAGCTGATAGCGTGCTAAGACGATACAGCAAAAAAATCGAAATGTTGCAGCGTTTCTGTTCAAATTTTGTTTCTTTAATTTACTCTGCAGTTGGTGTAGTTGTTTAAGACATCACTTTTGCTGCAATAAATTACGTACAAGTTTGATTACCCCCCCGATCAAATCGGACACAGTGTCGTCAACGACCCACTACCGCTGCCATGTTTTTTTCAGAACTGAGTTGCCCAGGCGCTATGTCGCCGAGATGAGCCCGAACGAAGACACAACAAGTAAACTTGCCGGCTTGTTCTCCACACTGTCCCCGTCCTTTCAATGCTGAGCGTCAAGCAAGGACGCTGTGAATACTAAGTTTAAAGACATTGGTTTGACCCGGCTCGGAATCAAACCAGAGTATACTGCTCCAGAGGCAGACACTCTTGTCACTCTTCCAGCTGAGCTCCGCCACTCGTTACACGCTTCAACATAATAACGCTAGTATAACTAAGATTTGATTTAATTTTTTTGATCAATATAGGCATATTTATTTTTTAGATCATCAAATATTACCACAAAAGTTAAAAAAAGCTACACGCTTCGGCGTAATACCACCGCGAGCTCAACGAAGATTTCATTTGGATCTGGGGGTGCAGAGAGAATTTGTCAAAAGGATCTTATCCAATCATGCAAGGAACGCGCTAGAATAGCGGCGAAAGCTAAAATCTTTTTAAAGAGCATTGACCTCGCGAAAACGACATTCTAACCAAAGACAACAGTCTTGCAAGTATTCGCATTAAAGGTCTTAGGGCCTTCAAAATTTTTTATATGGTTCTCAAAATTGCTAGTCTACTATGATAGTTTCACCAGTGTTGTTCCACGATTCAAAGTAGAGTTTACTCTTTCAGATTTGTTACTTTGCTTTAGCAATTTCGATACTTACTTTTGCGGTGGAACAAAACTTGTAGAGATGTAGGCTAGGCCTAGTCCGACAGTTTTCTACTATGAGCGCTTTAAGGCTTGAAGAGAAAACCAGCTTACCAACTAGCCTCAAAATGACACCATGAAATGTAATTCAATGCTACTAAGACACAAAACCGTCACAGCACAAAATTACGGATTTGATGCTAATCAGTAGGCCTGTGTCAAAAAACAAATAAATTTAATAATCGCCACGCACTGATAGTTCGGTAGTTTTTGTTTTGCCTTAAACAAGTTTCTGGAGTTGTTTGTCAGACTTTCCCATCTTTAGTTTGATGCCAATGACATCCATAACACGTGTTGAAAACACCAACGGCAAAAATGTCTCCCACAGAAGAACACAAACGAACATCATAGAAGGATTAGAAGCCAAGATTCAATTAGCAGACCATTAGGCTGACGTAGCCTACACTATACACACTTACACTGCAAAAAAATCTTTGCAATTAATTCAAGAGTTAATTAAGTCCAATGAAAACATTATTGTACAAATGTAATACGTATGTTTCAGTCAGGGGGCACCTCGACTTGAAAACCTAAAGGTTCTTCGGTGCGTCCTGGCCATTATTATTGTTTAATTCTAATACTTTGATTATTTAATTGTAATTACGGCGAAATAAACGAACTTGTCACATTAGTAAAGCATCACTATTCCCTGCAGAACAACAACTGGACGCCATCAGCGACATCCCCAATAAGTGTCTTTACAGCTCAGGCTCTGGTTAGTGGTTATCGCTTAGTCGGTACATTACGACAAAAAAATCTTGAGTTTGACATTGTTTGACCAACGTTCAAGAGCAGTTTCTCCAGTAATGAACCGACACATTTTGGGCCTAAATTTGACTCAGCGGTGGCTATACGAACAGACGAGCGAGGCGGCCACCTTGGGCCTTCCATCCAAATTTACGCGTCCAATATCTTTACCCTTTGATCAGTAAAAATTACGCTGAGTCTGTAATGGTTGATCTTCAAAATAAAAAGAAGTCTTCAGTGGTCGATTTCCAAAACAAGACTCTGCCTCAACCCCTTCAGTCACCTCTGCTTGGGCTATCTAAAAACTTTTCATAAGCTTGTCTGTTCACTTGTCTGCATATCCATTCTGATTCACTTGATTTCGTTCTACTGCAAACAACTACAAATGGTGGTTGATCCTGGAATAAATCACTTTGCGCCACTAGATCACTCTGATGTAACGTAGAAGCTCTTGGGTATGGCCCATGATCGATTGTTACATGTGTGTCGCTTTTATAAACTTGTGCAAGTTGCTTTTTGTTTCTCTCGAGTGGCTAAGGCCAAAATGAATGCTATTAAGAGCTCTCTAAATTTATTTTGAAATGTGCAGATCTACCGCCTGAACAACGCATCCTCGAAGAATCATCGCAGGAGTTGGCGCAACTGCGTCCGATTCGACCGGCACGGTAATCAAACCACAGACTAGAGATGTGCTTAACCGTTAGTTTTGAGTAACGGTTCCAACTGATTACTATAAAAAAGATATTCGATACTTTTTGTCCGTTACTTGCATTCGTTTAGGCAGGGGCGTGCCCAGAAATTTGAAAAAGAGGGACGCAGTTTCCTGTTTTCGTTTCCACTGAAAATATCGGTGAAGATCAAAAAAAAAGGGTCTTCACGTCTTTCGACCTCCAATTTACCCCCTAAGTCAAGTGAAGACCAAAAAAAGATCTTCACGTCTTTCGACGTTTAATTTATCCCTCAAAATCAAGTAAAGAACCCCTCAAAAAAGTTCGCGTCCTCAGATGTCCTGTTTCTACTGTTTCGCTGAGTGGTAATATATATCAGCCTATATTTCAGCGGGGGGAGAGGACGCGACCCCAGCGGCCCCTCCTGGATACGCCCCTGGTTTAGGTAATCACGAATCAAAATCTGTTCGAATGTAAACAGAGCAGCAGAATCAAAACAATTAAATACCACGCGACGACGAATATTTTTTCTCTTTTGACTGCCATGACGCTAACAAGCAGAGAGAAAATATCTGTTACTTAGTAATCATTATAGGATTCGATTCAAACGATTCCAAACGACAAACGAATACTTTTTCTCTTTTGTCTGCCATGACGCAAACAAGCAGAGAGAAAATATCTGTTTCTTAGTAATCATTGTAGGATTTGACTCAAACGATTCCAAGTGGCAAACGAATACATTTTCTCTTTTGTTTGACAATGCCAATTAAACACGCGGCAATCAAACGAATATTTGTTCTTTTTTGTCTGCCAAACAAGCGTGAAGGAATTTGTTGACTTGTCAGTCAGAAGCATTATGAAATGAAAGTAGGAGTCGTTTCCTCACTTGGTTTAATCCATGGTTTAAATCAGTTCGCTTGCGCTTCTGAGTAAACATTTGGGGTAAAATATTGATCTGAAACGAAATTTTGGCTTCGAAAAAGCTGTAGGCTTCTGTGCAGTGGTTATGCAACATAGCACAAAAACTAAACATGGCATATTATTTGTGGAATAATGGGTAATGCAAAATCAGTCAATAATGTTGCTTACAAATCATTTATTGTTAAATCGATTTCGGTTAATAAACCATTTTCAGTACCTTATTCAAATAGAATAGATTCTCCTCTGGCGATTCTCCTCACCACCACAATGGTTCACACTGCGAATAAACGTGGCATACTGTCATACATTGACTCGTCACAAGGCTCTTTTTACTAATCATTCATAAATCTCACGTGGCATGGTATCAAGATTAAGGATGGCATAGTAACTTTGTTTTTTTAATTTCGTTGGGACGATCAAAAGCGGCATAGTATCGAGAGTGGCATAGAAGCGGAGTGGCATAGTATCGAGATTTGACTGTAGCGCAGACATTTCTATTGCCTTGATCGCATTAAGTGAATGCCGAAATGATGACATCGTAGATTCAACCACGGTATTTATAGTTCCACTGCTTTCGCGGTGAAATGAAAAGCAAGAAAAAATGCGACATAAACCGGTTCAAACCAGTATTTTCATTTCGAGTATCTTGTGTTGTAGATGGCAAACGAATACAATTTGGAATCGGTATTTTGACAAAACGAATCTGTTACTATCCGTTACTTCTTGTTATCCGTTACTTTTTAACGAATGATTACTATTCGCCCATCTCTACCACAGACCTACCGCACCGATTCCGAAGGCGATGTTGTTGTAGTAGTAGAAGTAGTTTATTTCATTTAACGACCAATAAGCTAACACAAACAAAAACAATGGTCGAAAAATAGGTAACAGCGACAAAACGATATACGTTGAAACATGCTTCAGTTAACAAAAATTTATGTAATAAAATAAATGAAATGCATGGTCGCTGCACCTTAGCATAACCTCTTACGAGTGCCGTATTTTTTTTTAAATCAACGAATGTAATACACAGTACACACACATCACTAACAAAAAAAAAAAAATTACGCCAACAACTTCTTGTATCTTCAAACCTGTAATCCCAAATAGGGAGGCTAACAGATGCTAAACCTTGCCCAAGGGTGATCCGGGAGCAGCGACAGTTAAAAGATAGCTCCATTGCGTCTCATGGAACGAATCCCTGTCGCCGGATGTCGTTTTATGTCAGTACCCAAGACAACTGCGTGAGCAAACCGGCTGGTTCTTAATTAACAATTCTACTGAATCGATTCGACCAGTTGTAATCCAATTCGGTTCAAACCAGACTAAAATGTTCTCGAATAGTTCGGAACCACTTCTCTCCACTCAATTGCAGTTCACCAGATTTCTCAGCACCAATATTTATTAGGATGATAATTGATTTAAAACCACTTTGCCACCGTCACGATCCGTGAAATTGCGTGCACGTTTCAAAGCAGTTCCACTTCGAAAGAGGCAACAAAACTGGCGCACGCGCGTTATATGCTAATGCACGCACGTGCGTAAAACGTCATGAAGCCCGACAAGATCCAGGATGACCGAGTATAAAATAACTAATACAAAGTACAATAATTAAGCAAGCTCTCAATAGCTAAAAATAAATTGCATGTAAACACACATGTAAACTACAGAGTTAAAGACCAGTCCCAAAGTCCATGATAAGGAGCTTCTTGAGTTTGCACGAATAATATCTGCGCTTGTTTGAAGTGGAGTATAGTTGTGCATATTCCTGCCAGTACACTTGAAGCAGGGAGGTTTAAAGCTTCCTGGACAGGTCTTCATTTCAGTTTTTAACTCGGGCTTGAACAGGCTCCAACCGTATCCAAAACAAGTAATAAAAATGGAATGTAGCTAAGGGGAGTCGCTACACTACACCCACTGCTGGTTCTTACGTAACAATTAACGGTTCAACTCCCAACCTAATCTCTTTGTTGTGTTCTTGGATAAGAAGCTTCACCATGAGTATCTCTGCTTGTTGGAATCTGGCAAACAGCAAATTAAAGAAGTTAGAAGCAAAATTCAACCGGAAAACTCGGAAACAAATGCAACTCCTAAGCGAGTCCTACACATAGCGCCTCCGCCGCTTTCTCGTGATAGGAGGACAAAGATGAAGAAATCAATCAATCGAAATCAAGTGGAAAATTCGTAGTCACGCAATAAGGCATGGTGTCAAAATTCAGAAAATTGATCTCCTGTTTTTGTTTTCGGGACTTTCGTCCAAAATGAACGCGAGAGGGTATACCGTACTCGAGAATAGAGATAGCATATGGGCCGCTAAGAGACCCGCTAACGAGCCATTTTCATTCATTCATCATTTATTGCTCCCAGGACATGCCAATGATGCAAATGCGGCATATTTGTTATCAACACATGCGAAGTTGCAAACAAAAAATTCAACGTAACAATGCAAAAAGCGCAACCAAAGTTCTCGCGCAACATATCTGCAGCCATCACAAGCAGTCTAACGAGCGGTGAGAAGGACAATGTGCTAATATAAACCCAGGTTACCCAGCTGTGATCGAGTCCACGTCCGCTAGTGTTTATTTTGGTTGCTACTTGCTAGACCATAGGATGCTAATAAAATGCCAGTCCACTGATCATTCGATAGCCGTTTACCGGAAAACAAGATTACAGATTAAGCAGCAACTGAAATCAGTGTTGCCAATTTAGCGGAAAATCCGCTAGATTTGGCGGATTTTGCTTCTACTTAGCGGAAAATTTTTGCATTTGGCGGACAGCGGATTTTTTAGCAGATTTTTATGCAAGTGTTGGTGGAATTTTTTCAAAATTGCGGATTTTGAAAACAAGTTTACAATGAAATATTAACCAAAGTCCGTGAGTCCTTGGTACGGACTTTGACATAAAAGTGCTCGGTCCGCTTCAAAGCCACTTAGCAATTAAAAAAGTTGCTATGCTAGCAAAATATGCTGCTTATGATTCCGTAAGCTTTATATGTTACCAGCAGCAAGCGTAGCCAAGATTTTGCAAAAGAAAAGGTTGAGAATGATGTCATATTTATTCGTGCGCCGTTTATCAGCCCCTATATCGCTAAATCGAGTTCTTGAGATCCGCCTCTGACTAATACGCGTCCAATTAACATAAAATTACCGATTTTATGGGCCTACAGTTACGGGTACTTACTTAAGAAAGAGTAGTAAAAGTAGCCTACCTAACGCTTCCAAAAAGAAAGTCAGAAAGAGACGTAAGTATTACGTCACTAGAGGCTCAATGGGGGAGGGGATTTGTAACCCCCAAACCCCTGCCCCCGTGGCTACTGGCTACGCCACTGGTTACCAGTATATAGTCCACAAAACTAAGAATTATGATTTCACGTGATGATGAAATTGTGACTGACTGAAGTGGCTTCTATAGTGTTTGTTACCACTACATAATTATGGTAATCGCAGGATGCCATAATTTTATTAGCTATTTTGTGTTATCAACAAAGCTGTGAGAATTGGATTTGGCTCTCATTGCCAGTAGTGTCGCTGTTACTCTATTTTTGAAAATTGCTTGTTCGCCTCTTTCGTTGCTATTCTTTCATTTCTTTTGATATTCTTTTGTTTCCACCGGTATGGGTCGATACTAAATATTAGTTTATGTTTTTAACATTTAAAATGTCTGGTGATTGTTCTTGCTGATATGCTCTAAGTCTTGATTGAGTGAAAAAATGTGTGACCAATAATGAAATTTGGTAATACAGTAAATTTTGGCGGATTTTTTGGCGAATTTCAAACTTGCATTTAGCGGATTTTGAAGTATGATTTAACGGATTCTTGCATTACAAAGTTGGCAACACTGACCGAAATCCGAAAATTAAGAGTTACCCATAGTAATTTACGCTAACCTGCCAAGGAAGTTTTTTTTTTCTGAATAATCTATGCAGAAGCGCTGCGCAAAAATTCTGAAAACAGTAGAAGTAGTGAACTGGTGATAGGTAAGCACAAGTAACACAATCTGATGTGGCTTAATTTGACTGAACTGCACCTTACCTCAAGTTACTGGCACTGATTAGCAGATACTGTACTGTGTAACTTTTGGTAGCTGCTAGTCTTATGCTATCAGAATTTTGCATTTCATTTTGTCCAAAAGTTGAAGCACAGTGCAACTTTTGCAGTTATCTCTGATAAATAATCTGTTTATGTACCGGTATATCATACGTCTACTTTTGAAGGTGGTTGTTATTTTGTTGCTTTGAGCACTAAATAAATGAATCTTGAATCTTACTGGTCAACAGCATGCAAAATAGGCTAGAAAATTTTCACTGGGGGGAATGTTTTTGTCTACAATTTTGTCTGAATTCTAAACCCAAAGAACAAGACAATGTTACGAAAACAGTCTAGTATTTATTGTTCATGGGTGATGCAGTGGCGTAGCCAAAAATTTTTAAAAGAGAGGAGGACATAATTCCACCATTTTTCAAGCATAGTTTTTTTCAGCAGAGCTATTGTAATTGAAGCATTGAAAAACAGAAAAGGCATAAGGGGGGTCCGGGGATATGTTTCTCACGAAAATCTTGAAATATTACATGCTGTAACCTGGTAATGGCTGTTTTGGTGCTTTTTGAACATTTTTTAGGCAATCTTTGTTTAAATTTTTTGACTCTAATTCTTAGTACTGGTATAGCCTACCGTACTTCACCAAATATAATGCATTTTGTTTGCACATTTTCAATGCGTGTTTAAGGTTTAACAAAGGCCGTGGCTGAGGTTACGTGATCGTAGTTTTGGTTTTCGGAATTCAAAGTTACGTGAGAGTCGTGCGATGAGCATCAGTTTATAAACGCCATTATTTGCTAGATTGCCATGACTTCTCGATAGCTCAGTAGATAGAGCGCAGCGAATAATAGGAAGCATTGCACTAGTTTTGGGTTCGATTCTTGTCGCAGCTTCGGTTCGTTTTGCTTCGGTAGCTTCGGTTTGGATTTGTGTGACCTGGGGTTAACAATCCGGTTTGTGAAAATAATAGAATAGAAATAGAATAAAATTGCTTATCACGTAACTTTGAATTCAGAAAACGAAAATTACGGTCATGTAACCTTAGCCACTGCCTATCAAAAAGGTTCAAAATTATGTAAAAATTGTATTTATCAAAAACATACCGGTAGTTGAAAAAGGCTGGTGAGGTGAATCATACCCCTCATTCTGCAATTCCACTCCCCTGGATCTGCCCCTAGCCCTGAACCATAAGCTACAAAAGCCATCAAAAGAGTCTAGCATATGTCAGTCACTTGGCACCTGGGTTTATTTTTTCAGTCATAGTCCAAATTAAATTCGTAAAAACCAAAAAAATTAAAGCCATTTTGGTCAATTGACCAAAGTAAATATCTTGCCAATATGCAAGCAACAGTTACAAACGGAATGGTGGTGTCACAGCATCAGGTTTAACAAACTACAAACATCAAACTGATCAAATTAATTTTGTTTGTGTTGCGATTACACTGTATAAAGGAGTTGGTGTATATTTCGTTCAATGTGTTGTTACTTCAAACATGACGGAAAAATAATGAAATGTTCAAAATTTTTGTAAACAGTTAGGTCAATTGACCGAAGTCAAATTTTGAAAAAAATATCCCAGCTTTGCACCATTTGTTCTTATTTAGTAAAAGGCAAAGTCAAAAAGAGAGGGGGGCATGGCACAACGCTCCTGGGGTGATGTCATTGGTCAATGGCCAAATTAAAACAGTGGTGGAGGATGCACTGCGTGTTTGCATATCACTAGCATGATGAACAAAAATTATCAACGTTAGAATTTTGGTCCTACTAAACACTGCAACGGACGACAAAGGACCTCAAATTGATGTACTAAACATCGCCAAGAATGACAAAGGACCTTAAATTGATCTACTAAACACTGCACAAAACAACAAAGGACTTTGAATCATGCGGTAACAAAAAAGTTTAAATTAGGGTTAGGGTCCTTTGTTGTACTTTGTGGAGTTTAGTACATCAATTTAAGGTCCTTTGTCGTCCTCTGCAGTGTTTCAGTCCTTTGCGGTGTTTAGTAGGACCCATAGAATTTTGAAAACTTCATCAGCTTTGTTTTCGGCAGGTTTTTGTTTCTTAAAGGAAGCAAAGGGTTTGGGGGGAGAGCAGTAAGCTGGTAAGCTTAAGCTACCCCAGCGGGGTGATGCGAAGCTCTGAAAGTATGGCATTTTCTTAATTCATACTCTCAATCGCAAATATGACCTGAAGAAGTTATGGAACTGCTTCTTTAACATATTCTTGGTGCTTTCACTAACGTTTTTAAGAAACTGCTGACGTCTTGTAATGTTGATAAAGTAAACTGTTCTGCAATAGGTGCACTGAAAAGGTTGTTCTTGATTGGTTTACGAAGGAAACCATAATGGTACAAGATATGCTGGAAAATATTGCTGCAGGCCATACACACAAGCTACACAAATAAAAAACACTAAAGTTTTTACAGTACTTATCACTGAGGACATTTTTTTTTTCTTTGCTGGGGGGACATCATTCCCCCCCCCCTTCTTTGCACGCTACTGGTCAATAGATTACTTCCTGTTATCGCTACCATTTTGTTGACCATTTTCTGTTCTTCCAAGTCCAGGTTTTGCTGTAATATTTTGCAATTGTCACTGGTCATGAATAAGACAGAGTTTGGTGATTTGCCGGACAACATTGTAATTTTGATATTTCAGCATTTCAAAGCAAAGGAACTACTTTCGTTTAATAGGTAAGCTTGCTAAGTTTGAATTACAGTAATGCTATTAAAGTGAGTCTGTACTACTTCCATGCCAAAAAAATTTTGTGATTCTTAAATACTTGCTCAAACACAAATGTACTGTGTATTATATAAGGATAGTTTTTTGAAAAACAGGTAAATACAGTTTGATTTTGCTGAGTTTCTGATGCAATGGCGTGGGGTCACATTTACTAAGTACGAAGTACTGGTAGTTTATATACTGTTACTCTTTCAGAAGAAAGTGTAGAGTCAGCTGCCAGCATAGACAACTGCAAATGTGATGTCATAGTATAACACTGCTAAATGTCTCATAGCTGATACAATACATTAATTTTCCGTATTGAATTTTTTGTTTCTTAAAGGCAGTGTCTAGAGCACCGGCCCGGTTTCCATTTTCAAAATCTGCATCACCGGCAGCTTGGTTTCTTTCTATAATGATGTCCCTGTCACGTGGGTTCAATTTTCTTGTGCTACAGCGGACTGCTTGTTTGTTTCTGTAAAAGGCTGCCGGTGTTCCAGACACTTCCTTTCTTAAAACCTTAAACATAAGTAACTAGTATTGTAAATTTGCTGAACTGCACAGTATCGTAAATTTGCTGAACTGCTCACCTCGGTATGCCTTATTTCAGAATTTTGTGGTTTGAGGTTTTTACCATCGATGTGGATAGAATTAGAGGTAGAATAAAATGACAGAGTTACCATACTCTGGTGAAAGTGTAGGGTTAATCATCAGTGTAGATGGTAGCAGTGGCGCACCCAGGGGGGGTTGGGGGTTGAACCTCCCTCCTTTTGAAACTAAACCCTTGTTCTTAAAGTGAAATGTCCAAACTGTGCAAGTGCAGTACGTGCTATTATGTTAAAACAGCTTTGACAAAAATTGCCCCATATCATACTGAAGCCTAATCGACTGGTTCTTGTAATGGTAAGAGACATTGTTATTAGTGCGGGCAAGGGTAGATCCAGGGGGGATGTGGGGTATGCATCTCCCTCACCAGCCACTTGCAGACATGTTTTTGATGAATACAATTTTTCTATAAGTTTAACCTTTTTGATGACAATAAGTTTTTGTCAGCAACATGGCCAAGCAGTACCTCGCGCAGGTGACAGATCCTATGAGTTAGGTTTGATTCGTGGCTGGAGCCGATCGCATCTTACGTACATAACGGGTGGCTGCTGACTTGAAGAGCGCAAGCTCATTTCACAGTCTCCCTTAATTTCTGTTGAATTTTCAGTTCAATATAATTTGAAAATAACCTCAGTTGAATATATATGCCCTAAGCACATATAATCGAAAATGTACAAACAAAATGCATCATATTCGGTGAAAAGCTCAGATTTAGGGGCAAAAATTTTTACATTTGCCTAAAAATTGTTGAAAAAGTACTAAAATGGCCGCTACAGTATGTAAATTTTCAAAAAATTTCTGGGGAGCATGTTCCCGGACCCCCCTAGAGCGTTTTTTATTCTCAAGATGCTTCAAAATAATTCTCCCGGAAAAAACTACGCTTCAAATATAGGATATGTCAAATTTTGGTGCTCCCCCCTGAAAAAATTTCTGAATACGCCGCAGAACATAACAACATTTCAACCAGATTCAAAATTTATTCCCTCCTCACCAACATTTTCTGGATCCACTTTTGAGTGCAAGATCGAGTTTTTTTTTTAGAACCCCCGTCCCCCTTTGAAACATGCTGGGTGTGCCCCTGGATGGTTGTAATTGTGATGTCATATCATAACAATGTCAACGGCTAATGCGAATCATTACCCAGTTTAATTAGGTGACTAATTAATTAGTTTATAAGTTTGAAACATGCAGTACTTAAGGTTTTTTTTAGAGTTTGCAAACACTGGAAAGATATAATCAGTGATCGTTGGTTGTGGAAGCATGTCAAATTTTCACCAGATTCTATATCAAAAGTCAAGTTAAGCTTTGTCATACGACGATATTTTACTAAATACACAAAATCACTTGATGTTTGCGGAAAAATCAATGTCCAGCCATCTCCATATGCTATATCAAACAAAGTTCTGGAACTGTTGAAAGCAAATAGTCCTAATCTAACAAATTTTAGAGTAAGTTAGCTTTGTAATTATAAGTTACTCATCATTTTTGAGAAAATTGTTGTAGTCAATAACATGTTCATTTTTATGGCTGATTATTGTCTGCTGGATTCTACGGTGAAATTCGCATTTACAAATTCTTGCTTTGGATTGCAATACAAAAAAAACTTTTCATTTCCTAATAGTTTTTTTATCTTATGAATAAACGATAAAATAAAGAGAAAATTTGAAGATGTCTGAATACCGAAGGAATTTTATAAAAAATTGTTAAAAATTCTTTTTTCTTAATCTTGGTTTAAATGGTTTTACTTGTCTTTTGTATTTTGCATGAAAATTATAAAGAGATCTTGTCTGTACAAACTCACAATGAATTTTTATGTCCTTTAGTTGGAAGATGAATTCTTGACGAATGTTGATTTGAGTCTGCTTTCGGTATCCTTGCAAGAACTTCGGTTTTATTCCTGCGAAATTGATTTGTCATGTTTAAAAGAATGTGCAAGCAAGTTTACTAATCTTCGCTCTTTGGTGCTTACACGCTGTCCTTGTATAACGGAAAAACATATTCAGTCTTTTGGAACTCTGGATGCGTTACAGAGGTAAGTTTGGGAGAAACTATTCCTTTTCTGGGCGGGTCATGTTTTCCGCTCTGATGCAATAAAAGTGCAAGTCATTCTTATTTATGTGCAAAAAAAATTTCACTCTTTGTTCAAAAAATTACCTATCGGGCTGCCGTTAATTTTTAAACGACATTGAAAAATAGATAATATGGTATTACTATTTATAAATATATTTCTTTACATCCCAATTCTGCTCTACCTCAAGTGCACTGAAAAAGCTTGCTACATCCTCAGGAATTCTCACTCATCAGTGTGTGCCTTGTGAATCAATTTCGCAGCACGCGCAATCGCGCATTGAAAAAAATAATTAAAAATAAATAATTAAGTCTCACGAAAAAAATAATGAAATAATTAAAAAATAATTAAGTCCCACGAGCTGTTAATTTAAATTTTTGTTCTAGACTTGAGTTAACGGGCACATACCGCCTGGACGACGACGCAGTGCGAATAATCTGCAACAATTTTAAAAACTTAACGTCGTTGTCGATGATTGGCTGTGCTCATTGTGGCGACGAGTCTTGCAAAATAATTTCTGACAAACTAGTGAAACTGAAGATGCTTGAAATTGAAGAATGGACTCGGTTAAGCCAAAGCGGTGTTAATATTTTATCGAAGAATATCGAAAGCTTGAAGTTTTTGAGTATTTTTTGTCATCAGGTGAACAATGGCTGCTTGTTTCTTCAAGGTTCTCGCGTTTGGACTTGATTTTTTATGGATTGAAACTAAGCTCAATCAATTATTTTCAAATTAAGTGGTGTTTTATAGTTGAATTTCATTTACGTTTAGCGAAAGCGCGAATGAAACTATGAATTCAGCTATACAGATACGTTAGCAGTGTAATTTTAAGAAAGCAAGAAATTTTGTCGATAGGCCAATTTTTTTATTGTTCGTTCGCAAGCTTGCCGAAATAAGAATTTTTTTGTCTAATTTGAACTTGCAGGTAATTAATTAGACGCGGTTTATTGTGGCACTACTGTGTTTGAACAATATCATTACAAGCACTTTTATGCTAACATTGCCCATTCGTAATGTGTTGAGACAAAAAGAGAGCTATTTCCGTCAGAAATTTTATGTAACATTGACTCTGATGCATTTTGTCGTAAGACGTTAAGTAAATCGTTTATCACTGTTGCAGTATTGCAAGCCTTTGATACCGGAATATATTTTTGTTGATTAATGCTCAAAATCATATTTTATGTTTTCTATTTGCAGTTGAAATTAGCCTACGTTTTATGTAATCGAAAAGTTGGTAGATATGCATATTTTGTCTGTGACAGCTACTTGTTTAAATGTTGACATTTTTCGCCGAAAACAACGATGAGTTGGTTTGTGACAAATCTACTGCAAACTAGTTACGAGGTTTGATTGTATTTGGACGATGGACTTTTACAATAAAATGGCTGGTTTAGGATTTTAGGTGGCTTGAAATTACCATAGATGTGTAATTACTACAATTAGATTGCGCATGGCACGAAAAAAAATGTAACAATTTGAAGCTCCGATCCGCCATCTTGGAATTACCCGCTTGGACAAACGCCGCATATCTTTTATAACGTAAAAACGATTGAAAGTGTTACAAAAAATATCATGACTTTAGTTATGCTAGTTGGATTTTAAAAATTTCAACTGGATCGTGAAGGTCTTGGTTTTAGCTATCGTGTAAAACAAGTTTCAAGAAAATTGGTAGGGTTTTAGGCACTTTACATGGTTAGTAAATTGGACATAGGCAATAATTTTTGAAGCGGTTTTTAAGCTAACAGCATTTCTTGCTATTTTAAAGCGTAAATGTAGTATCGATTTGCAAAAAGTTGTCATTTGATTCAAATTAAATAAGCTCAATCACAAAAATTTAAATTTCAATATGAAGCCAGTTGAGCTATTGGTCATGGTTTTCCAGGTCTTAAAATTTTTTCGCTAAAAAATGATTGCGTAGATTGTTTTAAACCTCATGTAAAAGTACGTTTTACTGTATAGAACTAGATTTTTACTGCTTAAGGCGGAAGTCTTATTGCTATCAAAGAGGTTCAAAGTTATGGAAAAATTGTATACATCAAAAACATTTGAGAAAGTGGCTGGTGGAAGGATGCATATCCCTCATCCTACCTCTCTAGCCATAGACTAAGCTACAGAAACCATCAAAAGAGTCTCTCCCATATTTCAGTCACTTGCCATCATTAATTTTGTTCTTTTTCACTAAAAGGCAGAGTCAAAACGGGGAGGCACGGCACAATAGCCCCCTTCCCTAAATACGCTCCTGCAAACCGATTAAGATGTACATTGTATCGCACCGTTTTTTTGATGTACGATTAACGGAAGAATTATATCAAACGAGAATGTGGATTCTTTGATTTCGCCGTTCTTTAAAACTTTTACTCTGCAGTTACACATGGTAACACCGTCACAGCTGCTGCTCGCCTGCAGGAAACAGCGGGTGAGAAACAATGAAAAGAAAAAGCTCGATAAGTTACGTTTTTGTGCTACTACCTACTAATACTGAATTTGATTGCTTCATTTTTTATTCTCCTGTCACGAGAAAGCGACGGAGTATAAGCGAATTAATCGTACATCAGAAAAAAGGTACGACACAATGTACATCTTAATCGGTTTGCAGGAGCGTATTTAGGGAAGGGGGCTATTGTGCCGTGCCTCCCCGTTTTGACTCTGCCTTTTAGTGAAAAAGAACAAAATTAATGATGGCAAGTGACTGAAATATGGGAGAGACTCTTTTGATGGTTTCTGTAGCTTAGTCTATGGCTAGAGAGGTAGGATGAGGGATATGCATCCTTCCACCAACCCCTTTAAAAAACGTTTTTGATGTATACAATTTTTCCATAACTTTGAACCTCTTCGATAGCAATAAGACTTCCGCCTTAAACAGTAAAAATCTAGTTCTATACAGTAAAACGTACTTTTACATGAGGTTTAAAACAATCTACGCAATCATTTTTTAGCGAAAAAATTTTAAGACCTGGAAAACCATGACCAATAGCTCAACTGGCTTCATAATGAAATTTAAATTTTTGTGATTGAGCTTATTTAATTTGAATCAAATGACAACTTTTTGCAAATCGATACTACATTTACGCTTTAAAAAAGCAAGAAATGCTGTTAGCTTAAAAACCGCTTCAAAAATTATTGCCTATGTCCAATTTACTAACCATGTAAAGTGCCTAAAACCCTACCAATTTTCTTGAAATTTGTTTTAAACAATAGCTAAAACCAAGACCTTCACGATCCAGTTGAAATTTTTAAAATCCAACTAGCATAACTAAAGTCATGATATTTTTTGTAACACTTTCAATCGTTTTTACGTTATAAAAGATATGCGGCGTTTGTCCAAGCGGGTAATTCCAAGATGGCGGATCGGAGCTTCATATTGTTACACTTTTGAGATAGCCGTTTAAGGTTGAACGCGCAATCTAGTTGTAGTGTTACACAACTATGCAAATTACGTGATTTCAAAGCAGTTTTTTTAAAACAATTTGAAAATTAGCCCCGTAAGTCGAAATAATGTTCAAAGCCTCTTTGTTACTTTTTGTTGGCGTGCTTTGATCTATAATTTGTCTACGTAATTTTGGTTTAGTTGTCTTGTCCTGACTAAACGATGCATTTTTTAATTTCTAAATATCCTGTTCGGTCATTGAGGATCCTCTGTCGATATCAGCTAAGTCCGTATACGAAGTGATACGGACTTTGATGATCGGGAATGTAGAAGCTTTGCTTTCGTCAATCGCTTTCACTATTAAATAGCCTACTACTTTCTTGCCCGTAATTGACTTGAAATGTGACGCGTATTATAGCCTATTTCTTCACGTGAATAGGACAAGTGAAATTGCATTTCATTAGGATTTAGTGCGATTACTGAATTAGTATTTTTCAGCCAACTAAGTTTTTATCTCATCGGAAAATAACCAAAACTTTTTTGTAGTAATGCTTTTCCGGTCAAATAACATATGTGTCGCTTCCAATTCTCTGATCACATCGTGCTACTTACTGGCACTTCTTGACCGTTGGGTGTGGTTGAAAGTATGAGATATAAACGGCCAATTACGACCTCAAAAAGGTCAGCTGATTGTTACTAGGCTGCTACTAGAAGCAACGTGGCGTAGTAGTTTGTGTTTACATTAGGCTATTTGGCCGTGATCGCAAGGTTGATGGTTCTGTAGCAACCTTCGATTTCGGTCTTTACAATCTAAAGCTTAGGCCTATTGATGAAACTTCAAAGTTGTGGTAGGCCTATTACCGATGACAAATTCACCCGCAGCATCTACACTGAAATCAATTCTCATTTCTAATACTTGGAATGTTCAAACCTGTTATAAAGCTCTATCATGATAGACTTTGGGACAATATTTATCTCACACAGACTTTGGGACAATTTTTGGACGTTGCAAACTCTCTATTTAGACCTTCTTTATTCCTTCGTTTTTTGAGCCACGCCTTCCATTCCCTTGCTATTTATACCCGAGTGATTTGTAACACGTGCGACAGTTTAGTTCATGAGCCCGAGCCTCGCTTTTTGTTGGAACTTGCTCTCGTACTCTGAAACAAATGCAACTGCTAAGCAAGCCTAGATTCGTCCTTCAGAGCCTGCGTCGCTTTCTTAAGAATGGAAAATAAAAATGAAGAATACTATCTCTGCGAATTAACCGAGGAGTATCGTAGAGTTAGCTTGTTAAGATTTCTTTCCAAAGCTATTGTTATTCCCACGCGACGTAATCTTTCTACAACTACAACGCGCGACGTAATCTTTCTACGCCACTCGGACCTTGGTACTACACAGGGTTGAAAAAAATCGATTGTAATCAATATTCGATTGCGATATTTTTTACTTTTTGTTCATCGAATGCACTGGAGGCTTTACTTTTTTGAATGAGCAGGCCTATCGAATATGGCCTTGTCTTCACTTTTTTTTTTTCGGCACAATCCGATATTACATATTCGATTCTATTTGTCCAGGTTACTTTACCTCATTTTAGTAAATTTAAAATAATAGCCGGTATGTCATTACCTTTGTAGCGGCCGAAGTGAGGTGCTGGTGCGGAATGAATATTATGCAGCACCGGCCGCTGACATCACCGAAATAGACCAGGTTGGCAACTAGACTGGAAACCAGTCCACCAGTAAGCTGACCAGTCTGTGGATTCACCAAAATTAAGCAAGGTCCTTGATGTCCAGTCTTGTCTTCTTAAAATAATGTCTCTGTCTTGCAAGTAGGCCTAATTCAAACTTAGCTGTAAAATTATTTTTCTTGGCTGAAACAAGTCAAAACGAAATCATCAAATTAATCGGTCCAAAAACAGGAAGATTCTAAATTAACAACCGTGTCAAGTACTTGTTTTCACAACGGTTGAAGAATTGCTGGAAAAATATTTAGGAAGAAAAATGGGGAGCACGACTGTGCTGCAACTTGTTTTTGCTGAAAATTTTTTTTTGTGCGAAAAAAAATAAGATGTTTAGTAGCAACTACAGTTGCTTCGCATATAGTATGTCCGTCGTTTGTCTGTAAGTTACCACATGAGTGTGAGGCAGAGGTATCCGGAGTCTCTTTTTTGAGACTCCGACTCCAATCCTGCTCCAAAATTATAGAATCCTACTCCTATCCTGCTCCTGTTTACGCTAAAAATCAAAACTCCAACTCCTGTTATCACTCCTGTTACTCGAAGTATTTCACAAACTTTATAATCAAAGATTCACAATACATAGGCCTATTATTCAAATTTCAGGCCTATGTTAAATTTTATGCTCTCCAAAATAGAGATTCATGACCAGTTAAGCTAGCTCCAATATTTTTAAATGCAAATTTCCTGCGACGAATGAAATGAATCAAAGGCCGTGATAAGTAAAAATGCAGTATCGCAGTAAAACACAATTCACCCTAGTTGCAGCACCTTGTTATGCAGCATTGAAGCTTTAAAAAAATGCAAAGCAGACAAATTCAAAATACTGCAACACCACAATAAGCAATTTTACGCAATGAAAAATAAAAGGCAATTAAGCATTTGAACGTAAAAAATCAATTTTATTTATGTCAAGCAACAGTAGATTAGACTAGAAAAGAATAACACTAAAAAGATATGACACACCTAAGCTGTATAGAGGTTTTATGAGTAAGTGAAGAAAATCCAAATACAGGTTATGCACCAACTCTCTCAGCAATTCCAATAAGTTGTACAAAAAATAAATGTCATCCACAAAAACTATTTGATATCAAAAGCTGCATGAGCAATGAAGGTGTTGATGAAAATGTACCAATAAATTGCATGCACTATAAGACACAGAAAAAGCCGCCTTAAAATGAAAAGCTATAAAGCTCTCAAAACAAATTGATACATTTTGTTTGGTGAAGTCTCTTCAGCTCAGCTTAAACTTCTTGTACAAGGAGTAAAATCCAACAAGCGGAGAACGAAATACACTTGAACTTCATCATCATCGTAGTCCTGTCCTGTCCAATCTAAAATAGAAGTTTCTTTAAGCTAGTCTGAACCTGAACTAACTCTATTGCGGACCAGGATGATAATGAAACGTAAGTATATTTGAATCTCTGCATGTTGGATTTTACTTCATGGACTAGGAGTTTAAGCTGAGCTGAATTCATTACATTGTCGAAACGCAGTTGCGTCCTCACATTTTTTATTAAATTTAATTTGTTAGGCCTGCCCATCTTCATGAAGTTTCAGTTGCATTGAAAAAAAGATTAAAATGAGCCATAGACCCTGGACCTAGTCTAAAAAATTTCATAAATTTTCTTGCAAAACTGCATAAATTTGGTACGCACTCTCACATTGTTGGATATTCCGATACACTACTATAACTGCACAGCGTAAAAAACGCTGAACAGTGAAAGTTAAAAAATTGCTCTTGAAAATTTTAACCAGCAGGAAGTTTTACACAAAACTGTGGTCTTTTGCTGTTTCCTTCCACTGTTTTCAGTCTCCTTTTTCGGTAACCTTTCAAGTTTCGGGTAAATATACTTGACTACCTTTACTGCTTGACTAGACTACCAAGTGGGAATGTACTCTGTGCAGTCTGTTGAAAAAATGTTCTTATTTCACCGAAAATTTGAACTCGCGTCGGCGCGATTCCACCATGATCCCACAGTCTTTCACAGGTATTTAGAGAAGTGCGCGAACCGATGCCTAATAGCGAGCGTATAACTTCCGTCAATGATCAATTCACATTACAATAGTGGTTAAAGAAATGGTCACTCCTGCTCCAACTCTTACTCCAGTTTTGATGTTAAACTTAACTCCGAGTCCAATCCGGCTCCGGAAAAATTTGCTTGACTCCGGCTCCGGCTCCTGCTCCGATTCCAGCTCCTGTACACCTCTGGTGTGAGGACATCACAAAAAATGCTTGGCGGACTAAATGGTCAGTTTAATATGGAATATGGATTACAATATTCTTTATTCTTTACTTTTTTAAACTACCATCGAAATCGATTATTTCTTTACTTTTTGGTGAACTATTGAATATCACAATTATTTCTTTACTTTTTTGGGTATTAATTCCCAACCCTGGTGCTACATATGATGGAGTTACCATATTGTCACTGCGCAAAAGGAGGCAGGTTTCTTTGAAGGTCTTCACAACCGAGATTTCCCGCCCAAAATCAAGTGAAGAGCAAAAAAAGTCTTCACGTCCGCAGGCCGTTGTTTGAGTTGAAAATTCCTCAAACTTTCGTGTAACCATGATTTCACAAGTTTTCACCGTTCAACATGCCAAAAAGGAGGACATTTGGGTATTTTTTACCGTCCTCGCAGGACAAATTATATTTTGTTAAAAAGGAGGACCTATGGTAAGCCCAGGTAAGCCTAACATAGGCCTATGAGCAAGGATCGGAGCCGGACTGAACTGATTTTGATCAAGCAGGATCGGCTTTGTACTGAGCTGGACCGGAGTGGAGCCGGATCGAATGTCATGCAAAAAAGAATAGTTTTTGTAGTGGCTTTATACTGTAAGTTATTAATTTATATCTTTTCCACGCAAATTTCATGCATGTCATAGTTTAGATTTTCTTTAAGGAAAGTCGTTTTTCGATCCTGAAACTTTTCTGCTGGCCTACTTGCACTTATCGCATGTTCTTTTTATTTTGTGGACTCTTATCGACTGAGTATCTTATCTCTTATCTTATCTGGACTCTTACTTTATGTCGTTGTTTTGGAACTGGATCGCATCCAATTTGAATTCGAAAAAGCTTAACTGGATTTGGAGTCCAACGTGACATGGTCCGCTCATCTTTGCTTGGTAGTTAGTACTGTAAAGAGATGGCATGGGCCGCTAAGAGACCCACTAACGAGCCGTTAACCGGACTTTTTACTGGTCCGCTTGCGGCCCAGTTCTATCTGTTGTTTTTTACTGGGCCACTGACGAGCCGCTAACAATTTTTAAAATCCCTTTAAGTTTGATTAATGTGATTAGGTTCATAAAAAGAATGGGCTTTGGGCGGGCTGGGCTTTATTTTTCGTATTATCTGTTGAGTCGGTTACGGTTGCTGGGCAAGAGGTTTCCAGCCATGGGCGGTCCGAGCCTCAGTAAAGTCAACGCGAGCCATCTGCAGTGCTATACCTATCAATTTCTAGCAAAGTCCGCATACGGATTTTAGTTTCCGGTAACGGGGATTTAAAGAAAAACTAAGAAAAGGGATTTAAAGAAAATAACGAACTAAGAAAAACGGGGATTTCCCTATGCTTTGACTCTGCAGTGTCTGCAGCACAGGTTGTGTAGTCAGACTAGGCTACTGCCCGGTGAGGTGTCTGGCTGACGTGAATCAGATCAAGATAGTTTTATAAATAATAGTGCTGTAACTGCTGTTGTAATATACTGCAATAATGTACCAGAGTGTCGCTTAAAAAGACCAGAAGCAGTGGCGGTAGGCTAGTCTAAGACGTAGACACTTGACTAGTACGGTACTGGTGGTTGATAAAAGACTATGGGTAGATGTTTGATTTCCATAACAGAGGTTGGGGGAGTTCGGGTTTCATCTAGAATAAGCCATCAAAGTGAGCGGTCATTATATTACACGCTTGCTTCGCTCGTTCGGCGATCAGCCACTCGCTGCGACGGCTTATTCCAGCGATGGCTTATTCTAGATTTGACCCGGGGAGTTCAGTCTAAGCTGTGAGTATCTCATTCTAGTCTAGAAATCTGAGGTAATCCATTAAGTAAGCTACCGGTATTGGTAGGCCTAGTCTAACAGTCTAATTCGCTTTGGTCATTGAGTTCACAGATTAAATTTCACCAATATTGGTACTGGTACTGCAGTTACAATAGTCTGTAGGGTAGGCCTAGTCTGCTAGTGCAGTACAGTATACAGTAGGCAATGAAAATGTGCTTCTTATTTAAATTTTTGTGTAGCTAATCAGTTAATTGTAAAATTGTGCCAGTACTGCATAGCATTGGTAGCAAATGCTTTCTATCAATGACATGTCTTCAAATCAAAAAAGTGGTTTGATATTAGATGAAGAGCTGGGAGATGGGTGGACTTATCCTTGGGAAAAGTTGAATGATTTGGGATTCGACAATCTGTGGGTTGATGCAAACAAGCAGTCTTCACCTGGAATTTTAAGGTGCCTATCAATTATACTTAACCAGCACATAGTATCCATACTGGTAGTAGGCCTACTTTTGTTGGTAACTTTATTAATTTATTGGTACCGGTGGGTGAACGACTCTCTCTCCACATAGGCCTATGCTGTTATACGGTACTGGTGTATAGGTTGGTTATACTGTTATTGCCACTGTTCCCTCCAAGTTTTTAGTCAGTGCAGATTTGCCCCAACATGAATTTCAATAAAAATTTCCCAATATGAATTTCAATTAAAATTTTTTTCAACGGTTTTTGGGGTTTAAAGAAAGTTTAATTCAATTTTTGACTCAAAGCCAAATTTTCAGAGTACTGGTATGAAACAGTTGTTTTGCACCAAAATATTGAACGCTTTGATTCAAATTTGAAATTGATATAGGCATCCAAAAACCACCATTGCAGTTGGCAAACTTTTAATAAAAATGGAATACATAACATAACTGAAGTTATTTTCAAATTATAATGGGGAAAATTAAAATTTTAATAAAAATGGGGAATTTTCGCCCAAAATTTTTTACTTTTCTCAAATTTTTCACCTTGGAGGGAACAGTGGTTAAAGATAGCTATTTTTATGAATATAATGAGTAAGTTTACTGTAGCTCCTATGGCACGGAGCAAGTTCACTGTGCTGGTGTGTCAGGTGTTCAGCAGAAATGTGTGATGACACCATTTGATATTTTAATTCAATTAGTCTAGCAATCTAGACTCTGAAGTTGATAATGATTCAGTTTTGAATTTAAAATCATAGCTATAATGTAATTTACTTTGTTTCAAAGAAAGAAGTTACAGTATTTTTATCATTAATTGAAAAGCTTTACTCTTCATTTGTAATAATTTTTTAAAGAATATCTATGGCTCTATATTAATTTTTTTTGTTAATTACCAAAGAAGTTACTAAAGTATGGTATTAAACCTTGTGTATTGTGATGTCTTTCTTTTGACATTTTTGTTATTGCATAGACGTCCATCATTAGTTCGACATCCATCATTTGAAAATGTCGTCGCTTCTCTTGAATCACAAAAATCTTCAAAAGCATCATCTAAACCTGACTTGTGCAAGTTAAATGGAGCTAGCAATGCTACAGCAATACAAACTCCTCTAGATCAAGAAAAACAATTACAAGATGATTATATTGCCTTTAAATTTGGCTTACATCGGTAAGTAGAGCTCGACCGATAAAACTTTTTCAGGTTGATACCGATATTTTTAAAATATTTAGGCCGATACCGATAATCGATATTTTACCTATGATATTTTGTCACTAATTTGAGTATTTTCAATTAACTCGACAGCAAAAACTTCACTAATCCCTCTCCAAAGAAACATTATTAGTGTACAAAAGTCACAGTACAGTATTATATACGAAAAATTCACAACAGTTTGGCAATCGATTGGCAATTTCGTCACTAATTTCAATTAAATAAGTTTCAATAGGTTTACCCAGCTCCAAACAAGCACTCTTACAAACATAAGTCACAGTACAGTATTATTCAATTGCAATTCAAAAAATTCGCAACAGTTTGCTCTATTTTCAATTAACTTAAGCTTTAATAGCTTACCCCCCCCTTCGAACAAGCACTCTTACAAACACAAGTCACAATGCGTGGTACATGCGAGGGCGAGTGCATTGTTGATTTCTTGCATGTGCGGGCTGTACACACTAGGCAAATAGAACGCACCAACGAGCTCGTGCTTGCTTTGAAAAACAAAACAGTTTAGAAGTAATTGGTGCTTTGTACTGTCGCTGGAATAAAGCATGCTATTGTAAGCCAATATTTATCGGTGGTAGATAACTGATACGATATATCGGCTTGGTACTGATATCGGCTGATATATATTGGCTGACCGATTATTGGTCGAGCTTTATTGGTAAGTTATCTTGATGACTGTTGTTATAGGTGAAAGACAATTCTACAATTATTTTTAAGAGAGAGAGTTTGGTATATATCAATATATATAATTATTATTTGAAGGTTGAAGGTCTGACAATATTGCACTACAAATGTATTAATAGGCTTAACTAAAGATTTTGTAGGGACAAAGCTCGCTTATCCCTCATCCTATGAATCCACTAATGTAGTGCTACTGTGATTGATACTGTTCTGTAATTTTTTAAAAATTTCAAAAGTTTTTCATGATAGGCTACTTCAATCACAACAAGAATGTAGATTTTATGTCTTTTGATAATTGTGATTATGGTTAACCCAGGTTTAGATATGATACCTTGGATACTAATATTTTAGGGTTTATGTTACTTGACTTAATTGAACATCATATATTTACATTAAATGTTGCCCTGTAAGCATCTGAAAAAAGATAATTACTTTAATGATTGTTTAACTTTTAATTTTAAAGCAATGATGGTTTTGTATTAGTTTTATTAATCATTATATACAAAGTTTAAACTATTAGGCTATTACCAGTGTGTTTGATTTGCCTCTTCCTAAAAGTCATTTGATAAACCAAGTGTAACTAAAACTTACTAACAAAGACTTTACCACAATTGAGTGTTATTGTCATTGCCACCATCAAACTTTTGAGAAATTTTTCTTTAGGGCCATTGTTTTTTCAAAAATGTGTCTTTGCTGATGAAATTTGGGCGTCAAAATCACGTGACAGTAAAGTCAAAAATTTTTTTCAGCTTTTTAATAATCCCGGATGGAAACTGTATGTATCGAGCTTTAGCGCAAGCTCTAGCCCACGACCAGAATCAACACCCTGTGTTAAGAAAAGAAGTTGTTGGGTACATAAAAGAAAACAAGTATGATTTTGAGGTAAGATATGCAGTATATACCGGTACTTGTTGTAGCTTATTCTTCCTTTTGAATTAAGCAATTTTTATATTTTGTAGCTACAGTATGTGTGTATTATGGGAGATTTTGTTTTCAGTTTGAGTTTATGCCTATCAAAGCACCAGTGATTGCTGCAGAAAATATTTTCGTTTTTCAGCATCTTCTATAACATATTTGTGTTCGTGTAAAACATAATAAATAATAAGAATATACCACTTTCTCTTAGCATGCTTTTTTACGTTTCTAGGAGCACGCTGACCACCAGCGCAGCCAGGGGGGGTTAGGGGGACCAGTCCCCCCTCTTTTCAAAACACAGATTCAAACAAATATTGAACAATGGAATCCCCGTTTATAATATTGTTTAACTTGAGCATGATCATTGATTAAATTGCCAGAAAAGCGGAGGGAGAGGGAATAATTAGTTGAATGATCAATTGAATCAAATTTTCGTAATGGGTTGCAGTGAGAATAATGCTGCTGTGTCGACAACCTGCCATTATGTATTGCCACTGCGTTGAATTGACTGCACTCAACACTTTACAGTTACGCAACCAAGTGCAACAAATGATCAATCGCTATCACGTTCTTTAATGGGGCAGTCAGTAGTACCAGCGCAGTTGCACGCGTGCAGGAAAGTGGCGAAGATAAAACGGGCGATTTTTGGCGACTTCCCGGAGAAGTCAAAGCGCAGTTATTAGAAAAAGTATATCTTAATTTGCACTTGAGCATTAGCAGTTCCATTGTTGCAGAGGTATAAAAAACTTTTAGATTACTTATAGCGCAACAATGGAATCAAATCACTTGTTCTTCTATACAAACTGATAGGCCTCACTGAAACCTCAAAACCAGTAATTTAATGGAAAAAATTGTCTCCCCCCTTTTTTATGTCTGGCTGCGCCGGTGACCTTGACCAAGCTAGGTTTAACTTAGAATGCTGTTAAAAAATGTACTGTCTATATGTTAGTACACTTTGTGTTCAAGTTAAAATTGAGGAGTCGTTGTTATTGCGACAACCACTTGATCCATTACCAAGATGTGACGCTAAAAGCATGCATTTTGCATTTCTGTAGAACTGCATAGTTTAAGCTCTTGATTACATGCAATTAAAGCTATCAGCAAACCTTATATGAAACGATAATGCTGCATTAATCTTCTGTAGGCCTATATATACTTCGTATTATTCATAGACTTCATCACGCCGCTTTACAGTTTTTGCCTTTTGCAATATTTCGATTTGATGTTCTGACTTTTTCCTTGTGTGGTCTGATATGCAATTTGCACATGTTTAAACGCTTACTAACGAATATTGACTGGCTAAGTCTGGTGAAGAATTTTAAGTCAGATTTTTAATCTCGCATTTGAACAAATTTCAGTGGCATCATTTAACCATAGCAAAGCACCGCGTTTTTTACTTGTTTGGTAAAAAGTTTGCTGAATTTTTGTCTTTTCTAAACTTTTCTGGTTTGTTCTGTGCGAATCATGCTTTTGATTGTTTTTGATTTGCAGTTAGCTCAGCCCAAATCAGAAAACTCATCCCAGTTTAGATTGGCATGTAGATAAAAAATCAGCTACAGTAGTAATACGCTCTGTGTGATGTTTCTTATTTTTATTAAGACGTTTGCAGTGATCGTGCATTTGAGTAGCTGTTTATCCGTACTGCACAAGTTCTTCTGTTCATGACTTATTTTTTGCTAAATTTTCTATTATATATTCGGAAAGTGTGTCATACTGAGCTCTCGCTCGAAATATTTTGACTTGAACGGTAATTTCAATTTGTGTTCTTGCAGCCTATCATCGAAGGATCTTTTGACGAATTTGTGAAACAAGCTTCTAAATTAAACGTTTGGGGAAGTTACGTGGAGCTATTAGCGGCAACGAAGCTTCTTTCTATTAATATTGTTATTGTAACAGGTAAGAACTTGTCTCTTTTGTAAGTATCTTATCTGCATTTAAAACTATGCACGAGGAACCAGTTGGTAAGCTGCGAAGCAAAAATTATTTGCGGTAATTTTTAAAACTATATGAAACTTAATCCTGTCACAAAAAGTTTGCAGACATTTTTAGCTCATAGAGAACTTTTGTTCAGAAAGTCCAAAAATTTTCTTTGCTTTCTTAATACTAATGTAGTATGCGCTATCGCGTAAGCAACATGTTTGTTCAAAATAACAGTCCGTTCCTGATCAAGTTTCAAAACTTAGCAAGACTTCTCGTGAGCCAAAAGGAAATTTTAGTGGCAGGATAGCAACCTGTGTATATACTTTTATAGCATTTTGCACTAGGAAAGTTTCCGCTGTTTTTCCAGAATAACCCGTTCAACAAGATTTAAAAATCGAGTCTCATTTGAATTTTATCGAGCTTTGGTGAATTTTATTTTTTAGTTTATGTTAATGTGATGATGCAATGTTTTGTGTGCTTTGTAAACAGTGAATTTCCAGGACAAGAATATTTGTCACAGAACTTTTTAATAATAACATTGTCATTACTTTATGTTGTCACATTTCGTACTTTGTAGTCACGATTTCAAGATTAACGTGTTTTTTGTTGATTAAGACTCAGGTTATGATTCTATCTATCTACACATACCTGACCTAATAATTAAACATACCTAATAATTTCATAAAGTTTCCTTTCATTACTTTTGGTTTAATTGTTCCAATTGCTACAATGCAAAACTAACAGCTGAATGTAGAAGTTAAGCTATTAAGACCATTTATAATTGAAGACATAGACACTCTGACCTGTGATTTCCTTCTCCGAAAAGTTTGCTTTTTACAAGTTTAAAAGGGCGGATGAATTACTTTGTCTATTGTTTTGACCTGTTTGGGAGATTTTGACGAGACTCGACTTTTTTCCAGAACTGACCTGGTTGCAATTTGTCGCAGCAAACTAAGCACCGCAAACAACTTACCGCCAAGAATAAGTGTGAATTGTAAAGAGCTTGGCGTAGTGGTGCAAGACATCGCTGTCGTTGTGGGAGGTCTTGGCCTCCGGGTTTCATTCCGGGCCGGTAAAATCGTACACAGTGTTGCTAACCGCTGGCCACCGCTGCAACGTTTCTTCGCAGCTGTGTTACTCAGGCGTTGAGCCGCAGAAATAAGCCCCTCCACTCGTTACACGCTTCGGCATAATACCGCGAGTATAGCAGAGGTTCGATTTTTGACCTCAATCATTTTATTTTTACATACCAATGCATGTTAAGTGCATTACTAGCATTGAAATTTTTAGCTGAAACGTTTTTTGGGGAGTTTGATTTTGAGTAGGGCTTAAGTTATCAGACACGCACCAATGCTCGTTGTCACTGCTCGTAAACTTGTTCTGTTGATAGCGAAATGACTGCATTGAGTGAAACAGATGTTTTCTGTGACGATAAAGTTTGAAAAATGTTTTTTCAGAGCTGTTGATGATTTGTTTAAATTATAGAAATGTCTAGAAATTACGCAATGGTAAAATAACCGGAAATTACGTAATCGTAATGCAGCCGATTGCATTTAAAATACATTAAAATCGTCACATCACGTTCAAGGTATATCTGAATTGAAGCGATAGAGCACGGTGACTCTCTACTAAGAGAATGTCTTTTTTATGATGTCACAATTTTGAAATAAGCAGTAGTCTTGTTGTGTTACAGTTGCCAAAATCTTGTATTGCTTGAGTTACAAGTCTTTACGTTTGCAGCTTAGAAATGGTGTGCTGGTCTATTTAAAACAGTTTGCTATGTTGCCGGTAAAGCTTTGAATCGGAAAGACGTAACTACTCGCATTTGACTACATTGTTATAAACCGCTATTAGATATTGAGCAGTGCACTGTATCGTATGTCAACTAGCCATATGGCAACAGCTTCTTAAAGTCACTTGGGTTGATTCGCTCCGTCTGGCGCAAGTCTAGATTATTATTTACACATCTTACAGTTGGTATTAGCGAAGATCAATGCTCTATTTATGTACAACAATATCGTTGATTAAAGAAAAAAATGAAGCCACTGCAATTCTTAACACTGGACGTTTCAACAACATAGATTCAGCTGTCATCATTGAGTATGTGTAAGCAAGGCAGAAGATGATAGCTGAGTTTATGTTGTCGAAACGTTTGGTTTTAGGAACTACTGTGGCTGTATAATTTTCCTCCTTAATCTGTTTTTGTCCTATGCATATTGTATTCCGAAATGTCGTTGATATTTTTCTTGTTTTGTGTATCACAGGCGGATGTCCTTCCAATCCTGAGGTTAGTGTTACGTGCCACCACTATGATCCTGATAACGACAGTATTACTCCAAAAGACACTGTGTGGTTGTCGTGGCTATCTAATGGTCATTATGACGTGATATTGGATAGTGTTGTAAAGAACGTGCATTATGACGAGTGGTTGGCCGAAAAATGTCGTCAAGAAGAGAGAGATGCAGAATTGGCGGAGCGCTTGTCTCAAAACGATGCGGAGGTGAGTTGAATTGAAACAGTTCTTGTTTGGTTTTACTGTCTTCTAATTTTGGAAACAAAGCAATGGTTTTATGCATACAATTCGCCACAGCTGCGACGTTTTTGTGTTGTTCACTTGCTTAGCCGCGGAAATGAGCCCCACCACTCGTTACGCGCTTTGGCGCAATACTGCCAGTATCATAAAAATGTGATTTTTTTTATCTACGGTTTTGCACTAGTGCAGTATTTCTGATCTAGTTTGCGTTGTGAAGCCCATAGAAAAGCTTAAGCGAAGTTGTAAAGCTTTTGTAAAAACAGCCAGTAGAAAATAGTTGCGCTATTTAGCCAACCATTTTTGTGTCTGGGTCTACGCACCGATTATACCGCGTTTGCTAACTCCCAAGGTGTTTGTGGCCCCGGCCCTCGAGGCTGAAAATCCTCGCTTTTGCGATTTATAGAAGATAAGCTTTTTATAGAGGTCATAGGGTAATTCTTGCGTCGTCATCGAAAATAAATAATATTTGAAATAGCCGAGTACTTTTTAACTCCTGACAATATAAAATGATAGAAATTACCCCCAAGAATAAGTGGGTTTAGAAAACAGTAAGTAACAGGCGTTGTTGTAATTGTGTAGCACTGGAAGGCGTCCTCACCTTCCAAAATTACATCTAAATCCTCAGTTGGAAGTGCTAAGAGCAACACAACAGAAAGTGATGAATTTACTACTGCATGCAGCAGCCAGGGAGGTTCTAATAAACCTTGGAATATGGAAGAAGATGAGCAATTAGCACGGACGTTGCAAGAAGCCGAAGACGTGTTTGCTTATTACGGTTTAAGCTGAACCGTTTGGAGCAGGGGTGGGGAAACGGCAAAGCTCAGCGGGCCATATCGATTGCGTTATATTTACAGCAGGCCACATTTCCCTTTAACTTTTTGAATTTCGCTTTAAAATGCACAATTTTACGTCGCAAATTTATTAGCCATTCATGTTGAGTTGTTTTTTTACGGTAAAATCAGAGACTTTTGCGCAGTTTTTACGTCACAAATGTGGCACGTAGTAGACTGTGAAGCAGTTTTTAAGAAAGATTAATGTCTTCTATTTCACTGATGTGTTGTAGTTAACGAAGATCTGACGCAGGCCACAATTAAAACTTAAAGCAAGCCCATGGCCTACGGGCCGCAGGTCCCCACTCCTGTTGTGGTGATAATTTTCTATTATAATCTAGACGACTTTCAATACCATTCGCAGTATATTTTCACCACTGTTTTTTTTTTACGTTTTTGTATTAGCATTTGCTTGTTATTAGTTTTCATGCGGTTATTGCTTTTAAAATACCGTTTCTGCCCCATATTTAACGCACATTGGCTGCTGAATCCAGAAACCTTGTTTTGTAGAAGTGTTTTGTGGCACTGCCTATCCGTTAATGTGCATTTTTTGTCCGCATTGCTGTAAAGCTGGCTCCCGCTTTTACTAGGTCTAACTTACTCGATGTGTTTAAAAGACTTGTTTTTTTGCTTTCTTCCTTTACTCAACAATTACGTTTAAAAACAATTCAATTTCACTCTAGACTATCATTATTTATTGGATTTGTGGATGATAATTTGTTCGTGACAGAAATGAAGATCTGTAGTGTCCAATTGCTCTGTATGATGGCGTAACTCTACGCAATTTCGATATTTTGAACAAGTTTTTTTTTTTTGGCTTGATTGCTGTTTTTGTTTTAAGTATAAACGGATATAGCCTAGTATTGTCTTATGGATTGGAATTGCTATTTTTTTGCGACGATCGAACCGTTTATTGATGGACAAATATTTTCATGTGTTTGATATCAAAGCTTGTGTGAATTAATGTTTCATTGTGCAGTCATTAGTGCATTTGCAGTTTATTGTAGCTTCATAATGCTTTTCAGGCATAGACCGCAATCTCCTTACACCCTACGTAAACCCTTAACAAACTAACCTTTACTAGGACTCAACAATACATGTTAAAGACTTTTGTTGGATAATTATTTATTTTTTTGATTCTGATAAAACTTCTTCGGAAAGACGCAAGTATCTTTGAATGGCTTGTTCCGCTTGATTCTGGGCTAGTTGATGGCTCCTGTTCAGATGTAATTATGCTCTTGGCGATCGAGGGTAACAATTTTCTACTTTTGATTTCTTAATATTTTGAACTAATGCACAAAATTACACAACACATTCACTGCTTGCCTTGGCGAGAACCACTTTCTGCGTCATAGCAAGCAATCTTGTTAATCCGAATATTTGTTTTTGTTATTGATTTTTGATTAGGTGCCTTTTTCACCCATAATTTTTTGTGCTTTTTGCATTAACATGCATTTTTTTCAAGATTGAACGCTTATTCCTTTGGAGACAATTTCTATATTTAAGGAGTTAAACTTGTATGGCCTATTGATATTTACAGAAGGATTTTGACGGCAAAAAATGCGTTTTTATTTCTTTGTGTTGATGGTAATTTAATTGGCCATTGCTTAATTTACTTGTCAGCATAATTTATGTTGTTAGCCATTTTATGACTATTAAAACACCTAGTGTTTTTGCGTTTTATTTTTATGTTATGCTGTTTGAGTTATCTCGTTTTTTGAGCTATTTTTATTATTGGCTTGGGTTTCTTTTCTAACCGTTGTTTTTGCTCGTTTTCGATAAAACTAACGATGATTTTGCAGTTGGCAAGAATAAGTTTAGTTACCATAGTGTTTAGGGCAATGAGTAAAAAGCTCTAAGTCACGGATGGGCAACCCCTGGCACGCGTGGCAAACTGGGCACGCAAGCTCGTTTCTGTCGCGCGCGAGCGAGCGAGGCCACGGAAATGAGTCAACGGAAAGCAGCAGCAGAAGTCTTACTGACCAACATATGGCCCTATTATTTTTGTAGGACATGTGAGGGCGTGAAGACAATATTTTCAGGCAGGGGCGCATCCAGCAAATTTAAAAGCGGGGGGGTTCTAAAAAAAAACCTCGATCCCGCACTCGGGAGCGGATCCAGAAAATTTTGTAGACGTTAGACCCCTAAAAGACATAAAAGACCCTTTGAAAAATGTTTTCATGTCTGCGACATATTCAGAATTTTTCAGTGAGGGGCACCAAAATTTCACATATTTTCAAGCGTATTCGGAAAAAATTATTTTGAAGCATATTGAGAATAATAAAGGTTGTGGGAGGTCCGGGAGCGTGCTACCCCAGAAAATTTTGAAAAATTTGCATATTGTAATGGCCATTTTGGTACTTTTAAACAATTTTTACGCAAATTTTGTTTAAATTTTTTGCCCCTAAATCTGAGTGTTTCACCAAATGTTACTGCATTGTGTTCGTACATTTTCGATTATGCGTGCTTTGGGCGTGAGGCTCATTGTTATTGAAAAGGTTCAAATAAATGGAGAAATTGTATTCATCAAACACATGTTTCAAAATGGCTGGTGGGGGGGGATGCATCCCCCCCCTGAATCTGCCTTTGCCCGCATTAATAACAATCTCTCTTACCACTACTCCAACCAGCTGGTTTGGCTTCAGTATGATGTGAGGCAAATTCTGTCGCAGTTGTTTTGAAATAACAGCACGTACCGGTACTACACTAGCACAGTTTAGACACTTTACTTTAAAAAAGGGGGGGATCGACCTCCGAACCCCCCTGGGTGCGCCACTGTTTTCAGAGGAGAGTAGGACATCTGAGCACGTGAAGACCTTTTTTTCACTCTTCACCGACATTTGCAGGGAGGACAGGACATCTAAGGACGTAAGGACCTTTTTTTTGCTCTTCACCGATGTTTTTGGGGGAAAACACGAACTGTCGATTGGCACGCGGAAAAATTTGGCCATTGATTTAGCTGATTTTAGCACGCGGACAGAAAAAGGTTGCCCATCCCAGCTCTAAGTAGACAAAAACTCCACTTTACTACTGGCCAGAATTTCGCTCTAATGTTTGTCGGCAGCGTGTCGTAGTCGTGGGGAGCGTCAATTTTACGGCGACAATGACAAGCACGTACCTAAATGTTAAACTTGACGGGAGGCGGCGTTTTTCAAAAACGGAGGCCTTTTCAAAAATATGGTTGTTATAGGGCGTCATCTATAGCCACTCACCTCCGGAATGGGCTTCTAGAATCGTGCGCTGAACGTTTGAAAACAATTTCAGGAAGGGCATTGCCCCGCATTGCCTCACCTTGGGGACAGGTAGGCCTATGCGACATGATCGCAAGGCTAATTGGTGCAAGTTCCACCCAAGTCTCGTTGTTGCATCGTTGGATAAAATGCTTTACGATAATTATATTGCTGCTCGGTGGAATATAAAAAGAAGCTAATACGAAGTCTACCTCTCAAATAAAACATCGAAGCATAGTCTTTGACGAAGCTTATTAGCTAAAAGGTAGGCTTATTTGCTTTAGTACAAATCAATTAATCAATGTTCACACATGTCAAGTAAAAAAAAATGATAAACATCGTTTGCGTGCCAAGGATAGGGGATGAGGGTGCTCACTCTCCCCTAAATTTTTAGCAATGCAAGTTAATGCATTTGTGCTTGATACCGGTACTTTTTAGACACAAAACTGCAAGAAGCATTTTTTTAGCCACTGCTAAAATTTTTTGTGTCTTCCACTCTCTCAGTAAATTTATCCATTTTTAGCACAAAATTGGTTGCCTCTATGCGTACTAGTTAGCAGACTTTGGAATCAATAAGCATTTCTCAGCGAAAAACTGGTTTCAAACATCCCATTGGCGTTAAAATTTTGTGGTCCCAGAAATAATTTTTCTTACTAAAAATATAAAAAAATTAAATTCTAACCGATTACCAGAAATTTTAAGCTTTTGGTCTCCAATATCAACAACCTAAGCCCTACCAAAATTCGATCAACTTTAAGTTTGCGGAATAGTCTAGTTGGTCTCACATAGCGTGCTTGTGCTATATTTTACCTTAAGTTTGCAAGATAGTTTTTTTTTATTTGAAAATAGTGTATTAGTAGTATCGGTATACTGAGGTTCTGTATCGGTACAGTACTGGCACACTGTCCAATCGGTAAAGGTACTTAGACTAGTCGGAGCTTGTTGGAATTAGGCAGTGTGTATTTTGCCGTTAATGGCATATTAGCTTTTAGGTCTATTTTGCCACAGCTACATAACTCCATGTCACACGAATATTACATCTTATTCTATTCTAATGTTTTCACAAACCCGATTGTTAACCCCAGGTCACACGAATTCAAATCGAACCGAAGAAATCTGAACTGAAGCCGTGACAAGAATCAAACCCAAAGCTAGTGCAGCGCTTCCCATTATACGCTGCGCTCTATTCACTGAGCTATCGAGAAGTCATGGCAATCTAGCACAAAATGGCGCTTAAAAACCCACGACGTCACTTATGGCAAAATAGACCTAAATGCTATTTTGCTGTTAATGGCAAAATAGACACTACCTTTGAATTAAGCAGCATCTTATAACAGGTGGATATATCACAAGCATAAAAGACCGCTAGGGGTGCTAGTGAGTATTAGTAGGGGTTTGAGCCTAACCCTAACTCCTCACCTCGAACCCTAACCTCAAACCCAACCCCAAACCACGGCTTAATTCAAACAAGCCCTGACTAGTCTAGGGTAGTTTACATAGTTTACGAAGTAGCTTGGACTATAATTTCACACTTAACTGTGTCTAACATTCTACATTAAGAACATTGCTTCTAGTATTATCTACAAAATCCATACCTTACCAATGGAAGAATGCTATTGTAATACTACTGTTCAAAAAAGGTTCATAGAATCTGCCTCAAAATTATTGCCCAATCTCATTAACCTGTGCAATTTGTCGTGTGTTTGAAAATATAATTGCAGATAAATTGTATTCTCATTTACTTGAACATAATATTCTATCTAATTTCCAGTATGGATTTATTCCAGGCAGATCTTCATGCTCTCAGTTAATACCGGTATGTGCTTTAGATAATTGTTATCAGAGTTTAGAAAATCATAATACAGTCAATGTTGTGTACACTGACATTGCAAAAACATTTGACACTGCATGTCATTCTAAACTAATTGCTGTATTACAAGCTTATGGAGTACAAAATAACATTAAACTGGATCAACTGTTTTTTAAGTAATAGACAACAAGTAAGGTAGAATCATAATAGACTGCAAGGCAGAACCAATGGCATATATTTATTTGCTGATGATGCCAAATCGTTTAGTGATAATTGTGTATATCTTCATACTGCGCTGCTACGTTAATCTGCTTGGTTAAATAGTCGCCAATTCAATGTAGCTGTGTCTAAATGTAAACACATTTGCTTGAGTAACAAGCCTGAAAAACAACTAAATGAATATTTGCTCAATTCTAGCACAATCCCAAACGTTTCAATTGTCAAAGATCTAGGAATAACTATCTCTTGTGATTTGAAGTGGAGTTCCCATTTATCTTCATTAAAATCAGCTGCTTCGTTGTGCGCGTATCAAATTTTACACGCTTTTTCAACTAGAAGTGTGTGGATACTTCTTCGTGCTTACATTACTTATGTTCGACCTAAATTAGAATACAACACAGTGATTTGGAGCGCTTACCTAAAAAAAGATACCAAACTTATTGAGTCTGTGCAGAAAAAAATTCATCAGAGACATATGTGTAAGATGCAATATCTCCTTTAATTCGTATTTTGATAGACTGAACAAATTGAATATTAAATCGTTGGAATATCGAAGACTAGAATTTGACGTGATATATATGTATAAAATTTGTTATGACCTCTGTGATGTCAAGTTTAGTGACTTTTTTGATTCGTTGCAAACTGGATATAATCTACGTCGTCATGAACTCACTGTCAAATGTACAAAATCACCCAAGCTCAATTCATTTGCATTTTTTCTGTAATCGTACCCCGTCTGTTTGGAATTCTTTACCTGAAAGTAATGTATGTGCCAATACCTTACCAGCATTTAAATCTAAACTGAAGAAATTTGATTTGCATAGTATTGTCAACCTGATCTTCTAAAGTTAACAGTATACTGTGTTAACAAAATTAGTCAATTGAAAGCCCATTCAACAGTTCAATAAAGACTGAGCAGCTAAGTGATTAACTTGGTCCAATCGCAGGTTGCTTTGTCAATCTGTTACTGATATCAGTCAGCCCTTAAATGACATAAGTGTTTAAAACATAGAACCTGTGATAAGACCAATTATTGTGTTTTTTTTTAAATGGTTCCAACGCTTTAAATGTAAATATAATACTTTCAGACTAGTGCTGTTTTTGATAAAATTTTTGTTGGGCATGTAATATCATGGAAACTGACGTACTTACTTCAGCATTAGAGGTGATGCCCCCTGGCACACCAACTCGTCTATCTCCAGATGTTAGACATTCGGAACCACCCATGCATCTGCATCGACCCTCATCAGACAGAGCTCAAGTAAGTTTAAAGTTTGTTGGTGGTGCTGCGCTAATTGCTTTGATCTCTCATAGTGTTTTAAAGATATTGACTTTCTTGATAGACTATACAATACTGACACTTTTGAGAGAATTGTAGTAATGTGGACATTGAGGAAATGAAAATTGCGTAAAACATTATAATCAGCCAGTTGTTGTTGTTGTAGTCACAACATCACCATCACTGCTGGAGCTTTTAAGTTTGGTCTCCTAGCTGGTCAAATCAGATTCTGTTTCCAATGGTTTCTTCAGAGCTGTGTTTCCTAGGTGCTAAGCCTTGGAAATGGGCCCTACCATTCATTACATGTTTTGGTGTAATACTGCAAATATAATTAACATTTTGTGACTCTGCAAACTTATTGAATAATTTCACACCTGAGAATTGCCACATGTTTATGTGTGGCATGAAACACAGTGTAGTCCATGTAAACGAGCAAAGAATAAATTTTATCTATGAGCCACATTGTTTCAATACTGCTTTGACCATTTGAACATTGAGCGCTTTTTAAAATATAAGCATGATTTGCATTACTGGTGTGTTTGTAGTATAAACATTACAATCTGATCATACATACTAGTGTATTAAAATTACAACTTATTTTGTACTACACGTCAAATCTTATTTCAAGAAATGCATTGAGAGCTTTTTTTGCCATTTGTATTCGCTGTGAAAGACTAACACGCATCATCTTAGTATTATGCTTTCCCAATAAAATTGGTTGATCTTTTTTTTTTTCAGGATGTTTCTCACATTTTAACGAGCTTGTTTGAAGACTTATACACTCGTGATGTGCTTTCTAAAGATTCAGTCGAAAACTTGACTCGATCAAGTGAAGGGAGTACGGATTTTCACAAAAAATGCATGAAAGATTTAAGTAAAGTAAGATAATAAACTGTAAGATTGTTGCATGTTAAATATGTATCTTTTTTAATTTTATTTTTTTTAATTTAAATAACTGAGGTTATTTTCAAATGACATTGAACTGAAAATTTAACAATAGATTTTTGATTGTATCACATTGTATCGCATTCAATAGATTGAGTTTAAGCATGTTTCACTTCATGTGCCAATGTCTTTGAAGCATGCAACAGTAGGCTTACTTATTAAAAGCTCCGGCTTACTGTAAATATGTGACAAAATAGCTTAAGGAGGAAAAATATAGACACAGTATTTGTTAAAACTGGACGTTTCAACGACATAGATTCAGCTGTCATCACAAGCAAGGCAGAGCAAAAATTAAAAACTAAATTCTTTCAAGGGACAAATTAATGTTTCGACTATAACCAAAGTCTCGTCAGCCTTGCTACGCACAGCCAAAATGTGCGTAGCAAGGCTGTGCGTAGCAAGGCTGACGAGACTTTGGTTATAGTCGAAACATTAATTTGTCCCTTGCAAATTTCTCATCTAACTCGTAATTGATGACAGAAATGGATGGTTCAATTCCCACCTGTATGGGGGAGTACCATTTTCCATTCCATTAAAAGACTGTACTCTTATTGTTGGACCTATTCTTATCCTGACACATTGGGCTTTGTTGTTGCCTGACTTTGGGGGTGCCTATCGGAAAAGTGTAGGAAAGATGAATTCTATTTGACTTACATATCCTTCTTTGTATCATCTTGCTGGATCCTGTAACTGTACATGCAGTTCGACAAACGTACCGGGATATTGATGTTTAAACCACCGATAAGCGCTGACGTTCACTGTGTTTTCTGGGCTGCATGCGCAGACACAGTGCCTGCCTTGTCCCCCGCTTTTTCACGGGCGAACGGGTTGGGCAGAGAGGTTTTTTGTAGGTTTTGGTAACTGGTATAGTTACAAACCTTAAACAAAATATTCCTTCTCAGATTACCGGGAAAATAATGTTTAAACCAACCGGACTTTTCTATTCTTATCGATTGTTTACAGTGAATCTGTGACATCATAATCCAGCCTGTATTATTTTCTTGAAGGTTTTATTTCAAATGTTCTACCTTGAGCAGAACGAGGAGAGGCTTAGATTTGGAGTGTGTAGTTCTTAGGAAGGTTAGAATTTTTTTTTTTAGGAAGGTGGGAGGTTGCTATGCTGCACTGATGAGACCATAATAAGGTCGAAACGCGTCTGCAGCTGCAAATGAGTGGGTTACCATGGGGGCTTCTAGTGATGTGGGCTAGTTAAGCTAACGGTAACTTGGTTGTGGGTTAGTGGTTATAGGTTCTTTCATTGGGTATCGTTGTTTGGGGCCAGTCGCCTGCCAAAAATAGGGCACAATCTAGAAAAGAGATGAAGTCGAGATGTACAGGTAAAGCAATGCAAAAACAGAGTCTTTACAGTCTGGAATGAGTTTAGCCTGGATTGGCTGTGCGTAGCAAGGCTGACGAGACTTTGGTTATAGTTTAAATTCTTTCAGTTTTGCACTGTTTTAATTATAATTACCCTGCTGATAATGACTGTTGAATCTATGTTGTTAAAACATCCAGTTTTTAGAATTACTGTTGCATTGTTTTTCCTACTTAATTTATTGAAACCTGCTTCTGACACAGTATTTTGCGCAAAAATCAATCATGTGAAAAAGTCATACAATATTGTGAGACACGCTAGCTAGCCATAAAGCTAAGTCCAACTAGGCTGCTTCACTAAATTAGAGCTTTAATATATTTTCGAGCTTTCAGAATCACTTGGTTTAATTTTGCACTTTCCAGGTTCAAGAAGAACATAAGAAAATACTAGAAGAATGCAATATGCTGGAAAGACATATTATACAAGTATGAGCATTAAGATAAGTTTTGGAACTCAACTTTAGTAAAAAAGATAATAGCCAGCAGGGCCGTATCTAGAAAAATATTTCGGGGGGAGGGGGGTTTGATATAAATATTCATTACCGGTATAGCAAAGTTTTTAAACTAAGTTTTGCGAAGTTGTGAACGCTATATTAACGCTTTTTCGCATAAACATAACAATGCTTGTTAAATTTTGTTTCTTTGTCACTGTAGAGCGAGACAGCGCTGTTTCTGGCTATTAGCCTTCATCAGCCGTCCTCAGGTAAGAAACATTCATCTTCCAGGACGAATGATCTTGCCAGGATCACTCATCCCTTCGGATAAATATTTCTTAAAGAATTTAACCTTTGTGGTACGCAATCCACTCGTGTGGCTACGTCACCATTCCAGTCAAACTCTTTACGTGGCCAGGGTGAAGAGCAACAACTAAAGAGCAACGTCCTTCCTGGCCTACCGGACGGGAAATCATAACGACTTCCTCTTGTTGGGGCAGAGGCTATTACAGCACTCCATCACCAACAGTGCTAAGCACTCCAGTAAGGTAGGCCAGGAAGGACATTGCTTTTTAGTTGTTTCTTTGTCACTGCTACCGCTGTTTATTAGTGACGCAACAAGGATTTGACAAAGCAGCTCAAAACCGGGGGTCTGGGGGCTCCGCCCCCAGACGCCAACAGATTTTTACGGTTTTTACATGAAAAACACTCATTTAGGCACACTGTTTATCGAAAAAGGATGTACCGCACCTGCAGTTGGTGCAGTCTCTAATAAACGATACAAAAATATTTTAGTAGGCTTACCTAAAAGCCTTGGTATGTCTAAAAGCAGAATCTTGGCTAAAATGAATGAAAGGAGGAAGCAACTTTATTAGCTTTGGCGCATTTGACTGAATGACGTGTAAATAATGTAACTCACTACAACGACTTTGTTAATACTATAAATAATGTAACTTACTACAACGACAAGGCCAGTGGAGGGCATGATACCGTGGCTCTCTCTGAATGCGCCTATGCCGCTGGTCCAGATGCTGGGCTTAAACTTACGTGTTCCAGTGTGCAAGACCCGAAATAAAACCAATCAAAAGCACCCTCGGTATTTTTCATCAAAGGCATGAGAAATGCGTGAGTTACGTTGCTCACAGTAAAGATCTGGTTTGCAGTGAAGGTTCCTTAATTCACTAAGCACTGCAGTCACTGCTGTACTTGTATGGATGGTTGTTACTTGTTATTGTATTACGGCTGTAAACTCAAGCAAAGTCTTAGCCCGCATCCGAATCCCAAATTTTGCGATTTTTCGAACCTTGAGGCGAAAATTTTGGCAAAATTTCGTATATTTCTTGTAAAAATATTGTCCCGCGACCAAAACTTCCCGAGTACAATGCAAGTACAACTGCATACAGTGCCTTGGTGCTTACACACAGCGAATATATAGCTTCTGTACAGAGCATAATTAGAGGTACAGCACAGGAAGTGGCAAACATTTACCAAGCTGACAATTAAATTTTCATATCCCGGTAGGCTAAAATCAAACTGGAACAGGCCCTCAGCTTGCTGCATTCATGCAGGCTGCAGGGCAAAAACCCTTGGTTGAAGACCGCCGGTTTAGTATCTAAACTAATTTTCACTGCAAAGGATTCGTTGCTGCTGTGAGCGCAAAAAGAGAAAAAATTAACGAGTTTCGAAAAAGAGTAAGGGGGAAATTGTATCATTTTCTTATTTGCGTTCATGTAAACTCATATTCTGTTCCGTGAGCAAGCATTGATTTTATGTAATACGATAATTTCCTTAGAAAATAGAAAAGCAAATTATTTCTAACGTTTGCACCTTTAATGCGTTTCTATTTGCACTAGCCCACTAAAGTAGTTGTAAATATCAAGCTTTGTTCATCATAATTATGCAGAATGTGGCTTCTTTTTTAAGCAAGCAGTATCATCCGACACATAGTCAAAGCTATCTACAGTATTAGTTGAACATGACGTTATTGTAAAATTTGCAGTTAACTGATTGTGCACATACGGCGACAGTTTTAGCACAAGCCAGGCACCTGCTGACGGGCGACCACTAATAATAGCAATTAATTTAACAAACTACAGTTCATCTTTAAATCAGTCTACATAATTCATCGTAATTGTTTTGTATGAGTACCGTAGTACACAAAGGCTGCAGCTTTTTTTTTTGGGGTTCGTGTCTTATATACTCCAATACGGTTAGGCCTATAGCTTGATTAATAATAGGGCAAATGTACAAAATGTTGCGGCACCCTGTTACTGTAGCACTAAACATTATTATGAAAAAACGCACTATTGCAACGATGACTCGAGAGACAAAACGTTATGTTGTACTACAGTATACTTGCTTACTACATTTTTGATGATTACCGGACTTGTAGTGTCTTATAGTTAAAATTTACAAAAATATTTCGGGAGGGGGGGGGGGTTGAATTCCCCTCATTCCCCCTAAATACGGCCTTGATAGCCAGTATATTAGTGATCGTTTTACTTATTCTAGCGCCTCTGTAGTTTTACAGTGATGATGGTATAAGTTTTTAACGAAACGTTCGTAAAATGATTACTAATATACTGGCTATAATCTTTTGACTAAATTTCAAGTACGGCTTGTAGCAGTTTTGCATCATCAATGATTAGCGTAATCTTGAAAAATCATCCGCTTAATATTAAAATTTTTCAATCTAGCTTAATATTTTCAGGCTCGGGCTCGAGGGGCTTCAGCAGATGAGAAAGCATTGTATCTGAAAACCGGTGGAATGAGCGATGTCGAACGAGAAAGAATGGGTTTGCCGTCAGGTGGGATATATTTTAAAAGATGAATTTGTTTTTTCTAGCCTGCTGAATGGGATGTCATCACGACATCCTCGAGGATATAGCCATTTCTTGAATATGTGAACCCAAAGAGGTGATTGTCTCACCGAAAGTCAATCATTTTGAAGGATGAATAAACCTTTCATCTAAGCGCGGCTGATTAGGGCTAATAATTCGAAACAGTGCTGTCCCGCTTTATGGGACCATTAATTACTGTTTTGAGTTCCTTCTTTTCTTTGTAAAAAGGTATTCTCAACGTTATTGCATTTTTTGCATTCTTTGTTTTGCGAAGACAGTGGGCCTACTGTATTTTATGCAAAGCTGAGCAGAAGTTTTTGTTGATAAAAAATTGGATTTAGAAGCTACAACGATGAAAAATGTTTTTTTTACGATGGCAACATGTTGATCATTCTGTATTTTTTTTTACCATTTTACTTAACATTGTATTACCACATACCTTTTGCTTTAGTTGATTCTCATTTTCGTTGGTGTTTGGATGAAGAAATGTTGAAAAAGCACAAATTAATAGTTCCAAGTGACTTGTTTGAAAAAGTGAGAACCACGATTGATGGACCAAGTAGTAAGTTTGCTAGATTTATTAGCAGAAGTTGCAAAATGAGGTTGTTGTGAAAAAAATGGGTTTGGCGAAGAATAATTTTAGATTTTGAAGCATATTTTTCAATCTAGCTTAACAACTGCATTGAGATATTCAAAATGTGAAGAAATGTAAGTCTTGTAAACAATAGTGCATCTGGAAAACGCATTATGTAATACAAAATCAGTGATGCAACGCGAAAAATTTTACTGTTACTGATCTTATTTCTTCTTGCCTACCTTAAACTTTAAACTTTAGTATTAGCACTAAGTGTAATTAGCAAAAGTGGCCTCTAAGTTTGACATTAATACTGTTTGCAGTGTTTTTGGTGAAACTTATTGCAATTCTGTCAATATCTACAATTTAGAAATTCTGGTTATATATAATAATTAAAACTTCAATGGCTTCATCATCGTTTGTTTTCCGCAGAGCCACACGTTCCTCACTTTTCTCTTCCAACTATTTCATCTTCAAAACATTTCCTTAAGGAAGATCTTGATGATGGATACATCCACGATAAATTGTCATCGGTGGGTAAAATTAAAACTCCAAGTCAAAACTTGTGATTCTGTAAACTCGAATTTGGCAATTCTTGATTATGTACAGCAATTTGGCCACGACACTTGCTAAGTGGTCGATTAACGGGTGGTGAAAACCATCTTTATTGACGCAAGAGGTCTTGGGATAGATTCTTGGGCTGGTCAAATCGAACACAGTGTCGTCACCGCTGCGACATTACTTCGGAGCTGTGTTGCCCAGGCACTAAGCCTCGTAGATAGGCTCCGTAACTCGTTACACGCTCCGGCGTAATACAACGAGTATAATGAAAGTTTTTTTGATTTGAACAGCGCTTGCTTATTTTAAAAGATTAAGCTTTGATGCATAGTATGATGAAGTTGTTAAAGTATAAAAATTCAGTTAGTGAAACCAGTATTTAAACGTCACGTTGCGTTCTAAGACTCTTTACTCTTTTACAGGACTCTCTTTCGTTAATACGTGAAGAGGAGAAGAGCCTGACTACACTCTCGAGTGACTCAGTTGATCGAGTGAGTGTACCTCCTCGACACAAATTCAGAAAATCAATTTCAGAATTAAGTGAAAAAAACAGATGGAGAGAAAACATGAAGCCAGAAGATAGAACTAAAGATAGAGAAGTATTAGCTCGACTTGAAGAAAGGTGAACGTTAATGCAATAAATATGAAACGAGAATAACTTAAGGAAAAAAATAAATTCACAATAAATCTTGAAACTAGACGTTTCGACACCGTAGATTCAGCTGTCATCATCATCAGTGTTTATCAGAAAGTACTTACATTGCTGATGATGACAGCTGAATCTATGTTGTCAAAACGTCCACTTACCAATCAGAAAAATTGCATTTGTATGGGCCAAGCTGGCTCATGCGAATGCTTGGTAATTGCCATGCAATTTTTTTGATTGGGATATTGTAAGAATTATCGGGGCTTGGTTTTTCCACTTAACCGCTAATAACTGTGTTAGATAATTATTATTCATGATTGTGTTTATTTTCAGAAAAAGAAACTCTTTGCTGCGCTTAGGTTAATCTGTAGACGACGTGATGTCAAGCATTCGCAATTGGCATATGTTCATGACAAATCTGTGATTTTTACAGCTGGACGTTTCGACAAAGCAAATTCAGCTGTCATTGTCAGGAGTGGAGCAAGGCAGTACTAAACTGAAATCCATCATCTTTGTTTTTACTTTCAGCTTTGTCCAGCTTTGCTTACTCTGCTGACGATGACAGCTGAATCTATGTTGTCGAAACGACAGGTTCAAAAACTACGATGACTTTATTTCTTGCTTGAGCTGTTTTCCTCCCATATTTTCTCCATTTCTGTGATTTTCAGTCTCACAATTTTTGTGTTAATAATTCAGTTTAAAAAAACACTGATTACTTTATTATTTTTCTAGACATAACTTTCTGAAAAACCCAAGATTTATCCCGATCACAGAACCAGGAGCATCTCGGCTTTTGACCAAATATTGTGCCAAAGAAGTTCTTGTGAAAGCTGGGAGAGTGGTTATCCATGATGTGTAAGTTGGAAATAAATCAGTTAACTGTTAAAAAAAAAAAAAATCAAAATCAAACCTTCATTGCACTGACAATAGTACGCCGAAGCATGTAACAAGTAGATCACTCAACTCCGCGGCTTAGCACCTGAGCAGCACAGAAACGGCGCTGATACAGCTAGCCGTTACGGCAGGGTCCAAATTGACCTACCCGGGAATTCAACCCAAGATCTGCCTCGCCGATAGCGATGTCTTAAGCCACATTGAAAGTAAATTGCAAACACTAGAATAAGTTTGTGCTCAGTAAGCTTTTTGGCAATGTTTTGAATTCGGATGAGCCATCGTAAATTAGTGTAGACATATACTTAAAACTTAAACTATTAGTAATATAATAAGTCAACTTACTAATTGTACTTGCACCAGCATGATCGATAGGCTCACGATCGTTTCTGTTTTGGTTGATTCAAATTTTATTCATGACTTAGAATTGGATATGACTTAAAATTGCGATTAAGGGCAAACACCATTTTTCAATTTTGTGCTGACTTGAAGTCAAGCCAAGAACATCAAACCTTCATTATACACGCGATATTACGCCTAAGCGTATAACGAGTAGCGGGGCCCATCTCCGCGACTTTAGTGCCTAGGCAACCGGCTTCGAAGAAATGTCTCTGCCGTAGCGAGCTCTTGGTGAAATTGTGTTCGATCAGACCGGAAGAGGAGTCGAACCCATAAACTTCTGCGCCGATAGCAGTGTCTGATACCACTACGCCAACCGGTTGGAAGTTGTTATTCTGCAAATACACTTATTTTTAGGCCTGCAGTTGACGATGATTTTCAAGTATTTGAAGCTTTTCCTCATGCTGTGCGCTTCACTGATTGGATAGTTGGAAGAGTTTACGAGGTTGTAATTGGTTGTACTGGTGGTCGTTGTATTGGTAAAACATGAGTAACTGTATCTTTGAAGCAGTTCGTTCTGGTTCCATTGTTAAAATGTTGAAAAAGCACCTCCAAATTACTAAGCAAAAAAATCAAATCTTCATTATACTCGCGTTATTGCACCGAAGCGTGTAACAAGTGGCGCGGTTCTTCTACACGGCTTAGCACCTGAGCAACGCAGCTCCGAAGAAACGTCGCAGCGGTGGCAAGCCTTTGACAACACTGTGTCCGATTTGACCGACCCGCGAATCGAATTCAAGATCTGCCACGCCGATAGCGATCTCTATTTACGCTTATAACAGAATTTAATGACATCAGCAAAAGTTTGATCTGATGTTGCAGTGGATTACAAAATTCTAGTAGAGTTTACGACAAAGCTTTTTTTTCCAGACCATATTAGATTTGCAAAACATCAGCACTGTGTCTCGACAAATGAGAGTTCTGCCTCCAAAAACTTCCTATTTCTCGCTCGGACTCGGTAAGAAAACTTTGAAAATTATGATTTGTGAGAAAATCTAATCTTTTGCCAGAAATTCATCTTCCACTGTAAAGCGTTGTCGTTTCCACATTAAAATCTTGCTGAAGCAACAAAAATACGTGAGGGTAGATTATTTTACTTTCGTAATTTTTTACGAGATTAAGTAAGACTGGCAGCAGATCTTCCTTCATTATTGCGAGACTTGTTTTCGCTTTTTCCGGATTTTTAGCCCTTGTCCGAGTTTAAAACCAGACCATTTCTCTTGTTTATTTGTTTTCAGTTTCTGATACAACATCATTCATAAAAGTTATCTTTTAGGAAAATACCCAGGGGGTGACAGTTTGGTAGCCCCGGGCATCAGTTGTAAGTTTAACGTCCGATTCATGCCTGATTCCCTCGCTGACTATGAAGACGAAATAGAAGTACTTTCACAAGTGGGACAACCCCTGATTGTAAAAATCATCGCGAAACGGGAACCACCAGTATTAACAAGTAAGTTACCGGAATATTTATTTGAAATTTACTGTTTTGCTCAAGTTGATGTTGTTGTCATTTTTTGACGTTTGTACATTATTTTTTCGATGTATTTTGTTAGGAATCGTTGTTGCTTTAATTGATTACACTTTCAAACAACCAGATTTCTCTGCGAAATTCATAGTTCCCTCGGCCAAATCTTCACTATACTCGCAGTATTACGCCGGAGCGTGTAACGAGTGGCGGGGTCCATCTTTGCGGCTTAGCATCTGGGCAACACAGCTCGGAAAAAAATTACAGCATTGATGAACCGTTGGTGACACTGTGTCGATGTGACTGGCCCGGGAATCGAACCACAAGACCTTCCAACCCACAGCGATATTTTTAGCTGCTACGCTGACCCGCGAGTCAAAATCTGAATGTAGTGGATGTGCTTGCTTAAGATTGAAGAACTAATGTTTACGAAAATTAATTTCTTTTGTAAACGTGTTATTGTTTACATTTAAGTTTCTGAGAAGATTCAATGCGGAAGTTGCTTAGTGGGCGGAGTGAAGCTAATCGAACTTCCGATCAAAAATCTGGGAGGAAATGGAAGGTTTTGTATCCTCAAGCGTTCCATGTGGCCCGCTGCAAACTTCAAGGTGAATTCACGTCTCGGAGAGCTCTGTTAAGATTTTGCGGAAACCCGTAGCTGATTTTCCTGGGAGGCTCCTTGTTTTTATGCGGACCTGAAGTTGACGTCAGCAAAAGATTTTATTTAGAGGCTGCGGTTTGCTCTGGAGTTATGGCTCCCCTTACTCCGTCCCTCCTTACGTTGTTCCGGATTCTCTTGTGGTGCTTAGAGAGATGTAATTAATGAGAGATTGGAACCTCAATTTTTACTAATAGACATGCTCTGAATTTCTTTCATTTTTTTGTTTTCCGAGAAGTTTTGAATTATCTAGTTTCTTATTTGCATTGCTAAATGATGAGTGTTTGTACTTAAGGTTCCAACACTGTAACATTGTTGTTATAATAATTATGACTATAAATTGAACTTTTGCGAAAGCTTTTTATCGTTTTCAGCATTTGATACAACTTTCCAAACCACGTGAAATTTCTTATGTATATTTCAGACCGTTGTAAATCCGGGCTGTTTGGATCTTGGAGCATTCCAAATCCGTCCGTCCGTTTTTGAAATCCTTGCTGGAAAATCCGTAATGTTAGAGCTCATTTTTTCTCCGGAAGAGTCGAAAAAATACCAAGAGGAACTGGTGGTTGTGTGTGACAACTGTCAGACTGTACGTTTCACATTGTTAGGTAGGTGCTGGTGAAATTTTGCAATAGCTTCGCGAAAAATTAGTCATAGAGGCGAAGCGAGGGGCAATTTTCAAATAACACCGCAAAAAAATTAATCCTTCATCATACTTGCGATATTACGTCGAAACGTGTAACGAGTGACGGGGCCCATCTCCGCTGCTTAGCGACTGGGCAACGCACCTTTGAAAAAACATCGTAGCTGTGGCGAGCCATTGGTGAGACTGTGCCCGATCTGACCGGACCGGGAATCGAATCCGTAACCACCCGATTTTGATGGCAATGTCTTTAACTACTTTATGTCAATGAAATATTTAGGCGAAGGGGAAAGAGCAGGGGTTGAACTGGTAAGCGTGAGCGATGGTGGAGAGGAAAGCCACAAAATGGGGGAGATCGCAGATTTGACTGCGAACCATTTTATCAAATTTCCTGCGCTCAACCCCCATTCATTCTACATGCGCCAGATGATTCTGCACAATTCGACGTAAGTAAATTGAAAGTGTGAGCGCAATGTGAAATGGTAATAATAGACAGTAACGAATACCACTAGACAAAAACTGTTGTGATCTTGAAAAAATGCAACTTGTGTATCAAAGGTGGTGATTGTTTCTGATGATATGAAGTGCGTTCAATTGATACATACGATGTGTTATGTTTTTACAGGAATTGTCACGGGCCTAAAATTTGTACAATATTTAGTTGCATATATTTATCCTCCCATCTAGAGAAAACGCTATAGCGTATTTGCGTAGGAGATACCGGCCATCTGTTTGCCACTGGAAGATGAGAGAATCTCGCTCAGAGCTTTTCCCCGCGGTATAACTAGTAAACTTGCCTGCTTGTTCTTCACACTGTCCTTTTTGATGCTTAGCGTCAAGTAGGAAGCTTTGAATGCTAATTTTATAAGCCATTGGTTTGACCCAGCTCGGAATCAAACTCGAATCTGCAGCACGAGAGGCGGCCGCTTTAGCCACTCGGCCATAGTTATTGAAATTTGACTCAGTAATAACTTTATTAATTTCATGAAAAATACCCTTTGCTGTGAAGATCTTGCGCAAATTTTGCCCAAGTTGAATTCTCTAATTTATTTTCAAAGTCAACGATTTTAGAAAAGTTGAAATGCCGTATTCATGGCATATACTGAAACCAAATCTGACCAGTGCCCGAGATCAACTGCTTCCATCTAGTGCGATAAACTGGGAGACCTTGGAGTTTTACCCTGATGAGAGTCCGTGTTTCTTCGTGGAACCGATGCAGGGGACTCTACAGCCAGATGGAATTCACGAATTTGTCGTTACTTTTGCCCCTAATCAGGTAAATTTGAAGTCAACCTCAAAATTATTGAAAAAAGGCGATAACTTGATCTGTGTCACGTGCGTGCGCACGGCGGCCATTTTTTCACAAGATAAAGAAGAACGTTGGGCAAAGTGCTTTGCTTTCGAGAGAGGTATTGCACGCCACATTTTTTATTAACGCAATTGGCTTGCTGCCCGCAGCTTTTTTTCCTCATAACCGTTTTTTTAGAAATACCGAACGCTGCTGACTATCGGTGACTCGAAAAGCGCAATTTCACTTTGCAGTCTCCTTCGGTTACCGTTGAATTATTAGTTCAATATAATTTGAAAATAACCTAGGTTGTTTATGTATACTCATGAGAAGATTACCTAACAGGTTTTGATTGACTTACGGAATTTCTGGTGTAGTTCAATCATTTTGTATTTCAGTACTAGGCCTTGGTAAATGTACATATTAATCACTGTTTTATTACTTGATATGGAAAGTGCCGTATTTTACGAACCTTAAAGCGCTCTGTCAATAAATTGCCTTGTTTTTTTTTATATACATACGGCGCACCAGACTATTAGAAGTAACGGTTTTTGAGAAGTATCAGGTTACTGTAAAAGCTCAAAAAACAAAAAAAAAACTCGATATTTTAATGGCAATAAAGCATAAAACATTACCCAATCCATACATTAAGCGCACTGGCTTATAAAACGCACGATCAATTTTTGAGAAAAAAAAGATTTAAAGTGCGCTTTATGGTCTGTAAAATGGTGATAGGTTATCACATTAGTATCACTGAAACGTAATAATACGAGAATAGAAAAAAAATTATGGAAATTGCTTTGCAAAAGTTGTTTTATTGCTAAATGTTTAATTTTAGGTCGGAACCTACAATGCTGTTCTTCATCTGATTTTGAGTGACATCCCTGATTCACAAATAGACTCAAAGCAGCAAGTAGACGTTCAAGGAAGACTGCCACCTAGTGTGGGCGTCGAGGTCATGGAAAAGATGAATCACGGCAATCGCGATGAGTCAGCAAATAAATCAAGACCAGGCTCGTTGTCACAGGTATAAATTTTTTTTGACAAATTTTTGAAGGCGAATTATTTTAGTAGGCCTAGTTGTGAAACACACTGCTAGAGGTGCGGTAGGCCTGGGGTTCGTTACCGGGCCGGTGAAATTGACATAGCATCACCAACCGCTCGCCACCGCTGCGACATTTCTTCGAAGTTGTGTTGCGCAGGCGCTAAGTTGCGGAGATGGCTCCACCACATGTTACACGCCTCGGTGGAATACCGCGAGTGCAGAGATGAAGATTTGTTTTTATATTTTGTCATTACCTGGCTCGTTTTGTGCCAGCAGCTTCCTGCTGCAAGTTCAAATTACTTTTTCTCGGACAGACTTCTTCAAAACCCCCATCCTTAAGAAAAGTGATTTCCCTTGAGGTTGAAATATCGGGGGAGAGTATCCCTTATTCCGTGGTGGTGCACCCTCTTGCGGTAGTGGTGACAGGAAATATTCTAATTGGTACCACTGTGAGGAGGCCTCTTCAAATGGCAAATTACAGGTTAGTCTAGAAATGTAGTTTATTTGGAACTAAAGGAGCCAGCTATGAAAGCGACCGAAATGTATTTTCTTTGAATGGAACTGTTTGCGCCTTGTTTTTTGAGATCAGGATTATTTGACTCTGCACCAAAGTACTTCTTGTATCTTCCCGTCGAACTTATAGGTGGGTTCTTCGGCTTAATCAGTGCGAGATATTTGTTAGTTAGTTAGTTGCATATTTGTTCTTGGCTTAAGGGAGAATTATTGTGCGTATTCTGCGTCTTTGCTGGATGTTTCAATATTTCACCAGCGAAAAGGTTAGTTAAAACACTGTTGAGGTAGACTATTGCATTTCGCGTTGCTCGCAATGTCTCACTGTTTTTTCAACGTAGTAATCTGATGACAATTTAGAGGAAAAATGGAGCCACTGCAAGTCGAAACCGAACTTTTCGACAACGTAAATTGAGCTGTCATCATCAGCAGTGTTCGCAAGGCAGTACAAAACTAAAAGAAAAAAAAATCGATGATAATAATCATTGTTTCTTCACTTTGGCTGTTTGTCAACATGTTTTTCTAATTTTCAGTTTGGCTCCTGTCCAGTTTCAATGGGACAGTGAAACCACTTCCAATATCGTTGAAATCAAACCCCCAATGGGCATGATTGGACCGGGTGAGATTGCTGATCTGGAAGTAACAGTGACAGGCCTGCAGCATGGTCCCTTGTCATGTGACTTGCTCTGCACGATTGAACACCAAGAAAAACCGCTCAGATTGAGTGTAGTCGCAAATATTGAAGGTCCTACTGTTGCGATCGGTGAGTGGGTTTGAAACTTTTACAGTTATAGTAAAGACCGCATTTCATAATTTTAGCGGGCATACAAAGAGAATGCTATTAATGTCAGAGGTGTAGCCGGGAATGCTGCAGGGGCACACCGGGGCAGTGCTCTCCTTTTTTGAAGTATCGATCATCAAGGGCGAATATAAACAGCGCTTCTCATTGTCGAAACCGGGCCTGGACCCCTAATTTTTTCACCTGCTGCGCACCTGATTAACTGGTCCCCTTGATGGTCTTCAACAACTGGGAGGGCAGCCAACAAAGCGAATCCGCACCGACTTTCAGAGTTATTTGATTGACGTTTTGAAAGCCTTACTGTCATTGTATCGTTGTGATAACTTTTCTATAATTTTACAGATAACCTGATGATCGATTTTGGCCTTTTGAAGCTCGGGGATTCCCCTAAAGAAGAACTATTTATTCGCAACACAACCCAACTGAACGCGATGTGGGCGCTCCGAATAGAGGACGAAGAAAAGTAAATTTATGACTTGATAAATTTTTTAAGCTTTTCAAGTTTAATGTCTTATCCGACATTAATTGAAAAATAACAAATACAGGTAAAATTATCGGTAACAGCGCTCCAGAGTGCAAAATGAAGCTTCTACTTGATAGCTTTTTTATTCAATTACAATTAACACAGCCACGAAACAGCTAAAAACACTTAGGCGAACATTTCTAGTGCCATTGTTAACGCTATAAATTTATATGCTGAGCCTGGTCCTATGGCTTGTTCCGTTTTAATTATTTAATAAAATCAATGTTCTCCAAAAAACGAAGCTCTCTTTAAAACTAATTGAATGCCTCGCTGGATTTTTTTACTTATTCACAAACAGCGCTAAGTTCTTGTGTTTCATTTTCTCTAAAGTTATGATGGTCTGTTACTGCACGATTATACCAAAAGCTGTATAAGCTGCATTCTTCCTACTTTTAACCAGTATGTGCAGTACCCTGAGGTGGTAAAAGGATAAACTCTCGACCTCAGAGCTGTTTGTACTTGACCTGATGAATGCTCGGCCAAATGCCTACGACGGCGACCTAAAAATTTGACCCTTGAATTTTGACCTGGCTACGCAGCTGCGATTAAAAAGATTTTTTACGTACTTGCTTTTCTGGGCCCGCTTATTCTTGGTGGATTACGGGGGCAGCTGCTCGAGTTGGAGCCTCCAAGCATTTTGATCCTCCGCGACGAAAAGTAGATGCTCTGGTGGGATGCCAAGGCGCGAGCAACTAAGATCTTCAACGTGATCTCGCCATCGAGTTCTGGGACGTCTTTATTTCATTTTTCTTTTTAACGTGATTGTTTTTATAAAGTTTTTATTTTTCGATTTTATTCAGCTCTGGCTTGTCTTTGTCCCTTAAAAGTGGAGAGCTGACGTCACTGGGCCAGCAAGCAGTTACAGTGACGTATAACCCGGCATCATGTCAGACCTTGAAGACGTCCATATACCTGGACGTAATTGGTGGACATGGGTCCAGTGTTGGTGTCCACGCTGAGGTCCAACAACCCCAAGTAAGTTTAATTTTGATTAGCCCTGATTAATAGGTAGCTCTAAATAGTGCAAGTTTTGAATTGGAAAGCTGCTTTTGAAATATGTAGCAATAATTTCTGAGACTATTAAGTTTCTTCTATTTAAAAAGTATATATGTCGCTCATGGCTCGTTACCGCTGCGACGTTTCTTCGGAGCTGTGTTGGCCTGGCGCTAAGCATCGGAGATGGGCCCCGCCCGCCGTCACTCGTTGCACGCTTCGGCGTAATACCGCAAGTATAATGAAGATTTTTTGATTTGAAAGTATCTGTCACTTATGCGCTGAAAATGGAAGCTTGGCGCCGTAATAAAAAGATGCAATTACACAACTGAACTTCAGATTTAAAGCAGTGATGGGATTCAACCGGTTTGATCCGGTTCTATAGAACCGTTTTGTGGAATCATATTACATCAACAAAGCAGTCAACATTGCTGTTTACACTTGAACCATTAGTTGAAACAAAACTGGTTGACAAAAAATTGGAATCCCTTCACAAAAGCGATTTTCTTTTGCTAAAGGTCTGCTTTCGGGATTGCACCGTGGTACTTCAAGACGTTTATTTATCCGTACCTAAGCCTAGCAGTGCATTCCTGATCAACCAAACTTCGTTTCCGACCTCGTTTCAATTCGATCATTTGCGCGGGAACCGAAATTGTGATGTCACTGTCAACCCTTCGAGTGGGGTTTTAGCTCCTCGAGAAGAAAGAGAAATTGAAGTAAGAAAAAAGTTGGGAGATTATGTGGCATGTACGAGGCCTGCGATCTCGAACTTGTTCAAGTCGCTCTTCTTTATCAAACTCGAAAAAAAATCACTGAACTACATCTTGAATTCGGTGAAAGTTGAAAGAAATTGCTTGAACTTAGCCTAAATCGTGTAGAAACTACTTGAACTCAGCATAAACTTGGTAAAAGTTGCTGAACCCGAACTTAAACATGCAATTAAATACGAAGAACTTGAACTTGAACTGGGCTTGCAAATATTTAGTGAACTCGAATTTGAACTTGATTAAAAACTCGCGAGATCGCATGCCTGGAAGATATTGTGAAAACCATTCAAAAGATAATGCTTAAGTTGTAGAAGTAAACTGGGCGTACCACTACACTTTCCTTGAAGTTCAAGAATTATCCGTACAACATGGGCCTAAGTATGTGTAGTATCATCATCATCATCATCCAGTTTTAATTCGGTTTTTTCCTCGTCACCAAAGATGGCCGAATACTCCTCATCCCCTCCGCGATCGCTCTCACTCCTTCCCTCCATCTCGTTCGATCTGCAGCTTCTTCGATCTTCAACCCGACTTCCTTCACACTCTCTTCCACCTGCCTCTTCCATGTCATTTTTGGCCGTCTTCGCTTTCGCTGTCCATTCACTTCCATCATCATTGCCTTCTTAAGTATATCATCATCCTCTCTTCTAATGACGACATGTCCATACCATCTTTCTCCATTCGCCTTTGCCATTCTATCCAACGTTTTCTTCAAACCCAACATCTCCATCAGCTCCTCCGTATTCTTTCTATCCACTAATTTTACTCCACACATTGATCTCACCATGGCTCTGTCAGTTCTTCTCAAAATTGCCTCTTCACTTTCCCTCAAACACCATGTTTCACTTCCATACAAGTGTGGAACAGTTTTTATTTAGTGATTACAGTGTCCCTTCAGCTTAATCAGGATATAGGCATAAAAGAAGTAACTGTTTAAACGTTTTTCTAAAAACTCGATGACTCCACTCCTTGCCTGGACGTCGAACTCAAAACTAACGACTTTACCCACTGCTGAATTGAGCTTTTTAGCAAACAAAGTGTAAAGTTTTTGAACGATTAGGATGATATCTTTGTTTTCATCTTCCTTTCTGGCGACGGAGGCGCTATACGCAGGACAAATCCAGACTCGCTTTGGAGTTGTCTTTGCTTCTGAGTTTTCCAGTTGACTTTTGCTTCTGACTTGTTAATTTGTTGCTTGCTACATTCCACTGGACAATCATCGTGAAGTAGCAGAGACAATCGTCGTGAAGCATCTTATCCAGTGACGAGGCTTGGGTTGGAGTTGAACCATCAACCTTGCGAATATGGTCGTCGTGAAAACGACGCTTTAAACCTTAAGTCAAGCTGCTGCTTGCGAAACAATAATTATTCTGTAGATTGTCTTCACCAGTCACGTCTCAGGTGAAGTTACTGATGTGTATTTACCTTGCATTGTGGAAGGAATGAGGCAGATGATAGTATTAGGATTTTATGCCAACGCTCAAGTTCTATCTGTCGAGTTCACCACTCCTGATTACAAAGGGTAAGTGACTACATGTTAATGCTCTTATGTTTTTCAACCTCTTTTCTGAGAGTTGCCAACAAAAAGTTTGAAATTCTGATTTCGAAAACAAAACGTTTTTTATCACGTAAAATCTCCTTTTCTTTATAATATCGTTTCTCAGAATTATATCTAATCAAAACGATTAAATCTTCATTATACTTGCGGTATTACGCCGAGGCGCGTAACGAATGTGGGGTCCATCTCCGCGGCGTAGCGCCTCGGCAGCACAACCCCGAAGAAACGTCGCTGCGGTGGCGAGGTGTTGGTAACACTGCATTTGTTTTGAGCGGCCTGGTAAGTGGTAATCGAACCCAAGTCCTTCCGCGCAGATAGCGATGTCTTTAACCACTATGCAACCAGCTGGTGGAGTTGTATCCATTTGCTTATTATCGGATTGTTTTAAAAACTGCGATTGATATGTTTTTAGCCTTGGGGTAAAATACTTGAATCAACAAATCATTTCCGTTGTTGTTTTGTTTTTGTAGTGACATTTTTGTTGATTTTTGTCGATATAGATCTGACCTCAAAGTCACCTTCCCTGATAATGTGGGAATGGGAAAAACAGCGACATCTCGTGTTGTAATCAACAATCTTACCGCTATCAGAGCCCCTTGGTCTGCAGCAGTCGAACATTTCAAGGTGGTTGCGTTTGAAGCTTTTGAATGCCCAATTGATATTTTGAAGCTGTAATATTTGACATTCTAGTGAACCGGACGCTTGGCGTAATGCCAGTGGTCAAAGACTTGTAGTCGGCGCTGAAAGTACGGGTTCGATTCTTGGGTCGGTCAAATCGGACACCGTACCGCGAACAACTCGCCTTCGCTGCAATATTTCTTCGAAGCAGTGTTGTTCAGGCCTCAGGCCGCGCAGACGAACCCCGCAACTCGTAGCGGGCTTCGGCGTAATGCCGCGAGTGTAATGAAGGTTTGGGATGCAAGAAATATGGGACAAAAGTAACTTCAGGAAGAAAAAAAAGTCACTGTAAATCTCAAAACTGGACGTTTCGACAACATAGATTTAGCTGTCATCATCAGCAGTGTAAGCAAGGCAGACCAAAACTGTAAGTAACAACAATATTTTTTGTACTGCCTTGCTTACACTGCTGATGATGACAGCTAAATCTATGTTGTCGAAACGTCCAGTTTTGAAGTTTACTCTGACTTTATTTTTCCTTCTTAAATAACGATTTGGTTTTTGTAACTTTTTTGTTTTATTTTCAGGCCGCCAAGCCTCTACCCAAACCCCCATCTTACGATTTTAAGAGTGTTAAGACCCGAAGGGCGATGCTGGGCCGCACTCCAAACTTAGCAGACCCGTTGTCAAAAACTCCTGTTCAAGCCGAAGCAGGTAAGAATGAGTGTGGCTTCATCTAGCTAGAACAGTTGTGTATGAAATTATTAAAATGCTTTAAGTCAATCAACACATCTTCATTATGCTATCGGTATTACGCGAAAGCGAGCAACGAGTGGCGGAATCCATCTTCGCGACTTAGCGCTTGGGCGACACAGCTTCAAGAAATCGTCAGCGATGCGATCTGTTGGCGACAGTGTGTCCGATTTAACGGGGCCGGGAATGGAACCCCAGATCTGCAGCACCAATAACCGGCCGTATTAAGATACTTGTCATACGATATCATTTGTTCGGTTTGTTTACGTATTTACATTTCAATTAACATTACGCGTGTTTACATTTTATGATAGACTTATTTATTTCGTTGCATTTGCATCACACAACACATATAACATTAACAAAAAGAGTTGATGAAATATAAAATGCAAATGTAGAGTAAAAATAACAGAAACAGTTGTCGACAATTTATGCAACAGGGAAGCTGCGAAGTGACCGTCTGAGAGTCTTCTAGTCAAGCAGCTACCCACATTTATAAATTATATTATTTCAAAGCTCAAATTTTCGGTTTATTTTCCACATGCAGTTGTTAGATTTTCTATATTCGGACTCTAACTGGCAGATCATAAAAACTAGTGAAATAAGCTTGTCGCTCATGGTTGAGAAAAGGCAAAAGCAAGATGACTCTAGGAGTGAAAAATAAAACCGCAGTAAATTCTAAAGCTCGACGTTTCGACAACATAGATTTAGCTGTCATCGTCAGCAATGTAAGCAAGGCTGTACAAAACTGCTTACAGTGTTGATGATGACAGCTAAATCTACGTTGTCGAAACGTTCAGTTTTAGAATTTACGGTGAATTTATTTTTCCTCCTTAAGCTATTTTTGTCCCATGTTTATTGTCATCCGAATATGGCTCATTTCTTTGGCCAAAACTTATTTTTACCATTACTCCATTGAGGCCTGTTTCAATGCTAGCCTTTCCAAGACTAGCTATTGCCTTCAGAGTCATTAATAAAACAACCGTAAATGTATTTCTCATTACAGACCGGAAAGCTATGATGTTGTCTGATGGGAGAGGAGCTGCGTTTTACTTGGACCCTCCTCGGGGTTATTTGGAGCCTTATCAGTCGTTGGAGATCAGCGTTGTGGCGTTTAATAATATGTGGGGGAAGTACCGAGATAATTTCGTTGTCAATGTGGAAGGTAAAAATTAAATTAGAAAATATAACCGCGCTGTTTTGCTTTTTCATGATGTCAGAGAAAAATATTTTCCAAAATTTTACCCGTCCCAATCTGCCTTCCTTTTGTCAATAAATTTAACAAGCATTTGGTATTTTTTTGAACTGTGGAGTTTTCGATGTTTTTTTTCACTACATTTCTTGTACTTGCCTATTACGTTTAGCAGTAGTAGTAGTTGTAGGTTATTTCATCTAACGACCAACCTAACACAAAAATATAAGAAAGGATCGAAAGACAGGTAGCCGCGAAAAAAAAAAACGATACACGTCGATGCATGCATAAAAACATTACTTAATATATAGCAACTAATGTGTGGTCGCTGCACCTAGTTATTACCTCTAAGAGATCTATGTTAATATGTGAAGCAACAGTAGTTTAAACTCCAAAGATACACTCGTAGCGACAATTTTTTGTATCTTTAGGTGTTGAATCACGAACTATTCCGATTGAACTGGATGTCTCTGGCTGCCCTCTTACGTTTCAAGTTGCCCATGACCAGGACGAGACTGCAATGGTCCGGTACGGTTCTCACCTGGAAGGAGGACCAGATGTGCTGAGAAGGCTGCGTGTCAACAACTCAAGCTGCTACGGTGTGCAAATGCATTGCTTTTTGGTAGTTTTTCTTCTTCAAATGAATAAAAGTTGTGTTTTGTATTTTTTAACCCGATCAGTCAACGTGGCTTAAGACATTGCTATCAGTACGGAAGGTTTAGGCTTCGATCCCGAGCTGGTCAATTCAGCACAGTGTCGCCACCGCTACCTCGTTTGTTTGGAGCTGTGTAGCCTAGGCGCTAAGCCGTGTAGATGAGCCCCGCCACTCGTTACACGCTTCGACGTATTGCGCGAGTATAATGGAGATTTTAGTTTTGTTTTAAACCTTACTTGAAGTAAGAAACGCTAGAAACCGGTATTATTAACGGTTCTAGTCACTTTAGTGATCTGCTTGGGCGTAACTATTTAATTATAGACCGTTTCTTTTCAAACTGGAGCTCAATAGGTCTAATCTAAAACAAGCTGTAAATTACAGTTACTTTACATGTATTTCTTGTTATTTTAGACATCCGACTTGATTGGAAAACTTTTAATTATCCAACTTCGGACGATCAGAAGCTAGTGGATGTGAATATCTGGTTCGGTGAAGCTTTTCCGATCAAGAAATCGACCTTGTTGACCAACACAAAAAATCTGCCTTCATCAAGCACTACTAGCTTGTCCAATCTGAAATCTAAAGTAAAATAGCGAATACAGTAAACTTGGGACCAAAATAGCTTAAGTAGAAAAATAAAGCCACCGTAAATTTTAAAACTGAACGTTTTGGCTACGTAGATTCAGCTGTCATCATCAGCACTGTAAGCAAGGCAATTTTAAGACGTTTCAGTTTTGTACTGTCTTGCTCACACTGCTGATGATGACAGCTAATCTATGTTGTCAAAACGTCCGGTTTCAAGATTTGTCAACTTTATTTTCCTTTTTTTTACGGCAAAATATTTTGTTGATCAAGCAGTTTCAATTATTATCTAATCAGTTTTTTGTTTGACTTCTACGTTTTGTAGTTTCATTCAAAAATTCATTTTTGTTGAAAACAATCGACAAAATTTTCTAAGATACTGATTTTTGATTACTTTAAATTTTTTTACCAGACTGCTGCTTTGCTCGTATGCAAATCCTATCATTTTCTTTTGTTTTCAATCCCGTTTTTTTGAACCACCCCGACGTGACCTACTCACAGCCCCAAATATTAACTTCAGCACCCTGAACGTAAAACTCTTTTGATTCTCTTTTAAACCACTCTTTTGACTATTCACTCTATTCTCAGGCTGATTCATCGGTATCTGCTGCTTCTATATCGAAATTGGTGAACGTGAAAATCGAATCTCATACAGGCGTGCGAAGCGATCTTCCCTTTCGTGTTGAACCTGATCAAGTTATTGTACCTGGTGAGTTCGCTTGTTATCTACGTGCTTGTAGATTTTTGTGGTGGAATAATTCTAAATACAACTAGCTAGCTAGCACAAGAAAATATTATGCACGTTTGGATTAGCTAGTGATTGGTTAGTAGTTGGTAAAATATTAGTTAGAATTTGAATCTATTTTGTAGTTTCTTGTAAATGTTTGTTTGGTTCGAAATATTATTAATGCAGTGCTGAAAGCATGGATTGCAATTATATACAATTTAGTCCAAGGAAGAAGATATAACCACAGTATTTTTTAAAACTGCACGTTTTCACGTTGTGCTGCTTTGCTTACAAAACTGAAAGTTTAGTTTTGTGTTGCCTTGCTTACACCGCTGATGATGACAGTTGAATCTATGTGGTTGAAACGTCCAGTTTTAAGAAATATTGTCGCTTTGTTTTTCTTCTTAAGTTATTTTCGTCACAGAACTGCAGTCAGTGAACACTGTTTCGACCCATCAGGTCTTATTGGTGCAGGTAGTGTGACCTACATTTACTCAAGAAATATAAGCTGTACCTGAGAAGAATTTTTCTGCTTATGGTTTGTAACTATACCACTTATCTGAACCTGCAAAAAAAACCTTCCTGGCCAACCCGTTTGCCCGTGAAAAAGCTGGGGACGAGGTAGGCACTGCGTCTGTGCATGCAGCTCAGAAAACACAGTGAATGTCAGCGCTAAGGTCACAATTTGTAACACAATTTATTTTCGTCCCATATTTACTATGTACCATTTCCTCATATTCGTATGAAATTTTCTTGTTTAGCTCACGGCTACGTGGTCGTATCTTCCATTTTCCAACCTCTCCTCAACCAATGTTCAGATAACGAAGGAAGAGCTTACTCCTCATATGTACTCGGCTTTATGACGCTGGATGACGTCACAAGCAAAAAACAAGGCGACAAGGTACCGGTGGTAGGGTTTAATCACCCGGTGTCTTCGGACATCACCCTTAACACCATTAGATCTTGGTTTAGTGTTGGCGGTGGCGTAACTAAGGGGGTGCGCCGGGTTACTTCTTCCCCGTTGTGACGCATGACGACTTATTTGGTGGACGATCACTAGAGGCGAATAAAAACATGCCTTTCGTTGTCTAAATTCCACCCTGCCTCCACCTAATTTTTTTGATGGCCTCACCAGACACGAAGCAGTTTGACTCAATAAAAATTTTGACTTTAAATGTTTTTCAGTTCATGACGACGCGGTCCCTAATTCAGACGTCGAAGTTAGGAATATATCGATATATATATTGTGGATTCTATCAATGCAAAATGATAAAAACATAAAAAAAATCAGTTCTTCATTATACTCGCGGTATTCCATCAAAACGTGTAACGAGTGGCGGGGTCCATCTACGCGATTTAGCGCCTGGACAACACAGCTCCAAAGAAACGTCGCAGCGGTGGCAAGCCGTTGGCGACACTGTGCCGATTTGTCCGGCCCGGGAATCGAACCCCAGACCTCTCGCATCGATAGCGTGTGCTTGACAACTACTGAGCTAACGGTTGGAGACACTTTACGATTTATAATCATTTATCTTTTTTATTTTTGCTCGCTTTTATGATTTTATCAAACAAATGCGTGATATTGGTTGGCAGTTGTCACGTGATGATGGTTACCTAGTCAACCCACTTCGATTGGAGCTGACGTCATACGTGAGGGCGGGAAAATTGGATGTGGAAACCCAAGATGATGAGGAAGAAACTAACTTTCATCTTCCTCTTAGTGACATCATCAAAAACGAACAGGTAATCCATGACGTCATTAAATTTTTTTCTAGAAATTATGCAATTTTTGTATGTTGTAAATATAAGTGGATTTGATATATTTCTCCACTTGCTCACCAAACGAAATTTAAAAAACAGTGAACTTGTGTTAGATAGTTGATCAAGCAAATGACAACAATATGAGGTTAAAAAATCTAATTTTCCTTTTACTCGCGTTATTACACCGAGGCGTGTAAACAAGGGGCGAAACAAAAAACCAACCTTCGCGACTTTGCGTCTGGGCAACACAAAAGCGTCGCAGTGGTGGCGAGCCGTTGACGACACTGTGCCTGATTTAACCTACCCGGGAATCGAACCCCAGACTTTTCGCGTCGATAGCGATGTCTTTCACTACTATGCCATCCGGTCGGTAACAATATGAGATATTATGAAATAATATTACTGAAACTTTGTTTCTTTTATGCAATTTCTCGACGAGTGTTTCAAGGCTCGTCTGCATTTCTCTTTACTTATGCAGTAATATTTTAGTTTTGAGATTTTTGTAATCCTGCATTGTTTGATTACAGAAAATTGCAAGCGTGAAACAAACACGCGTGATTACTCTCGTCAATCCAACTGAAGCTGTTCTCAATTTCCATTTGTTTGTGAAGAAACCGTTTCACCTTGCATTCGACAACTCTGCTCGCCAGCATCACACTTTGCCATTGACAAAACTAACCCCTCAGCATAACATCAAGGTAGGTTTTACATTATTTTCCAAATTTAAATTTTTTGGAATCAAAAATTTGGTTTAATTTCTCTAATTTGTTGGTTTGATGATCAGGTGAGCTGACGCTTGCGAAACTGAGATTGGAAAGCTTTTTGGCGTTATGGCAAAATCGTTATTGTTGATCTGATCTACGACCGAATATGCTTAGGTTCGTTTGGTCTCGCCAAGGGTAGTTCAAAGTAACTGCCGTTTGATTACGTTGGCTCTCATTTCATTGGCAGGGCTTATCGTTGTTTTATTTTTGTGCTCGTGGTCGCTTGAATGATTTGAGTTGCGGTAAGTTAAGCGGATTGCAGCCGTAATTTTTGTTCTGTTACGCTCATAAATGGGAATCTCTGTTCGGAAACGTTATGGAATCGTTTAAAACTCCTTACATCAGGCCGAAAGTTGTTGGCCAATGCAAACGAGTGGATTATCTCGGTAGCTTGTAATGATGTAGTTAGGCCCACTAGATGTGGGTTGGATCTAAGGCCTTTTTATTAGACTTGGTTGTTTTGGGCTGACCGCCAAATGATAAGAGGAAACGACGCAGAAAAGAAATGAAGTTGAGAGATTAAAGATAAGCAACGCAATAAAGAGTCCTTGCAGTTTGGAATGAGTCTAGTTTGAATCGGCTGTGCTTAGCAAGACTGACGAGATTTTTTGTATATTCAAAACATTAGGTTTTTCCATGTAACTTTTTTATGTTTTATGCTGACGTAAATGCTGTCGGTTTTTGCAATTTTGTGTGCATTATACTTACATGCTGCTTGGTAGGGCGAAATGCGAGTACACCCAAAAAACTACTTAAACATACGAGAAAAAATACAATAAGTATAAGACTAAAATAGCTTAAGGAAGAATAAAGTCACAGAAATTTTTAAAGCTGAACGTTGCTGCATCCAGAAATGGGCATTTATCGCGATAATTTATCGGCGATAATTTATTACCGATTATCGTTATCGCTCAAAATATGTTTGATTTATCGATCACCGATATCGCTTTTGTAATATATTTTGTTATCGCCGATAAATTATCGCGATGATTCTTTATGCACACAGTGTTCAAAGTCAGTCAGCTGGCGCTATGGAAAAAATACACGGCGTCCATAAAGTCTTGTTGCAAATTGAAAAACTCTCTTTGTTTTGTTTAATGCCACAGCAGAGTCCGTGAACTGCTCTCTTTCCTCGAAAAATTTAGAAAAACTTTTTTGCAATTGGACTTACAGAAAAAACTTCGTCAAACACATAGAAAATTTACCGCAACATTTATCGGAAAAATTTATCGGCAATACAATAAATATGGGACGAAAATAGCTTAAGGAGGAAAAATAAAGCCGCTGTAAATCTCAAAACTGGACGTTTCGACAACATAAATTCAGCTGTCATCATCAGCAGTTGAATTTATGTTGAAGATACACTGCTGATGATGACAGCTGAATTTATGTTGTCGAAACGTCCAGTTTTGAGATTTACAGCGGCTTTATTTTTCCTCCTTATCGGCAATAGTTTATCGATCACCGATATCGCTTTAAAAAATTGAGATTTATCGTTATAGCCCAGCGCTTTTTTGAAATTATCGATTATCGTTATCGCTTTACTACCGAAAGATTTATCGTGCCCATCACTGGCTGCATCGTGGTTTCAGCTGTCGTCATCATTAGGGTAAGCGAAGCACTACAAAACTTCTTGCAGTTATATATTGCCTTGCTGATACTGCTGATGATGACAGCCGAGTCTGTATCGTGGAAACGTATAGTTTTAACAAAGAAAAAGCAGGTTATCACACCACTTTATAGTAACTTCTTATTACACTAACACGCATCAGTACAAATCATGTGTTATGCCAATTACTCATTTCGTGGAAAATAGCTGCAGAAATAGGAAGTAGTGTCTGAGCATGAGTCAGGATGCTGATATATGATTCGCCTTGTGACACCAAGTTATCTAGCTGCAACATGATCCATGCACAAGTTGGATTTTGGAATTAAGGTCTATTGTTTCAGTCGTAGTGATTATAGACACCGCTGACGGTGGATGAGGTCTGGGGTTCGATTCCCGGGTCGGTCAAATTTGACACGATGTTACCAACGGCTCGACGTCGCTGCGATGTTTCGTCGGAGCTGTGATGCCCAGGCGCTAAGCCGCGGAGATGGACCCCGCCACTCGTTACACGCTTCGGCGTAATATACCGTCAATGTAACAAAGGATTGACTCTTTGATTTATTTTTTGCGCTCTTAATTTCAGTTTTATTAATTCTTTAGATACAGGCTAACTACAGAAAAACATATTGTTATGATCATTCTTCTAGCAAATTCTTGATGAAACGCATAACTTAAAGTCGATCAAAATAAATGCAACTATTCGCGCTGTTTGAAAAATTCAAAACATTTAGGTACCAAAATTTCTAATTACACAAGCAATTATGTATTTGCAGTCGCTGAATGTAGTAAGCAAAAACTTTTCGAAACAGCATTGTTTTTGTCTCACTTTATCATTCAGTTGCTTACTGCAACAGCAATTACATCAACGAGCCTAAAATAACTAGCACAGCGGTAGGTGACTTTTTGATCTGATTACACAATGGTACAATATATTTGGTATTGCTTTTCTGCGATTTGGTTATGATGTAAAAGCATGTCACCAGCGTTATGGCTTTAGTGGCAGCGTTATAGTTCTCATTCTAGGTTATTGGAACAAAAAATGTTACTCAACTGCTTGTACTCGTACAGTTGTTGCTCAAACTTTGATTGACTTTTTAATCTTCGGTGGCTGTTTGACTCGAAGACTTGCGCACCAGTAGGTCCCTTCACAGCCTCCGTTCGTGTTATTCAATTTATAGTATTTTTTTTTTTTTTTTAACTGCACGACGTATTTATTGTTTACACGAAAAAATAAATAAATTGATTGATTGGCATCGCATGTCGGTTAAAGATAATTCACTACGGGTTCGATTCCAGGCTGGAGCTGATTGAATTCAGCTAATATTTCAGGTGGCTGTTGGCTCAAAGAGCTCAAGCTCAAGTGGCAGTTTTTTTGAGAATCGGTCTCACATGGCAGTTTTTGAGAGTTGTTAAGTGCAAAGTGCGTTGTATAAGAAATCAACCATTGCGCCAATGGCTTTTGATGTTTGAGAACAGACTCAATATACTGTTTTTTCCTTCTCAAAGATTTCATAATTGTGCGCCAGTATGCGAAGACATGCTCGTGTACGCCATAATTAGTTCATTGGTTTAAGGTACACTGTGCCAGCTCTCTGTGGTGTGGTAGGTTCATTATTTGGTGTTACATTGTCTAGTTCTTGGTACACATCGCTTGGATTGATGCTTGATTTGCTTCTTTGGTGGTTGATGTTTTGGTAGGTGGTTCTTCTCGGTATGCCTGGTGGTTGAGTTGTACTAGATGCTTGGTTATCTGTTGTTGGGTTTTCCTTTTCGGTGTTCATGACCATGTACTCCCCTTCATTTTGAAATCCATCGTTTGCATAAACATGCTCATGTGATTGCGGATTCAGTGATGCGGAGGCCTTGTTTTCGAAGGATTTTGGATTGTGATGTGGAAATGGCAGTTGTGTGGTAGGAAAAGTGGATGGGACACGGTACTGGTCTTCTTGTGCTTGGCTAACACTAGGTTTTTCATCAAATAAAAACGATTCACGTTTAGTTGATGGATCCAGAACGCTTAAATCATCTGAATTGATGATAGGACTTGGATCCCAAACGGATTCCGAAGTTTCGGGCGTAGTAGGGAGCGGAGTTGCAACTCGCGATGGAGATTTGAGATTTGTTGTCATTAATTGAGGCTTATCTGCTTTTTGTTGGGGACTGGTCATTAATGTGTTGGCTTGATAGTTATTTGTTTGATTTCTTCGAGGTGATGCGTGGCTCGAGGGTAAGTCACTTTCAAGCCGGCGATTATCTTCTGTTTGCGAGGCTTTTTTTCGGTTCCTTAGCACGCACAAAACTCCAATGATGGTCAAAAGAATGAAAACCAGACCAGCTGAGGCGCCTCCAATTATTACAAACAGACTTGTTTGGTCAGAAATAGCAGAACAAGCGTTTTTCACCAAGATCCCATTAAACGAAGCCGGTGTTTCACAATATAAACATTCCGATTCAGTTTTACAAGCCAATATGATGTTGTTATCTTTCAAATCATTGTAGATTTGGGTCAAATTGCAGGAGCAGTGCCATGGATTGCCTTCAGCGAAAATTGTCCTTGAAATATTTGCAAAGTTTTCTATAGGATTGATGCTAGTCAAGTCATTAAATGATATATCCAGCGTTGCAAGGGTTGCCAGTTGGAAAAATATTTCCGTATGAAGTTGTGCGATTTTATTCATCGCCACATTGATCAAAGTTAAATTCCGAAAAGCGGTTGGTCCACTCATGGTAACATGGGTAATCAAGTTGCCAGATGCATGTAGAGATCGTAGGAACTGCGCAGGCGCAAACCAGCTTATGTCCAGTGTTTCCAATTGGTTATGATCAATTCGCAAAGTTTGTAAGTTTGGAAATCCTTTAAAGTTTTCCGCTGATAGTCGAGAAAGATTGTTGAAGCTGAGATCGAGAATCGTTAGCTCGTAAATACTTGTTGCCGAATTGTCATAAGTTTGGATTCGTCGAATTTGGTTGTTACTGAGCGACAAATAACGCAAACGTGTTATATTGAAATTTGACGCTTGGAAACCTCCAGTGATAAGATTATGACTTAAATCCAAGATCTCCAAAACATGATAGTTTTCGAATGTGTCTGATTCAATTGTTGTAATGGAATTGTGTGATAAGTTAGCTACTTCTAATTGACTTTGCAACGCAATAGGAAAAGGCGGTATTATCGTCAATCTGAAAGAACAAGTGAACCGAATTGAGTATTTAGGTTGAAATCTATAGAGTTTGATTAATAAGCAATTACGAAAAATGGTTGCTTTCAGTAACAAAAGGGCCCAATGACCAAGGTCTGAGCATATACTGATTTATTTAAAAACACAAACATATCCTTGAAGTTTGGCGTCTTTTTTATTGATCCAACATTTGGGGCGCTATTGTGAAAAAACGGTATGGCAAACTTAGTACGTTACACAGTTTCACAGCTATTTAGTTAAAGTGAGGTAAACTGCAGCTAAAACGCTTTGAAAAATACAATAACAGCCAACGTGTAACGACATTTAATAAATAGCAGCGATATTTATTAAATAGCAGCAACATTTAATAAATAGCAGCAACGTTTAATAAATAGCAGCCACGTTTAGCTAAAGTGCTGCGAAAAGTTAAAGGTGCTCCAGTATAATGCTAGTGAGATTAATAGTGTTTCCATTTTTTCATTTTTCGTAAAATTAAATCGCGGTAGAGTCTAGAGAACAGCCATAGTGTACATAAAATTTTTACAGTGGACCCACTCCACAAAAAAGCAATGTTACGCTCGTCCACAAAAACGCTACGCTTTTTAGGAATCTTGGACGTCGTGTTGCTTTTTTTATTTTTGTTTTAAAATTTTTTAATGAAGTTTACATGGAGTTTCTAGTGCACATGATTGCTAGACAAATTTGGCAATAAATGAGAAAAGTGGGAATTTTTGGTATGGGGTAAATGAGAAAGTAGGTGTGGGGGAGTCTGAAAAAGAATGATGGAGTATAGAGAATTTGGGAGAGTATGGATGGTGGGGGAATTACAGTAGGAAATGTTTGATAGTTCGGAGAGTTGGGTCAAGTATGAGGGGAATATGGAGGGAGTGGGGAAGTGTGTTGGGGCGTGGGGAGAGATATGGTAGAGGTGAGGGAAGGTGTGGGGTGTGTGAAGGGAGGTGTGGGGGAAATGTAGAAAAGTATATGGGGTAAATGTGGAGAGTGTGTCGAGGTGTATAAAAGTGTGTTGGGGTATGGAAGAGGTGTAAAAAAGTGTGGGGGCAGCCTTTTTCACACCTCTCAACATACATCAACACACTTTTCCACACCCCAACACACTATTTATTGTTCCTCTCCCCACACTTCTCCTCCACCTCTCCCCACACTCACCTCACATTTGCCCACACTCTTTTACACTTCCCCACACCTTCCCTATTCTCCCCCCAGACCTCTCCACTCTACTCACCTGACACCTTCCCCCACACTTCCTTACATCCCCCACATCTCCTCCAACACTTCCCCATACCCCCCACACACTTACTATGTCATTTTGCCCATACCAAAAATTTTCACTTTTCTCATATATAGCCAAATTGGTCTAGCAATTAAGTGCACTAGAAACTCATTATAAATTTCATAAAAAAAATAAATTTAAACACAAAAATGAAAAAGGCGACACAATATAGCTCTGGTTTTCGCACCGGACCCTGAGCATAGAGAGTGGTTCCACTGTTAATAATATAGATACTCTGTGCCGATAGTAATTCAAATTTGAATAAATAAATATTAAACTTTTCGAAATCAATTTCAAGATTAAACTAAATAAAAACACTGTTGATCTCATTAGCATATTGCCGGAGCACTTTAGTTTTTCGCAGCAGTTTATCTAAAGGTCGCTGCTATTTATTGAATGACATCGCTATTTATTAAATATCGCTGTTATTTATTAAATGTTGATACACTTTCGCTGTTATTGTATTTTCGAAGCGTTTAAGCTGCGGTTCACTTCACTTTAACCAAGTAGCAGTAAAACTGCGTAAATGTTGTTGAAAATTCGTACAAAATTTGCTTAATCGTATTTTTTTCACAACGGCGCCCCATAATTAAAAAGAAAATTATTTCGAAGAACAGCAAAATTGCCAAATCAGTAAATAAAAAAACAACCATAAAGTTGAGGTTAGTAAATACTGTAGAAACATTGTCAGTAGCGTCAATGCATCAAAAAAAAATCAAATCTTCATAATACTTGTGATATTACGTAGAAGCACGTAATGAGTGGCGGGGCCCATCTCCGTGGCTTAGCACCTGGGCAACACAAAAACGTCGCAGCGGTGGCCAGCCGTTGGCGACATTGTCGAATTGACCGGCCTGGAATAAAACCCAAGACCTCCCGCTTCCGTGTATTTAACCGCTACAACGTAGAGGTTGCGCGTATTAGTCACTAGCATCAATGCATGAATTTTAAAATAAACTTACTTGAACCGGCCGTTAGCTCAGTTGCTTAGCTCACACGCTATCGGTGCGGGAGGTGTGGGGTTCAAATCTCGGGTTGGTCAAATCGACACAGTGTCGCCACCGTCTCGCCACCGCTGCGACGTGCCTTCGGAGCTGTGCTGCCCAGGCGCTATGCCGCGGAGATAGACCCCGCCACTCGTTACAGGCTTCGGCGTAATAAAACGAGTGTAATGAAGATTTAATTTTGAATTTTTTGAAACTTACTTGTTGCGATCCAGTAACAGAATTGGATATAATTGGTTATGGCCATCAAAGAAATAGTAAAATGCTCCATTTAGCGCTGTTAAGTTATTCGCACTGCAATTGATTGTTGTATTCGAGCACTCGCATATTTCCACGAGACTGCATTCGGATGGATTCGTTGTGGTAAGTTCTGAAGTTACAGACGTCAATGTTTGCGTGTTTGCGTAAAGTGGCCAAGACGTCAAAGCCAATAACAGAAATACTAACATATTTCCAAAAAAAAATATCCTTTAGAAAAATATGAAATAAGTCACTAAGCGCTCGGGTTTGGTTGGCAATATTGTTTCAAGCTTAACTCTTCTGCATCGATTTTGTATTGGTGCCTTCAAGTTTCCGTTAGTACATAGAGTAAAGTTTTGTGGCTTATAAAGCAAAAAAAATGAAATGTAAGGTCACCTCATCATTTTCAGTTCGCTGTACTCGGAAACTTTTCTAGAAGCTCGAAATATTAACTAAACGCAGTTTAAACGTGATCCAGTCTTAGTATGTCAACTGTCTTTCATACACTCAATTCTCCCTCCCGTAACTGAAGCTGCATGATTGTCGCTGTCCCCTTTTAGGGGCGTGAATCGCTTAAATAGTTGTGACGTCATGAATTTGAAAGGTTGTGATTGGTTGAAAACAATTCATAGTTAAATCATTGCATCCTTACAACAGAATAATTATGATTCATCTTTTCTGTAGAAGAAGCAGTTGCATTGCCAGGTCTTCCAATGCTACGACTTAGTTGGTTAAGAATTTCTGCAAAATCTTATTGTCACTACTAAACTTTTTGTGACTGCTCGTGGGTTTCAGATCCTTCGTGTAGGGTTCGATTCACGACTGGAGCCGATCGCATTTTAAACATTCAAGTGACTGCTGACTACGAGGGGAAAGGTCAGCCTCCGGTCTTCCTCTTAACATAATTTCTCTTCAATAATTTAAAACTAAACTCAAAACATCAATCGATTTCAGATGAAAGTGATCACCTTGTAACGCAATCAGTCACGGTGCTAATGGCAAAGTTGTCTAATTACAACGTGGGCCTTTGCGCAGTTGAATTTTGAAATTAGGGCCTATTGCTTTTGGCGTACCATCCGAAGACACCGTCAGCAGTGGGTGAGGTCTGGGTTTCGATTCCCGGATCGGTCAAATCAATCAAAGTGTCGCCCATGGGTCGCCATCGCTGCATAGCGGTGTTGGTGATAGAGAGCTGTGTTGCCCAGGCACTAAACCAGGAGATGGGCGCCGCCATTGGTTACACGCTTCGGCGTAATACCGCGAGTATAATGAAGATTTGATTTTTTTGATTTATTTTTCGTATTTTTCAGTTCAATGTTATCAGCTCTCTAGACATAGGCTAATTTCTGAAAAGTCGATTGATAACATTTGCGGAGGGGTACATTTTTAACGAAACACTTGATTTTAAGTAGACCGAAATAAATGCAACAAAACGCAAATCCGACAAACTCAAAACACTCATATACCAAAATAATTAATGCACAAATAATTATGTATTCACAGCAACTGCATGGAGTTAGCAAAGACATTTCAAAACACCGATGGTTTTGCGTTACTTCATCATTCAGTAGCTTGCTGCAAAATTAGTAACATTGGCGAACATAAAATAATTGACACAGCAGTGGCTTTGTTGTTCTGATTACACAGTGGTAGCCTACAATGCTTTAACTGCCATTGTTTTTTTGCAATTTGGTTTGTTATTATGCAAAAGCATGTCACCAGCATTATGACTTAGCGGCATCGCATCTCGATTTACGATAATTCACTACAGGTTCCATTCAAGCTTGGAGCTGATTCAATTTAGCCTGTATTTCGGGTAACTGCACCCTCAAAGAGCCCAGGCTTAAATGGCGGTTTCTTATTGAGCACTAGTCCTTTTCAGTTTTGTTATAGTGAACACTTTTTAGTTGGAGCAAGGTGTTTATTAAGTGGATTTGACGGGATATCAATAGTGTGCCAATGGCTTTTAATGTTTTTATGGGTGAACAGACTCAATCGGCTGCTTCTTGCTGCTTAAAAATACCATAATTGTACATGAGTATGCAAAGACATGGTGTATGTGCCATAACTAGTTCATTGGTGTAAGATACACTGTGCCAGCTCTTTGTGGTGTTGTGGGTTCATCATTCAGTGTTACATTGTCATTATTCAGCTTTTGGTACACGTCGCTTAGATTGACGTTGGACTTGCTTTTTTGGTGGTTAATGTTTTGGTAGGGGGTTCTTCTCGGTATGCCTGGTGGTTGAGTTGTATTAGATGCTTGGTTATCTGTTGTTGGATTTTCCTTTTCGGTAGCCATGACCATGTACTCCCCTTCAGTTTGAAAAGCATCATTTGCATACACATGCTCCTGAGATCGCGAATTCACTGACCTAGAAGCTTTGCCTTTCAAGACTTGTGGATTGTGATGTGAAGATGGTGATTGCGTGGTAGGAAAAGTAGATGGGACACAGTACTGGTCTTCTTGTGCTTGGGTAAGTCGTCGAGGTAATACATGGCTCGAGGATAGATCATTTTCAAGCCGGCGATTATCTTCTGTTTGCGAGGCTTTTTTTCGGTTCCTTAGCACGCACAAAACTCCGATGATGATCAAAAGAATGAAAACCAGACCAGCTGCGGCGCCTCCAATTATTACAAACAGACTTGTGTGGTCAGAAATAGCAGAACAAGCGTTTTTCACCAAGATCCCATGAAACGAAGCCGGTGTTTCACAGTATAAACATTCCGATTCAGTTTTACAAGCCAGTATGATGTTGTTATCTTTCAAATCATTGTAGATTTGGGTCAAAATGCAGGAGCAGTGCCATGGATTGCCTTCAGCGAAAATTGTCCTTGAAACATTCGTGGAGTTTTCTATAGGATTGATGCTAGTCAAGTCGTTAAATGAAATGTCTAGTTTGGTCAGGGTTGTCAATTGGAAAAATATTTCCGTATGAAGTTGTGCGATTTTATTCATCGCCACATTGATCAAAGTTAAATTCCGAAAAGCGGTTGGTCCACTCATGGTAACATGGGTAATCAAGTTGCCAGATGCATGTAGAGATCGTAGGAACTGCGCAGGCGCAAACCAGCTTATGTCCAGTGTTTCCAATTGGTTATGGTCAATTCGCAAAGTTTGTAAGTTTGGAAAATCATTTATGTTTTCCGCTGATAGTCGAGAAAGATTGTTGAAGCTGAGATCGAGAATCGTTAAAGCCCAACGGAACTGCACTGAGTTTTCAGATGTATTAATTCGTCGAATTTGGTTGTTGCTTAGCGACAGATAACGCAATCGTGTGGTACTGAAATATGAAGGCACAAAACTTCCAGTGATAAGATTATGACTTAAATCCAAGATCTCCAAATCAATAAAGTTGAAGAATAAATTTTGACCAATTGTTTTTATGGAGTTGTGCGATAAGTTTGCTTCAATCAATTGAACTCGCAACGCAAAAGGAAAAATCGGCATTATCGTCAATCTGAAAGAATGTATTGAATTATGTAGAAGTGAACTGAACTGATGTTTAGTCGACGTCATTTACGAGAAAAAAATAAATAACTGACAAACAGGGTATAATGCCGCATATATAGAATGATAAACATCAAGGAGGCTGCGAAGGAATCGTTAGATCTTCAAGTCTGCAGCCACCTTCAAACAAATTGGTCTTAGCCCAACTTGTCTAATAATTAATAAAGCAATAAAGAATTAATAATCAATAATTTTTTGAATTACTGGATCAACGAAGAAGACGCCAAACCAATGTAACTCTCGGTATATGCATGTGAACATATAAACGTACAGCAACCTTAAACTCACTTCACAACTTCATCTGAATATTTTTTGAATTTTTTGTCCAATAACCGCTGCTGAATAACCGCAGTTGAGAGCTTTAAGCTCTTGATGTTTTGTAATTAAAGTTCTAGCAACAAACAAAAACGGACACTTGACAACTATTGTTGATGAATTTATAAAGATAATTAAAATAACACATCTTTGAGGTTAGGTGTCTTTTTTGTTGACCCGATAATTGAAGAGACAATCATTTCGAAGAACAGTAGGTTGAAAAAAACAACCATAAAGTTAAAGTTAGTAAAAAGAGCTTTTAATCGGCAATCCATGAAACCCTCAGGGTTCTGCGAAAAGTAGGATTTGGTAAACCCCAATGCAAATACAGTATGGGTATGGATACCTACCATTAATACGATTGCTTAATTCAGCCGTTACATGGTGTTTTTGGTGGGGATTTCTCTAGAACAGCGGCTTTCACCTTTTTTTTTACCCATTTTTGACTGCCCACAACAACCTTTTCACTGAAGTTTACCTCAACTAAATCAAACAATGAGGAGCAAAAAAAAAAGGTCTTCAAAGTGGTGTTGACAGCAGATGTCCTGTATTCCATTGAAAACATCGGTAAAGAGCAAAAAGAAGGTCTTCACGTCTTCAGATGCACTGCATTTCAATGCTGGGAGCGCAATTTCGGGACGGTGTTATTTTTAAAGGGGATCTTTAATTCCCCACCTGAAAACCTAAAATTACCCGCTAGTGGAGAATTCCCCACCGGTTGGGAACCAGGGCTCTAGAACAAAGGTTCCTAAGACCGCAGCAACCCCAAAGTTAAGAAACATTGAAATGGATGCATTGTCACTAGAATCAATGCCTTGTTTTTTAAAATGAGCTTACCTGTTGCGATCCACTAGCAAAATCCGATATGGGCTTGCTCGTACAAAGTCATCAAAGTAAGAGTAGAATGCCATGTTCAACTCTGTAAAATTATTCGCACTGCAATTGACCGTTCTGTCTAAGCACACACATATTTCTACGCGACTGCATTCTGATGGATTCGTTGTATTTGGTTCTTGAGTTCCAGACGATTGAGTGTTTGCGTACAGTGGCCATGACGTCAAAACCAATAACAAAATCACTAACATATTTCGAAAAAAAAAATGCTCTTCAAAAATTTAAAAATCAAGTTAGGAAGCGCCTGGATGTACGGTAGGTTGGTTGTCTGTTCGAGATAACATCTTCTGCATCAATTCTGTGGTCATCGCTTGACCAGCCGTTACCTTATTCAACCGTGAACTACGTTAGCGTTTTCCATCAGTGCATACAGTTAAGTACTGCCAGCTGCTTCAAAAAAATGAAATATGGCGTTGGCACATCACTTTCAGCTTCTCGAATATTCTTTCAGTTTTAATACTCTTTTGCTGACATTGCTGACAGGGCGTATCCAGGGGGGGAAGTGCTCCAGCCATTTTCAGCAATGCTTTGAATGAATAAAAATTTTTCGTAATTTCGAACCCCTTCATAACAATATGCCTGAGTCGCCTTGAGCACGCATAATCGAAACTGCGCGAACAAAATGCATCGTATTTGGTGAAGCACTCAAAATTAGGGGCCAAAAACATAAACAAAATTTGCTTGAAAATTGTTCAAAAAGCACTAAAACGGCCATTATAGTATGTCAATTTTCAAAAAATTTCCGGGGGAGCATCCCCCCAGACCTCCCTGGAGTCGTTTTTGTTACTTGAATTGCTTAAAATTAACTCTGCCGGAAAAAACTACGCTTGAAAAAGTAATGAAATTTGGTGCTCCTTTCCTGATAAAAAAATTTATGAATACGCCCCTGACACGAAACAGTTTTAGAGGGCTTATGTACGCCCGTTTCCGGGTCTAAACGTCTTAACGTCTTTGTGTTTAGTTAACATTCAACCTAATTCAAAATTACATCCTCCTTCACCAAAAATTTCTGGAACCGCCCCTGACTGCTGATGATGACAGCTGAATTTATGCTGTTGAAACGTCCAGTTTTAAGAATGACTTTAAGCTTTGTTTTTCTTTACTTTCGATTACTTTTTTAGAAACTCAAAACATAACGCTGTTTAAATGTGACCCTTTCTTAGTATATCAGCTGTCTTTCATACGTTCAACATTCGCTTTAGTTGCATGATTGTCTTTGTGTCTTTTTAGTGATGTGAATTGCTTGGCTGCTATGTTATTGCTTGAATAGTTGTGACATCTTAAATTTGAAAGGTTGTGATTGGTTAAAGAACATTTCATTGTTATTTCATTGCATCCCTACAGCATCTCAACTCTGATTCACCTTTATTCTGCAAAAGAAACAGCAACATTGCCAGGTCTTCCTACGCTCTGAGTTAGTTGGTTAGGAATCTCTGCAAGAGCTTGTCGTATTTCCGCTGCTAAACGTTTTGTGACATGACGTAGCGGTACCACCCAAGAGCTACAGATTATGCTGGCTCAAAATCATGAAAAAAAATTTTTTTTTCGATTGTTTCATCCGTTTGCGATAATGTTCGTTTTGGTAATTGAAGCTCCTATACCAAATTTAATGAAGATGTTTTAATGTTTGACCCTGGTTCACCCGCTTCAAAATTTTGAAAAGTTTGACTGCTTTTCACGTTCGTTCGTAGCCTTCAAACCGGCGCTTGGTGTATCGGTTCTCCGCTTGGTAGCCGGGAAACTGGGGTTTTATTCCCGGTCGGGTCACACTAAACACTTTAAAAATAATATTCGCAGCTTTCGCGCCAGGCGCTCGGCACAAGCGGCAGTGCGAAGGGTTTTGTGTATGTGTTGTTCGTCATGTACGTCCCTTAACAGCGTTCAATCATTCGTGATTGATAATTGTAATGGGCCGCTGTCCCATACCTTTACCTTTGAACACCCTGAACAAAACCAACTTTATTTACGAAAAATATAGACACAAGCTAAATGATAAACAAGACGTGATAATTTAAAGACAATTGCTTTGCAGCAGTGCAAAAACTGCTCGTACAATCGAGCTTTACCACATTTTAGAAAGAATATGCTTGGTACGACGTTCTGCATTTGGCTTGGTCAAAAGATCGCTTTGTTTTTCTCGTAGGTTTTTTATTACTTGATAGGAAAACTGCTTTTGAGATGGTGATTCGCGGTACTCTGTGACGAGATTACGTATTTGTGGTACTCTGTGACGAGATTATACGTATTCGTGGTACTCTGTGACGAGGCCAAGGGCTCTCTCTGAGGAATCGTTTGCAACTTTTAGACGAAGAAGCCGAGATTTAATCCGGATGCAGCTTTCGTCCTTTTCTCAGAGGGAAGCGGGTTTACATAAAAATACTGGGTTTTTATTGATGAGCTTGAAAAGCATTCACAAATCAGGTCCAAATACATCTATTAGATGGGTTAAGGCAATTATTGCCGGCATCTGCTGCACTGAGTGGTCAAAAGAAGTATCATTTTGACATATTTTTTCATGGATTTGGCCATGCTTTGGTTTTCCTGACCACTCCAATCGCTCTGTCAATTTAAATATCAAAAGAGATTTTCAAGCTTGTTAGCAACGGCTTTCCTGAGCTTCCGGAGTAGGGTGGCTCATTTTCCTTGATTTAAAAAATTTTTGTCCGTTTGAAAAGTTGTTCCAGTTTGGTTACTGAACTTTTTGTCAAGTTTTGACATTTGGCCCTGGTTAACCTGGACAGAAATTCCGAAATTTTTGGAAAATATTAAATATTAGGCTGGATAAATGGGCATGTTGACGAAATTTTTTTTTTCAACACCACATGCAAAATTTTGTCTCATAGGTTGTGTGTTTTGTTCACTGATATTTAAAAATTAAAGTTTTTGTGCGACTACGAGGTTTTACCATGATTCAAACCCAATACAATAATGCATTTTTTTTTTGAAAAATGAATGAAATTTGTCATGACCCATCAGTGTCGCGTCTAACGATATTCCGCATCTGTGTCGCATGTTTAGACAATCGCATATATAGGCAAGGTCAAGTCATTTACAGGTAATTCAAGTAAGAAAGGGAGGTTGAACTTCAAGGAGTTGGCTTGGCAAGTCAGCAGCTGGAGAGACTATTCTAAGTAGCCACTAGCCTTCATACAGACACTGCAAGGATAAGATAGACTTACCTTGCAAGCATTATGTAACTAAAAATGAGTTTTGTACTCAATGATGTGCAAGCCAGATGCTACACAGCACACAACATAGTTTAAACTCTACCAGCTGCAACTTTAAAATAATTTAAGGGGGTTTGTTCTTTGATATTCGATCTGAGTATAAAAGCGTGGTTTGACCGTTACGCCAAGCAAAGAACTCAATGGGACTCGCTAGAGCATAAACAAATCAGATATTTTACTCGAAATTAGTCTTGATCAAAAACACAGGGCAGCTACTGAACAAACAAAAATACTTTTGGACACCCTTGATAAATGGAGCATTGAAAACACCTTATCATTGGTTTAGTGTTCTGTTGTATCAAACACTAAACCAATAATGTGGCTGTATCCTTGGAAAAAACGTTTAGAAATAAACTTGTGCCATTGGCCTGTCGACATCATGAGATGGAATTGTTGTGTGATGCAGCTGCTTCCATGATTTATAGTGCAGCTGGTTCTATGATTCAATTCTGTAAAGATTTGAGCTCGTGTAAAACTATGGTTGCCAATGCTAGAAACCATGAGTCTGAGAGACTCCGGAAGCTCAGGAAAGCCGTTGCTAACAAGCTTGAAAATCTCTTTTGGTGTTTAAATTGTCATAGCGATTGGTGGTTCTTGCACTTTTTGCAAGTGCAAGTGGTCAGGAAAACCAAAGCATGGCCAAATCCATGAAAAAATATGTCAAAATGATACTTCTTTTGACCACTCAGTGCAGCAGATGCCAGCAATAATTGCCTTTACCAACTGATAGATTTATTTGGACCTGATTCGTGAATGCTTTTCAAGCTCATCAATAAAAACCCAGTATTTTTGTGTAAACCCGCTTCCCTCTGGGAAAAGGACGAAAGCTGCATCCGGATTAAATCTCGGCTTCTTCGTCTAAAAGTTGCAAACGATTCCTCAGAGAGAGCCCTAGTGGTTAAGAGCGTTCGCCTTGGAAGCTGGTAGACTGGGTTCTATTCTCAGTCGGGTCTAACCAAAGACTTTAAAACTGGTATCTGCTGTTACACTTGCTAAACGCTCAGCAATTAAGCGTAGCGCGGAGGATGAAATAAACAGAATAAAAATATGTCAGTGAATTCTTGACAAATTTAGTCCTGGCGCTAAAGGACCTTAGTAGTCATAAAGCGCCATAAAACCACACAACATTTCATTTCAGAAAGAGCCCTTGGCGTCGTCACAGAGTACCACGAATCTACGTGATCGTCACAGAGTACCACGAATACGTAATCTCGTCACAGAGTACCACGAATACGTATAATCTCGTCACAGAGTACCACAAATACGTAATCTCGTCACAGAGTACCGCGAATCACCATCTCAAAAGCAGTTTTCCTATCAAGTAATAAAAAACCTACGAGAAAAACAAAGCGATCTTTTGACCAAGCCAAATGCAGAACGTCGTACCAAGCATATTCTTTCTAAAATGTGGTAAAGCTCGATTGTACGAGCAGTTTTTGCACTGCTGCAAAGCAATTGTCTTTAAATTATCACGTCTTGTTTATCATTTAGCTTGTGTCTTTATTTCTCGTAAATAAAGTTGGTTTTGTTCAGGGTGTTCAAAGGTAAAGGTAGGGACAGCGGGTGCAAGCACACATTGTTTAGGCCATTCTCAATTGGCGGCCCATTACAATTATCAATCACGAATGATTGAACGCTGTTAAGGGACGTACATGACGAACAACACATACACAAAACCCTTCGCACTGCCGCTTGTGCCGAGCGCCAGGCGCGAAAGCTGCGAATATTATTTTTAAAGTGTTTAGTGTGACCCGACCGGGAATAAAACCCCAGTTTCCCGGCTACCAAGCGGAGAACCGATACACCAAGCGCCGGTTTGAAGGCTACGAACGAACGTGAAAAGCAGTCAAACTTTTCAAAATTTTGAAGCGGGTAAACCAGGGTCAAACATTAAAACATCTTCATTAAATTTGGTATAGGAGCTTCCATTACCAAAACGAACATTATCGCAAACGGATGAAACAATCAAAGAAAAAAAATTTTTTTCATGATTTTGAGCCAGCCCACTACAGATCCTTTGTTAGGGGCTCGATACACGGATGTAGCTGATTAGCTTTGCGACACTCAAGTGGCTGCTTCAAAAGCGCAAGCTCACTTCGCAGTCTCCCTCAAAGCAGATTGAATTTTTTGTTCAATAATTAAAACTAATCCTGATTATCAAAAACATGCGTTCGTCGTACTCGCGGTATTACGCCGGAACCAGTGGCAGGGGACATCTCCGGAACCAGTGGCAGGGGACATCTCCACGGCTTTCAGTTCAGTCGGCAGCGTGGCGCAGTGGTTCGTAGCGTCGTTCTTACGACGACCATGATCGCAAAGTTAATGGTTCAACTCCCAACCTAGTCTCGTTGTTGCGTCCTTGGATAAGATGCTTCACGATGATTGTCTCTGCTTGGTGGAATCTGGCAAGCAGCAAATTAAAGAAGTCAGAAGAAAATTCAACCGGAAAACTTGGAAACAAAGGCAACTTCTAAGCGAGTCTGGATTCGTCCTACGCACAGCGCCTCCGCCGCTTTCTCGTGATAGGAGGATAAAGATCAAGAAGTCATTCAGTTTCAGTTTATTTGTCGCTTTAGGTTCATATCATAATAACACTCGCAAATATAACACGCAACAAACTATTGAAAGGAAACGATCGAAGACTGGAAAGGGCCTGTCACGGTCATCTAGTCAACAGCCCCCGCAAGTCAGGCTTAAGCGTCTGTGCAACACAGCTCCGAAAAAACGTCGCAGCGATGGCGACCCTGAGTCCAATTTGATTGCTCCTGATTTCGAGCTCAAAACCTACCGCGCCGATGTCTTTAATCACCACGCCAATCAACCAGTAAACACTCAAACAAATTATGTGAAGCTTAACTACAACCCTTTGGTAATATCTGCAGCTGAATTAATAAAATGTCTCGATTTGTTTTGACAGATTCAAGTGATTTTGTGTATGAATGGTGATGTCATTCAAGATTTGTCGACCTTACGAGCTGGTCGACCGGTAGAGGGCGCCACGTTGTTAAAGGACGATGTTTTTGGTAAGGAAAGTAGCACCTTAAAGTTGATGGCCAGATGATTGTGATTTATATTTAATTCTAAGTTCATAGTCTCCGTCTGTTGCCGCTTCTGCAGCGGTTACCGCTGGAAGAAAAAATTTTGTGATTTTTTTCCATGAATGGCCAAGTTGGTAAAAACTATTTGTTGTGCAACTCTGGCTGTAAGAAGCTGTAGAAATAATTATGAGATTTAGTTCGCTTTAGCGTGGTGTGAAGTCGAGTAGGGTAAGTTTTGCTGCGTGGTGCAGTGGTTCGTAGCGTTGTTTTTACCACGGCGATGATCGCAAGGTTGATAGTTCAATTTCCATCCACGCCTCGTCGTTACATCTCTGGATAAGATGTTTTACGATAATTATTTCTGTTTGGTGGAATATAGCAAGCAGGCCCGCCGAGAGGGGGGGCAGAAGGGGTCACTGTCCGGGGGCCCCGGGGACACAGGCGGGCCCGGGGTACAGAATTGTCAGGTTTAGAATGCAGAATTCATCAGCTCAGACTACGGCCTGCGGAGAGATGATGTTTTTTTTTTATTTCGGGCCGAAGTTCGAACATCTGCGGACGCTATGACCTTATTTTGCTCATCACTTGATGTTGAGCCGAAATTTGAACATCTGCGGAGGCTGTGACCCTTTTCTTGCTCATCACTTGATTTTGGGCCGAAATTCGAACATCTGCGGACGCTCTGACCTTTTTTTGCTCATCACGTGATTTTGGGGCACCACTGACCAAAGGGCCCTAACGAATTTTTTGCCCCGGGGCCTGAAATTTCTCTCGGCGCCCCTGATAGCAAGCAGCAAATTAACAAAGTCTGAAGCATTCAACTGGAAAACTCGGATTAAAGATACTTTTAAGATGGCGGAGTGGTAAGAGCGTCCGCCTCTGGAGCTGTAGACTCGAGTTTGATTCCAACTCGGGTGAAGTTAATGACTTTTTGGTATTCACAGCTTCCCTGCTTGACGCTCAGCATTAAAGGGGCATTGTGAAGAACAAGCCAGCAAGTTTACTTGTTGTGCCCCTGGGAAAGGCATTTAACGGTATTTCTCCATCTTGATGTGGTAGACAGAATGGCCGGCAACTCCTAAGCGAGCTCGCCATAGCACTTTCTCGTGATAGCACGATAAATATGCTACTGAACCAACAATCCTAAGCAAGTCTGGATTCTTCCTGCGTATAGCGCCTCCGTCGCTTTGTCGTGGCTACGGGATAAAAGATATTTAATCATTTTTGTAGGTCTGTATAATGGGCTTGAATCATGTATAGTGTCAACAGGCAAAGTTTTTCAGCTGTTCATAGAACAGAGTGCTTGTTTGTGTAATGAGCCATTGCTTAGTAATACTTTTAACATCTTTATTGTTGCAGATACTGAACGAATGGAATACAGAACAAATCTACAAATCAACTACTGCAACGGCATCTCCCAAACACACCCTTTAGTGGCCACCGTTTCGTGCCCATCTTTCAAATTAAGCACGGACAGCATTGACTATGGATTATGCTTTGTTGGTCAAGAAATACATCATTTAGTGACTATTGTCAATCAAAGTGGTGCTGACAGCAGGTGGCGCGCCAGGGTTGAAGGTACGGCTTATAATTTTTTTTTTCTTTCTTACATTCGTTTTAGTTAAAACTAAAAATCGCACAAAACAACTAGACGAGATAACTTTTTGTGCAAAATTATTCATGGCAAGTGGGTGTAAACAGAAATAATCAGATTCTCCTGCATTTGATGAAAAAATTAAGTCATTAGCCTAATATTAATTATCGCCGTAAATGACAGAATTAGCTGCTACGAGTTGTATCTAATTTGAGACAACTAGTCTATATTTTTCTAATGTTTTCAGAAATTTCTGACGCGAAAGTTGGTCAGTTCCGCATTGAACCAAGTGAGGGATTTCTTGAAGCGTTCACGAATCATCGGGCAGAGACGAGAGCTACTTTATCGATTTTTTACGTTGCTAAGTAAGTAAGATCACCATTATGTACACTCATGTGAGATCAAATGACAGCAAAGCTTAAATTTTGGTAGGCTTTAACGTTAACTTGGTCTGATTTTTCTGTTACGCGTCGAACTGGAATAATATTGATTATTATAAATTGGTATGTTCTATGCAACGATCTTGTTTTATGCGATTATTGGTAAGTTATCTTGATGGCATGATAGCCTATTATGTTACTCATAATTTTTAAATCGTTCCTTGCTGGTGTTTTTTTCACATTGTCAACATAAAGCTACTAGTTTTTTCCTCCAGTTTTGTTCAAATTGATTGACCAAAGATATTAATGAAAATACTATTTTCTGTTGAAAAAAAAATGTGCTACTTCAGCAAGATCTAACCTATGTCGTTAAAAAAAAGTCCGAGCATTTGAGCAATTTGTTAGACTGTTGGAATGGCCTGAAAACTTTCCAAACCTCAACCCTATGGAAAATTCTCGGTAAATAACAAGATTTCCTTGCAAAAATTGGATTGTATATCTAGCTATACCGGTACCACACTAAAATTAAACTAACGAAGGCAGTGGCGTAGCGAAAAATTTTGAAAGAGGGGGGGGGCGGGACATAATTTCCACATTTTTTTAAGCGTATTTTTTTCGGCAGAACAAATGCGAAGCTGATTGAGAAACAAGAAAAGCTTTAGGGGGTCCGGGGGCATGCTTACCTGGAAAATTTACATGCTGTAATGGCTATTTTGGTACTCTTTGAATAATATTGAATTTTTTTAACCCTCATTATGTGTGCTTCGTCAAATATGATGCGTTTTGTTCGCACACTTACGATTATGCGTGCTTAAGGCGTAAGACTATCAAAGAAGTTCGAAATTATGGAAAGATTGTATGTATCAAAAACATTTTTGAAAATGGCTGGAGGGAGGATACACAGGCTACATTCTACCCCTCTGTATCCGCCCCCTGGCCATAAGCTCATAAATCATCAGAGTCTGACATATTTCAGTCACTTGGCATCATTAGTATTGTTCTTGTTAACTAAAAGGCAGAGTCAAAAGTCAAGAGTCTATGGCCTAATGCCCCCCCAAATACGCTCCTGAACGAAGGCTATTACTTAGTTGTAGCATTGTAACCATTTAATCTAGGAACACTGCCAAAAACTAGCAGGCCATTTCGGCTATTTAACATTAACTTTCATGCTCTTTTCTGATCAATGTGAAAACATGAAATAACTTTTAATACATTTTGCTTCTTTAGCCAATTATTTGCACGAGATGTAGCGCTAGCAGCCTCGGCTTAGTGAATAAAATAAGTTTGTTTTGTGCACGTTTTTGGCAACCAGGCCTATTTATTTGGTGTCACCATAACAAGTTGCTGTTTCACTTTCGACCAGGCTTTGATTAGAACTTCCAGCCTTCACACTCGGCACCACGTTCTTTCATATTTGTTCCGTAATAAAAACTGTACCGATTGTGAAACCAGAAACGTTCGTCTGACAAACCACTAATAAAAAAATATTCATGCGTGTTTGGTTTATATATGAAACAGGCTCCTCATTATTGGGCCATTCCACAGTAGAAAATCTGGCACTTTGCAAATCACCATCAACCTTTCTTCCCTCTCCCAAGCTACATCCAGCGCACCAACCCCTAACACTTGTCCTCCTCGTTGGCCCACTGTCCCGCCCCACATCGTTGAAAAATCTCCGTCCAAAGCCTAGGGTATCGCTATCCACACAATCTACTCGATTGAATCCACCAACGTTGGGGTGAAGCCCCTCCAGCGTCCAGAGGCCATCCCCCCCACCCGCGGAACAAACTGTAGTAAGCTATCGTCCAGCCTCTATCTTTTCAAAATACTGCAACTTTTTTACACTCTCAGGATTACTGTACTATTTTTCTAACCTCTTCCCTAAAATCGATAAGTTTTTTCGCTCGTCTAACCAACTTGATGTACAACATAATTGCCGTTGCAGATCAAACGATTCATGTTCCGCCATCATTGTCTTCGATGGTTCGCTGAATGAGCCCAAAAGGTTCCTGAAAGTCACAGGCACTGGTTCTTTCGATGGAATGGTTGAACTAAAGTAACCCCAACTCATGAGGTGATAACCTCGGATGACTTCTTTTGGATGAAAACATTTGCACTTCCCATTTTTTGTGAATTTTAAGTTTTTAGCAAAACTGATTCAGTGTTACTTATCTCTGAACCAGTTTTGTAAAAATTGATGCATTATAACCATCGATTTGCTCACAGTAGAAGCAATTCAGTTCAGAGATAAGCAACACTAAAAAATACATTTTTACACACTGTGGTGTAGGCCTAAAAGTTATGAATTACGAAAAAATATATTTGAACGTTTTCAAGCAGAACTGTTGCGGCAAATGAACGTTTGAGGCAGTGATGTGTTTAATGTTGTAAGCTCCAGAGTAGAAAACAACAAAAAAGGTTAAAAATAACTTTTGATCGGGCATAGAGAAACAAATGGACGCGAACCAACGAAGGGACTGCACATAAAAAAGAAATTAAATAAACTTTGCAAAGCACAAGTTTGTAATCATAGGTAAGATTCGGTTTTGTGTTTTTCCGGCCGTTTACTGGCGACCGCAGCCGGCTGGTACATTTTTGCATTGGACAAGTTGCGCAAAAGAGGGCCAGACGCACCGTGAGGCCGTAACCTGGCCACTGCAGACAAAGGGTCATCTTGGGAGACGTTTTGCAGCGAAGCATACTGAGTATGTTGCCAAAAATCTTGTCCTGGAAAATCTCCGCCACCTAGTGTATGGCGTCGTCTCACTTTTTCACCACTAGATGAGCGTTTCAAACGACTGGCATCATCATTCGCGTTTGAGCGCAACACTTGCCGCTTCGGATCAGATCGTTTAAACACATTTTCATCCGAAATGCAGCGATTGATCCCTTCCGAAGAGGTTTCGTTCCTCCTCGCCCTCACAAGCTCCCTCTGATGCTGGCGTTGAGCTTTGCGCTCTCGATACATTTCGCGAGTAGTTTTCTTTCCAGAATACATGTGAAGATTATCTGGGGTGATACGCTCCCCTGCTAACTGAGAGGGAGCGGTCAGCTTTTTATTTGCTGCTTTTGAAGAGAATTGATCACTCGGTGGCATCATCTTCATGACATCACGACGGTTGGCATGACGACGTGAAGGACGCCGTTCCAGCTTTTTCTCGAGATTGGTCAAGTTCTTCAACTTTTCTTCTAGAGTTTCACCAACATAAATTGACGAATCGGAATCGGAATTTTCTTCACAATTCACATCTTCTGGAGGATTTTTATCGTTTGAAACATCCCGAGCGGAAGTCGATTCACGGATTTCTTCTCTGCTTGCATACATCCGCGGAGTGCTTTCCTGGGAAACTTGATGCTGATAGTTCAAGTGTGGAGGCCTCTGCCCCTTCATTGTGTAAGGCTTTGCACCTTCAGAATGTCTCGCCTGCATCGCATATGTGCGCTGCACTGGAGGGATGAACAAACTGCTTCCCCTGGGTGTTACATGAGGAGACGATTCGGCAGATGATGACGTAGCGTACTGAGGGTAACGAGTGACGTCAGTTCTCGGGGTGCGGTCTAAATTGTCTAAATAGTAATCGTAAAGAGAGCTGGTGATGTCTGGAGGCATGAGTCTGTTCTTATTGCGCCAGTTTGCTCGAATATCAGAAGCAACAGGTTTAGCAACTTGGTATTTTTGTGGGGCCGAATATGAAGGTTTTGTCGGAGACTTTGGGGGCTCGGTGGACACGCGAGGTAACTTCTTCTCCGCTTCTTTGAATCCGTATTCATCTCCACTATCTTCCTCCAATCCCTCCTCTTTTCCAGGACGTTGAGAGTGATGCAACAACCGCTTTCCTGCTCCGAAAATGATCTCTAGGACGTCGCGCGATAAAGATTCTTTTTCAGAATTGTTGGATATCTGTGAGAAATGAAAGAGTAAATGTGACGAAAAAATAAGTGCAAAAACATTTCGACACTAACTTGATTGTCATCATCAGGAACAGAATTACACACAAAATACAGTTATTAACCGAATCTGGAAGAAGATACTACGTAACTGTCTAGAGAAAAGTTGTTTACTTTGTACTGCAAAATCAAAAATTTCACTTCACCTTTGATTTTGACGATTCACTTGTAGTATCTGTAATACAAAAAGTTCGTTAATTTTACATCAAAGCCAGAAACACAAATCACACACACGCACATGTTAGGTGTGTAAAGTGTATACTGTGTAATGTGCATAAGAGTGCATGAAGATAGAATGTGGTGTGAAACATGTGTATTGTGTAATGAAGCTAACGAAAAGGTCGACCTTTCGGAGGTCGATGATCACGAACTGTTAGATGTAGTAGTTAATACATCGTACAAACCAAACAACATGATGTGTTAAGTTGCAACAGTCAAGCATTGACTACGTTGATAAGTGGCCGTCAGTGAGAAATCTGCAACAACCCAGCCCTTCATTACTGGCAAGCTTTTTTGTTTAACAAACATTTAGATAATAGCCTCGTCGCATGAACTTCATATTGCTATGATGTCTGAGCAGTGAGAACTAAGAACGAAAGAACTAAACTTTTCTCGTTTTTTATCAAATTGATTTGCAAATTTCGTCGTTAGGGAAGAAAAAAGTAACAAATGCGAGTGGTGTTTTCACTTTCAGGGTGATTTAATTAGATACAATCTGACGCCAAAAGATGCTCCTAAATATAGACTGTTGAAGCTAGTTTCATACGTTAGTCGCGAAAAAATAAACAGGAAACGCACAATTTCAAGATTTGACAAAATACATGAAGAAATTTTAAGGAATAAAACTGCTATTAAAAAAGTGACGGGTTTCTACCTTATCAGAACACTTGAACACCAGTTACATTAAAAACCAATGCCATGCCAAAAATGAACGAAGACCAAAAACGAAAAACTATACGCACAACACAAACCATCTAGCAACCACGATTTATGACAATAATGATACGAAAAATTAGTCATGCTTTGATAAGCAAATGAGATTTGAAATGACGTCGAAAAGCGATTTCTTCCTCCCCAAATTAACGCACTGACGCTTCGACCAGTCATCACTTAAAATCATAATTTCCGGATAAATCAATTCAATCAACAAAAATCAACCCCTAGTTACAAGCTTACTCAAACGTAAAGTGCTGACAAGATTTATTTACAAAACGATGTTTGAAAAATAAAACCGCTTAAGCTATTTTTGTCGCATGTTTATTGTATTCCGATGTTTGAAACAAAGTGTGTTTAATCTCGTTTAAAAAAACTAGGTGCTTTCAGTTTAAAATAGTTACAAAAATTAAAGACTTCACGCGAATTTTTAGTGTGAAATAGTCTTGGACTGCACAAGAAACCAGAGAATTGTAATCACATGATTTTGTGTGTTTAAATGCGTTGATACAAACGTGAATAAATCAATGTTCAAAACAATATAACCACCATTAAAACTATTTCCTGGAGCAAGAGGTGCACTTTCAGAGTAGGGTAATTACAAAAATGGAGACTTGACGCGATTTTTAAATTGCAGTAAAGTAATAATGTTTAACCGGACAAGGAACCGGGAGATCGTGCCAAATCATCGCAAATTCATTTCTCTTCAGGTAAAAAAAACCTCGGGTCTCGAATCGCATTGAGCGTGCTTAAAAATGACGTCATTATGACAGCATGCACGCAGGAAACGTGACGTCACACATGCTAACTTACTGCGTCGCAACAGCGGAAAATGGCCTGGCGTTAAAACAGCGAGCTAAGAAAAACAACTGAAACTAAAACCGAAAATAGTTGAACAAAAATGTTTTAATACTCTACGTTTTTGACACAAACAGCAACTACTGCAGCTGCCATTGTCTCGTGTGGGGTTAAATCGCCCAAATTTCAAAATCAAAGATATTTACCCATGCTAAGTTCTTTTGAAATATTTCTCATTTACACCTTAAGAAACACTGCTTTAATCAACTTTATTTAATAAGCGCAAAAAGCGAATAAAAATGCAGTGTTTTGCCTAATGCGTTTTTAACTTTGGCTTATAGTAAAGCAATAAACTTATTCAAGCTAAGGCAAAGGAAAAAAAAAAAAACTTTTTCAACTACAATAATAAAAAAACACACAAAAAAAATTTCCTGTATAACTTCAACACGAGCTCAGATTTAAATTAAACGCAAAAAAACAAACAATGCAACGTAGTGCTTCTTAACTTCGCAAAAGTGTATAGACTGTTTCAAAGGTTTTTGACTCACACCGAAATAGAAATTACCGATATGATATTCGCAGATATGAACTAATACATCGGGTTTTGCCATATTTGTTTAAAATAAATTGCAACACTACACATTTAATTTAGATATATAAACGTGATGAGTTGAATATTGAAGAGAATTCGTGATATTCTTAATTCTATAACAAACGAAAGTTTTTGAAAAAAGTGAGATAATAGTCTCACATAAAAGCAAAATCATGATCTGCATTATTTTGTGACGTAATCAAATTTCTTTGGTTAGTTAAGAATTATGTCGTAATCTGGGGCTATACGTGCAAGACTGCTGTACTTTATTGTAGGAGACCTATTTAACGACTATTACAATTTAAACGCCAGATGGTATATTCACGTACTACTATGGGCCACACGGAGAACGGAGACTCTCCCACGGCTAAAAACGATGATTCCGACTCAATTATCAAAAAGTTCCGGGGGTAATCGATTCAAAATAACACCTACAGTACTAATAGAAACCTCCAACAATTAAAGGCATTGTAGTTTTGGTTTTCACGCTGTAGAGTCTTCCCACACCATCGAATGTGACACAACCATTTAAAGTTAAACTGATCTAATACTACCCTTACTTAACTCCATGATTCTTCCCTAGCTGCTATGTACATTGCCTAAACTACTTCTGGCACCTGATTGATTGAAACGCTTGCTTGACACTTTCTGATTGGTCAGCTGACGACACATCTTTCTTTTGCACTGCCTGTTAAAAATTCAAAACTGATATAAACTTTTCCAACTTCTCCTGCATCAATAATCTAGTCAACTGATCTATTCGGTAATCGTTCACTCATATTTGCTGACAACTACCTCAATCTTTCTATCTGCCAAATTTGAAACTGATTTTTTTCTTTTTGAAAGCGTTCTATACCACAAACTTCTGTTACTAACACTAATTGATACTAACACTTTTATCCATCATCTAACGACGAATACAGGGTCGGGTAAAAGGAAGCCGTAAGGGCGCCATGTGAAGGTTGTTACATCGCGTCCTTTTAACAGAAGTCAACTGCTAATATCAAAATCAGGTCTGCAAAAACGCCCCAAACCCCCCCCCCCCTTCCCAGTCTTAATTCGGCCTTTTTTCAGATTAAAAAAAAATTTACTAAACTTTCGCTTTTTGCGAGTTTGAACAATAAAAAAATCAAAATTTTCAACCAAACAAACGGATTTTACAGCATGATCTACCAACCTGAATTATCTCCCGGTGTCCTTCCAACATTAGCCAATAAATGGTCGATGTTTGGCACTGGTTCATGGTCTTCGTCTTTTGGCACAGGCCGGTTTTGAACTCCTGGTCCTTGAACTTCATCTCCAGAGAAGAACCAAGCAGCCTAAAAATGAAAAAATTTAAAAATATGCAAAAAACTGTCATGATGAAAATAAAACAAATCGAAAATAAAAACAACAAAAATGTATGAAAAACAAAAACAAATCAGCAAGATTCGTAAACAAAAAAATAATCATTTCGCAAGCAAATTTCACGGCGCTTCTTCATGAGAAGTCGTCAAAGTAATAAAGTTCGTGCTTGGGGATCTTGCAACATGCTTCACCTTGACCTTCCATGTAAGAGTCAAAACTTTAAATCTTCGTCCACAGATTTTCAACACTAGAAGCTTCCAATACAGAACAATCTTCACTTTATTGTCGATTTTATTCAATGCCGAATTTCATATCAAGTGGATTTTGTAGCAACTAAAACTTTTCAGGAGCTATCTTCTGAGATTACCATTTTTAGCTGTTCTTGACAAATTCAAACATTGGGTATCAATTGTAAAAAAAATTCATATTGATAATAAAAAAAAAGCAATTTAAAACGCGAAGTATACAATACTCAAATAACAGTACAAAATAATACTTGCAGTTTTACTAATATATTAAAAACAGCAGAAGCAGAAAGGCAAGTAAAGCCACGTAGACCTTTAGCAACAAACTAAACTGTGTACTAACTGGAAAGAGCAGTGTTGAAGCGATTAGAGTACAAGGCAACAAAAAAACTAGCACTCTTCGCACCGATAACAACACAAAATCACATGTGAAAAAAACGAAATGTCGGCGTTTGCTAAAAGTTAATAAGCCAAGCAACTAGCAAAATACGCCAAGTTAGTGACATACCTTTCTTTATCGAACTAATTGCCTAGAAGTCCATGAACTTCTGATCATGATAAAGCAAAATCATGATCTTACAAAGAACTATTTCGCATACACGTTAATTTTGCACATTAGAATTGGCAACTCTGCTATAACACAGCATTTACGAAAAAGTAGAATGTGATTATTGCAAGTCTCGAACAAAGTCATTGTACTCTTTATGCATTAAAAGTTAGAACTTTCGAAGAAAACTGAAACAATGAACTGTGAGTGTTTCCAAAATATTTTTATTCCACTTCCAATTCTTTCAACAATCCAGAATCCACCTCGCACCAATATTAGAAAATGCAAACCATCTTGACGTTATATACCAAATTTCCTAACAAAAGCTGGAATTTCTTCTTGCTCGCCAGTGAAGATCATTTCATTCTATTTTATCATTGAAATATTTTAATCACCAACAAGAAAACTCGCAAGACGGGTTCGACTCTCTGCGAAGTCGATCGCCTATCACCTGATTTCAATTACTTGCTAGCTTAAGATTCTACACAGCTAATTGCAGCTTTTAAAATCTAATTTCGAAAGAATTATTTAAGTTACGTGGGAGTAGAACCCACGCCAAATAAAAAAAATTACACCTTTCATACGCTCGCGGTAGTAAGCAGAAGCGTGTAACGAGCCGTTAATGACACTGCGTTGGATTTGATTGGGCGGGGAATAGAACTCCAGATCTCCCGCAACGATAACGATGTCCTTAACAACTGTTATCGTTATGTTATCGAAAACGCTACTTATTGGTGTTTCAACGACAATTGTGTTAGTCACAAAGCGTCATAAGTGTAACAGCTGGTAATAGCAGAAGCACACGCAGATACAATGTAAGAAAACACATGTTACAATCACATTTGTAAGGTATGTTTACTTACGTGTTGGAGAACGCTTTCCACGATCCTGCACTGATCCGACATATCCGTCACCATAGTGGCCATGCAATCAGAGATAGTACTCCGAACTAAAGTAGGTCCAAAAACTATCGCTAAGTTGCGAATTTCCATCTAAGACATAAGCTCTATTAATCTCTACAGCACGACTGTAATCCGGCAGTTGCCGAATTCACAGACTGTGTGACGTGTGAGTGTGTTGACAATAGCAATTAGAATGCTTGTCGCTTGTTTTTTTTTTTGTGCATTTACAATATTGACTTAATCAATGATAATTAACAAAGCAGAATTTATAATTGATTCCCCGTGAGTAACAATCACACGCTGAACACGACATTGAAACTTAGCAAGACAAGGAAGCATTGAAAAACTTTGAGGTTTTCTAGTCAACCCCTGCTTATTACCAAGAATACGTTTTTGTGCGTAATGTTTAACAGTTTGAACAAAGCAGCTACAACGTCAGGTTTGACAAGCAAAGAAATACGGCGGTTTACCTTATTAACTTCAGAGTGGTCTGCTACTTTCCGAAGATGAGTGATGAGGTATTTCAGTGTTTCATAATGTGGAGCAGGGAGCATGTGGATGAGGCGACGTAACCCGTTTAATCTTTCCTCGGAGTCCTTTCTTCGATTCATTGCGATAAAATCTTCATATAATTCTGCAAGAAACGTTAAAAATTGAGAGTTTTTACACAAAAATCACATTTTAATTATTTATTAACAAAATGGCGTCACTATAGCTCGTATGGGTAACTCTTAACGTCATCACTTACCGTTTGTGAACAAAGGATCCGGAAGTTTACGGAAGAAGGATTTGAGGAGAGATGAGACCACATTAAGCTCGCCAAATCTTGTATCATTATCAAGATCAACAGCTTCTGCTCCACGGAGGTTGAGTTCTTCTTGCAGCGCAGACAGAGTCCCACTGTTTCCTGGGACTCGGTAGATTCCGGTGAAATTAAGACCGTGTTCCTCCACAATGCGGCAACATAAATCAACAACAAACGGCACCATCTAAAATAATTAAAAAGTTGCTTTAGTAACCAGGTCATATGCTATACTACTAAAACTTAGTGCTAAGCACCAGTAAAATATTTTTTGACAAGAGCACGCTATGATAGTCCACTTCGAGAACATACATATCAAATCTTCAATGCACTTGCGGTATTACGCCGAAGCATGTAACGAGTGGCGGGGCCTATCTCTGCTGTTCAGCGCCAGGGCAACACAGCTTCCAGGAAACGTCGCAGCGAGCCGTGGGCGACACAGTGTCCGACTTGACCGGCCCGGGAATCGAACCCTAAACCTACCGCACCGATAGCGATGTCTGTAAACATTACACCAACTGACCGGTCAGCGAAACCAAATCTACCAATAACAAAACCAAATGCCAAAACTGCAGAGCTCCAGAGCCCCACGTACTGAAACCGGACCCGTAGTTCTTATACAGCACTTAAAGGGATTCACATTCAACATGATTAATAAGTTCCCATAGAACAGGATGTCTAAATGTAGCTGAAAATATAATTAGCGATTGCCAAGCCTTATTAGCAACTAACAATACTAATTTCGAGAAAGTCTTTGATGAAAAAGGTCAAATTATCTTACAACTAAACATAATGTTCTTAGCTCTGAATGGTAAAAGGTTACACCGCTTCGGTAACATTTAAACACATTATCATAAAATGATTAAAGTTTTGAAGAAATGATTGAGCTAAAACTAGTCACAGTTGCTTAAATGCTTATGCTACCACAAATCCAAGACGGAATCTGAAAATAATATTTTGAAGCAACAAAACTTGAATGAGAAAAGTCAATAGTAAAAATCGCATATTACATACCATTTAAATATATACTAACATAACTTAAAAAAAAAACATTGCGATGAAACGCTCAACCAAACAGCAATAAATACCGCAACCCAATCTTAATACCGTGGTATTATTATCTCTGCATATCTTTCACGTTCATATTACCGGCTACGTAAGTTTTTGGAAAAAATGGTGGAAAACACATGAACGTCAACCAAGTACAAAAAATCATTGAGCAAAAATTCTTGAATGCAAAAGAAATTCCTAAGTGCCAAATATTCTAACACTATATCAACGTCACAAACACGATTGTGTGACGTCATAATGAAAATAAACAAGCAATAAATACCTCATTGCTGGCACTTGGGGGGCAATCTTCAAGATGAACATCAAACGTTCCGCCTGGCATTAACGTTTGTCCTTGACCGAATTTCTTGACAATTCTATTCACACTGCCACGCCATTTAAATCGTCTTGATCCGTCCACTGTAACAGTGCGTTAGTAAGTAGACTGAACTTTATTTAAACTCACCATTATGATTTCTAATGACAACTTCTTCATTTTTATCCTCCAGTCACCAAAATTCACGAGGCCCCATGCATAGAACGCATCCAGACTAGCTTAGGAACTGCCTACGTTTCCTAGTTTCCCTGATTAGTTTTTCCTGGTGACTTCTTCTTAAATTTGCTGCTTGTAACATTCCATCAAGCAGGAATAAGCATCGTAACCAGAATCTTATCTAAGGACGCAACAACGAGGCGTGGATGGGAGTTGAACCATCAACCTTGCAGTCATGGCCACCGTGAAAACGACGCTCCAAACCATTTGGTCACCCTGCCGGTTATCACAAAAGTTGTGCATGAACATAAATTATGAAAGTTGCACGAGTCTACGAACAGAAATATCTAGTTTTTATCGTTTATCCGATAATTCAACACGAGGTGAATAGCATTAAAATACAATTCACTGATGCTGTGACAAATCGGTAAATAGAACTATTTATGTTACCAAATTTACATATTGCAAATACCAGTTCGTTTGGGAAGGTCGCAAGTCAAAAAACTTGACGTGCCTGGCATGAAAATGTATAGAAACTCAAAAACAGTTTTGGCAACAGAGCGCATCGGCAAAAGCTGCTTTCTATCTAACATGACAAACGACTAACACTTTACTGCAGTCACTTACCATCTTTAATCGGCACTCCTTGCCTCCGAGACGGTTTCGGCGATCTGCTTTTTCGGTTCGCTCGTTTTTCTGGTTTCGGGCTGAATAAAAACAAATCGGCGTTAAGACATGACGTCATTTGCTTGTCAAGTGACGTCATATTGATGCATTTCAAGCAAATTCAATAACCACCAAGTACGACTGAAATCAACCTGAAAATTTGATCGCAGATTCCGAGTTCCATTTCAGAGTCGGTCAACAAATTTACACCAATAAAACGTCGCAAACAACGTTATATATTGGAGTTTTATGGCGCAACATCTCTATAGCAAAGAGTACCACCATCACAAGCACTTCAAAAGTGACCAGCTTTGAGTGATGAAATGTTCGATTAATTATACCAAGAATAAGCAGTCGGTGTCATTTTGAAACGATACGGTTTGACTAATCGCTTTAAACTCGAATTATGAGAACACTTAGATCAGGCATTAGGCAAAAACAAGGAAGTTATAGTTGAAAAATGAGGTGGGATTGAAAAGGAAGAACTTATGCAACAGATTTTTGTCACAGAGTGCAAAAGTATTGGCAAAATGTTCAAACGATTCTGGCTCTCAAACACTTCTCAATCTCACCACTCTACTTCTATTTCTATCACGTGAAAAGGAAATGATAGCTAAATGCATTGAGGTAGAGGAAATAAAACAGAATGAGTGCTACGCAGTAAATTAAATAGTTTAACTACAACTGATAATATAAATGCGTGAAGCAAGCCAAACTGCTTTGAGCCATAAACCCTAGCTATTCAATGAATACCATATGTGAACACTGCACACAAACACAGTGCAATAACTAAATTAGAAGCACTTGAAAACAAAAAACCACAAAGAAAATTAGAATTTACACCACGTCCAAGCTAAACGATCAAATATCGAAAAAAAAAAAAAAAAAAAGATGAAATGCATACAGATTGAATCAGAATAAAGTGAAAAATTGAAGAAAATTCTACCTCAGTTTAATTTTTCTTGCGAAGATAGGAGATCGTCTGGAAGCCGACAAAAAACTGCGAAGAAAAAGGTAGAAAAAAGAAATTCGTGGCAGAGCAGTTAGAAAACGAAATGCAAGCAGAAATTTTCAAACGTAAGTCAACGATTGCAACTTATTTCAGCAACAGAGTTTCATTACTTGACCGTTTTACGTAATTCTTCCAAACATAACGCAACAGTTTTCTGCGTGTATGACTGTCTGTTGCAATACCTGTGTAAACTAGCTAGCTAGCTTATACATATGATTACAGTGTTACGATGGCTTGTTCTACTGATAATGTTAAATGAAATCAGCTTCAAAAACCGACCTATCATTGCCCATTGATACATTATCAAGGCTTTCGTCGTCACTGCTTCTGGATGCTTCCTCATCAAGTCTTTCAAATGACCTACGGTTACCTTCATACAAGGCCCTTATTGTACGCTGAATCCTGCCAGCCATTTTGCCACCAGTTATTGGAGGTTTCGACTTGGAACTGTTATCTTTGAGTCGTTCAAGAGTGAAAGTTTTTTTGGCTTGCTTCAGTCGTTGGTTGTTATTGTTGTCACCAGAGAACTTAGATGGAGAGGCGCCCATTTGAGACTCGGCCAATTTTCGCAAAAGCTCTTGCTGCTCTTCTGTGGATCGGGGTTGCAAACGCGACTCCGTTTTTGCTCCATTCCTCAAAGACGGATGCGAAATTAATATTGGCTTTGAAATAACATTTTCTCGCAAGCTTTCCTCATCCGGCCAAACAACTCCGCGCCTACGGAATCGTTTTTGAATTGCACTAGATTTCGATCTTCGTACAACAGCAGCGGAGTTAGTATCTTCGGAAAGCGAAGATGAACTTAATCCGTCTGCAGAGTCGCAACTTTCAACAATATCTAGATCTTTATCTAATGAAGAAGAGCGTTCAAGTTGCGGAGAATCTAGTTCTTCACGGTGGGCACGGGCGTGAGCAGAACCATAAAAAGGAGGGGGGTGTGGATGAAAATTGGGGGATTCGCTGTCACTGGAATCGGAGCTACACACGGTAAATTGACGATGGGACAAGTCAGATTTGGTTCTAGGGATGGGATTTTTTTTCTGATCATCAATGGGGCGGATACTGCGCAAGATACAAGGATCGGTTGGAGTTTTTTTAATCCCCACAAAGGACACAGTGCGAAATCCTCGAAGAGGCATTCAGATTATTTTACACTTTATGATCAATAAAAAATAAAAAATCTACAAAAACATTCTGCCTTAGTTATCAATTATAGTACTTTATGATTCATATAAACCATTGCGAAATGCAAGAATCAGTATTTAATTTCGGAATACAATAAATATAGGACGAAAATAGCTCAAGGAGCAAAACTAAAGCCACTGTAATTCTTATAACTAGACGTTTTGACAACACACATTCAGGTGTCACCATCAGCAGTGTAGGCAAGCCATATGAATTGAATATACTCACACACGGCTATTCTAAGTTAATCGACTGACCAAAAAATACAACAATTTAGTTCGAGATAAGTTACATTAGGTCCTCAGCAATACCAAATCTTCGAGATAGATCTACGTAAGTATAAATATCTTTACAAACGTCGTTTAATAGACAAATCAACAAGAAGAGATGCACATTCAGAAAAATAGAACATGACGATTTATCATGTATCGCTATTTCGAATCTAACTTTTCATGTTCCCCTTAAGTGAAGTATAAGCTGATAGTTATAAATAAATTATTCTCTATCTGTATTAATTTATCCAGTACTAACGGTACTAAAATTGCGCAATTCGAGGCTAAAGGTACTATTTTATGTAATTAAGGTAATATATTCGTATTCCACATTTTTATTTTTCTTGTTACATCCGAAAAAACCATGAATCTAAAATTCCCAACTACGCAAATCACCTCAAAACTGTCAAAAAACTTCCACTATTCAAGCTTACCGTATGCAAAACTACGTATGGAAGAGCTACGGCGTGCGCAAAGGCCCGAAATCAAACCAAGATATACCTGCCGCTTAACTTTAATAAACACATTAAGAAACGTTCCGCATACAATAGTTGACTCTAGTCAGACTTATTTCTACTACAGAACTTCTAGCGGTTAAAATATACCATCAAATGTAAACTATTCTTGCAACTACAAGTAACTACCACTTCCTAGCCGACCAACAGCAACATCGAGTTGGTGAAAAAAAAAACCTAGGCAAGGAAGCGAAGCAGGAAGTAATGATGTCATTGCATGAGTGTGCGGAACACGCCGCACGTGCAAAGAATAAACGAAGAAAAAAACGCGATCTCAAGTGCGCGAGAACGAATTGAAGATGTCATACTTATCAAGAGTTTTTAAAACAGTCCTGATTTAAAATCGTTAGCATATCGCTCATTGAATATGCAATCTTCTTAGTATTAATGCTATAACTGTCACATAGAATCTTTCCTAGCCAGACTAATGCAAAGAGCATAAAACTGGGCAAGGGCCAAAGCTCAGAAAAGCAGACGCATTCAGGAAAGAATAGCAGCAATAAGTAAAACAAAATACTACGCTTAACCTATTTGCTAATTAATTACTGTCTGAATGGGACTTCAAAAGTAGGCAGACTTACTCTCAAACACACGAACACAAAAATATAAGCTCAAAAATGGCTCAGAGATCATAAGAAATTAATTTAATGCTTTAAACGCACAATTCCAAGTTGTCCAAAAATAATATTGCCATAAACATAAGTCAATTAGCCGTAAGCCTAGCTAAGGCGTCAATAAATAGTCATTTTTGCAAAATTTTTCATTTACAAATATAACTGACTGATCCGTAAAATCTTATGGTAGTGCTTTGAGCACAAATGTGATTTAGGTCAAAGAAATCTGCGATAAGTAGGTCTTCATTCCGTACAAGGAAAATTATTTGATTACGCATAAAATGAGCTAGCCCAACTTCCAACAAATTAAAGACTTAAATAGTAAATTAGCCAATACACAATCACGTGTTTTGAATGAGCAGAAAATGACGTCACAAATAAAAAGGACCAATTGCGTAATAATCGTCTGACAATTTTCACAACCGCCTTTACCAGCATGTTTGCGCAAAGGGTTAATACATCGCTGTCGGTGCGGAAGGTCATGGGTTGGAATCCAAGCTAGGTCAAATCGGACACAGCATCGCCAACGGCTCGCCACCGCTGCGACGTTTCTTCAGAGCAGGGTTCAAGTTGCGTAGATGAATCCCGCTACTCGTTACACGCTTCGGCATAATACCGCGAGCATAGTGAACATTTGATTTTTTGATGATTGCACGACATGCCATTCCAAAGTCATCGTATTTTCCATCTCTAAGCTGACCTTTCGCAGCCTTCGATTAAGGTCAATAAATTCAACAAAAAATACCCCTACCAAAAATGCAATGGATCGTCATATAATAGTATGACGTCATTTTTGCAACGTCATTTCATGTTTTAGAGCTCTAAAAAACTTCCCCTAGTCATTTGCATGGTCGAAAAAATATTTGGACAGTGTAGCGGTTAGATGGCGACCAGCGCTCACGCATTGATAAATTACTATGCAAACTACAGACCGGTAAAATCATTAGCGCGGCAGCTAACATTTCAATTAATGATGGAGTAGTCTGTAAAAATCGAACTTATCATTCAACATGATAATTTCAAACGAAAATTAACTTAATTAGAATGAAAGCCCTTATCTGACCTGGCAAGAAATTGACTAGTAAAAAGAGATAAGCCTGATTTTGATATAGATGTTCACAAAAATCAAAATCTACATTTTACTAGCGGTATCACGCCGAAGCATCCTTAGAACATAATACTATACTAAGTACTTACGCTTGTTGTTGATTTTACTAAACGCAACACTGCTTACCCGGCTTCAATTTGGCTTGACTTCTTCAAAATCAAATCTTTATTAATTGCTCCTTCACCACCTTCGTCGTCATGGCAACTACGAGTTTGAATCGAGCTGATCCAAGCTAGCATGTCATCTCTATCTTCAGCCTACAACGAACATCATCCATTGATCGCGTTTGTCTCTAGCCATCAAAGCAAGGCAACAACTACCGACGTCTTGACAATACAATTACAATGACCACTGACTAGCTTCCACATCCAAAGCTGATGATTGATAAAGGCTAATAGCCCGAAACAGGACTGCCCCACTCACTGCTGAGTTTAGTTGCATATCCTCCAATCCTCCTTTTTCAATCACGGAAAAACGATCAAAGCGCTACAATGAGCTCGCTTAGGAGTTGCTCTACCACTCTGAGATGGAGGAATCCCGCTAAGCACTTTTCCCAACGGCACAACAAGTAAACTTGCCGGCTTGTTCTCCATGCTGATCCTTTAATGCTGAGCGTCCGCAGAGAAGTTGTGAATACCAATTTTTTTTGGTCACGGTTTGACCCAACCAGGAATTAAACCAAAATCTATAGCTTCAGAGGCGGACGCTCTTACCATATTCCGCCATTTGAGCCATCATGGAAGTAATTTCAATTAATGGGCGCTGATTAAATTCTGACAAAGGCAAGTAAAATTAACAGGAAATAGCTTCATAATCGCCGCAATTAACAAATTAAAAATTTCCCAAACTGCACCGACCTGGAACAAATATTCCGATCCATTGCACGTGGTTAAACGAATAACATTTTTTCTTTTCACGTAGTTATACGCAATGGAGATCAAAGATCCTTGAATGTTCAATGGTTCTTCTTCTTCGAGGACCAGTTGGGTAGGAGGGGAAGGGGGCGTGTGACCACCACTAGGTGGAGTGAGGTGAATAGGAGGCCCGTTTTCATGTTGTGGGGTTTCCTAGAAAATTAAGGAATAAGGAGTTAATTATGGCTTGAAGCAACTGTGGCATTTAGAATGTTAAAAGAAATTAACGTTCTCAAAGTAAGGCGTGTTAACAATGACAGAATATTATTAATTAATTGAAACAAGCAGACGGTTGTCATACCTAGAACGGCAAGCCTTTAAAAGAGGAACAGCGCAACATCATTTCATTTAAGAAAGTCCAATCAATAACTGCTGCAAATACGCTATGAAGCATTTGAACTTTAAGCAGTTAAAAACACAACAAGCGGTTTTATACACAGTCTGCCATAAACTAATACGTTGGCCAATAAATAGCAAATGATTAGCAATGTTTCAAACTAACCGCTTTATTGCGACTCCAATCTTTACATAGAAATAACGATTGATCTTTGAGAACGACCCAGACTAATTTCCAAGATTTTTGGGAGCTAGTACGTTTGCCTTTTTCAATAGTTGCAACCTGGTTAAAAAAAGAATAAACTCAAGTTCTTTGCACTGAACATGAAGTTCATTTTGAGCTAATTTAATTAAAATCAAACCCTTATCATACTCGCGGTATTGCGCCGAAGTATGGAACCAGTGGCGATGCCAACGCCGCTCCGAGGAAACGTCACGTCGCTGGCTAGCCGTTGGGGCACTGTCCGATTTGACCAGGCCTCGAATCAAACCCCAAACCTCCAGCACCCTTAGTGTGTCTTTAATCACTACACCAACCGGTCGGGCGTTCATTTAATTGTACCTTAATACTAGAAGTCGGTTATTGAAGGGAATAAGGCGACCCTCACTCCTTTTGATTTTACTGTCAGCAATAGTAACACAATAAAACCAAAAAAATTTGTTTTATTTTATATGTTTGCCTCCAGCTATAGAGAAACTGGAGCAAGTGCCCGTAACTTTTTTACTTGCTAATTCTATGTGCTCTAACATAAAATGCCTACCTAAGCACTTAAGAAATAAACAATAAACACCCTTTATGTAAAGTGAACCCAGCTTTCACAGTTAATTTGCAAAACTTCTTATGCAGCAGAGACCACAAAGGTCCGCACTTTTGTACAACGAAGACCCAATTGCCTCAGTATTATAAAGTCTAGCACAACCTATGTAGCTTTCATCTTTGACACAACTCACCTTAAAAGAAAGGAATCCTTCCCTTACAATGTTTCCATCGCATTCACTCAGCACCAGAGTGGGAAGGGGGTCTAATGAACGGCCACGAGATCTCCGGCGCCCCTCAGTCGCCTGTGTTTCGGGGGTCTGTTGATTCTACACAAATAAGAGGAAATTTACTTTTCGCAAACATAAACTTACACTTACTTTACTCGCAAAAAATTCTGGCTCTTCGCAATACTTTACTGTTCTCTTCGCAAATGCTACGCTTCGTCAGTCACCTGCATAACTTACCTTGCCGTTACCGACCTGTATTTAAATCTAGTTAAGTTACTCACATTTTCAAAAAAGCTTTTCAACCTTCGAATACTAGGTTGTCGTTTGTGCGGCGAATATCTAAAAAAAAAAAAAACAAAAGTTAGATTAGTTGAAATTATTTTTCTTCAAAAGACAATTTTACAGTTATTGCGCAGCTGGAGTTCAATCAGCTAAATTGGCTACAGGGCCACAATTACTACTCAGATTATTCAAATGCTTAAGTATAGACGCATTGTTTTGCTTAGTATCTGCATGAAACGGCCAGTCTGGAAGTCAGCAGAAATGCTGCAAAACCCTGTTTGTTTTTGCGCAAGACTGGAGTTATAAAAATTTAAGAACACCGTAAGAGTTAGGTCAGTATTGTGAAGATGAAAATATGAAGAAAACGCAGGCAAATTTCGTAACTACCTTTCGCTGAAAGACTCCTGCACGGTGGCACAATCTACATAGCTTCAACACCTCAAACATTATCAACATCTTTCTGATATTGCAAGAATGCTTAATTGTAATAGCTTATCAGTGCAATAACAGGACTGCAATATTAAGCAGAAAAACCGCAAGTGAAAGTTCACACACATGTAACCGCACCCAAATGATCTAGTTTAATCCAGCACTAACCGGTTTGCAACTGCATCTACTGGTTTGTTGGTGGCAATCTGGTACGATCGACGGTGAGATTTCTTCAAAGAGCCACGATCTAACACATATCATGATGTTAACAACTGTTAAGTAGTTGGTGCAATAAAAATATGCGTCATATTGAGACTTGAGAGCAAAATTGCACACAATTGATTTTTAAGTCAACACAGCAGATAAACAACACATAAAGAAAAACATAGGAAAAGAAGAAAAATTTTAGACCACATTTAGTGAAGTTCATTTCTTTGCACCCAAATTTCATCTGGGAGGCTTAGGACGAAAATTATTTACAGATTATGAAGCATATTCTACCAATGAAGCTCATTTAATTAGCTTGTTGCCAAAGCCATTTTCGCAGAGTAGCTTCTTAAAAATTAATGTCAATTTGTCAAGGTGACACAAACAAAAAATTGGAAAAAATTTCAGCAGAGCAAAACGAGCTTTTAATTTGTTTTGCACAATAGCTCAACACAAAGCAACGAAAACCAAAGCTTTAAAAATGCGCAATCATGTATTGGGCAAGATGTAATTTAGTGTCAAAAACGAATGATTTTTGGCATAACCTGAATTGACTTTGACAAACTACGCTTACAACCTGTCATCGTTCGCCGGAAGTCATTGCAAAAACTCAATTCACTTCGAAAATTATAATCACAATCAAGACAAAATGCCAAAAACTGTCGGACAGAGCAAGGCATTCTCACAAAAAATGACCGAAAATCACAAATGAGCGAGATTGTCAAATGGAGACAGACGTACAGCTTTGAAGCCACGAGAAAATCCTTGCAAAATTTTACATAAAACTAGCTTTAAAACCAATTGCGACCTTAAAATTTGACATCCTTAAACTACCCAATAGCACCAACACTAGATCTATTATTCCAATTTATGATTCACGTTGCATCACAAAACCTATTAACTGCTTGAGTAATATCACAAACAGATTAATTTCATACATTTTGACAAAATTTTCATGCTACATGAAGTATTTACGTAGTAACATATAAATTAGTTATGTATATTTTTGCGTAAAGCGTGATTGTAGTAAAGTATTAATTGAAATGTCATTGATTCCATACCATCACACAGAGATGAGTAGACAATCGTACGTGCTATGTTAACTGGTGATTCTTTAAATGCAAAATGACTCGGATCATAATTAATAGCCTTCTTGACAATGTCATAACAATATCAAGAGCATTACGATGGGTTTTGCAACTCTATAGCCAGCATATATGCAATTATTTTAAAATCGTTTCGGTACAAAGTTATACCACCATCAGTGTCAAACTACCTAAGAACCAGGCTGAATAGATCCTAGCCTTGTGCCTCTGTAGTTTTGCACTGATGATGGTACAAGTTTTAGCTGAAATATTTGTAAAATGATTGCAAATATACTGGCTATAATCTTTTAACTGAAGTTCATGACACTATGAATTATTATGAAATGGTAAATGTGGTTCCAATCGTCTTAATTTTGTCGACATTTTTTGTATCACAGCTTATTTTTTATGTTGCAAAGTTATTGAAATGCTAAAGACAAAGTTAATAGTTTTTACGTTATTTAACATAATTACTAAAAACTCAAAAAACTGTACCAACCTGTTATGAAAATATCGAAATCTAAGTCATGCATTTTTTACAAAACTAACAACTTTCGTTATATTCAAATAAATACGCAGCTAAATTCACGGAAAAGACCGTTAGAATCAGGAATATTTAACTGATTAAATTTCCCACGCTATTTCGTATTCGCTAGTAACAGCAAACAATTTATACATAAGCTGACGAAAAAAACAGTAGTAATACAGGCTCAAAAAATTTACCCAATTGTTGATTAGTTTCCCAATCATTAAGAATCAAAGCTCAAACTACAGTCAAACTCAAAATATAAGTTTCTCTTTCTTGACCATATGCTCAATCAATTTGTCGTGTCTTCTTAATGTGAAGACGGATTACTTTTACCAAATTCTGATTAAAGACTTGTTTGAGCAGTGTTGCTTAATCACTAACTATGTTCAGCGTTTGCCCCTAATCATTAAAACAACAACTTTCAATTTGTACTTGTCTACAACGAGGGTATTTTTGGGAGCTTAAAAAATAGTAAACCACGCGAACTATATTATTTTTAACTAATCGTAACAAATTTTCAGCAAAGCCACTTCAATATCGAGTTGCTGGCGCTCTCTTTTACTGCATTCTCGAACAGAAATACGAAAAACCTAGCCCAGGGTCCTAAGGTAGACTTCTAAATTTAAATCTTGGCTTAGTGTACTGTATCTTAGCTAGACTATCTGCATACCGCTTTTGAAAAAGTAAAATAATGATTCCAACATTTCGCATCATCATGGCATAAAGATGACGTCAGAAATGTGCCAATTAATTCCTTTTTAAGAAAAACCCTTCATCACTATGCCTCATGTCTGATTATATCATTCGTGAATGAATAACCGCTTCCAACCTGGCAAAATCTTAAGGTGATTAATCGCCAAATCGAATCAAACAACGGTAATCTACGCTCAAAATACTTGAAACTGTCTCCATTGGCACCGTTTTACGCTAACATTTTGATTGGGCCTAGCTATTACTGCCTTTTTCCATTGCAGAACAAAAGCGCATGCAATATGACGCATTAACACCCGAAACGCATTCTTAGAAAACCGACCCCATAGCAGGAAAAAGCGACTGTTTCAATGAAAATTTGTAATAATTTAACATCAATGTTTTCCCAAATGCACTGGAATTCACCAAGAAGTATTTTTTATGATTCCAATGAGTAACAATGCTATGACGTCAAAGAACAAAAATAAACATAACTGCTATTCGCAAATTATTCGGAAAAAATAACAAATTTAAAAATCGTACATATGCTTATCAGCATAGTTTTGTCCAGAATCGAGAGAAACAAATCTGTATGTTAAGATTACAAGTGAAGATGTGACAACCATAGAACATATTACCGCTGCTTTGAGTAGAGCTTATCGATGTGTTGCTGAGAAGCATATAAAGCATACAATTGCAAAACGTTAATTTGCATAAACTGTTTCAAATTTTTCTACAATTTATTTAGTACTGAAACTTGATGATTCATTCATAAAACATGTTTTCTACTTTAATTACACAAAAAGTTAGTTTCTTAAAGCTAATTAACGACGAAGTTTCACAAGCAAAAACTTTTTAAAGTCGTTCGATTTTACATAGCATGTAATAAGTTATTCCTCCATTTCTCAAAAACATTCCCAAAAATTTTATTTTATATGCAATCAAAAGTGGTTTGGGAAGTTAAAACTTCTCCAGTCGATATTCGAACACGTGTCATCGACCTACCTGCGCTATTGGCACGAGTGTGTTTTCTCAACACGACTTTAGTAGGGATTTCTGTGGTGGACAGAACACTATCCGCTGAATTGCTCCGTCCATAAGTGCCTGAGGTGAAAAAAAAATGTTTTAAGTGAATCAATTCAATACTACTGAGCTTACAAGGTGTTTCTTGCAAAATATGGCTTTTTACGACTCGTAAACAAGCGCAACGATCGAGTTCAACACGTATTACGAAAGAAGTCACCAGGTATATATGGAGTGCGCGATGTTAATTGTGGCCGCTTCTTAGTGAAGACAGGTAACTTTGGACTCAAACCCGAAGCCCATAACCCTGTCTCAACGTCCAAAAGTCCTGTCTCGCATATACGAGTTTGGTATATGAGAGTCTGCACTGTTCCCTTTCAGTTTTTAGCAAGTTCGAATTTGCCTAAATAGCCTAAATAAAAATTTTGACTAAAAAATTGCCAAAAGATGTACGGGGTTAAAGAAAGTTCGATTCCATTTTTGCCTCAAAAGTTGTGTTACCAGAGCATAAAACATTCGTTAAGCATCAAAATATCAAAAACTTTTACTCAAATTCGGCAAAAAAACACCATTCCAGTTGGCAAGCTTAAAGAAAAATTGGAAAATTTTTGTCACAAATTTCTCATTTTTCTCAAATTTTGTTCGTCAGATGTAACAGTGAAAACGGACACTTATCATCACTGATTTGTTAACACTGGGTATTACTGCTATTTCTTTTACGCATATGTTCTTCTCTCCCTCTCGAGGTCATGTTATGCGTCACCGCAATGCATCACCATAACTAGATAAACAGTAAACAAATCTTAGCTTCCAAAACGCAACTGAATGGGAAATTTTGTAAAGTTTTGTTAAAAGTGTTTCGGAATGTACAATGTGCAAATTATCACGCCGCCACGTTTAAAAATAAAAGCATTTTACAGAAACAGACGCAACCCTTGTGTAAGTAAGATTCAGTGCAGTAGTTAACATAACATCAGTGCAGCAATTAACATCACCCTAAGCACAATGCAGTAGGCATATCACATGTAACACGTGCAAATTTGCATTGGTGAAGATTTTAAAAGTACACGTGAAAAAAACGTTAACCACGTTTCGATTCACAAAAACAAATCAAATACTACAGTATATGGCCATGATGCCAAACAAACAGGACCGGTAACTGTCGATAGTACAAGCGGTGCACTGCACACTGGCCCACACTGCAAATTAACTTCTCATTTTTGACACCTTGAGGCATGATTTCAGAAACTTTGAGGCCTCGTACTTGTTGCTTGCACCGAGGCCCCACCAGATAACATTACGGCCCTGCATGCAGATACCGAAAAATATCCAGTAGTAAAAACCATAATGTAAGCACGCTAAAAATTAACTGCTTGTGAAAACATTTGGCTGAAAAAAAAAAAAGGAAAGCGTATATTGCAGCACAAATGAGGAAAATTGCGTCTCTAAAACGTTCCCAAAAAAAGATTGAAAAAAGAGAAACGATGAGTTTTGTTACCAAACAAAATTATTTAACAACTTACCCAGTGGAACACTGTCGTCTTTGCCTGATGCAGTTTTGAGTCCTCCATAATTAGTAGCGTCTGATTCCGGATCAGGCTGAAAAAAACAGAGATTTTCATGACAAACAAAAAACAAATCTCCAGACACTATAACTTCATTCACACTCAACGATTTTCAAGAAAAACTCGCCAAAATAAGCATGAGCGAAAAAAAAAAGCTTGTGATTACGTTCACAGTTGAGTCATAGCAACTGACTACTTACAGTCAGATCTTCACTAGATTCCATAGCCTCCATGTAACTGATTCGACGAGGTCCATCTTTTCGTTTACTCGATCTGCCTCGACGAGAAAGTGGAAAGGCCCTTCGTACGGTGGCAGTATCCGCATCGTGAAGCAAAGCACCGTCGGATTTCGATCTGTCTCGAGGATCAGCGGGCAAAGGTTTCTAAAAAAAAATCAAATCCTTATTGATATCACCAAAGCGTGTAACGAGTGGCGGGGCCACCTCCGCGGCTTAGCGCTTGGGCAGCACACCTCCGAAGAAACCACGCAGCGGTGGCGAGTCGTTGGTGACACTCCAACTGATTTGACCGCTCCGTGAATTAAATCAACAACCTACCGCACCGACAAGAATGTCCGTAACAACCAGGCTAATTATCCGGGCGGCAAAGGTTTCCACATAAGATTATTACGATACAGCTTACAAATATCATTGATTAAAAATTAATATTTTGCAGCTTCAAAGTGCTTTTACTGGCATGCGACACGCGGCAACGTAGAAGCAATTATAATGGAAGTTATAAAGCTACAGCAGAGTTCAGCGCTGTCGCCCTGCCGCGTACACGATGAAAAGCACCTCATTTTCATTTAAAGCAAATTTGAAAATAACATTAATCAACAGCTCACCGATCGTTCCTCCGCTGTGGCTGTCGTGTCATCAATAAACGGGAATTCTCCTTCATTTCCAGACACCCCAAACTTGACAGCATGAGCCACTGCTTGTTGCCGTGGAGAGGGAAGGTTGGAGGTGGCAAGTTTCTTGGAATGGTGGGAACATCTACAGTATTAAGAAACATTATTATTGTAACTATTGTAGTTCTAAATAGCTGCAGACAATTAATGTTATCGATTTTTACCAGAGTTAACATTAAAAACAAGTCTCAACTATCAGCAACAAAAACAACGTTTTACCCTAAAATCAAATCTTCATAACAGCATGCTCGCGATATTACGCCAAAACGTTTACTTAATGGCGGAGCCCATCTCCACAGCTCAGGGCCTGGGCACAACGGTTCCGAAAAAACGTAGCAGCGGCAGCGAGCCGTTGATGAGAGTAGCTGGTTGGTGAGCTGGTAGACAGACCAGAGTTGTCAACTGGCCGAGGATGTTGAGCCCAACCCGACCCGAATCCTAATTTATCGGCCAGTCTGAGACCGATTTAAACCCGAAATCCAAAACATCACTTCAAATTTTGAAGAAACTTTAATACAAATCACAACGAGTTTTACCCATCCACAGTCACACCAGTTACGACCAGCAATATTTATGCAAGGCGTTATTCCAGCAATCGCGAAAACCCTATCACTCACAGAAAATCTCGATTTTACTCCGCGTCCGGTCCGATTGAAGTCCTGTAATTTTTCAAAACCCAAGCTCAAGCCCAGCCGGAACCTGGCCCGAAAAGCCCGAGCCCGATTGACAACTCTGCTGTACACCTCCCCGCACGGTTAGCGATGTCCCAAACGTTAAATGCAACTCAAAATTGCAAACAAGTCGCTAATTCTTCGTTCGTGTTTCACAAAAATCATCTTTGCACAAATTTTGGCGCTCCAAAGTTCAAAAAACTTCATGCTTTAAGCATTTGAAAATAAGCCAAACTGTTATGTGAAAACTTCCGTTTCATTCCAATTCCACAACGCAAAAACGGAGTGATACTTTCCGGTTGAGAAAGTGCAGACGGTTTAAAACATAGGAAAATTGATAAATGGTAAGGACATAGCAGAAGTAGTATTTTAATACTACAATTGGCAACACTTCAAATTTTCAAGAATTACTCACCTTTTAACATCACTTAATTCTGTGTACTCAGTCTTCGATTTTCTACCACGAGAGGGCGTTCTGTGTGCTTTTCTGTCCGATCGACTCCTGAAAAGTTAATTAATATCTAAAAATCGCAACACAATAATTCAGTTAATTCGTTCAGTAATAAAAAATCAAGTCTTTATTTTATTCGCGGTATTACGCTGAAGTGTGTAACGAGAGGTAGGGTCCATCTATGCGGCTTAGCGCCTGAGTAGCAAAGCTTAAAAGAACGTCGCAGCGATGGCGAACCGCTGATGACGCTGCGTACGATTTGACCAGCACGAGTATCGAACCGGTGACTTCCCGCGCCAATAACGATAGCTTTAACTTTTGCGCAAACCGACCGGTATTTTTTTGACTTTTACAACAACATTGCTTACAAATTCTCAATAGTGCGTTAAGACTTTGCTACGTTCAGTACTGAGTATGCAATTCACCAATTATCATGCAAGCTTCGGTCTTTCCAACAGGGGAAGCACGGATAATGGTTACGTACACATCACTGCACATAACGCAGCAATAAAAGCAACTGATGAGGTTAAGGTAAAAATAAGGTTGATTTAAACAGTATTCCTTCAGAGAAATTACTGACATAACAAGTTTTGGATGAAAATTAAATAGAACACACTTTACTAACAAAGGTTGAAAGTCAATCAATATAAGGGCTAAAATGACCCGCGAGAGAATATTAGCATATATTATTAGATGTCGCTAACAATGCTAGTTATTAAGAACTTAGTTAAAAGCAAGCCCAACTTTGACTAGAGATAATGAGATATGTTACTGTATTAATCAAGCTCAATAAGCGTTCAGATCATGCTACAGTACCGTGAATCTCTTTCCGGTGATCTATCTTTGTATCTGTCGGAACTTCTTGCGGAATGAATTGTCGGTGATTGATCCCCACTTGATAGCGTGCGAGAGACCCTCGTCTTGTCAACAGCTGAGCGGTCGTGGGATGATTTCGAACGTTTGGTACTGGGACGTTTGGCAGGTACAAGCGACTGACTACTAAAATATAAATTGAAAATGATGCAAAAGTGTCAAAATCACCAAAACGAGCGACGTTTCTAAGAAAAAGTTTAATGGGCGATGTATAAATCCTGAAGTCTGGCAGAGACAGAAGTAGTAGTCTGGTTTATTTTTGTTCAGGAAATACAAGAAAGAGCGTTTTTCCCGGTGAGTTGCGTTGTCGTAGTTCACTATTCTCGATTCCCTTTCTTCAATATCTCTATGGTACCAAGCGCTGCGTTTTCTGTAAATGTCTTTTTACACTTCTATACAACTCGAGCAATAATGAAATCCCGTACTATGCCGAAAAACCTTAGCAAATTTGATTTGTAATGCGTTTCAGTAACCCAGAGTTAACAATATAGTTGCAATGGGCGAATTATAACCGGCCGGTTAGCTCAGTTGCTAAGCGCACGCTATAGGTGCGGTAGGCCTGGGGTTCGATTCCCAGGCCGGTCAAATCGACACAGTGTCGCCAACGGCTCGCCACCATTGCGACGTTTCTTCGGAGCTGTGTAGCCCAGGCGCTAAGCCGCGGAGATGGGCCCCGCCACTCGTTATACGCTTCGGCGTAATACCGCGAGTATAATGAAGGTTTGATTTTTTTTTGATGGGCGAATTATACTTTAAAACAACTGGACGGTAAACGTAGTTGTCAAAGACACAGCTCGCTTACAGAGGTCTGTCGCTCGATTCCCGAGCCAGTCTAATCGGACACAGTGTCGTCAAAGGATTGCAACTGCTTTGTTCAGAGCTACGTTGCCCCAGCGGAAAACTGCGGAGACGAGCCCCGCCACTTAGCAAAAAATTCTCAAAAATTTCTTTAAATGTACTTTATTAAACCAAAGTCATGACCCAGCGATAAAGACGTATACGAAGTTATAAGCAGTCAATAATATGCGAAAAGTAAACAGTATGAAGTTAACGATTACTGATCTAAAGATGGAACATAAGCTATGCAAACAAACGCCAACCTTGTAACTTGTTTATTTGTCAAATCACTTTGAGTGTCATTGGCACTGGCGGCCTGCAAACGAAAGGACATGTTAAACAAACTAGTATTTGCTGTAACAACAACGAGAATGCAGAATATTGCATAAATATGAAAGACCATGACTTAAAACACGTCCACCGCGCAAAATAATTTTCATTCGATAGAGATTGTTACATTTTTAAAAACGCTATGATACATGAAATGCATAGCTTGAAGAAAATTGAACACTTAATTGGTTTCGAACCCGATAATCTACACTAGCAACCACCCACCTTAGGATTCGTCACTAGGGATGAATTGGATGTTGAAATTACTTCTTCCTGAGAAGACTTTCCTCCACTTCTGCGCAATACAGAAGGAACAAACTTGACAGGAGTAGCAAGGTCCAACCTTAAAAATCCGCGTAATTCGTTGAAAGCAAGACTAGCGAGACAAAAATGGTTTTAAAAAAAGTTATGAACGCTGCTGCAGCTACTAATGTTAGCGCTTTTCATACCGCCGCCCGAAAACTCTGTAATTTGTAAGGATATTATCAAAAATTACGAAGTTCAAGAATGGAATGCGAAATATAAACGCACCCTATATACTTTATTATTATCTGATGCATCAATGCAGAAAGATAAAAGCTGCATACTTCAATTGAATTCCAATGACGTAATTGTTGTTATGATCAACTACCAGCCTGCAAGGCATAAAGAGCAAAAAAAACATCAAATCTTCATTATACTCGCGGTATTACGCCGAAACGTGTAACGGGGCCCATCCTCGCAGATTGGCGCCTGGGCAACACAGCTCCGAAGAAACGTCGTAGCGATGGCGAACCTTTGGCGACACTGGCATTAAGATGAGAAAATCACCTGCTATCGTCTTCATGCTGTTTCAAATCAGACTCGTTCTCGTCAGAAGGAAACACAAAAACTCGAGCATTTCGCTTTCCCTTCATATTTGAACGAGTTTCTCCATCATGACGTGGAGAACGTAACTCAACCGGAACCACACGGTGCTCGGTTGTGACGTCAACAACCAATGGCGTAAGAACTGTAAAAACACAACACATCAATAACAAATTGGGGTTGATAATGAAATCAACGTGACAACACAGCAGTTCTCGAATTCTAGTGTAGAACAACAACGCAAAAATAAACCCAAAACTTAATGAGGAGAAATAATGCCGCAATGATTCTTAAAATTGGACGTTGCGACAACAAGGATTCAGCTGTCATCATCAGCAGTGTAAGCAAGGCACTGAAAGAACCAGAAACCATACTTCTAACTACAAGTTAGCATAATCCAGACAACAGGAAAAAATAAGTTATGTATAGCAATCATAACGTCATACACTAAAAAGCTGGTGAAAAACTACCAAAGTTAAATAAATAAAGGGAAACGGATTTGGCAGTCAATATTCAGCAATGGCTCAAATTTTTGAATAAAAAGTGACTGAGGACTCATGAGGAGTATTCAATAACAAAATACCACATCAAATTTTGAAGATTTTAAACCTTCACTATACCATGAACTCAAATATCATTTCTGCGTGGCACCTCACACGTTTTCACAACGCTGAAAACAAACTCATCACCAAATCGAAGTGATCTTACTCAGCAGTAAAATGCACTAAAATTCAAAATTATTAAGCCTGTGAACACAATAAAATTACCTCTATCGGCAAGTTTACTTTTTTCCGTATTTTCACTTGGTTTATTTTCCTTTTCAGAGGGGATGGTGGGTGGCTGCAAATACACGAAAAATCGATAGCTACTACCAGACCGTGTTCTCAACCCCTAGTTTGCAGTCGATTTAAGCAAGACAATATATTAATCTGTTGGTGTAGAGAGTAATGTCATCACAATCGGCACGAGAAGTCCTAGGTTCGACTCCCAGACCTGTCCAATCGCACATAGTGTCACCAACGGCTTGTGGCCCAAACGGCCCAACCCGCGGAATTGGGCTTCCGTTACTCATTACACGCTTCGGCGTAATACAACCATTGTAATAATGATTTCGTTTTTTAAACTTGTCAAAATATCCAAATAGTCAATTGCACTGGCATAAGTTCGTAGAGGAAGGCGGATTTTTGCCAATATCTGGACACTGCATTTCGAATTTGAACCATCGAAAAAATGCGCTGAGAAGCACTGCTACACAAAAAACAGGGTAGAAGAGTTCGTTCTGCTTTACAACTATGTTGAATGCATGAAAATCGATGCCTAATGCTGTAAAAGTCAACTTTCCTGCTCACCGAATCTCCCTGGAGTCTTATTTTGAAAACACTAGTGCCCAAAAAGAACTTTTTACACAAAAATCACATTAATTATATAGCATCGGTCAAATAATGGCCGTTTCTCCAATGTAACACAAGTTGAAAATATTAACGAGCAAAAAATTCCACCTTCATAATTGACAAAACGCCGACAATTACGTTTGTTACAGCTTACAGCCAACTTTTCAGTTTCCACGCAAGGGACTCTCAACCAAGGTTACCAGCGCGGGACTTACTAGCGGTAATTAATCACTTAAAACTGGCAGACGGCTGTAGCCACTACAAATCGAACATCAGAAAATTATTGCTGAGCAAGAGGCCACAGGTATTGAGAGTTTCTAGAAAGGAGACACTCACCACAAAACAAAACTGGTCCTTAAAATCTCTTGGTATCGGAAATAAGTTGGCAAAAATTTTGACTTGGAACAAAATAAGTTTTACTAACCTGTACTTGGGAGCGTGTTGTTGCTAGTTGTGAAGCATGGAGTTTATTCAATGCTTCTTGTGACGGCTCTCTCCATTTCAACTTAGTCACTTTTACATCTGAAGCAGGAGGTTGATCTATTGCGTCTGATATTTGACTTCGAGAAGAGGTTGGTTGTGGAATATGAGAATCAATCGGCGATTCGACTTTTGAAAATGAGTTTTTTCTAACTAACACTGGAGAGAGTGGAGTTTGTTCAAGGCTTTCAACAACAGTTTCTTTGGATGTAGGAAAGTTTTTCTCTTCGACTTTTTTACTCGAAAGATCCAAAACTTCAACATGTCCGTTGGTTTTATTCGACAAGGAGAATTCTTCGTCTCGAAGTGTATTTTTCCTCACTGTTCTAGCAACCATCTGTGAACATAACATACGTAAAAGTGATGACCTCACAATCAGTCAGAAGGGGTATGCACTAAAATAGACGAAGTTTCTGGTCTGTAGAATAAGATTTGAAAAAAAGTTACCAAAATCACGCTTGATTGACAGGGGTGCAAATCTATGTTGAGCATTGGGGGGGTGATGTAGCAATTCAGCAAAATTGATTATTTTTCGATATTGGGGAGATGAAATTGGCTCGTATGGGAAAATTTCCACTTCCCTGAAATATATTGCGGGGAATGCTTCCAGATTATTGGGGAGGATACATCCAACCGATCCCCACTGGATGTTGATTGTTGTTTGAATTTCACAAAAACATTGGTAAGTGACGTGACAAATCTTATTCTACAGACCAGAAAACTTTGTCTATTCTAGAGCCTACCGTCAGAAGGAGGTAGGATAGTGCGCTAATAAATCCTCAAGTCAATTATCCACATTAAATTCAATACAAGAGTTGCTTGATCAAGTACCACAGCTAAAAGTGTATTACATTTGAGATTTCGGATTCGAATCTCCATCGAGTACTAACAGAAGAAAGTCGGGTTGAAGATCGAGGAAGCTGCAGATCGAACGAAACGGAAGGAAGGAGTGAGAGCGATCGCAGAGAGGATGAGGTGTATTCGGCCACCTTCGGTGACGAGGAAAAAACCGAAAACTGGATGGATGGATGATGGATGATCGAGTAATAACAGTCAGCGACTGACCATCGTAACTGTTCTATCTGGATGCTATGTCGCCAGAGAGAGAAACACGCTAACTCAGAGAGAAAATTATAATGACATGCATCTACTGAATCAGCCAGGTTGCACCGAAGCACTGTCGTTCTTTTTTACGAACCTTGATGTGAAGTGTGATTAAACCATTCGTTTAAACAACGTCATGTTTATCATTTTTTGTGCCTACTGAAATTCCCTTATCCCCTAAATTTTCCGCGAGCCACGCCCTTAGGCCTACATTCGTTCGACATGAAGCATATCTGACCAAAAAAATCTTTATTGAAATACTCCAGCTTTAGCCATGGCGCATCAATAACATTCTCACGAAAAAACTACCTGTAAATTGCAGCATTACCACAATGAAAATATTTCAATAAAATGGGTTATAACATTTACTTACATGAGTTGGGGGCTGGTGGGACTCTATAATATCTGGTGGGGGAGCCCTTGTGGGAGTAGCTTCAATCTGATGGTCCTGCGCAGATGTATGACGTAATATTACTTCCACAATACAGGAAACAATCAAAAATGACCTCAATCGAGGTGAGCAATTTACAAGTTATAGGAAATTAATTACCGCAATTTGCTGTTCATAACAGGACCAACATGTCACATGAATACAAAATGGTAAAAATTTCTTGTTACCAGTATAGTTCGGAGTTGTGCGTTGATTTATTGTACAAATTCATAAACCGGACATAAAGTCACACGCTTGGAAAACTCCCAAAACATTACATCCCATAAACTAGCACAATTTCACACCATTACTGAAAAGTCGTTTATTATGGTCATAGCAATTCTACAGATGGAAGAAATCAACAATAATTATAAATATTACGATTCAAGTTACCGACTGCGTAGTAACTGGAAGTCGACGACAAAAATTAACCAGTCACCAGTAAAAATGTTTATCAAAACCACCATTACAAAGTAATCCTTAAACGCTACAAGCTTTCTAACACTCACCAAGAAAAAATACATAAACGGACATACTGAGAACTTATTTGGGGATAAGCAGGCGCTAAAGGTACATTACCACGAAAAATACGGAACATACTGGTACCAAAGCTAACTATTGCTTTTAGAAAAAAGTATGATATTAGCTGCTATTTTGGACGATGCGTAAAGCGGCAGGTTGAACTGATGCAAAACGCAAATAGGTTACGACCAACAACCAATTACATCCAAATTCATGCACTTTAAGATTAATGACTTGCCTGCTTGTCGCTGTCTTCAATTTTAATGTCTGCAGTTAAGTTTTGAGACTTAGCATGCGGAATTAAAACATCATTATTTAAAGTACGCTTAGAGAATATAGCTTCTCTATCAATTGATTTTCGACGCCGATTTTGTGAGCCTTTACAGACCTAAAAAAATTGATTTAAAAATAGCCTCTAAATCAGTAACAACGATAGTTTGATAAGATATTTTATAAAAGTTATAAATAAACTTTTGCGCTGGGCATGTAAGGCGATTAAACTTGCCGACACAAGTAGCCTATCGTAAGTAACTATAAACAGAGCTAATTAACAACAAACACGTTCAAAATACATCAAAATTCCCGGATTAGATGAACTAAATGAGATGTTGCCTCGTGAAACTACTGTCACTGTCTAGTAGTGCACGGGCCAGTATCAAAATGCTACTGTCATAGATTACTTTACGTTTGTGCGAAGTCACCAAAAACTAACTTACACAAAAGATAAGAAATGTGCCTTGCTATGCACATCCAACCCAGGCTAGACTCATTCCACACTGTAAGGACAGCCTGAAATGAGTCTAGCCTGGATTGGCTGTGCATAGCAAAGCTGACGAAACTTTTCTGGAAAGAATTACCACACCCACAGTCATCTCTCAAATTCCTAAAATTTCGAAACAAAATCGAACGATTTTTGAAGTACAATTCTATGATGTGGTGCTCACTGCTCATGCCTTTCTAACCTAATGCCCAACTGAGTCTTACCTGTAATTTTACAGCAGCGCCGCTTTCTAGGCTGCGAAGTCGGTCATCCAACGATTTTCGACCGCATAATTTTTCTTTTTGCTTGCGCAAATAATCTTCTCTGTGCAATGATAAAAATATGTCAATCCACTAGCATCAAGGCTTTCATACTGACAAAAAAGTACTATACTGTATTACCAAACGGAGTTTTTCAAAAAATTCGCAAAACAACATGTTTACAATCGTCTTGAATTAAGCTTACATGAAAACTTGAGCTGTTGATTATCTTGATAATTGATGATGATAGGCAGAAAACACACAGCTACGAATTTTAAAGAGCAACAGACTTGATCATATTCATGCAAACCTGTATGCTGTGTGTTGTGAATTTCTTTCTGGTCTTCTGTAATTCAATCGCTGCATTTCTGAATTATCATCTACAAGAACAAATGAAATTATTTTTTGAAAAATTACAAACATCAAATTCAAGCGTGCATAGAGAGTGCAAATAGAACGTACCCAAAATTTGCGCTACACGCAATAGATTCCAGCTGTGAAACGAAGCGGTCACATAAACTGGGCAACGCACAGAACAAATATCTCCAATATATAAAGCTTTAAAAAATCTTCAATATACTCGCGGTTTTATGCCGAGGCATGTAACAAGAGGCGGAGCCCATCTCAGCGCCATAGCGCCTGAGCAACGCAAAAACATCGCAGCGGTGGCGAGCCGTTGGTGACAGCGTCCGATTTGACCGGACCGGGAATTGAACCCCAGACCTACCGCACAGATATTGATGAAACCACTACGTCAGGGGTTCTTGACCTTTTTCGTCTCGTTTACCCCTTGCCGAAAGAAAAAAGTATAACTTACCCCCAGTATACCACTACTGCTTTTTCAATACTGAAAATTAAAGTTTTCTTCTGTTTTTAATTCAGAAAATTTACCCCCTCGGTAGGTAAAATTTACCCCCATGGGGTAATTTTTTTTACCCTCATGGGGAAATTTACCCCCGGATAAGAAACCCTGCACTACGTCAACCGGTCTAAGAGTAAATGCATGTCAATAGCAAATTGTTGCATGAAGCAGAATATAAATGACCATTGACCAGCTACTGTACACATCGCTGACAGAAAAATCAAATATTAGCTTATTAAGAACATAACTAAAACATGTTGCACTGGCACAGAATTGAGCGAGCACACAAAACTACACAACTTAAGACCAAACAAACCGGTCCACGTACTACGTGGCTTTGAACATACAGCTACGAAGCGCAAGCCTTGTATTACCTTTCTGCAATGACGAGTAATAGTGGTGTTATACGTGTACTGTACAGTCTCGAAACTCTGGCTTAGATCCACGTACAGCTAATATGCTGTTTAGCTCTAAGACTAAGCACAGCCTGGTGGTAACACGCCTGAGTTTGACATTCAGCGTGATGAGTTCAATTCACGGCTGAGGCTGATCACATTTGACGCATATTTTCGGCTGACTCTTGAATAAAAAATATGCAACCTCACTTCTAAGTCTCCTTAATTGCAATATTAGTATTCTAATTCGACCATTTGCATTAATTGCATATGACATATGTTACCATTGAAGTATTCAAAAATAGTTTGGCTGTTCATAAAAGTCAGCTAGGAGCAAAAAAGGCATATTGAACTTGATAAATATCTATTGATATTCGAAATCTAATCGTGAAATTTCAGGTAAATCCATCCAACTCATTTCAATTTATTGATCTATCCGTCTTATCGACTTTATGATCGCAAAACCGATATGATATTAAAACATAATTACGTCGGAATATATCGCAGCTATGCATGCGCAATAGCATTTGAATTAAAAAACAATGTTCTATGAGCGCAATGCAAAGTAAGGCTTTTTTGATGTTGGAGATCAAAAGAGGATAAAACCACGCAAGGTGATGTCAAGTCTATTAAGACAAAAAAAAAAAAAAAAAAAAAGGACGTGCAGATTTTTTCACTGTACTTAAATTATAGGCAACAACCATTATGATCGAATATAAGTTATTTGGTGCTTTTCGGCAGCTGTGGTGATAACCATTAAATAGGCAGCGCTTGCAATCCTATCACCTGCTAGTTTTTTTCTTCACGCTAACGTCACAAAAAGCTTTAGAACAAGCAACATATAAACGCACAAAAACACGTCCACGCATTTTCAGGTGTTTGTTTGAATTGATTGCTCGTCGGTTGCACAGCTACCTTTTTTTTTTTTTCGCCAAATCATCAGTTCGAGTGGGAGACTATTAGGCATGTCCAACTCACCGATAAAACACCCAACCCTGACATCTGCCCGAACACTGACCCCTAACCGCAGACATAAACTTAAAACCCTGCCTTAACATGAGTTGATAACGCCAAGTTGTCCAGCGCCGAAAGGGTTTCGCCGATAAGCCCCAACTTTTTCGATTAGCTTACCTGTTAGCAGAAACAAAGCGGTTGAATATATCGTAAGCAAATTTGAGAACAGAGCTATAGGGATAAGTTAATGTGAATTACTTCATTACCTTTCGAAGATGTTGCAGTTAAAGTAGAAGTAGATGAACTGGAAGACAAACATGCATTTACAGATGAAGACTGATTGTTGAGATGTGGCGCTGATGATGGAGGTAGGATCGAAACCGGTCGAATGTAATCCGGTACATAGCTCATATCGATACAATTGCTTGATGCAGCTGGTTCGGTATCGGTTTCTGTCTCGGTTGCGGTATCACTTTCGTCTATATCGTCAACAAATCGAATATCGTCTGTCACAGTTTTCCCACCGGTTACTCCAACTCCAAAAGAGGGGGCCGAAGGGGGTTTTAAACGTGATGATTCACTATCATGCCATCGACGATCTACGGGAGGATTTGAAGAATTACATTTCAATTCAAGAGTGTCATAACCGGAAGTGGACGATTGCTGCGAGTAGGTTGAGTCGACGGTGTTGTAGGAGGACTCGCTGGTGCTATAAGCCGAGTCTAGAGTGTCGTAAGGATGCCGTGTTTTTCCACACACAATAGGCTTATTTGATCTTTTAGATTTCGGCTGATCTAAGGAAGTGCTGCTGATCTTTGACTCCGATTTCGCACGATCAACCGGCAGTTTTTTAATAGATTTAGGAGAAACTCGATTGTTCACAGATGGTGACAAAGACTGCAAAAAATAATCAACGTCGTTATGAAAGAGCTGCTTGATACAAAACAAAATTAGTGAAGTACATAAAGCATAAAAAGGAACCATTTGAGGTTGAAAATGGTAAGTCCGTTAAAAAAGCACTGGTGATCTTATCGTTCACTAAATCCAAAGCTGAAATAAACTTGCTGTTTTCACACACACTATAAGCACTGTCACTATGATCGGAAACACTGCAAGTAGCAACCACTTTTCTCGTGATAAATTTGGACAAAAAAATTGCAACACATCTTCTATTAAAGATCTACCATCAACTACCATAACCACTTCACTCTTTCGAAAACATATTGTATTCCAAGATATTTCAAATTTTTACAACACTATCGCAATTGCAACACAGCACAACACTTGCTAATCATTGCACAGCAAACGTTTAATCGTTAGCAGGTACCAGGTACGGTACGTGTATTGCACCATAAACCCTATCTGCTTTTTGTATTTCAAAAAAGGACCGGGTAAAGACCTTCTGCACGATCTTTGTACTTTGATAAGCAGAGCTATGCTAAATAATCTTTTTACACTGGTACCCAGTCAACTCCTCACAGTCTGAATCTGAAACTTCAAGCAGAAACAGTGGTTTGTAAGAGATGAGAATGAAAGTGTCCACTCAGCGCTAAACGATTCAAAACCAAGCTTGACAGTCTAAACAAGCAGACAATCGAAGTAATATCAACTTCATTCAAGACCACTTGTAAAATGATATCTCAGAAGTGGCTACTTCAATATGATACAAAGCAGTGAAAAAAGAAAGTATTTTTCTCAACCCATTTACTTTAAACGAGTATGTATTCGTGTAAACATAACAAGGGATTAATCAATGCGAAAAAGTTAATAAGATAAATTCTTGCTTTGAAAATTGATCGGAGAGTTTCACGGTAGCTTTGTCCACTCGGAAAATCCTAGATCACTTTCCACTATGAACGGCTGAGTAAAAAGATAAAATGACTTATCAAATATTTATCATGCCGCTTCACGAAACATGGCTGCTCTTATCTGATTTTTAGAATATATTTGAAGAACAAAAATCCAACAGTTTAATGCGCTCAAGGCCACTTACAAACAGTATGCCAATAACTGAAATCATTCTAAAACTCGACATTAGAGCTTCAATCAGACACATGTAAGTACGAGATGACTGGCTAACGTTTAAACTAGTTAGCCTGCAAAAAAAGCCTTGAAAACCCTTTAACTATCTGTATAATACTGTAGTGTAGGACAAGCAACAGTCCTATTTGGTAGTACTTTACGAAAAACAACCTTCAAAAACAGAGATTAAATTATGAACAAATCACTGGCTATATTTTGAATAAACCCACTTCACTTATCACATTAACACACTTCACAAGAGCTTTATCACGTCTGAAGAGTTATTATAGCAGCTGAAGAGCAACATCAAAGTATCTAAATATTATAACACAAGCTATTTAGCTGACCAATCCTTTTAAAAGCACAGTGCAACCCCGTGTTACAGGTTATACCACTAAATTAGGCTGTTTTTGAATTCGGGTTGGAGCGGAGGTGTCTCTTAAAGCATTTTATTGTAACAACATGAAGACGTGATATCTGCCACAACATGCAATGTGCTCGATTGTCACCGTATTGATAAAATAGGATTGAGTGTCCTCCCTAAAACACAACAAACAACATGGTGCTTTTGTTGTTGTAGAGGAGGCAGAGATTCGGCGACCATGCAGCCGAATGGTCTTTCGCGCTACATCTCGACGCCCGTGTTTTTTGTTTCATAATAGCTACTGTAAATTGAAGTGTGTGTCTTGCCGGCGTCAAATAAAAGTTCTGTACTTAAACGCGCTTCACGGCCACACTTGGAATACAACCTGTTGACGAACTAACGAAGCAAGGTTTGTCTGCCGCATGTTGTGGTAGCATTACATCATTACTTCGGGCACATGTAAAGCGAACACTAGCGAATTTACAAAAACAAAGAACAGCTGTCGCATGACTGACGGACAGAATAGCTATTTGAGCAATGAGAAGCTCAACCGCATTTTAGATGTTTGTTACAATTTAATTTAATCAGATTTAATTCTTTGTGTCATCGGACATTGGTTATCACTGTTCTGCAATGTATCATAAATGCGAATCATTATGTATAAACGAGAAAAAGTAATTTTGAACTTGTGTTACCACTACTCTTAAATTAACTGAGATAAATTTGGTTTAGAAGGGGACGACTATGAATTTATACAATTACCGGTGTGTAAGACTGGGTTGGGTTGAGCTGTGGTTGACTTGTTTGTGTTTCACAACAAACTTTTACTAGTTTCACACCAAACTTTTCGCACCATATATAAACAGATTTCACAGCTTTTTAAAGTTTAAATCCAACTTAAATATTTCTTTTAGACTTTACACCAAAAAATAATTCACACATGCAACCATAAACTTTTGACTTCAACCCTCAACTTCCGGTTGTCGAAAAAACAAACGGACTTATAACGATAGGAAAACGTCCAAACGACCGAACTACAGTGAAAGATTAAACACATTTAGAGATGCCAAAATTACAAATTTGCTACATAACTTTCGAAATTAAATTGAGTAATGTTACCTAGTTACCTAAAATAGAAAAAAACTCACTTGGGAATTTCTTAAACGAGCAGGTGAAATAATCAATCATTAGTGGGTTTATTCATTATTGAACAGTCATGAAAAGTAGCGGCATTGTCAACGTTAACGACTTGCTATACATCTACCATAATGAGGCCGCCATTACATCAGCTCAAGCTAATTATGCGAAAGCAGAGCGGATTAAGCTCTGACAAAAATCCTTCAACAATCAGTTAAATGACGCGAATTGAAAACTTAATCTCAAAAGATAACTGAAACGAAATCGCAAGTAAACACAGATCCTTATATCCAAAAAATAACTTATATCCAGCCTCCACATGCTGGGAAAAGCTAACGATAAGAGGAATTAACCGAGAATAATGTAATTCTATATCGGTATCACCTAAAATCAAAGGATCGATTTTAGTTGAGTTATAACATCTGCAACCTGGCTTCTACAAATGATTTTTGAAATAATTACACAGACAAAATCAGCAACGAAATGGTCTATTTGCAGTAACAAGGCTTCTCTAGACTGCATGCTCTAAGTAATGAATCCTATCCCAAACTTTCAACCTTTTATACCAACTTTGTCTTAGTCGAAAAGTAAGAGTAAACATCAAAAACGAGATGAAACAGATTCTTACACATCAGCAAACTGTTAACTTTACAAGAAAAATATTGTCAAGTTGAAATTAATAGCACCTCCACTTTATCAAAAGGCAATTAATTACTGTTTTCAATCAAATATAGAAGCAAAGTTATAACTGAATAACAACCTCGTCGAAAGTGAAAAGAAAATCACATCGGATAATGACGTCACTGAAAATTTCACACGGTGATGACGCATTCTTCCTGAGGTGAAAATGCGACTAGTAAGTGACCAGAAGTCGAACAATAACAATAGGTACAGTGGGCGACAAAATCGCTAGTCCGACATTCTGTCTCGTCACAGTTCCTTTATTGAGTTCATCTACTGGTCTAACGATAAGTTTTACTGGAAAAAAGTATATGCAGCAACTGTTAAAGTTTATTTATAAACAAAATTGATATTGTTCTTAAACTCGCTGCGTACGAAATGAAGCTACGTCGAGATACTACAAAAATTTTTATTATGAACAGAAAATGACAAATTTCATTTGTCCTGCAAACCATGTTTGAATTATGAAGTTGATGCACGAAGAAGAAAAGCCAGTAGCAAAAGATAAAGGTAAAAACTAAAAACAACTTCATAACAATTCAAATTCTTTTTGCGCAAATGCAACCGATCACTGAACGAGAATATAACGCAAACCGCGACTGCGCACATCGATAAATTACAACTTAGTCGATCAAAACTTCTACAGGAGCGTCATACGATAGCCTTTAGTAAGTGTGTAAGTGTATGGTACAACTAATATTACGAGTAATGACATCATAGTGAAAAATTAAGTTCAATTATACCACATTAAACAGTAAATTTAAACCAAGCGTTTCTTAGTGCGGGGAAAAGATCGCTGTGCTGTTAGTGTATTAAGTACCGTACAAATAACAAACAACTTGGCCTGCTTTGAGTGTAGTATCACCCAAGAATGCAAATTCCAAAGGAATGCAATATTCACAAAGGTGTGAAGAATTTTGAGTATTACAGCAACAATCGATTGAAATACAAAAACAATTGTCGTTCCAGTCCATCAAAGATTGCTAGTTAGGCACTATCACACACTAGGTTAAAATATTAAGACAATTGAAACATTAGAATAAGCTGGCATTAAAATGCAAAAAAAAGATCGTTATGATACAAAGTGAAACAATCCAACAATTCTTCCGAAAACCTTAATTTTCATCGCTTTTTAGGCCAGAAACTTCGTCAGCAATTACTTTATCGATATTCAGTAAAATAAAATGACGTCAATAACCACAGGAACTATTTAAATGGCATAAAACTACATATATACACAACAAGTTAGAAAACTACCGGACGAACAAAAATCCTATGTTGAACAAGTCATTGCCAACACAGCATTAGATACTTATTTAAGCTCACAAGAGATGATAACGCTTCAACTCACTATTTAATCTGTTTGTAATTGCTTTTTTAATTTCAAACTGGATTTTAAACTAAAAAAGCTCAGAATGCTTTTTAGTGCATTTAACCGTCAAGTAGCTGAAGTCAAAAAATTTCCGGATTGTCAACAACGCAATCAGTTGTTTTAACTACAGCCACGCTAAGCTGGGCTAAACCTAGCCCAAGATAAACCATTACGTAACACCATTCCGTCAGGTAAGTTTCGGTAGAACGTTACTAGCTACGCACTCATAATATATTTTATGAGTTTAATAAATAACAACCATTTCGCTAAATCACATCAAGCCAAAAACCACTGAAAGCGATTAAAACTGGTTTCTGCCTGTGTCACCTCATCCAAAGTAAAAATTATTAATCATGGTGAAGAGTTTCTTTCAAATTATAAGCTCTTAACTAAATCTGCTAAAGATTCTGTCCACTAAAACGTCGCACTGTTGGCTCAAAATAAAACCAGCGATTCAAACCAACCTCGTACCCGGCAAACTGACAATAAAAGCACTAGAGTTAGATTGGTAACTCGATCCTGAAACGCAGTAGAGCTTCAGTCTTTGTCATTATCTATTTTTGATGACGTAAACAGAACTATTACGCCGTGAAAACCAGTCGAGCAGAAAATTACAAAGGTAGAAGTAACAACTTGGCTAAAGTTACGCTGCACTACAAAATAACCACTCATTAAAAACAATACGTCAATACAGATTCATGATGAGACCTGTAAACGATTATTCATCACTCCAACTACTCAAAACAGGTAGGTTGGTTGTTCCGATTCTCCCTTCATTGAATTAAAAACAATAACCTAATATACAGTAAAAGCTTAAAATACAATGCATTGTTATGTTCTGCATAGTAACTTTTCATAATACTATCCAATTCGAGCGAGCCAAAACATTTCACAATTTAAAGAAATAACGAAAAGCAATTCGAAATCGCTAAACCAACCTACTTTTTGAAACCTTCCAAAAATTTAAAATAATTTTGTATATACTAAAATGTTCAACGAGATGATCACTTTATGCGACAAATCAACCTTTTTTTTGAAAGAAACCGGAAAACACACTTTATTAAAGCAGTTTATATCGCAATGCTACTGCTACATATTACTACATTTCCCATTACACTATTACAGCACCATAGAATATATTTTTCATGGCGAAACTTAGCAGGAGCTGTCATGCGAATACAGTCTGGTCGATATAGCAACTGCAGTTAACGTAAGCTACCGGTATTCAGAGGTGCACAGCAAAACTTTGTTTACATAAAAGGAGGAATTTCCATTACCTACAAACCAGAGCTGGAACGAGGACCGAACCTACCGAGACCAAGACGAGACATCATAGCTTCGAGACCAAGACTTTAAAGTTACGAGACACTTCATTAGCCAAAAATTAGAAAATAGAAAAAAGGTAGTAATACACTGGAATATGGGCTCTACTAAGCAAGTTATTGAAATAACTTTACAGCAAAATGACATTAGCAAAAACAATACTAGCAAATGAAGCCGACGCGGTTATGAACTGATATAGCCTATTATAAATGTGCTATTGGTCATATCCTTTTAACGATTACAATTAATGATGTAACGAGTTCACCATAATAACAACGAAACAGCTTATTATCACAGAAGATTTAAGTCCTTGTAGCTTGCAAGGCAAGCAATACCTCTCACAGACGATTACACGGCCCAATATTCTTTTTTAATGTAACTAAGAAGATGTCAAGAAAACTTTAAAAAAGTCATTGGTATGCCATGTTGGTCTACACTAGGGATGTCGGCATTGCAGCCCACTATTCTCTGTTAAAACAATTTTTTAGCAAGTGTATCAAGTATTGAGCACGAGAGTGTTCATGAGATTTAATCAAAATACTTTATATTTAATAAATAATAAATTAATTAACATAAACATTTTAAAGTCATTGTGACACCATGCATTTTTGAAAATCTATCTGATTAATAACTTTCTCATAAAAAAGCTAGCTCAAATCTGGAAGCACTTCCCATGTCGGTAACCAAATTTCCTGCAACTGTAATCTCTGCACTTTTTTCGATTTGAAGCCTTTTTTGGGCCTGGACTACTTTGAATAATCTTTTGATAGCTGTTGTAAACCAGACGAGAATAGCTTCTTTTATAGGGAACAAATTTGTAGAAATCTTAATTTTATGACATATGACAAGTTACTCTCTTGAAAATTTTTTGATTTGACACACCGTTTGCCCATAAAAAACATATTAATTTTTTAGACGTGGCTAGCGGTCGTTATGTCTTTGAGTGAAGGCCATATTGTTAAAAGTTAAAACTAAATTAACATTATTGGATTAGTTGTTACTTTAATTAATTATATTAATGGATTTTTAAATTTTCTTTGTTGTTCAAAAAGATACATTTTCAGCAAAATGCGGCTCAGTACAAGGCCTACCTATCAATGGTTAATTTTTTTTTCTTAGAACTATAATATGAAATATTGGAATTCTGGTCGCTTTGCAGCCCAGTTAAATATTTCATTTTGCAATGGGTCCCTAATAAATTAAAAGGTTAGACATCCCTGGTCTAGAGTAGGTTGAAATAGACCAGTTTTCATATATGCTGCTCACAAAAAGAAAGCAAAAGCCTGCAATTCTACAAGCCTATCCATGGTGTAGAGTAGATTCCCATCGAATGCATGTGCTAAGTGGTTAAAATAGACCAGTTTTCATATATGCTGCCTACAAAAAGAAAGCAAAAGCCTGCAATTCTGTAAGCCTGAACAACAAAGCAAAATAGTCTGAACAAAATGTGGCCAAATGTTTTCGCTAAGTGCGAAATCACGCACAATGTTTTACTTAGAATACATCGGATAAGTACCATTGTTGCTTCCGTATCAAAGACCTGAATGCTGTTTCAAATCCAAAATTTTTTCATGTCTCGATCGAGACATGACAATTTTCCGAGACTTTCAAGGTCCGAGACGAGGCATTGGCATAGTGAGACCGAGACACTCAAAAACGTGTCTCGAGACCGAGACGTCTCGAGACATCCAGCTCTGCTACAAACCCTAGGATAAAATCGAGACTACTATAAAGTTAATGATCAGACTACATACTATTTAAGTACCGATCGTCGTATTTAGACTGTGACTAGAAAGTAGGTATATGAGGAGCGCTTAATTGAGCACCGCTAGACGCCGTTGAAAACAACCGAAAGCGCCTGAAAATGGAGAAAAATGTCCACAATGGTTTTGCCTCTAAGGCTTAAAAAATAAAACAAACTACAGCTGCTTCGTACTTGCATGCGCCAAGAACGGAAAATTGTAACAAAAACAATTTGAAAAGCCAAAACAGAAACAGGCAATCGCACACAATAATTACTCATCAGTTTGAGGTAGAAACTTGCAAATAAAGCAAAACCAAGTCCTTTTAATGAGCTCGAAAAACCAAGATTTGTGGTTGCAACCGCGAACAATGCCTGGTGGCTCATTGCGCAATAAGGAGAAAATGCTTTTTTATTATTAGAAGGCGCACTCAGCAATTTCTGAAGATTGAAGTGAATTAAACATTGCTTTCATCAACACACGTTCATTTCGATAGCGCAGTGCCGTGTTGACATATGCCTTATCAACTCCTACAACTTTCACTCTGTGGATAACACAGTAGGAGTCAGACATAAAAAACATCGCCAGTTGCTACGAAATTTGGCTTAGAGCTTCGTTTCAATACAATACACAAGAATATATGTCGCTTTTCGTCGCAATGGTACCAAGAATGTATAATATCGCACAACTGCTAACAACATCTGCATAGCTACGTTTCGATTTACACAAACAATCCCATTTGTTTTAGTTCTTCAAGCTATAACCGCACATTAAAATACCACGCACGCTGGACTAACTGTAAATAAATTCCACGACAAACCAATCATTGGTTAGTTGAAATCTATAATGCTTACCTACGATTATGTACAGTCAGAACTAAAATCATAGTCTGTAAATAAATGGATAGTGTTTATATACCTAAGCAATTAAATTCTAATAACAACACAATGCTTCCACAATTTGACTATCATTTTCGATCAAAAAAAATTGCTGAAACCAAGCAAGACGTTTATAAATAGATTTTTACTTGCGCAATTAATTTTAACTTAAGGCGCGGTTGAGGCATAAATTTGACTTGCACTGCACATCAATATGATACAATACACGTAAGCTGGCAGAAAAAAACACGCTAAGATATGCATAAAACCTACTTGTGACATAAACGTAAAACCGTTATGTAAGATCAAGATAAAAAAATCACACATCATACCACATTGAACCATCATAAAAAAAGATAACATAGAAATTAAATTTATGTCCCTAAAAAGAAAACCTTACCGCTGAAAAATTTTATTAAATGGAAATGATTAGAGCAAAGCCAAAAAGATATGTTCACAACCAAAGTACTTTCTTGCTACTTGTGCTGTTTTCTATGCACATTATGATGAGCTTCACATGTTGTTCTTTACTCTGATATCTAACAAATACTCACCATGAGTGCAGTAATGAAGTTCAATCAATTTCTCTGCTGAAAAACATACAATCATATGAACATTTAAACACTTTTTGTGCAAAATCATAGGCAATAGTTTAATCAAAGACAGCGTATTGTCATTAAAATTTGAGACGAGCAGGATAATTATATAAAAAGTGCAAACTCAACTGCAAGTTGAATGTCAATACCACAGCTACAAAACAAAACTCTATTTACAGTCCAATCATGCACGATTTCCATGTAGCTATTACCCTACAAAAATTAAGTAAATACTGCTTTAGAATCAAGTTAATGTTATCTAAATTCATACATAGTTTACACCTCCTACAAAATCAGTTGTGAAATTAATTAATTTTGAGCAAATAAGATTTTATACACATAATATATTTCAAAATCATACTGCTTATTCTTAAATTTAAAACAGCATAAATATCTTAGGCATAGATGGGCAAGTTAACGCAAAACGTTAGCTCCGTTAACCACTACTTCGTTAACGCAATTATGTACCTCCGTTGACGTTAATTTCAGCTCCATTAACGGAAGTTGATTAAATTCGTCAAATCGTTAATTTTGACTTAAAACGGCATTTCTTTTTAAAAAAAGCTTATAAATTTTTAATAACAATGTTTGCATAAGCATTTAAGCAATTTTTCTGCTCACAAGCAATATGCTTTGTTGTTTTTATATCGCTTTTTGACCTTGTTCGTTGTATTTTGCTAGTTTATCGATGTCAAACTTAACCAGCAATAAGAGAAATAAGCGTTTACAAAAATTTAACTGAAGTTATCAAGCACTAACGGAAGTAATTTCAAAAAGAAATTTAATGAATTAACTAGTTAATGAAAAGTTAGCTTCGTTATTAACGAATTAACAATTAACGAAATTGTGCCCTCCTCTGATTTTAGGCAAAATATATATTTTGAAAAAGCTCATTCTTTTAAGTCAACCTTGAACAACATGTACTTACAGCATTTATACAAAACACGCTTAAACTTTCACGACCTAATTAAACAGTATAAAGATTTTCATAGTGAAGTAGCCAAATAATCTATCTATAATATTAGCATCATTGTCTTTTTCAGTTTAATAACGAATTTGTTAAAAAACTAAAAGCCACAATTTTAAATATTTGTCAGTTAACTTACTACAACGCAGATCTGCCAATCAAATCTTCAAAAGTATAACTTTTCATAACCAAAAACAGAAAAATAAGATAAAAAAAAACAGCTATTTAATATTCTTCAAGCACATTAGAATCTTTAAAAATTTAATCACATAATATCTTCAATCTGCAAAAAAACAATACCGGTATTGATTGGCAGATGATTTTATTCAAGACAATACAGCAACAGCAGTCCTGCATTTAGAAAAATCCAAAGCAAAATGCTTCTCAAATAAACTGAACAGGCTATAACTGTATAAAAGACCAATCAAAACGTTTCATACACAAACACATGGGTGATAGTACCAGTACCTATCAGCCATTTGCATTGCTATAACATGATGTCACAACTGCAACTGTCCATCATGACGGCAGATAGTACACTTTACCCAACTATGCTACAGGCTAACAATTTTTACAATAATCTTTAATTACTTTTATTGACATTGACATTCAGAAGCAACCAAGCAAAACACATTACTAACAAATTAAGAAGCACGTATATAACTTAAAAAAAGTTTTTCTCTATTTTAAAACAAAAGTTCCACGGAAAATTGTGAAAATACCGATTCAAGCGAATGTTGAATGGTGGCAAAAAAAAATTGAAAAAACAGGAAATAAATACCGATAAGCATACTTTAAGTTATGAGAGTGCTGTTCCAAGCCCAGTAGGCCTAGTACAGAGTCTAAGCATGATTGTGATTTACAGGCAGTATCTATTCTGCCAGCAGCAGATCCTGACTGGCTAATTTACTCAATGGGTATGGGCGCAAGCTAATCAGCAGATCAGGATCTTGCGGTAAACAGAAAAATAGCCACTGCTTATATTATGCATTGTGGCTACTTTTACGCACCCGTAACATTTGTTGCTGGAGCTTATTTTATTACTTTGTCACGCTCTCGTACAACCCTAAACAGTAGAGAGTATTAAGGGATAATAAAACAAACAAATTACCAAAAGTTATTTTTATGGTCACGCAATCTCAGCCATTGCCTATTTTATATAATTACTCAATGTGTTTCGAAGAGCTTTTTGTTTAGGCAGAGGCTAAGGTTTAGTGACCATAACATTTGTCTATAAGGTTATTTTCAAATTTCAAATTATATTGAACTGAAAATTCAACAGTAATTGAGGGAGACTGCAAAGTGAGCTTGCGCTCTTTGAGTCAGCAGCCACCCGTTATATATGTCAAATGCGATCGGCTCCAGCCGTGAATCGAACCCGTATCTGTCACCTGCCACCTGCGCGCGGTGCCACTAGGCCATGTTGCTGACAAGTTTTATTTTATTATCCCTTCACGCTTCCCCAGTTGTACCAAAGCGTGACGAAGTAATAAAATAAATCCAAAGAGGCAAAATGTTACGGTCATGTAACTTTAACCACTTTGTTTGTTTTGTTCATTAGTTTTCAAATAGTCTAGGAAATCAAAAGTATTAATGGAAATACTATAGGCCTAAATAGTTTTACTAGAACAGCCTAATGCCATACCCTACCAAAAGCAGGGCTATTCTGCCATTAGCAACAGCCTGTAAAACTAGCCACTCTTGTATATTTTACTTCCTTAAGGTTAACACTCTATCCACTCCAGTTCTGCAAGAGCATGACAAAGTACCGGTATTAATAATACATGAAAGCTATGATAACCTAGACTGCAAATATTATGGGCCTGTGAAAATACCGGTTCAGTATCCTGGGATACCAGTACTTACCGGTACCAACCAGTTCTTATTGTTGCGTGCTTACCACACCAGTGAAATCTCGTCTTCTGGTCTTCAGTTTTTGTCTGTGACCTGTATATAATATATATACGTGCATAGACAGTAAACTACGTAAAGGACTAGTCTCACCAGCATCAGAGTAAGGCACAGATTGACTCAGCAGCTCAGTATTGGTACCAGTACCAGTATGTCAAGTAGCTAAAGCCTGTTTGAATGAAACTGCATCATATAGCCTACGGTAACAGGCACTGGGCAGATAGGCTATATCTTAAGCATAAGGACCACTAGGGGCACTTGTGAGTTGTTTGTAAGAGTAAGGGCCTAACCCTAACCCCAAACCTCAACTGCTCAATCAAGGCTTAGTTCAAACAAGTCCCAAGTAGCCTATCTAGACTAGGCTATACATTAAAAAAATACTGGTACCATATTCTATGCGTCAGTAAGTACCGGTATAACCACAAGGCCATACTGGAATCGGGGGCATTTACGCCGAAGATCTTGTTTTTGAAGTGTGAATGTTTTAGAAGTGTGGTTGTTGAAGTGTGAATGGGTAGCACTTTTGCACTCTGAGCAGCCGCCTAGGCTTTCGAGCACCTTTTTGGGTATCCGAATTCCTGGGGCTCAGAGGCACTAGTCCCGTCACCTTCATCATGCTGACATATGCCTCCTCGGGGCACCACACGGGCAACAGTCTCGGCTGACTGGCTAAATTTATGTCAGCAACCCTACTGCCTTGTAGGAGTATGCCTATTGAGGCGAAGGCTAGGCCCACCGCCGAAAACTGTGGTTGGCGTCAGCAAGGGCATGCGGCTGTTAAATCTTTGCTCCAAAAATCTCGTTATGACTGCAAATAAAAAACAAATGGCCCCTAGTCCCCGGCAGCCCTTAAGTGGGCAGGGGGTGCGAAGAATCTCCGGGTTGGGGGGAATGAAGTTTGGGAGTTGGAATGTGGGAAGTATATGTGGAAGAGGAACGGAGGTTTGCGAAGAGCTACGAAAGAGAAACGTAGATGTATGCTGCATACAGGAAGTGAGATGGAGAGGTGAAGGAGCTCGATTTATGGGTGTTAAAGAACGGAGATACAAGTTTTGGTGGTCAGGAAACGATGCTAGGGTAGGCGGAGTGGGTATTTTGGCGAAAGAAGAACTATGTAGCAATGTGGTGGAAGTTCGAAGAAGAAGCGATAGGGTGATGTCGATGGTGATGATGATTGGAAAAGAGATCATGAGAGTGATATGTGCGTATGGTCCTCAATGTGGAAGATCAGTGGCAGAGAAGCAACGCTTCTATGATGAGCTGGCTTGTGAATGGGACCTTAAGAGCAACAATGAAATGGTGATGGGTTTGGGAGATTTTAATGGACATGTGGGACAATCAGTCGATGGATTTGAGAATGTACATGGAGGAAATGGAGTAGGTGAGAGAAATATGGAAGGAAGATTGCTATTAGAGTTCTGCGATGAGAAAGAGTTATGCGTGGCCAACACATGGTTTAAGAAGAAGGAAGAGAGAAAGATAACGTACAGATCTGGAGGAAATGGTACAGAAATTGACTTTGTGCTGGTTGGAAGAAATCAAAGGAAATATGTGACTGATGTAAAGGTGATTCCGGGAGAGTTACAGCATGGTCTTATAGTTGCTAATGTACGAGGTAGAAAACTGAAAAGACCTGGGAGGAAAACTAACATCATATGTAGAAGAGTGTGGAAATTGAAAGAAGAGGAGACAAAAAGCAACTTTAAGCAGAGAGTAAGAGAGTTGGTGGATATGGAAGCTCCTGATTTGTGGAAATCTTTCAAAGAAGGAGTCTTGAAAGCATGTGATGAGTTGTGTGGAAAGAAAACTTTACGTAGACATGGAGGAAGCACATGGTGGTGGAATGATAATGTCAAGGATGCTATTGCGAGGAAGAAGGAAGCGTACAAGACATGGTGCAATGCAAGATCTGAAGAGAACAAGGAGGTGTACAATAGCTTAAAGAAGAAAGCAAAAAAAGTGGTGGCAAGAACCATGAAAATAGAGGCTGAAAAAGAACTGAACGAATTGGGCAAGACCCCGAACAGCATTTTTAAGTTTTTAAAGTCCATGAAAAGAGATGGGAAAGATGTTGAAGGTGGAAGTTGCTTAAGAGACAGTGCTGGAAGGCTGGCTTTCTCGGAGGATGACAGGAAAAGAGTTTGGAAAGAACACATGGAGAAGATTATGAACGAAGAAAACGTGTGGGATCAGGTGACCGATGCAGACATGGTAGAAGGACCCATAGAGAGGATTACTCCTGCAGAGGTGCTAAAGGCCATAAAGGTTATGAAAACAGGAAGAGCAGCTGGTTTGTCAGAAGTAAACATCGAAATGATAAATGCAAGTGGCCAAGTTGGAGTAGAGGTGATGACAGAACTATGTCAGAAAGTATTGGATGGAGCAGGTATGCCAGACGAATGGAAGACAAGTGTAATGTTGCCAATTTTCAAACGAAAGGGTGACGTAAGGAGTTGTGCTTCTTATAGAGGTGTGAAATTATTGGAGCACGGAATGAAGGTTGTAGAACGAGTATTGGAAAAGAGGATACGAGGGATGATAGCTCTGGATGATATGCAGTTTGGATTTATGCCTGGAAGGGGGACGATAGATGCACTATTTGTAGTGAGGAGATTGCAAGAAGTATACCGCGAGATGGATAAATGTTTGTACATGTGCTTTGTTGATTTGGAGAAGGCGTTTGACAGAGTTCCAAGAAAAGTGGTAGAATGGGCACTGAGAAAAAGATGTGTACCGGAGGGAATGGTGAAAGCAGTGATGAGTCTATATGAAGGGGCCACAACAAAAGTAAGAGTCGGGTCGGGATACTCTGACGAATTTTCTGTGACAGTAGGAGTACATCAAGGTTCAGTACTGTCACCATTGCTGTTTGCCATTGTAATGGATGTTGTGACAGAAAAGGCAAGAGAGGGCTTGATGAATGAAGTGCTGTACGCAGACGATTTGGTGCTAATGGGAGATTCTATGGAGGAGCTGCGTTATAAGTTTGGAAGGTGGAGAGAGTCTCTGGAATGTAAAGGTTTGAAGGTAAACAACATAAAAACGAAAGTGATGGTGAGTGGAACAGATGGAGAGATACAAAAGAGTAAGACTGATCCATGCGGAGTGTGTGGGAGAAGAGTGATGGTGAACTCTTTGCTATGTACGAAATGTGGTTGTTGGATTCATGGAAGGTGTGCGAAAATCAAGAGGGTGTCAGGGGCCCTTGCAAAAGGATTTGTCTGTGAAGTATGCAGGCGTGGGATGACGGGAACGCGGCTGCCACAGGAGAAGCTGTGTGATGGAGTGGAGACTGTTAAAAGTTTTTGTTATTTGGGCGATAGACTTAATGCGAGTGGTGGATCTGAGGCGGCGGTGACAGCAAGAACGAGAATTGGATGGTTGAAGTTCAGAGAATGTGGTGAGGTGCTCTATGGTAGAAGGTTTTCGCTTAAGATAAAAGGAAGAGTGTATCAGAGCTGTGTGCGTTCAGCGATTCTGTATGGGAGTGAAACGTGGTGTCTAACGGAAGGAGAAGTTGCGATTTTGAGAAGAACAGAGAGAGCTATGTTGAGAGCCATGTGTGGTGTTAAGTTAATGGACAAGAAAATCACGAAAGAATTGATGGAGATGTTGGGTTTGGTTGAGTCGTTGGAAATGATAGCGAAGGCGAATGCTGTGAGGTGGTATGGCCATGTGCTGAGAAGGGAAGATGGTAACATCTTGAGAAAGGCTCTAGACTTGGAAGTTATGGGTAAAAGAAGAAGAGGTCGGCCAAAAAGCACATGGAAGAGAAAAGTTGAAGAAGAAGTGAAGAAGTTGGGGTTAGAAAAGGAAGATGCCTTGGATCGAGAGAAATGGAGACGGGCGGTATGGAAATGCAGTCAAATGGGGTGAATCCGGCCACCTCCGTTGACGGGGAGAACACCGGATAATTCTGGACATCATCATCATCATCTTCAGTGGAAATTAGAACGCTAATTCACGCCAGCCGGCGGAAATTTTCAGCAGATTTCTTGCTTTGGCGTAAAACGGCAGAAGCCGGAAGACGACTGGTGTAAATTTATTTTGCTTTAGTTCATTCGGCGAAAAGAGACAGCCTAAATAGTAAATATTTCGAAAAACTGCTGACGAAACTCTGTTTTCAACACACTTTCCGGTCTTCACTAGTCTAGCTTTTCGCACATTAATATCTAGCTCACCTCCTGTCTTCAAGTTTAAAGTATTAATCCTGATGAGCAGCGACCCAAGTGGTCATGTTGCATTTCGAAAAAAGTCCGTGTATTCGAAAAAAATCCGTGTATCCGTACTATGGCGAAAACTACAAAAACTAAGCAATAAAATGTAGCAGCAAAAGTAACTTAAAACTTAAAGAATAAACTGATTTTTAATTTACGGGTTTTGCACGTTAACGCAAGTGACAAGTTTACTAGTTCCGCGCTGGATCGCTAATGACTACTGAAATCATAATTTTTTTATAGGCCTACCGGTAACTCGACCTACCTAAGCGTAAACGTACCGCTGTATCTAATCCATTTTTACAACTGCACTACGAAAGTTCACAACCATGTGCCCGATCAACTGATCGGAAAATTACGTCAAAAGTATTTATAATAACGAGAGGACAAGTTCTGAAACCCCTATTTTACCAAGAGCAGCCAATTTATTTGTGAAAATCTAAACTAAGTCAACTTCTAGAGGGTTATGCTGTTTGTAATCTATTGTTTTTCTACTAATAGGCCATAAGAATTTGTGATACGTCTGCAAAACGTCAATTGTTTTGGAATATTCAAAAAAGTGCGTTTTCGAAATGTACATACACGTAGGCCTACCATCGACGTAGGCCTATCTACGTCATCTGAAATTGTAACCACAGCGTGAAAGAATGTAAGTCTTGCTTTTTATAAATCTAAGATACAGCTACCAAGATACACAGCTTATTAGTAAACCACAATCGCTCCCTTATCGAATATTTTACCGTAATGAAAGGTTCAACATCAAAGAAATAAGCTATTACTATTACCGGTATTCCAATTCTTTCCTCCAGTAGAGAAGTTATTGATTCTAAAGCGCTACGTTCTTTCGATTTTAATCAGAAGTCATTATGATGTCATACAGATTGATATTTCCTTGCTCATTATTTTTGTATCGTCACTGTCTTGTCAGTACACAGGTTCGAAGGTTGGTTACGGTATTTTTTGCTGTAGTTACTTATGAGCTGTTACGCTAAATCTTTAAACCAAGAAAAGGATTTTCTTTAAAGACTTTGAGGTTATGATAGGTGAGAAAAGTCTTTAAAATGACCTGCGGCGTTATTCTAAAGCAAGGTTTCTCAAACCGTGGGCGTCTCACAAAACAAAAAAACATTCTTGATGGGTCGTACCATGGTGGAAGAGTTTGTCTACCGGTACCATCACTTTTTATCATCTTTAGAGACCTAGTCGCGTGGTAAAATAGTCGCGTGGTAATTATTAGTCGCGTGGTAAAATTTGTCAGAATTTTTGTAGCCAAACACCATTTTGTTATGCTTTGCTTACATTGCCATATCGTTGTTGCGAGGATTATTTGTTGCTTGTTGATATGATTCGTTTCTAGCTTAGCTAATAGGCCCAAGTGCAAATATTGTAAGTGAGCTAGTGTCCTTGTAGGCCACACAGGTACACAGATTACAATTGCGCATAGATATCGAAATTGATTATAGGCCTATAACTTATGTATTTAGTAGTCTGCCTTAATTAATTTTGTCTTAAAAGACACGAACAAGGGAGATATTTTTTGTTGTTATCCACAGTTTATGTAAATGCAACAGGAACGTACAACACATTTACGGATTTAGCGTTGTCGTCGTCGTCGTTTGGCGGGGCATCTCTTCTAAGACAAATGGAAGGACCAAGGCCGAGGGTTTATCCTTTTACCACCCTGGCCACCAAACTGCTTGGGTCAGATGCTGACTGTAAGGGACTTCAGCCAGCATCTTGTTTCGTCATCCAAAACCATTAGACCAAACATACCTCGGGGTGCCCGATGTATGGGACATTGTGAGATGATGTGATCTGCGGTTTGTTCTCTGGCACCACACTCACAATTCGCTAGAGGAGCGAGACCCCATTTGTACATGGACGAGCAGAAACGTCCGACACCAGAACGCAGACGGTTGAGCTTGACTCAGGCTGCCCTGGGCAGACCCATACCCAAGGGTCTGGAGCTAGCCTTGGGAATGAAAGCGTGGAGTGACAATGCGTTGGCAGAGTACTCCATGTCCCATTTCGTGTTCGTCCACGGGGCTGCACGGACGTCCATCTCAGAGAGACTGTCTAGTAATTTCCGAGCAGCAGGTACAAATGAGTGTCTAAATTTCAATCTCTCCCTACATACGTCCTGTGACTCATGAAACTGGCCATGTAAAATGTGGTCAGGGTCCAGGGAGCTGCGGTTGGCTAGGGAGAGTGTCGCTCCTTGGCGACGAAGCTCAGCTGGCTGGATGCCTGGAAGAACCGGAAGGTAGACCGATGGAGTGGGACGCAGGCACCCAGTGACAATGCGCAAGGCGTCATTTATTACACTGTCGATAAGCCATATGTGCACGCTGCGGCACCAGACTGGTGCGCAGTACTCGGCAGTCGAGAAGACCAGAGATAGGGCAGCTGTGCGTAATGTTTTGGCGCTAGCACCCCAACCTGTTCCAACAAGTCGCCTCAACAGTGAGACGCGAGCACATAACTTCTTGCGCAATGCTTCCAGATGAGGACGATATGTGAGCGATCTGTCCAGTGTGACCCCAAGATAAGTGGGAACTGAGCAGAAAGGTAAGGTCTTACCGATGTTACAGACCTTAAGCTCACGCTTAGCCTCTCAATTGTGGAGGCGAAAGGCCGCCGTCACCGTTTTAGTGTGGCTAAGCTTCAGTCGCCAGGTCTGGAGATATTCCGAGAGTGTAGTCATATCCTGGCTTAGAGTCCTTTCCAACTCCTTCCATACTCCAGATGTATGAAGTATCGCCAGGTCGTCGGCATAGGCGAACTTCTTGGAAGTTATGGAGGGGATATCATATGTATAGATGTTGAAAAGGAGGGGGGCCAGGATCGATCCCTGGGAGACGCCATTTCTCAGGCGTCGTAACCTGCTAGACTTGCTGTCGCCAGTTGTAAGGGTGAAGCTTCTGTTGCGGATAAGCTCCATAATCATACGAACCATGTGCTTGTCCGGCAGAAGCCGCAACAGCTTGCAGGTGAGGCCACGGTGCCAGACAGTGTCATAGGCAGCTGTCAGGTCGATAAAGACGGCACTGGCCTTTTTTTTTCGCTTCGAATGCATTCTCAATGCTTTGCGTGAGCAAAATGACTTGATCCACAGTGGATCTTCCGCGTCGAAAACCCGCCTGCTCCCGTGGTAGCAGAGGGTCAATAAGAGGTTCGACGCGGGCGTAGATAAGCCGCTCGAGAATCTTGTAGGGAACACAGAGCAAGGAGATCGGACGATAGCTCCTTGGGTCCTCTTCAGGTTTCGAAGGCTTTGGGACCGCTACTACTAGCGCTCTTCTCCAGGTCTTAGGAATTTTGAGGTGGTGCAGGCAGGAAGATAGGAAGCCACGTAGCCAAGATTTTAAGCCGGCTCCAGCATGGATTATTAGCTCCGGACAAATGGAATCAGGTCCAGGGGCTTTGCCTGGTTTTAAATGTTGGAAGGCAGCAGCGAACTCCCGATGGGAGAAACTCCCGGAGACATTCGCAGGATGTAATGGATCAGCCCTCCAAAGGTCAGACACTTCCTGTAAAACGAGCCGAGATAAGCGCCGATTCACACCTTCGTATTTCCCGTTTTTAACCAGCTGAGAAGCAATAGCATCAGCTGAAACGGGACATTGACGAGGGGATTGTCGTGACCTACCAGTAAAGTTGTTTGTAGTATTCCATGCCAGCCGGCTGGAGTGCGAAAAGTCAATGTTGCGGACCGTCTCTGACCAGCGATTTCTCCGCTTCCCGTCGAGCCTTGTGAGTAGGGCTGTGGCAGCCCTATCCGAATCAGGGCCCCCAGGTGACTGCAGGAAATGCTGATAGAGGTCTTCACACTCCGCATCCCAGCAAGGTATGTGGTTTGATCGTCGACCACAAGGGATGCATTTCTTCGCCGCAGTGCTTATTACCTTGCAAAAGCACTGGTAAACCTGATCGATATTCTGAGATTCAGGTGGCGGTATACTCTTGGCCAGTTTGTTGGTTAGGTTAGAATAGTGGTCCCAGTTGGCCTTGCGGAAGTTCCATCGCTTTACAGGCTTGCTCGGTTTTGGATGAGCAGGTTTGGGTGGACTTATAAGCGAGGGTCGGTGCTGTGACCTTGGGAACTTTCCTAAGATACGTCTGTCAGGTAAGCGACTGTCCAAATCGACACTGACAAATGCAAGATCTGGGTTGGTGTCTGTTTTCCAGCAGCCAGAGTGGAAACTGGCGGCCTCCTTGGGACTATATAACAAGGTGAAGTTGTTGGCACAGGCCCAGCCAGCCAGGCATTCACCATCTGGATTGCTATTATCATAGCCCCAGTCAACATGGTGGCAGTTGAAGTCGCCAGCATAGAGGCAGGGATGAGGGAATGCTGGAAGATCAGATGCTTGCATCCGTGTTGGAGGGGGTTTGTAGACGTTGATTATTTTATAGTTATCAACATCCACGCACACCCACTCGATCTCCGATGTTGGTGGGGACTGGTCGATTAGGATCCACTTCAGACGCTCATGGACAAACGTAGCAAGACCATGTTTCCTGCTCAAGGAAAACCCAGCTAGATGGTAGCTCGGAAGATCTAGCCTTTTTACGGAGGTGCAATGGGTTTCCTGTAAGAGGATGACGAGTGCCTCACACTGTAACGCAAGATGATGCAACACGCTCATCTTGCTTGCAGTGAGGCCTTCGATATTCAGCTGGAGAATGCTGGGCCTTTGGAACTTGTTGACGGTGCGCCGAAGATGCGCATCGCCCCGTCCTGAAAAGGACGTTTGCCACTGCCCAGCTTGAACATCGTTAGGTGTCCCGCAGTTAAGGCAGATTCGGTTTCTGTCAGCCAGATTAAATAGCGTAGACACAGTAACGCTCTGGGCTAGTGGAAAGCATCTGCCATCCGGAGCGTTGTAAGTTATAGTTATATCATAAACTAATCCTGAATATTATGAGCACAAAGTCCAAATCATAAGTTAGATAAATCCATTCCCGCAATATTGACAACAATGATAATACATGTGTTTAATTCACGTCATTTTTTTACAATTTTAGCTACGCTATAATACACCCTTGCTATCCAACCGACCCAACACTAAAAAACTTCAAATCTAAATCCGGTAAAATTACCAAAATCTAGTTTAATTAAATCCCCTTGCAAATCCACGCTTGTATCTGGCATAGAGATGTCAACCGCGCAGCGCAGCTTGCGCTGCCGCTTTTATCGTTTTTTTGCAGCGTAGTTGCAGCGTGCCGCGTAGTGGAGTAAAACGTCTGCCGCGTAGTGGAGGCGTGCCGCGCAAAGTATATTTCTATTTTCAAATACTTTCATAAGATCTTAAATATTTTCATAAGATCTTAACAACATCCTAAAAAACTGCGGTGTGCAGCGCGGTGCGGTACTAAAATTGTTCAACAAATTGCGGTTGCAGCGCAGCTTGCGGACAAAAAACATTGGAGCAGCGCAGTTTGTGGACATAATTTGTGTGTCCGCGACATCTCTAATCTGGCACATAATACGCTAGTACAGTAGTGCTAAGCGAGACTCGAGCAACGGCGGAAGCTTTGTTATAAACAAAACAGCTAAAAACACTTGTCTCAGATTGGCGGTATCTTTTTTGGCACGAATAAGGTCTTGGCGTAACGGCGGAAATCGTGATATCGCTGGCGTAAATCTTCGGTGGCACAAACTCGCCGATTCCACTATGGCCACAAGGTACTGGTAACTTAGTAACTGGCTGACTGCGCATACTAGACTTTTCGACTGATTTTCTTAAAATTTGCTACTGGTACTCAGAACCAGTACTGGTGCAGCGTCTTTCAGGCTACTCTACAGCCCTAAACTTGGTCTGTTGGTAAACAGTATTGAAACGTGAAGCAGAGCTCCCAGCTGCCACGGATTGTTAGAGTTTTTGCAAAAAAAATACTCATTTTAGCGTAGTTTCTTCGTCAAAAAGTGGTCATAATCCGCCCCTGCTTGCGTTTTTGGTAGATTTACGTTGGTCACGGTTTATTAATCACGGTTTACAGTAAGTTTCAATACAATTATCCCGATTCTCTAATGCGTTTCAATAAGTTGCTTCACGATTACCACGGTAATGTCGTGAAGAATAGGTAGCTCTGAATCCAGGAAGATCTGTGAATCACACATATGACCCATGCCACCCAATTCAATCCATATGAACTTGTAATTTGCGTCTACTAACGGCAGCAAAAAGATGGAAAAATCCTTGATAGTTGTGGTATAAACTACCAGAGTGTGCTGGCTTTTTGATATATACAGAATATTTTCCATCCAAAGCTCATACTGCGTGTGGAACATTCCATTTTCTTTCAGACTGTTAAGCAATTGATTTCCACTCTTCACTTGTGACACGACAGCTGATGATTTCATCTTTGTAAGCCCGGACAATCGCTCTGCATATTTCAAGAACAATATGACAAATTGATGAGCAACTACATCTAAAGGCATAGGAAAGGGAGGGATAATTATCACCGGATGCTAGATGTCATAGGTTTAGGGCCAATTTCAACCCAAGTGATAGGGGTTTGCGGTATCTGCGCTTTGGCTTCATCGTAGTAGGTGTGATTCTACTGAGATTTTTGTCGAACATATCCGGAGAAATCCTCAAATAGTTTTTGTATGTTGCAATATCTTCATTTCTTAGTTTCCTGTTAATAGGCCTAAGTGTTGAATAATGACCAAGCTGGTTTCTTTGATTCACACTTTACCATGATTTTATCCAACGAGATCGCTGTCGTTTTTTTCTTCGAGTGAAATTCGCTCTCTTTTCTAGACTCGCTTCTTCCGAAAATTGTTGATATTTCAGTTCATCATTCTTCACAGAAACTATATATCATTATATACAGCAATATCGCAAAAAAGTGTTTCCTCATTACTGGGGTACATCTTTCATTCACAGGATGAAAAATGAAATGTGAAAGCTTGAATCTACAGTAGGTGGAACGCAATGCACCCTACGCTACATAGGCCACATTATTGTCAAACAACGTGCTAGATCGTAGCAGATGCTCTTACGGATTCAAAACGAATCGGAAAAAAAACGTGAAAGAACTTGAAAAAGCTTTTTGCGTCGTGGCCAGTATCGCAATGGTCCATGCTACACATTTTGTATTGAAACGCAACAAATCGCACATTGATCACAGGCAAACGTATAAGCAAAATTTTTTTGATAAAAAATCGTGATCGTTTACGATTTTTTAGAATCGTGGCAATCGTGAAGATTGGGGCTATATGTAAACCCTGCACCAGCTATCATCCTACAGTTATATTGAAGTTTATCGTCTCGCTCTTACTTCAGTTGTGAAAATAATGCCGTTAACAAGTGTTTCATTTTTCTCTTGCACATTTTGCTGCTCACATTCATAGCCGATTGAAGCAAGATGCTCATTCAGAACTTGACAATGGCTCAGTTTTTCCAAAAACGTTAATACAGTACAAAAAGTATCAAGTTTGTTAAAACATAAGCACTCGGTGCTAGTAAAAGCAGGTTTTCGAAAGACAAATATTATTATCAACACGGAAGCAACGCATACGAGTTACGATCACCGTATAGAGCATTATTTAGGACTTTTCCATATGCGGACTTCCCTCTACTCTACCGCAACAAAATATCTTGAGTAATGAGTATTTGCATTGAAAAGTCGGGGAATGTGTTCGCTCGTAAAATGAAGGAGGATCACAGATTCAGCAGCTTTGCATAATATGAAAGAAGCAACCTCGAATTTTCACTCATAAGCTAATTATTAAATTTAGAAGATAGAAGGAAACACATAGCTTTGCAGAAAGATCGAGATAAGGAACTGAAAATGTAAACACACAGGCTTCAATCAAACGTTTAGTACAAAACGCAAAAATCCCATGATGACTCTTAAGGTTTAAAAAAAAGAAAAAATGGTGTTACATCTATTTTATAAAATGCATTCAAGATACCGGTTTAAACAAAAATGAAGAGTGTATAATGCAGTCAAACCTCGGTTAGGCCTATCAATCGCTTTTCTTCTCGACCAAATCGGTTTTCGACCAAAAAGTTCAAGATTTTTACGTTTCAGACTTCGAACATAATTTGGATCACGACCAAACCGAGCGAATGCAAACAGACTTTTATCGCGAGGTAAAGGTTACATAAATTCTAAATTTCGGATTTCGAGCAAATCGCTTTTGGAACAACTTTTTTAAACGGATTATGTTCGATAACCGAGGTTTGACTGTTGATCCTGTGCAGTAATGAAACATCCTTTTGAGATTTAGAGCAAAAGGTTGAAAAAAAACCAAAGTTTCTTCAACATTAATTTGGTTAGTGTCACGAGTTTTTGTTTCAAATCTTGAACGACCGACATTAAAAGACAAAAAATGGTGCTGATGCTCCACAGTTGTCTCTGTGAACGCAAATGGAAAATTTGTGAGTAGAATCCGGCTTACCACTTTCAATAGAATACTTGGAATAGCTAATACAAAACAAGGCTAATCTGAAACAGATTGCTTTGAAATATGTATTAAGCAGACGATGCGTTTATGAAGGCGAAAATGACTGGAAAAAGGTCAAGTGCGAAGCCATGCGCAAGTTTTAAGAGATTTTAAATGAGAAGAGGAAAATGTGACAATTTACAGTGCGTTCAAATGCAAAACAATCTGTAGCTGGCAGTCGTACAAGATAGTTATTTTGATATATTGAGGTAACTGCTGATATTGCATTTCTAATTTCGCTTCACAGATTTTCAACAAACGTTAAACCGAAAAATCAAAGAAATGAAACTTATTCACAAAACCGGAAAAACAAGCAAAACAACGACACGTTAAAATTGCTATATCATTCAAAGCATCCCTGCATGTGGTGTTTTGGAAAAAAGAAATCACGTAATAAATAAATGACAGTCAGTTATATCTACGCCTATGTTGTTGGATCTATCGAGTGGTTCATAAATCCGAACCCATTTACTTATTATCGCGATGTATCGTTCGCTATGCTTGCATTTTAAATAGTACTTTTTATAAAAGCTTTGTGATATGGCTAGCGTGGTAGTAACAACCTCATTATCGGTGCGAGAGGTCTGGGGTTCGCTTCCTGGGCCAGTCAAGCCGAACAAAGTGACGCCAGCGACTCGCCACTGCTGTGATATTACTAGGAAGTTTGAATTACTCCTGATGGGCCCAGCCACTCCTGACGCGTTTCCGTGTAATACTGCAAGAACAATGAAAATTTAATTTTTTTTAATTTATGCTGCATACAGATAAGGCAAATCAATTTCGATTTACACTCGAATATAGCAGATCAAAAATATATTTCTGGCTATGGACTTATCTTCATGCAGTATAAATTAAAAAAAAATCAAATTTTCATTGTTCTCGCAATATTACGTCGAAGCGCGTCAGGAGTGGCTGGGACTTTTGGTCTACCTTGCGCATAAAATACTAACTGATTTTTGGAACCAAATTTCTACATTTTAACTTGACGATGAAAATCGTTTGAGCTTTGTTGTTTTGAGAGCTCTGTCAAACCAAACGCATATCGGTCGTAAACGATGCAGTGCATTAAATGCCTTTAACCTATGTTTAAATACTGCAAAGCGTTTGTATTTTCGTCTTACCTTGTTGATTATCGTGTATTCGTGTTGATGGTGCGAAAAAACGACACTACTGCTGCATTACTAGACTCACTGCTACTATTTCAACGTTTACACTGAATATAACTTTTGGATACAATTCAAGCACAGTATTTTATTCTCAGCTTTAACCTTAGTGTAAATCGGGTGCAATACTTAAATGCAGTCGATGTTTCCGAAATTGTTCGCATTAATGCGGTTTGTAGATGCAAATTTACGTTGGGGGTGTCGTCTGCTGCGAGACTCGGAGCATGAAAGCAAACGCTGTATCACAGACGAAATATAATTGCTTCAACTTATCTTGATGCAATCATGGAATCATTTAAACAAACCGAACATGAATTACAACAACAACTCAAACAGATTTGCAACAAACGAGGCAGAGAAACGTTCTCACATAAAGCAGCTGAAATCTTTAATAAATTAGGATTACTTTACAGAATCAACAGCCAAGACAAGATCAGTTTAATACAAAGTGCTGCTTTGTTGAACGCAGCGATTATTCGACTACCACACAATCAAAAGTTTCACGATGACCTGTGTGATCTTTGCAGACGTGTGTTGAATTGTGCCAATGCTGAACAAAATTTAACCAACTTGGTACAAATATCAAAACGAGTTGCGACCCAGATTAAAGAAATGCGAGAGAATACACAGAAACAATTAGGAACTATTGAAAAAATCACAGAAAAACTTTGGGATGATGAACGCAAATCAAAAGAACAATCTTACATTAATCAGGTCAAGTCATTGCTGTTCAATGTATCCAGTGACTACAAACGAATCATGGCCTACATTTCACAAAAATCTATTCAAATAATGGGCCCTCCTCCTTGCAAATACACGTTAGTGGGCCTGGGCTCGTTGGCTAGAAATGAAATCACACCATATTCGGATTTTGAACACGTTTTGCTCCTGCATAACTTCCAGCAACAAGCAAGCAGCAATGAAAGATTACGTATCAAAGAATACTTTCGCTGGTATTCGGTCTTGTTTCACATTATTGTCATAAATCTGCAGGAGAGTATTTTACCAAACGTTGCCATTCCGTGCTTGAATGACACATTGACACCAGGAGGCGATTGGTTCTGGGACATTCGGACCCCGCAAGGAATCTCATTTGATTGCTTGAAACCTCTTGCCAGCAAAGTACCGCTCGGACGAACTCAGAAAACTCCAAACAAACCATGGACAACGGAGTTGATTAAACCTGTTGACGAAATGGTGAAATATGTTGAGGCTGATGAAGATCTCAAAAATGGCTACAAACTTGGTGACATGTTGACAAGAACATGTTATGTTGATGGAGATGAAACGCTTTACGCTGAATTCTGTTGGAAACGCAAGGAAACTTTGAAACGAAATCTATCCAATGTCAGCAACATAAAAGCAACACTGCACGAAGATTTGGCGAATTTCGACATCGATACATTCTCTGAGGATTTTTTACGCGCAAAAAGCATAGACATTAAGCGCAGCATTTACCGAGGCATAACACTGTTTATCTCAGCTTTGGGTCGTTTGCATAATGTTGATGAGAATTCGAATTTTGACATTATTGATGAGTTTGTGCGCAGACAAGCGATCAGTCAAGACTCCGCTCACAAACTGTCCCATGCTGTTGCTGTAGCTTGTCACGTGAGGTTATTTCTTTACATGTCAAAAAAGCGGCAAGAGGATACAATTCGCAAGGAAAATGAGACCACGAAAGGTGAAAAAAAGCTTGAAGAAATATGCAAAGCGGTCAACAGCGGTTGTTTGGTCAAATGCTCAGTAGCAACTGCTATGTTGCAATTAACACTATCTGGCAAACAATACTATCCTGAAAAGAAACAAACAACATTAGAGAATCAATGCAATAATGCGATTTATAAACTTGATGATAATTTTAACAAGTGGAGTTTACACGCGAATTTATTTTCGTTTGTGTTTCTAGGTTTGGTGGAAGAAGGCATATTGTTTGGTGAAAATTATTTTGCTCACAAGGACGTTTTGCTTGAACACGATATTCTAGGATGTTATTATCTCAACCGATTGTACGCGAGTTCATCTCATGCTGATAAATATTTTGCCTTAAGTAGAGTGCTCGAGAAATGTGCTCCGAGGACTGACCTTCTTGGTCGTGGGAATTTGATGTTTGATGGTCTATGTTTGTACTTAACTGGTGAATATCTTCAAGCGCTTAGTGTATTTGACGCGGCGATTCAAGAACTTCGAGAAAACAGTGATGAAAGTAAGCATGAGATGATATCACAGTGTTTTCGAAAAAAAGGCTTCATCAAAACGATGCTGCATAGATATCACGAAGCATTAAGTGAATTTAGAGACGAAAGGAAGCATTTAAGCTTACAACTTTCCACAGGCATTGATGATGATACTTTTGCATTAAATAAACGGTATGTACCTGGTCATGCAAAAACCATGCTTTGTATAACGCTGTGCTTGTTTAGAGTAGGCCGTATACAGCAAGCTAGACATATGGCTAGAGAAGGTTGCAATATGCTGGACGTAAAAGCAAACCATTACGTGCTTCCACCTTTGGTTCTTGATCACTTTCGCAAATTATTAAAAGTTGGCCATCTTAAGCAAGATTTCAAATTTTAATTTCAAGTATACTTTGCTTTTAAAAAAAGTTTGCGTTTGATTTACTCAGAACCGCAGTTAACAATTATTGTTATGCGAGTTTTTTATGACGTGTAATTACGTCAGCTCAATGCTTTGCGTGTTTACACAAAATAACACTTTTTGCACAGGCCTATTGATTCTTTTAAAAACTGACTCAAAAAGTGTTCGCAGATTTTCGTTCAGCTTTTAGTAGAACAACGCGTCCGCACCAGAGGTACGTACAGATGCGAATCGAAACGCACGCACGGGCACCGTAAGTGTGCAAGTCAAGTGGCATGGCGTAAAGGAACGGGACAGCGGGTGCTATAAAGCACGCTTTGAGTAAGCTATTCTCAATTGGCGGCCCATTACAAATATCAATCATGAAAGATTGAACGCCGTTACAGGAAATACAAGAAAGACGAACAACACACATGCACTTAACCCTTCGCACTTCCGGTTGTGCCGAGCGCCTAGCGGAAAGCTGCAAATACTACTTTTACAGTCTTTGATGTGACCCGCCCGGGAATAAAACCCCAGTTTCCCGCATACCAAGCGGACGCTCTTACCGATACACCAAGCGCCGGTAGTGCCATGGCTTAGCGTAGGTGTGGCCAAAGTGCGGTCCGCGGGTTGCATGCGGCCCGCGAGACCATTTTGTGCGGCCCGCGGGTTCTTACGAAAACATACACTCCTTACGTGAATCAAGCCAAAGACGATTTTTTCCTTTTTTCCACAGCTCCACGCTGAATGTCAGTGAAAAACAGGACATCTGCGGCCGCAGGAGCGTATTTAGGGGGAGGGACAATTGTGCCATGGACCCCCCCTTTTGACTCTGCCTTTTAGTAAAAAAAAAAAAAATTAATGGTGCAAAGTGACTGAAATTTGCCAGATTCTTTTAATGATTTTGTAGCTTATGGCCAGGGGGCGGATCCAGCGGGGTAGGATGAATTAAGGGCCTGCATCCTCCATTCCTCCCACCATGCATTTTCAAAAATGCTTTTGTTGTATGCACTTTTTCCATAATTTCGAACCTCTTTGATAACGATAAGCTCTACGTCTTAATCACGCGTAATCGAAAATGTGCGAACAAAATGCATCATATTTGGCGAAGTACTTAGAATTAGGATTAAAAAATTTAAACAAAATTTGCGCGAAAATTATTCAAAAAGCACTGAAATAGCCATTACAGCAAGTAAACTTTCAAAAACTTTCCGGGAAGCGCGCCCGCGGACCCCCTAAAACCTCTTTTGTTTCTCAATCAACTTAAAATTAGTTCTTCCGAAAAAATACACATGAAAAAAATATGGAAATTATGCCCCCTCCCCTTTTAAAATGTTTCGCCACGCCACTGTTCGGAGGTGAAAACTTCTTTCTTGCTGTTCACTTGATTTTGAGTGGAGAATTGAACATCAGACGTTAAACATTTGAACATCCGCAGATTCGAACATTTGAACATCCGCAGATTCTTTGTTTTTTCAAATGCGGCCCTTTGTGTGAACATAATTGCCCACCCCTGGCCTAGCGGTACCGCGCGCAGGTAACACATCCTACGTGACGAGTTCGATTCACGGTTGGTGTCGATTGCAGGGGCGGATCCAAGGGGTAGATGTGGGGGAAGCATCCCCCTTCCCACCAGATTTCGAACCTTTTCGATAAAAATAAACCTTACGCCCTAAGTACGCATAATGGAAAATGTACGAACAAAATGCATCATATTTGGTGCAACACTCAGAATTAGGGGCAAAAAATTTTGTATTTGTATTGTATTGTATTTTTATTCGGCGTCAATCATAATAAATACGACAGTCAAAAATAAAATAAAATGCGACACCACAGAGTCAGTGAGAAGCCCAAGGGTGGCTTTTACTTGATAGCTCCACCTGGAACTTACAAGAGGAACTATCAATTCACAAACTCTGTGCAAAGGAATCAAAAAAACAAACAAACGTATAAATATACAAAATTACAATTCAACATGGAAGAGAAAGAAGGAAAAACATTATTACTATTGGAGCGGCTTACAGGCGTAATACGTTTAAAGGTGCAAAGTTGATTAAGGTGGTAAAACTGAGGGACTCGAGAGTGCTAGAGGGCTATGGGTTAAAAAAATTCACTTATAGAAGAGGTGCAATAATTTAGTAACTATTTAGAAGGTATTGCTTTAATGTCTTTTTAAATTGTGCCAAATTTTTTGATAATTTGATTTCATTGGGTAGTTCATTCCATAATTTGACCCCAATGAATTTAATAGACTGTTTGCAGACGCTTTTTTTGAAAAGAGGAGGATGCAGATTATTGGATTGCCTAGTTCGGCGAGAATGAACTTCATCGTTTCTCTGGAAAAAATTATTAAAACAGCAAGGTAACATTTGATGAAGAAATTTGTAAACTAAACAGCAGATTTCAAATTTAAACTTATCTCTAATTTTCAGCAAGGCATATTTTTTATAAATATCATCGATGTTATCATGAGAATGACGTCGGAAAATTAATCGTAGAATTCTATTGCACAAGCTTTGGAGTTGGGGTATTTTTGAAGAATTTGTATTACACCACGTGGTGATGCAGTAGTTGAGATGAGTTGAGGCAAGGGAGTGGAAAATGGACATTAGACAGCTTATGTTTAAATGATCGCGAGCTTTATAAATAATCCCCAGACAAGTGCGAAGTTTGCTGCGGATGGATTCGATATGGGATTTCCAGCTGAAGTTATTAGAAAAAATGGTGCCTAAGAATCGAAAGCTGTTTACCTCAGAAATGGGAACGTTATTGACAGAAATTACATAGTAAGGATTTCGAACCAAGCGATGGGGTTGTGGAGTTAATACCATGAATTTAGTCTTAGAAAGTACTACTAAAATGGCCACGTACTAAAATGGCCACAAACAGTACTAAAATGGCCACAACAGCATGTAAAATTTCAGAAAATTTCCGGGGGAGCATGCCCCCGGACCCCCCTACAGCCTTTTTTATTCTCAATATGTTAAAGCAATTATTTTAAAGCATATTTTCAAGTAATAATTTGAAAACGCCCCAGACATGAAAACATTTTTCAAAGGGCGTATTTACGTCTTTTTTGGGTCTAACTTCTTTGCACTTAGTTAACATTCAACCTAATTCCAAATTTCATCTCCCCCACCAAAATTTTATGGATCCACCCCTGGCCGATTACATTTAACTTAAGTTAACCGGAAGGCTCCCTCCACAGCCGCTTTCAATTACTGTTAAATTTTCAGTTCAATAATTTAAAAAAATCAAAGTTTTTGTTATTTCTATTTACAGTACTATGTAAATCGACCTCAACGAAGTTCATTTATTTATTGCAGCGCGTGTTGCTGCGTTTATCAGATAGGACTTTAATAAGCAGCATGAAGGCCGTTACGTGTCAGTCTTACGTTGAAAAGCTAAAAGCTTAAAAATTTACATATCGAATATAAGCTGACACCACGTGGTTGAAAGCGGAGTTTTGAAACGTCTACGGTTTACAGAATCCCAAATTGTTTCATAACTTCGTTAACTACAGTGTTGTCATTGCGTTCAAAATAGGCATATTAGGTTAGCAAAGAAAGGCGTTCAAGCAAGCACAAATCTACGCAATGCAGTACGCACATTTTAGGTGCTTTAACGGTCTTTTTTCCATACTATAAATTTTTGTGATGTGTTAATCTCGTATCTTTTTGTTACTTTCATTTCGATTGCTTTTTGTTTTTGACCGCATTTTATTTTGCGTGATTCTGCAGCCTGCATCTCATTTTGTAAAAGTAATTTTTGAAATTTACTCACATGCAGTGCAGAAATTTTTAATGTTTTTATCGAAACTATGTTATTGGTTGTTAGGTGTAGCCTAACCAGGCTGGCATGCCGATGATTGGACTATAGCCTATACATGGGCGTCCGCAGAAAAAAATGCAGGGGGGGCGAAAACATTCTCGAGATGGCCATCTTAGTGAAAGCTATAGTCAGGTAAATGTCAGTGATAGGGTGACCAACTGACCATACGTCCGGCATCGGCCGATGCCGTACTTGCAGAACTCTTCTTTCATGTTATTGTGCATTATGCGGACGTAGATCAATTTATGTGCCACTAGGCTAGACAGTCTGTTAAAACAACTTTCTTTTTGCATTGTTTTCTTAGGTCTTGTGATATGTGGTTGGTTTGATGCTTACATTTCAAAACAATCAAATCTTCATTATGCTTGCGCTATTACGCCAAAGTGTGTAACGAGTGGCGGGGCCCGTCTCCGCTACTTAACCTTCGAGGAAACGTCGCAACGGTGGTGAGCCGCTAGCGATAGGCCTACTGTGTCCGATTTGCCCAATCTGGAAATTGAACCCGAGATTTCCCGCACCGATAGCGACGTTCTGATCCAAAATGTCAAAGTAAAAAGTAGTTTGAGCTCTGAAAATCAAACTTATAGCTACGGCCTATGAATCAGTGCTGCTCAATTTTTTATTACAACGTACCGGCAGCGCAGTTTCTGCCATCAAGGCGTACCAGTAGCACATCAGCAACAAGTCTAAATTTGTTTTACAAGATACGAGATACGATACTCGATATATAGGCAAAAACCAGAATTTTTCTATACAAGATGCAAAAAGTAAAATTGGATATGCTGCTGTTGCCGCGTGAATTTGCTAGTATACGTACGTCTACGTGACGGATTGGTAATCGGCTGATTGGTGTAGCAGTAGGCTAGCGATATTGCTTTCAAAGTCAGAGATCTGGAGTTTGATATCCGACCTGTCAAATCGAATACAGTGCTGTTCACGGCCACCGCCAATGGCTCGCCACGTTTCTTTGGAGTTCGAAGCTAAGTTGCTCACGCGCTAAGTTACGGAGATGGTCTTTGCCACTCGTTGCACGCAGCTTCTGGGTAATACCACGAGTATAACCAAGATTTGAGATTGAAGATGAATAAAAAAGACGCACAAAAACTTTTAATCGAATTCTTCATCTTATGCGAAGTGTGCGCCTGCTTATCTTCCACCAGTCTATCCGATTGTCGTTTGACTGAAGAGTAGCATTTGACACAAAGACACTTTTCTAGTCTTTGCATCATGACAAAAGATAAATCGCCATGTCTGTTGACCTGAATAGAATGCGATAGTATGTACTATTGCATACGGCCTTGAAAGACAAGAAAGTAACCTCAACGAATGGAATCATGCAGAGAACAAAAAATGAATTAAGTATCAAGCAATAACTCGTACTAATCAACGTAAAATGATGCTCGGGACCTGACCTGTAACAATATTTTCTAACGTGCTTAGCACTGGCCTTGGTAACAGCATGCCTAAACGTAAAACCAGTTTCAATGATGTGCGAAGGGTGGAGTTTCCACTTGTTGAACGGCCGGACTAATTTAGACAGCAGCATTTAGACAACTAGACAAACTCTTTTATGCTTTAATTCAGAGGTGGGCAACCTGCGGCCCGCCAAAGCATGTGCTAATAGCCAATTGGTTCCGAAACCTGTTTTTTGCGATCAAGTTCAAACCCAATCAACACACGAACTGCTTTGAATGATATTTTCCAGGCTGAAGATCTTGTTTTTCTAGTCATCTTTTATTTCAGAGACCTCTTTTTCACGCGACAGACCCTTTTTTAGTATTACTCCTGCCAAGAAGTGTTTTCTTTTTTCTAAAAACTGCGGCCCGCTGGAAGCCTATATTTACAATTTGTGGCCCAGTATCACCAGAAAGTTGCCCACCCCTGCTTTAATTAAACAGATTACTTCGAAATGTTTTGTTATTTTATTCGTTTTGTAGTAAACTCATCTGTACTTCTCAACTTTTTGTGTAGTTTCTTAACTTGCATTTTTTCAACTTTTTGGTGTTTCAGGGGGGGCAAGTGCCCCCTCTTGCCCCCCCTGCGGACGCCCATAAGCCTATATACCATAGATAATTGAGTATGTTTTTTGTAGGCCAATTGAAAGCAATGTTATGTTTTTGACAATATCTTTCAGCTGTATCATAAGCTCTGCGGAAACGAAATGTTATTGAAAAATCCTAGAGAGCTACGTTTCTGTGCTGCTAATGTTAAGTTTTTGTATTTTTTGCGAAGTGGGTTCGTTTGATGCAGATAGATGATGAGGAAATTGCTTAAATTTTTTGGCATTTTTCCAACTTCAAACAATGTCATCAATTCAGAATCGCGTGCATGTTTTCAAGCTTCTGCTCTTAGACATAAGCTACGAAAATATTTTTGAATTGTCCATAGTGACTGCACTCATTGCAGGCACCGGTAGGTCTATGTCCTTTTTCGATAAAAAAGTCTGCTAAAATTCGTGTTTTTTGTATGAAAACTGTAAAAATCCGTTGGCTGCTGTAAATATGATTTAGTGTGCTGTCGTGCAACCGCTTATGTGATATTTTTGCTGTTACGATGCTTGCTTTGATCGTCTCTGCGAGGCTTAATTTTGATTTCTACAGCAGTAGAGCACCAAGGAAACGCTTCGCTTGTTGCGGTAGGCTACTTGCTTGTCTGTTGCAGGTCTCAGTGTTCAACAGAATTTCCTCGATTCCAAATAAAATTGTTACTCAGCAATTCACTTGCGGTTATTCAAGCATCGGTTGTTTACCGATACGAGACACGCGACAAAAATTCTAATGTAAGTAAATGTAGAAGGATTTCGCAGGTTTTCGCGTGATCAATGAACAGTAAAATAAAACAAAGTGCCAAAAAAATTTTGTCGCGTGTCGCGGTAAAAGCACCTAAGAATTCAGTGATTTACACGGATTGTATATCAGCCTCCGCAAAGCTCAATGGAATTAGATCTGAGCTTGTCAACATAATTTCGATGTTTTGGGTTCGGTAGTCGGTACCCGGCAAGACAGTAGCGTTATATCTCGGAAAAGGGAATAATGACGCACTTGAAATACGATTAAGCTGTTAATCAGTAATAAGGAATTAAACCCAATTGGTAACTAGAGAAAATAACCGAAATAGATGCTTATATGGGGTACATGGGTGCTATAGCTTAGCCCACTCGCTTGTTTTAAATCGAGAGCGATGAAGAAAGTGTTTCCCGGCGATTTAATTAATTATGTCAATGATTAACATGCTTACTATACGCAGTAGCAAAACACCAACATCTGTATAAATGAATTCTTAGCCACAAACTGAAAGAAACTTAAGGTTTTGCCAGACACATTACTGCTAATGTAGCGCTTGTAGGATTTATCTTGGTTTAAATTGGCGTTCAAACACATCAAGAAATAGATCAAATGTTTTAGCTTTTGCTATTAAAGGCTGCAAATATAGGTGGACCCCTGCCAGCAGAAACAAACACCTAGTCTCCACTTCAGATGAGACACATGGATGATGATGATTGACAAGCTAATTAATAGGTAGGCCTAATCGTTGAATTGTGATGTCATACCACCTTATTTTGGTTCAAAAAATCAAAAGTGTTTAACTACAGCACAAGTATTGAAAGTTCGTTCAAGAGTCTTTCTTAATTATTTTGTTAATGCCATGGCAGAGACCGTGAAAGCGTGAACTGCGCTCTTTTTCCAAAAATCGAGAAAAACATTGTTGCAGTAATTGAGTTGTAACAGAAAAAACTTCATCAAACGCATTGAAAATTTACGGCAGCATTTATCGGCGATAAATTTATCGATTCCCGATCGCTTAAAAAAAATTAAAATTTATTGATTATCGGTATCGCCCAGGAATTTTTAAAATCATTGATTATCGTTATCGCTTTAGCTCAGAAACGTTTACCGTGCCCACCACTGAGTGTACATACTTATTTGGTTAAATCAACATAAATTTATCGGAGACTGCTGCCGCAAATATGGACAAATAAAATTAGATATTGTAGCATAGCCTAACATTTTAACAAGTGCGGTACCATCATGCCATCTTGTGCAAAATGATTTATTACGTGATGTACTAAACAAACGTTTATCAGTAAATGCAAAATGAATTACCACATACAAGCGAATGATTATTAATTTTAATCGTAACTCATCATAAGTAATTGCACGAAAACGTTTAAGCTTACGGTATAAAATTTCTTACATTGACGAAAAAACATAATAAAGATAAACTGGAAAGTTAAAACAAGGAATGAACGCATTGCGCCATTCCAAGGGCAGACAAATTTGTACCTAACGATGTTTTATGGACTTAAAACCTACAAAAGTAGGCCCATTCTACCAGCCGTTAATTGAAGTTTGAAAAAATAAACACCGGTACAAATGCGAGAAATTCATCTGATTGACCACACACACAATTTTATGAGCATTACGAACAATCTTTGGATTGCAAAAACAGTAACAGCAGATAGAGTGTCCAGTTTCAACTTTTTAATATCGATCAGCTCAGCTTCTGTCGGTTATTCTTGCTTTTTTTGGTAAAGTTTCGGTCACAGTCCTAACTATATTCGTAAAAACCGAAAAAATTAAAGCCAGTTCGGTCAATTGACCGAAGTAAATATCTTGTAAATATGCAAGCAACAATCGGACGACTGGTGTCATAGTGTCAGGTTTAACAGACATCAAACTGATCAGAGTAGTTCTTATTTGTGTTGCGGTTACAGAGGAGTAGGTGTATATTTCGTTCAACGTTTCTTCTTACTTCAAACATGACCGAAAAAAATCGAAATGACCAAAATTTTTGTACACAGTTTAGTTAATTGATCGAAGTCAAATTTTGAAAAAAATAAATCAGTTCTAGAAGCAGAAGTTAGTGTAGATTGTGAAGACCTATTTAACTATTTTGAATAAATCATCACAAAAACGTCATACGTTAGTTTTCAACTATCAAACTTTAAATTCCAATCAATTATGCAGTTGACTGCTAAAGCACGGTAAAAAACGTTAGCACTATATAGTGTCAGAAAAAGTACCTTCCCACAAATTGAAAACTGCTATTACAAAAACAATTTCAATCATTAACCACAATCCACAGTTCGTTAAGTCAACACCAACAAAAAAAAAAAAAACAACAATTAAAAACAAAAATGATTTATGTAGAAATTTAAAAGCGCACTTTAAAACTATTTCACAGGACGAGGACATATAGTGCGGCAGCAGCCTGAAGCAGTTGCTCAGAAAGTAGTATTCACAACTTTACCGACAGAGTTTACTGAGAGCTTTGTGGGAGCATGCAGCTTAAAGCTTTCTGGTAGTAAACCGTAGGCGTAACGCGTAAATAAGCAAAAACTACACAGGTCTGCACTATCCGCAATGGAAGCTTCCAAGCGAATTTAGACTAGCTTTGTACCGTAGTTATAAAGCCGCTTCTCTTTAGGCTAACAGTACAGAACGTCGATGTCAACAAAAATTACAGATTGGTTGCATAACGGCTACAGTGAGTGAAGTTATTGGTTTATTTTTTCACATGAGCAGACAGGAATCTTTTTTGAATTCTTCAGGGTGATCATCTCCAGTGAGAGGAATTCCATCCAAGTATTTCAGATTTGGAAACCTGGCGAAAACTCTGCGCACATAACAACCAAAGTAATTTTTAGTAGCATATTTACTCTCCTACCACGAGAAAGCGATCAATGCGCTATAACAAGCTCGCTTAGGAGTTCCCGGCCATCAGTTTTCTACCACACCAAGATAGCAGAATACCGTTAAGTTCTTTTCCCGACGGCACAACTAGTAAACTTGCCGGCTTGTTCTCCACACTGTTCCTTTAATGCAGAGCGTCAAGCAGAGATACTGTAAATAACAATCTTAAAGTTATTGTTTTGACCCGACTCGGAATCAAACCCGAGTCTACAGCTCCAGAGGCAGGCGCTCTTACCACTCGGCCATCTGAGTTGTTAATGCAAACCTTGTTCTTGTCGCGGATCAATCAACAAAAAATGATTTTAAAGTACTATCAATCTAATCCAGGGATCCATTACCCAAAAAGGTTCGCAAAGAGTCTTCAAGGGGTTCGCAAAACTAAATGGGCAACAAATACAATGAATATCTACTTAACAACCGATATAACGTATTTCTTATGAAGGGTATTTGCTATATGGTTTTGTGGGTTAGCAGCCCATAAAATTAAGAACACTGAACCAATCCATTGTATAGCTATCAACAGCACTGCTCTTTAATTTCTTGCGCAAACATGTCTCAGGCTATATACTACCTAAAATACATCGAAAAACAGGACTACCATAATCTGAATGGGCAAAATTGAAGGAAATATAGTCCTCTTTTCTGGGCTTGCAAAATACATCCCACTCATTTTCTTGTCGCTGCGAGCAAATACATCGGCCTAAGAGTAAGTGAAGTTACAGAGAACTGAAAATTTAACGGTTTAAGGGAGATTGTGAATGGAGCTTCTGCTCTTTGAGTCAGCAGCCACACAGTATATAAGTTGAGTGAAATTCAATCAGCTCCAATCGTGAACCAAACCCGTGGCGTTAGGGTCAACTACGTTACCTGCTGCGGTAGTTTTCAGTGAACTGAATCGGATTCAGAGATAAATCCAGAGATACAAGTGCTTTGAAACGTTCGCAACCTTTCAGAGTCGAAATGTTATTTTCACTCAGATTAAGATGATGCAATTGTGGACATGATGGAAGATCCTTCAACAATACCAATTTATAATAAGAAAAAACATTATTTCCAGCAAAAAATCCCAAGTTTTATTTATTATTTGAGAAGTTGCCGCGCGACCCAAAGATGGGGATTTCGGAAAAACAGCATAGCTGGGTATTTGCAGCGAATAGTCGCTTTTTTTAGCTTTTAAAAACAGCAACTTAATCCCACGTTTGTTCGTATTGTTTACCACTGTTAGTAAGCTTTGATAGAGCCCCAGTGCTAATAAGTCAAGGCAACATCCGACCTTAAATGAAGAGAAGAAGTTCTTCTGTGCATTGATCTTGCTGCATTGTGGTAGAGTTACAGCTGATAGATTTTCTAAGGAGTCGTCTACCAATTGTAACTGAACACAAGATTCCAGTTGTTTCAACACACGAACGAAATTCTTTACTTGGTAATCATGACCCAAATCTTGGTAAGAAAAGTTGACAACCTGGATAAAAAATAACTAAGCTTAGCTCAGTCGTTAAGTACATCAGTATCAGCACGGGAGGTCTGGGGTTCGATTTCCAGGTCGGTCAAATGGAATACAATGTCGCCAACGGCTTGCCACCGCTGCGATATTTCTTCGAAGCTGTGCCGCCCAGGCACTATGTTGCGGAGACAGGCCCGCTACTTGTTGAACGCTTCGACGTACTAAGGCGAATATAATGAAGATTTGACGTTTTTTTGACAAATCTATACCAAATAACCGCTTTATAACATGGCTAAATTTGCCATAATGTAGGCCTATAATAATAAGGCTTTAGGTAATGGACAAAATAGGCTGTCGCCAGCAGCTATAGCATTTTCCACGCAGTATAAAAGTTTTCTATGTCTAATCCACTTTCTTTTGTATTTGTCAAAGTGTCACTATAACAATAAAAAAATCCAGACAAAAACTGAAGGTAAAATGAAAAGACTCTTTTTCTATTTTTTTCAGAAATCGTAAATCCAAATATTGAAGCTACGAACATAGAAAAACATAAGGAGTGCAACAAATTATTGATGGAGATGTTGATATCTACAGTACAACACGAACCAAGTATCTCATCTCTAAGGAGGAGAGCACACTCTTTTTAGGATCCCTAAAAGCACAACTGATACTTTGAAAAGATCTGGAAAAATCTGGAACGCAAACAGAAGTAGACATTAAAAATTGTTTTTTGTCAACTCATGTTAGTCTTACCGTTGCTTTTTTCCAATTTTCTAGTTTGCTTTTGTAATCATGTCTCAGTTTCACTTGTTTGCCGCTTTCAACGTCGCTATCGCTGCTGCTGGAACTGCTGCTGCTGCTACTGCTGCTATCATCTGGACCTGAAATTAAAAACAAATAGTTCTTAAAGTGCTAAATTGAGTAGTACCAGTACTGTAAAAGTGTATGATTTCTTATTTTTACTGGCAAATTTATCCTCCTATCACGAGGAAGCGTGGGCATGGGCAGCATCAAACAGCTTTTTACATCAAACAGCATGGGCATTGGGCAGGCATCAGCATTACTTCAATTTTGAACAACTCAAAAATAACGTTCCTGTAAACATCGTTTCACCAGTTAGAAATGAAATTACGACTTTACTAATCCAAGCTGTCAACAGCAGCCGCATCTTTCAATTCATACCAAAAGCTTTACTTAAACCAGGGGTGGGAACCTGCAGCACGCGTGCCAAATGCGGCCCGCATAGACTTTGAATGTGGCCTGCGTCATAACTTTGTTAAGTGCATAACACACCAATAGATTAGAAAATTTTATTCTTAAAAACTTCTTTGCGTTTCAACAACATGCTGTATTTGTGATGCAAAAATCGCGCAAATTTCACGGGATAGAATGACTTGCAATGAATGGCTGATAAACTTTCGACGTAAAATTGCATATTTTTAAAGCGAAATTTAAGAATTAAAAGTTAATGCGGTCTGCTTAAAATATTATGCTATCAATTATGGCCCGCTGTGCTTTACCAGTTCCCAACCCTGATTTAAACAAATATATAATAAATAAAAAAGATTTGTTTCAAAACCAACCATGCCATGTCACCATCAAAACGTCATCTTCAATTTCAATAAACGTGCAGTAGTAAACAGTATACTCTTTTTCTAATGAAAAAAATGGTTACCCAGTATCAAAAAATTGAAGTGGCATAACTTTTTTATATGAATAAAGACTTTTTGTAAAAATGTGAAGACTTTTCTTTGCAACCAAGTTTATTAAGAAGAACAAGCATTTATGGAACAATACAAGAGTTTCGCGCACCCACACCAACCTTTTCGTATTCTAGGACACTTCAATTCATCTCCTTTTACTTTGTTTTTTGGAAGTTGATGCCACACTGCGTACTTCAAATAATTTCCCGGCAGCTATATAAAGTTACAAAAAATTGAAAATATTTTGGCAGTGCCTAGAGCAGTGTGGTTATCAACCAGGGACAACAGGACATAATCCATGGGACAGGAAGAGAAAGATTTATAACTGCTAATTATATTACTACTTATGGCCAGTCGATGGTTGTGATTACTATAAAATACCAATAGAACATTTTATTAATGAGCACAGAGCAGGGGGGCATTGCTGTTGAGAGTCTATAGAACTGTTAACCACAACTCTACATTCCGAAAAGATTTTTACTTCTAACACCACGTAGTGTTTATTATATAACAGAGTTAATATCATCAAATGCCACATAAACCAAATGAAAAAAGGGTGGTAGTATTACACACCAACATTTTAGAAATCAAAACCTGCCAGTGTGTCAAAGGCTACCCATCCTTTAACAGCAAGTTTCTGGCAAAATAAAACGAAAAAATACCTGAGATGGGAGAATGAAGTTAGAATTTTCTTTTGGTGAAGAAACTACCACAACAGGAATATTTGGCTTCATTGCTCCTGTTTTTTAACTAGAATGAGTGTAAAATGTTCTATCACAAAATATTAAATCCAAAGTTTCTAAATACGAAATAGGCCTAGTGCAAAACATAACTGATGTGTAATTAATAACGCAGCCGAATAGTAAAAAGTATCAGTACAGTGAGAGCAAAATAGTAAAAAGCATCAAACTATTCAACCCCAATAACAGAATAAAACTGTCACAAAAAAGTACAACAAACAACATATGCAGATATGTACTAGGCTAGTTCACAAGAAGAATTTACCATTACCAGAATCATATTCCATGACTCATCCCTATCTTAATTAAATTTCTAGCAGATATTAGCCAATTGGCTGACTGGCATCTAAAAAACATGCTGGTACATTTGTTCAACTAATCAACCGGCTACTGGCTGAGATAATATTCCTTACCAGTAAAGTACAGTACCGGTATGATGTTACTGACGACCATGCTCTTCTCTTACCAGCTTACTTATTGATACTTGCCTATCCCTCTGGTACTATGGCATTACATCAGACGTAAATTTTTCTATACTGACGCCGTAGACCAAGCCAATCAAATAAAGACAAAACCAGTCAACAGAATGCAAGTTAGGCTATTAGTTACCGTATGAAGTGGTACTGGTTGTGTTTATTAATGAACTGATTAACTTCAGGCTGTGTATATTAGGCCGTTAACAGCAAAATCAAAATACTGATTGGCTAAAAAATATAGGCGTGGAGCGCATGACTGTTAATTGGCTTGTGTCTATACAGATGACTGGTTTTAAGAAAATAGGCCAATCAGTATTTTGCCGGTAACAGCAAAATAGGCACTTCCTTAACTTAATAATAACAACAAAATGTTTGTATACCACTTTTTATCTGGGCACAAAAATAACCTTAGAATCTCAAAGTGGTATGCAGTACTGGCTACAGTGTGGCAAGAATATTACTGCCTACCGGTACCGGTAGTTAAGATCAAGGAGATAAGCAGATAAGGAAATGTAAGATGAAAAAAGTGAAATATTACAGTATTAACCACTTGCTTACAATCTGCCTCAGCTTACAGATTACAGAGTGGAAAGTACGCAATTAGGCCCAGTTTGTCATCACACCCGCGAGCTAGCACGTAAGCCTTTCGCTTCCTACAGTATGTCATCTTCTTTCATAAACCAACCTTCGTTTACATAAAATCCTTGGTAACAATTGAACTTGTTAGGTGTAGCTCTGTAGCGCTAATACCGAAAACTAAAATAAAATTATCGACCGCTAACAGCAGTATAGATTTATTGCTGATTGCTTGATTTATTGCTAACGGCAGTTAACACCCACGTCCCACTTCACAAGTTTAATCAGGAAGTGACATGATTTTAATCTTTGATTTCTTTTCTCTTTCTCCACTTGCATTACCAAGTGATACTGCTTTTAGAATATCTAATTTCTTTTTTCTTTCTCCACTTTGATTATCAAGTGACACTGATTTTAGATTCTCTGTTTTCTTTTAACAGATCAGATGCCCGAGTGGTATAGAGCGTCTGTCTCTTGAGCTGAGGACTCGGGTTTGATTCCGAGTCGGGTCAAAGCAAAGACTTTAAAATTGGTATTCACAGCTTCCCTGCTTGACGCTCAGCATTAAAGGGACAGTGTGAAGAACAAGCCGGCAAGTATACTTGTTGTGCCGTTGGGAAAGGCACTTAGCGGAATTCCCCAATCTTGATGTGGTAGACAGATGGCTGGCAACTTTTAAGCAAGCTCGTAAAGCGCATTGATCGCTTTCTCGTGATAGGAGGATAAATATGCAACTAACTAACTCATAGTCGGGCTCTTGACGTAAACAATAATAATTACTGGACCTAAGTTAATAGTATTGATTTGACAGTATTTTCGTAGTGTGTCATAATATGATGTCTCAATTGTAGAATTTTTTTCTTGTCTGTGCATGTGTGTATGTTTTTCTTTTAAGTGTTGCCTTTAAAGTGTTTGTTTTGTTTACATGTCAGCTGACCATGTGTGTATGTTTTTCTTTTAAGTATTGCCTTTAAAGTGTTTGTTTTGTTTACATGTCAGCTGACTTGATGACTTTATGGTCTTTTTCGCAGTCAAATAAACTGAACTGAACAGTTGTGCCGTTAGGAAAAGCACTTGGCTGGATTCCCCCATCTTTGTGTGGTAGACAGATGGCTGGTAACTCCTAAGCAAGCTCGTATAACGCTTTGATCGCTTTCTCGTGATAGGAGGATAAATATGCAACTAAACAAAATATACAAATAAACTTTTTTCTTTCACCGCAAACATTTCTACCTCAAAACTAAAAGCTAAAGTCATGACATTTTTAATTTGAAATCGTGATTTCAAACAGAAGATGTAATTTCGTGCGTAAAGTAAGGTACCCAGACGTTCTCAAATAGCCTATTTATGGTTTGTGGCCCCCTTTCCAAGATACTCAATACCAGATGCCCCCTGGGCAGCAATAAAGAATGTTTTGTGGGTATTTCATTAATAGTAGCTTTAGCCATGGTCTGTAACTTTAGCCGTCCTCCGACCTTGCATGGTTAATTACCATTCATAAATCTTGTGCTTGTGGACGCCTGGTTTGTGTCCCTTGGGGCCCCCCCTGGAATACCTATGCCCCCGATTGAGAATCCATGCACGTACCTGTAGAGTACAAAACAATTCGAGCTTGTGTCGTACATTTACATCAACGTCACACGGCTTTGTGGGAAACAGTCGCAAGGGGTTTTCCAAGGCAACCTAAAGTTAAGCAAGATATTTGAGTTCTTGCTCTGTGGAGGAAGTCCGTCAACTTCGTGCATCAAAAATTGGATGAAATTAGTTCGCTGACCACAAAGATTAATGAAAATCGTGCGTTATTAATGTAAACCCACCTTGAAGCATTGCTTTCACCTTTCAGTTCCAGTATAAAAACCGAGTTTTCTCTCCTGGACTCGTGAAGACTTTATATCATTGTTAATTTGTGATTAAGCTCTGTGGCGCTCTTTGAGGGCACGGGTGGGTGTAGCCTAAAGCACAATTACCCCATGCTAAGATTTAGTCAGTTTATTATTAACCCCATGCTAAGATTTAGTCTAAGACTATTAACCCCATGCTAAGATTTAGTCAGTTTATTATTGACGTTTTGTTGATCTTGGCGACCAACGTCATCAGAATGTTAAAGTGCTTAAAGTTTTAACACCACATAGCAGTTTCTATCAAAAAGTCCATAAACAGTGTCAAGAAAGCGACATCACATGGTGATGCCTAAAACATACCAGTAACACGGTAGGCCTCTACCCTTTATGTTTGAAGACGTTAAAGGCCAATAAAAAAGGAGAATGGTTGCGTTACATTTCTCAAAAGAATCGGTAAAATCTTAAATCATGAAAATTTGAAAAACAGGATATCTATTTTTGGAGTATCGGCCAATGCAGGAAGCTATTATCAAAACTTTCTGGAAACTAAAAACCGCTGTCACTTGCAGTATTCCAGGCTCTAGTCAAGCTCTTTCTGCTTACAACGCTCTCCAAACTTGTAAACTGATGAGATCATAATTTTTTCGTTTATGGTATTTACATTCGGTGTAAAAAAGGCTTGCGAGAGCATTGCACAACTTATGGGCAGGCTTGAAGGTTAGGTAAGGGCGCTTCCACACATATTGGTGACGTTGCATTAATATCGGCTTTATCTGCGGTTGAAAAAGTGAAAATTTACTTAGAAACAACAGAAATTACTCTTGAACTTTTATAATAATACTGTATTCCAGCGCTAATAGAGTGCCAGTGTAGCATTTTTGTAAGAACTGCAGAAAAAGAGTAAAATCTTCTGTGCGTTTTTAGAAATATGCCGGTAGTTCATTTTGCATTCCCACCTCCCCCCCCTTCCTATGGCCCCTGATATAGGTCTTCTCTGTTGAATCGTATGTATTGACTCTAGGTGATAAAAATGTGCTTAAATTAATATGAAGTGCTTTTATTGGGCTGACTGACACAGATACAGATGGACAAAAACAAAAAAACACGAATGCTTAAGTAGTTAATGCATAGATAAACAAAAATCTTAGAATTTAGAACGATTTTTGGGCGTGAAGTTGAGCAGCTTAATCAACATCAATATTTTTTTGAGAGAGAGAGTTCAGTAATGTTCACATTTGTGTTGTTGATAGTTGGGGCTTGCTACAGCTTCACGACAACTCAAGCTAATGGTGAGTCGTATTTGCTTTAAATAATTAGGCTCACAAAAAAGAAATTAAACTTTGTTGTTTCAGTTTTTCCGATTTCCGGTGAAATTACTTATAGCTTGAGTTACGACGAAGCCGTAATTCGCTGCCATAATTTGGGTGGATCATTAGCGACACCTACCGATTTAGAACTAGCCAGACAAACTCGGTGAGTTTCTGTAGCAGACATGGGCAAACTACGACCCGCGGGCCGAATCCAGCCCGCCGACCCTTTTATTCTGGCCCGCAGACACTTGAACAAACTTAGACTTTCACCGTGAATTGAGCGGAAGACCTATTTTTCCTTTAGAGGTTATTTTCAAATTATATTGAAATGAAAATTCTACAGTAATTGAGAGAGACTACGAAGTGAGCTTGCGCTCTTTGAGTCAGCAGCTACCCGTTAAAAATGCGATCGGCTCCAGCCGCGAATCAAACCCGTCAGGTAGGATCTGTCACCTGCGCGCGGTACCGCTAGGCCATGCCGCTGACACCATGTCGAGATCATGGATGGTAGTGATTTTCAAAAAAATAAGCCGCAACGGTGCAAAATTTTGTATTTGTATTTTGTTGCATATTTATTCTCCTATCACGAGAAAGCAATCAATGCGCTATACGAGCTCGCTTAGGAGTTGCCAGCCACCTGTCTATCACACCAAGATGGGAGAATCTCGCTAAGTGCCTTTCCCAACGGCACAACAAGTAAACTTGCCGGCTTGTTTTCCACACTGTCCCTCTAATGCTGAGCGTCAAGCAGGGAAGCTATGAATACCATTTTTAAAGTCATTGCCTTTGATTTGACCCGACTCGGAATTAAACCCAAGTCTACTGCTACCGAGGCGGACGCTCTTACCACTCGGCCATCTGAGCTGTTAAATAAAAAACAAAAAAAACCAGGTGAAAACCTTTTGTTTTGGAGATCACATTCGTACGAGGACCTTGATCTCCAAAAAAGGTCTTCCTCTTGTTTTCCAATCAGAGTGCGTCCCGCAGCTTCAACAGTTTTTCCAAATCTAGCCCATCGCGTGAAAAGCTTATCCACCCCTGTTCTATAGTTATAAAATGATACAGCTTGATCTAATTAATCTCAGGAGCTGGCCAAGTGGTTGGCAAATTGAGCTTCGGAGCTTCTTTCGTTGATTTTTTACTCAATTGGACTATCTTCCATGATGCATTTGCTTCAACAATATAAAACCTAAGATACATTTGCACGTGCTTTTTCTTGCTAACGTCAGTGGTTTAGCCAGCCCAAAATTTCGGGGGTGTGGGGGGCAAAACGTCATAGGCTTGTGTAGTGACGCACCCAGGATTTGGAAAAGAAGGGAGGTCACAACCGGGGGTCTGAGGATTCTGCCCCTAGCCGCTGGAAACTGAGGAGGTCTGGGGGCAGAGCCCCCAGATGCCACGGATTTTAAAAATATTTACAAGAAAAACACTCATTTTAGCGTAGTTTTTTGTCGAAAAAAAGACACACAGGTACCCCTGAGTGGTCTTAATCCGCCCCTGATTGCATTGTTAGTAGACTTACGTTATAGCATTAGTATCTTTGTTTGTAGGCTAGTGGTAGCTGAAATATTTTGGTGGGCGGCAATTGCTCCCTTTGCCCCCCCTGGCTAACGCCATTGTAAAAGTTGACGTATATTTAACAGCTCAGATGGCCCAGTGGTATAGAGCGTCCGTGTCTTGAGATGTGGACTCGGCTTTGATTCCGAGTCGGGTCAAACCAATGACTTTAAAAATAGTATTCATAGCTTCCCTGCTTGACGTTCAGCATTAAAGGGACAGTGTGAAGAACAAGCCGGCAAGTTTACTTGTTGTGCCGTTGGGAAAGGCACTCAGCTGATTCCCCCATCTTGGTGTGGTAGACAGATGACTGGCAACTCGTAAGCGAGCTTGAATAGCGCATTGATCGCTTTCTCGTGATAGGAGGATAAATATGCGACTAAATAAAAAAAAAATATTGATTCTCTGGCTTTCCGCTCATGCAATCACTTCTCCGAGCAGTCAATTCATCGTCTAATTAAGCAGAGTTGCACCTTCAAGACTGTCGAAAGGGAAAGGCAGAATTTTCTGACGGATACAATAAAAGTGGCAAAAAAACTTTTTTTTGGCAATCAATCCTCAAGTTGTCAAGTTCTCTGAAAATTAAGAAGCTTTTTAGTGTTTCATTTCGTTGACAAGGCACTATGCATGTCCTGCACCTAAAACATACTTCCGCGTAGCCGTACCATCAAATAGAGAAGCTATTGAAAAGAAAAGATGAGCAAAGTCATTCAATACAAATTTTAAAATTAAATCACGACAGAAGCAATCTATCTGTTTATATTTCGGCAACAACACGATTAATTTTGCCGTGATATTCGGTGTTTTTTCAATCAAAATATCAGATTTCCAAAGTGAACCTGCAGATTTTATTATAAAAATAGTCATTTTCTCCACAGTTTTTCTTGCTTCTGGAGATCTATTAATTTTATGGCCAGATTTAGAGATTCCCAAAACGGTTTAGAAAAACCTGGACTATTATATTTATAAACCTATGCCATATTTATTGTAAGGTGTAATTTAATAGTTTAAATATAAAATATTTAGCCGATATACTCACTGCGCTTGTGGATGGCTTCTAGGAGGAAAAGCGGCTTATCCAATATTCGGAAAGTCCGGCTGCGGTGGTAATCCTGGTGGTTTAAATTTTTGCAACTGGAGATCAACTTGGGATGCCTTCTGTTTTATTGGTAAATGCTGTTAATTAGGCTATTCTACAAAAAGTTTGAGTAAATGTTTTGCAGGAATTAAAAAACGATACTTTGCATTGTCACGATGAAACCCGCATTGAGAAAAAGTTATACACAATTAAAGCCTCGGTATGAGGCGCCGTTTGGAAAATAATAATTTAGGTTTTTCACAAGTTTTTTCGGCTAATTTAAACTACATTTTGTTGAATATATAATGTAGGAAATTTCCTATATATATATAGGACAAATAAGTGGTTCAAAATAGCCGAAAACACTGACGCAAAATTTAGGCCCTATAGGAAATTTTCTATATATTATATTAGACAAATCATTGCTCAAATTAGCCAAAAAAATGCAGCGCAAAACATATAGGAAATTTCCTTTATATTATATAAGACAAATCATTGCTTTAATTAACCAAAAAACGCAGCGCAAAATATATAGGGAATTTCCTGTAAGTTATAAAGGACAAATCATTGCTCAAATTAGCCAAAATAGCGCAGTGCAAAATATATAGGAAATTTCCTATATAATATATAGGTCAAATTATTGCTCAAATTAGCCAAAAAACGCAGCGCAAAACATATAGAAAAGTATAAGACAAATAATACATGAAATAAATAATTTCTATATAATATATACGACAAATTATTGCATAAATTTGACAAAAAAAGCAGCGCAAAACATATAGGAAATATCCAATATAATACATAGGACAAATCACAAATTTGCCAAAAAAAGCAGGTCAAAACGTACAGGAAGCTTTGCGCTGCTTTTTTCGGCAAATTTATGCAATAGTTTGTCTTATATTATAGGAAATTTTCTGTATATTTTGTGTCAGTTTTTTTGGCTATTTTAAGCTACATATTTGTCTTATATATAAATAGGAAATATCCTATATGATATCTTGAACAAAATGTAGCTTAAATAGGCCGAAAAAACATGTGAAAAACCCTAAATTACCTTTTTTCCTGAGGTCAAATTTGTTAAAAATTAATACCAAAAATTAGTTCCTCATCATGCTCGCGGTATTAAACCGAAGAGTGTAATAAGAGGTGGGGTCATATCCACAGCATATAGGGCCTGGGCGCCGTTGCGACAATGCGTCCAATTGGACGAGGCCAAAAATCGAATCTCAGACCTCCCGCGCCAAAGTTTAATGAATTTGATCGAATGAATAGCCTACAACCTTGGCCGTTGCCTCTGTTTGGGATGGAATTTCAAGAAACTTTGTTATTACACTCGACACTGCCTTCACTGAAAAGCGCGAAAGCTAGACCAAATCTACCACTTTGTAGCCTTTTTTGTTTGTACAAAGATGTGTTCGTTCATAGCCCAGCATTTTTTTTCCAGGCGACCCAGTGGGAAATTGTTCACGGCCACTTGGTATGGAAAGTGGTGCTATATCTGACAGTCAAGTGACCGCTTCCTCTGAGCATCGGTCGTTTTGGGGAGGACTGTGGAAAGCCAGCTTTGCTCGACTGAACAAACAAGGAAAAATTAACGCCTGGATGCCGGAAACTGACTCTTCCAATGAATATATTCAGGTGAGTTGTTACAATCAAATTGTCAATTTACGTTTTAAGGTAGGCCTATAGCTTAGGTCTTTGCCTTATCTCGTGATTGGAAAGGGGCTACGCCGAAAAGTAAGCTACTGAAAGCAAATAGGAGTCAATAATAACCATTCTAGTGTAAATGATTATAAAAATATCCAGTTTTTATTGAAAAGTATAAAAGCTTGATCTTTAAACATATTAAATTCAAATTTTAAATGCAGGTTGTTTTTGCATAAAGCTTACTGGAAACTGGTTTCTTTATTTCAGGAAGCACCGGACTAAAGTTTGCACAAACCCCTGAATTTCATCATTGGGTTGAAGCCTTTTTGAAATTGTTGATTGCAAGCCGTAAAACTCGTTGTTAACTTGATAGCGCTTGTGCAATTGGTTTTGTTGATTAACGTTAATTTAAGAGCTTGCGTAGGCTTAACCATGTCGATTTTTAGATTGAATTACAAACTCCTGCGGTTGTCACCGGCATTATTACTCAAGGAGCAAAACGTTATTTTCACAAACAATTTGTCACTCAATATATTGTGTCCTACAGCAAAAACGCTCGACAATGGTATTATTACGAAGAAAATCTTTCGGCAAAACCGAAAGTATGTCAAGTAATGGATCTGCGTAAACTTAGCATTCAACTTTATAAGCATTTTTAAGCAATATTTGCTCAGTGTATTAATGTTCTGGTTGGATTAGCTGCGGATCAACGCCTCAACCTGATCAGAAACCGCACGCAAGCAAAAATACTGGATGTTGTTAAATAGGAAAAACGGCTACGCGAAACTTCCAGATAAGTACCGTAACCTGAAATGAACCTGACCTATCGAAATTCGTTTTTGCTAAACCCGTTGAAAATAGGACGGCATAAGACACACACAAAAAAGAACGAACCACATTCCAGAGCGGGTCTGAGATACTGATCACTGCTTCGGATGAATGAATTCTTTTCTTAATCTTATCAGTTGATATTCGTTGGTTAGCTGATAATTGCATTGACATTGCTTGACAGTGGCACAGTTGGTGTGCCGAATAAGAGCATCGATTTTGTAGCCAAGAGAAAAGATTTTTACTTTCGCTCGAGTGACAGGCTTAAAAAAAGCTTCTTCGCCTGCGCTAGGGATGAATGCGAGGGGTGAGTTGTGCTTGTTTTTTCAGCGTTCGATCAATTTTGATTGACATTTGCACAGGCCAAAAGTAAATGAACTAATACCGGTATGCTCATCTTGTGCTCAAAAGCACATTTAGGGGGGCCTTGTGCCATGCCCCCCCGTTTTGACTAAGCCTTTTAATAAAAAATAACGAAATCAAGGATACCAAGTGACTGAAATATGTCAGACTCTTTTGATAGTTTGTGTAGCCCATGGCGTGGGGCGGATCCAAAGGGTAGGATGAGGAGTATACATCCACCCACCAGCCATTTTCAAAAAGGTTTTTATTGCATAGCCTACAATTTTTCCATAATTTTGAATCTCTTTGACAGCAGTAACGCCAATAAGTGTTGCCCCTCACGCATAATCGAAAATGTGCGAACAAAATTCATCATATTTGGCGAAGCATTCAGAACTAGGGTCAAAAAATTAAAATAAATTGCCTGAAAATGATTCAAAAAGCACTAAAATAGTCATTACGGCATGTAAATTTTCAAAAATTTTTCAGGGGAGCTTGCCCCCGAACCCCCCTATAGCTTTTCCTGTTTCTCAATCAGCTTCAAAGTTGTTCTGCCGAAAAAATTAGGCTTGAAAAAAATGTGGAAATTATGGTTCCCCCGTTTTAAAATTTCTCGCTTCGCCACTGCTTGTGCTGCAAGCAGCACCTGTGTCATTGCAACACAGCACACTTTCTCGATGGCTTGATATGCAGTTTGTGTACTAAGCTGTAGCTTGTTTTTTTTTTGTTACAGTAGTTCAAGGTTTAGTTTAAATGCTATAAATTCAGATCACAATATTATCTAAGCCTTGCGTATTGTTTTTCTCCCAGGTATTTTCAGGAAACCACGATAATAACAAACATGTTCGCAATATGTTCGAAAAACCGATTCTTGCCCGATATCTTCGAATCTCTCCAATCGGTTGGCAACGTCATATCACACTTCGACTCGAACTACTTGGATGTGATATGAGCACTTACGATGAAGCAATAAGTAATGGAAACTTCATTCCTGATATTTGATTTTACGAAATCTAATTTGTGTACAGCAGTTGTTAATATAAATTGCTAGTCGGTGTTGAATTAGTGTTACGAGTAATCTCTAATATGGGGTTCAGGTGCATATCTAGATTTTTTTCAACTATGGGTCAAGTTAAATTGTTAAGTATGCAACTAAACTGGCACAGCACTTGTAATTAGCAAAAAAAATTGCTTGGCTGCTAGTGCTACCACATTTGAAAGCACACTGAGGATCGAGATTTTAAATAAGTTTTACAGGATGCCCACAGAACCCGGTTAACGTTAACCTGGTTTTGAAAAAATCGCTTACGTTGCGGTAGGCTTTGGGCTGCGGGAAAGCTCAGAGTATCCGTAACGGAGTCGTACCCGTTCCGTAAACCGGATTCTGTATGAACCAGGCTTTAGGCGTTGCGCTGTGCTTTGAGATGCCGTTTTCGTAAACCCATTTTCAGGATTCGCCATTTCGCTGTAAGTAACGCCATCGATTGTTGCGCTTAACGATAAATTGTTCGACAATGAATATATCCAGGGTTGGGATTCGATACTCAAAAAAGTAAAGAAATAATCGATATTCGATGGCTCACCGAAAGTAAAGAAATAATCGATTTCGATGGTAGTTTAAAAAAGTAAAGAATATTGTAATCGATATTCGATATTACTCTGAGCATTTAGCGGTGTACGCCAAGCATTTTTTGTGATGTCCCCACATTCATGCGGTAACTTACAGACAAACATAGATTATTATTATTAATGCAAAGCAACTTTGCTATTTAAAATCTTTCTTTTTGTGTTTTTGGGCACCAAAGAAAAATTATCAGCAAAAACAAGGTGATGACATACCGACGATTATTTTAAGTTTACTGAAGTGAGATAAAGTAGCCTAACGTGGACAAAAAGAATCGAATATGGAATGTCGAATTGCGCCGAAAAAAAAAGTAAAGACAAGGCCATATTCGATGCTCATTCAAAAAAGGAAAGGTTGCAGTGCATTCGATGAACAAAAAGTGAAGAATATCGCAATCGAATATCGATTACAATAGATTTTTCCCAACCCTGAATATCTCACAGTAACGATCAGTAACATGCTTCAATTTGAAGAAGCATTGGAAATATAAATTTCACCGGAAATCATAACCGACCGGTTGGAGTAGTGGTAACGAAATTACTATCGGCGCGGAAAGTCAAAGCTGAGTTCCCAGATGCTTAGCTTCGGGTATGGGCTCGCCACTTGTTACAAGCTTCGGCATATTACCGCGAGTATTATTAACGAAAACTGTTTTGATTTTTTATTTTAGGTTCTCAACGGTTGTCTTAGACACAGCCTATATCTCTTCGTCATTTCGTCAATGCTTAACTTCAGAACTTGTAGTAGCAGCATGCATCTAGAAGTATCGATCATAATCAAAGAAATTATGTAGGACCAGTAGGACTAGAAAACCTACACTAAAATATTAGAAAGGAGGGGCAGCGTTTTGTCGGGTAGGAGAAGGAATAGGAGTCAACCACGTTTTTTAAAATGGTTTATTCAACTTTACATAAACTCTAGGCCTGGGTTTTAGCAGTTGCGATTAAGCTATGATGTTAGGTTAACGCATGCAAGTTAGCTGAAAGTAAAAGCAAGATCACGTTGCGCCACGGCTGCACAAGTATTTTTTGAAAATTTTTTTAGGGAGTCGTAGGCTCGTAGGGGGTGAGGAAACAAAATAAAGGGGAAAATCTGTTTAGATCTTTGCAGTAGATGTTAAGCATTTCGAACTGAGGATTGATGAGCCACAAATTCACTCAGATTTAGAGTTTGGATTATTATTAAGCCTCAGATTCAACCTTTTTTGATTCTTCGAACTTTTAGGAGCCCAGCAATCTAGAGCACGCGCCGGTGATTCGTAATGAAATTTCGCTTGCCATAAAATCTAGGCCTACTATAGGCCAAATATTGTCCTTGTAAAATTTAAAGTAGGTCTACGCCATCACATGATGGCTTCTAGCCTAATTCTAAATAAAAAGTGAAGTCACCACGACAGCTATGATAGTTCTGCGACAATCACTATTGTAAAAACAAAGCTCCAATTCATGTGCATTCCTACAGCCGCGCTGTCGAGGTCGTTATCTTGGAAACCAAGAAAAATCGTAAGCGAGTCTGGATTCCTCCTACGCAAAGCGCTTTCGTTGCTTTCTTGTGACAGGAGGACAAAAAGGAAGGAATCCTTACCATTTTCAAAATTACATTGGGTAAAAGTGCGTTTACCGATAGGTGGCAGGCGACCGCGTGATTACCGGTACCTCGGCTAATTGTTTATTCTTTTGACATTGAACTCTGACGCGGCAACAAGACAAAAATCACCCGAAATTAACAAATTCTACCTGCCGAATAAAACATGTTCTCTCTCTTGTTCTCTCTCTCTCTGTAGTCTATTTGAATAATTTTTAACCTCTTCGTCTTCGGCAGAGGCGTAACCACAGTTAGGTGAGACCCTGGGCATTGCCCATTTGCTCAATGGTGAAGCACTTGCAATGAGCTGTGGTAAAATACGAAATATTGCGTAGAGATTACATGCGTTTTTGGTAGTCAGCAACAAAATGATGTGATCAATTTAATTGCGTCGATTGACACCTTTTAACGTCCGACTTTCGTAAAAAGTGAACAAAAAAACTCTGCAAACCTTAACTGTACTGACCAGTGACCAACTGACCACATTGAGAAGCTGAGTGTACTTTCATTTAAGTAGGCGTAATAAAAAGGAATCAAAGGATTAATGACCCAAAGCGTTCGCAACCACATGCAGCGAAAATTAGAGCCAGAAAGATATCAATCTGACAAACACGTATGTGGTGGTTCACGTTCAAGAATTTCTGTGGCATAGCATACGTCATCTTAATAGGCCTAAAGAATGATCATAATGGTGTGATGCGTGGCCCTTATCTGCGTCGGGGTGTTAAGGTCACCACACCCCGGATAATTGTTCGTAGGCTACCCCAAGCAAAATTCGAAGTCTTAATCTGACATTGTATTGCACAGGAACCTAGTTTTTTTTCGGTCATTTGTCGGACATTGACCGGATATTTTTGGCTGTGACCGAATTTTTTTTCGATCACAATGACCGAAAGAAATTTGCAATTATTTTAGTTAAACAATAATTGCTCTTTTCGTCTGGTAATAATAATTGCTATTGTAGCCTACAGTAATGAGTGAGGACGTAAAGTGTCTTAAATACGTTGCTTAGTTCCCAACATAGCTAATTATTTGTTTGTACCGCACCATGCTTTCGAATTTCCCATTTTTATGTCGTAGGCCTACGTATCTTGTTTCAAAACTTCAATAAATTTCATATAGCCAGTTCACGAAAGTGTTGAAAATGTGGCTATTAAGCTTATTAAGCTTAACCTAAATGTAGAATATGACCGCAAAAAAATCGATGTGACTGAAAAATATGGTGCAAGCTTAGCTAAAATCGATCAAATGACCGCAACAAAATGTTGAAACAAAAACATACGCTACTGGGACGTATTTTCACCCCCCTACCCAATCAAAGCTTCTGCAGTTGTGACTTGCAACAAACAAAAATGTCAAAACTCAAGAAAAGAATTGCTATTATGTAGGCCTATGGATTATGATGTCTAAAAGATTTTCCCCAAAACTATCATTCAGACTAGAACCATTCGCTTGGTCCAAACAATAATCTCCTAAAGTGAGCTCCAAAGAAACCGAAAAGCTAAGAAAATACCGAAACTTCCCAAATATTCCCAATTTTTATGTATTTAATGGCAAAATTATTTACTTAGGCTTATGTTGAAGACTTTGAAGTTTATCAAAACAAAGGAATTGCGTGCCAATTACTGCAAAATAGCTTTAACTATACAGTACCTTGACTCGAAGGCATTACGAACACCTGGAAAAAGACCCTGGGCACCCAAAAAGGCCTAGTTACGCCACTGGTCTTCGGGCATCAAATATGTTTAAGGTGATTCATTTTGACGGCAGGAATGAGAAGCAATGCACGTACTTGGGATGGCAGTTTTTTGTATTTATAATCGCGGTAGAGAGGTGCTTCTTACAAACCACAGTGCCAGTGCACCTTGCGCTAGCAATACCACTGCATTTATCGTTAGGCTAGGCTGCTTCGAAAAATCAATAAAAAACAAAACAACATATCGAACGTTTTGAGTTTTATCCATTACACCCTCATCAGGATCAACAACAAAATAACAGTCACTGAAACAAAATGATACTTTACAAGGGGAAATTCTAATTAAAATGGTGGTTTAGGCTAAATCTCATCTTCTTATTTAACAGTTAAAATATTTTTGAATTAGAATTTCCCCTTGTAAAGTATTATTTTGTTTCAGTGACTGTTGTTTCGTTGTTGATCCTGATGAGGGCGTAGTGGATAACGCCGAAAACGTTCGAGATGTTGTTTTGTTTTTTATTGATTTTTCCAAGTAGCGCCTAGCCTAATGATAAATGCAGAGGTGTTGCTAGCGCAAGGTGCTCTATGTTTTTTTTGTATTTAGTTGCATACTTATTCTCCTATCACGAGAAATCAATGCGCAATAACGAGCTCGTTTAGGAGTTGCCGGCCATTTGTTTAGTGTTTAGCACACCAAGATGAGGGAATCCCGCTAAGTGCTTTACCAACGGCACAACAAGTAAACTTGCCAGCTTGCTCTCCACACTGTCTCTCTAATGCTAAGCGTCAAGTAGGGAAGCTGTCAATATCAATTGTAAAGTCATTGTTTTGACCCGACTTGGAATCAAACTTTGAGTTTACAGCTCCCGAGCCGGACGCTTTAAGGTCTGTTTACATTAAATGCGATTTTAGTCCGATTTGCTGTAGTATGAAGTTTCATCAGATTTTTGACGTAAACAGTTGACGAAAATATCTTTCACACAATTCAAACCCAAACAGTTTTGCTTCCTACTGGTTGTTTTGCAAAGCCCCTAACGATTTTATTCTAGAATGCCGCGGATAGTGACGTAGATTTACGTCATAACCAGTGTTCCCTCTAAGCTGTGCGCGTGTGCGTGCGCACACGGCTTTCAAAGACTGTCCACACGCATAAATTTACTGCGCACAAACATAATCATGATGAAGCAATGTTCTCGGTTGGCAAGTTGGGGAAAATTGTTTTTGGACTTGCTAAAACAGGGCTTCTTAACCAGGGGTGCGGGGTTGATGAACGAAAAATTGGACATCTGCAGACGTGATGACCTTTTTTTTTTATTCATGGGTTGTTGCACAAACGTTAGTCATTTCTAAAAAAGTGCGCACTCGCCAAAGTTTCTGCGCACACAAACTACAAAAAATTAGAGGGAACATTGGTCATAACCTCTAACAGTTTCGTAGCCTACGTCACTGTGCGTACGAAAAATTTCATCGTATTCAGTGTAAACACACCTGCCTTTTGCCACTCTGCCATCATATCTGAGCTATTGAGACATCATTGAAAAATTAGCTTGCTTGACGCAGAATAGTAGCCTACGGATAAGTGTTTTATCGCAATAATCACAGGCTGTCTTAGTGTGTAATAGGCTAGTAGTCGCGTTTTCGCTTGCCGGGTGTGGGTAAACGTACCTTAGCAATTCCGAGAAAACTTTTAAAACCGCAAAACCGACTAAACGGTCAACAAATGAATTAACATTAACAAGTGCTTATAAAGCAGCAAACAGACCAGTTAATGTCGTTTTGTCCGGTATTTTTTTCGTTTTGAATTTTTTAACAGCGCCATTATTTCACATTAAAGCTGCCCAACTTTTTCTTCTTTTTTCTCTGTTAAATTGAACCGCTAAAATTAAGTGCTCTCGTTTTTTTCTGCCAAAATGACAGTGTTACCGGTAACTTTTTTCAGATTCAGAGTGCTGGACTGCTGCTGCTGGCGTTAAGCAGCGCAGGTAGACCTACCGGCAGTACCGGTATCGTTGTACGACAACTGGACAATGTAGACCTAACTTGTCAGACTCATCCTAGCGTACGCTTGTGCCTAAGTCAGGAAAATATTGTTCAGTCGCAATTTGGCAAAAAAGGTTTTGATTATGACTTGATAAGGTTAACCATATTTTATAGCTTAGAACATGAACACTGAAATTACCTGTCAATACTGGTAAGTACCGTAAGGTATTTCATTAAAATGGTTGCTGAAAAGCAAATAGTACCAGTTCCAACATAAGCTGATGAGGTAGGCCTAGTCTACTAGTGACTGATAGGCTACAGCTTTTTTGAAATTATCGATTATCATTATCGCTTTAGTACAAAAAAGTTTATGTGCCCATCACTTGAGTACAGAGTAGTCTCTGTCTGCCAGTTGTCTAAGTAATGAAGTTCTTGCAACTGACTAACTGGTACTGTTCCAGCATAAGGCATGCTTAACCTAGTCTAGCTGCAACTGTGCAAAGCATATCATATGGTAGTTATCTTGTTGGCAGATGGTGTGTGTACGGGGTTGTAAATATAACTGTGTGCTTTGTTTATTTCATTATCCTTTCACGCTCTCCCCGATTGTACGAGAACTTGACAAAGTAATAAAATAAACCCAAGCAACAAATGTTACAAGCTCGTAAGAATAGCTACTTTGTTTTTTGTGTTGGTCGCTGCAAGAAATAACATATCTAGACTAAAGAGTAAATAACTGAATAAGTTAATCAGCTAAACAACTGATGCACTATCAAATAATCCTAGCTGCAACTTAACTAGGCTAACTAACAGTGTAAGCAAGCAACTAGCAATTATGACTTGGTAGTCGATAATGAAATGGTATAAAGTGTGATAGCCTGAACTAAATGCATTTGACTGTTTGAGCTTCATAGTTTTTATCATAGTGTTATTTGAGAAACACCATTGTACATATGACATTCTGGTCTTTATCATAGTTTTTTAGTAGTCTATTATCATGTAAACTTTTGTTTTTATGATAACTGGATAAATGGCATTTAAAAACTTTGTTTTTAAGAGCATTTAAGAACAATTACGAACTAGTCTGTTATTATCCATGGATTGAAAAAAGAATGGAACTAGGAAACCTTATATAATTAAGATGTGCACTAGGCTAAGGATAAGGGTTTTTCAAGTTATTGTTTGCAACTTACTGATGGCTAATTGAAATTTTGTTAAACAGGTTGTTAAATTGGCAACTTTTGCTGTTATTATTGTTGTTGGCCTTCATGTTCTTTTATTTTAAGCAAAACATTGGCAATTGATCTTGCAATTGAACAAATGGAAACCAATTCGAGTTCTGCCAACATTGCTGAAGAAAAAGACAGTGGTGATGCTATAACCATGGCTAGTGAAAAATCTGATACTGTTGAATCTGTAGAAATGCCTGAAGTTGCACCAGCTTCTATGCCTTTGAAAACATGGGAATTTCAAAACAATATTGAAACTGTTACCAGTTTGGATGAAATTTATAAATATGATCAACTTGCTCAACAAGACATGTTGGCTGCAAAACCATGGACCAAAGACCCTCACTACTTTAAGAATTGTAAAGTGTCTGCTTTAGCTTTGCTAAAGATGGTAATGCATGCCAGATCTGGTGGTAATTTGGAAGTAATGGGTCTTATGTTGGGCAAAGTGGATGGCGAAAATATGCTGGTTATGGATGCTTTTGCTCTTCCAGTTGATGGCACTGAAACCAGAGTAAATGCACAAGCTGCAGCTTATGAATATATGGCAGCATATATAGACACAGCAAAAGTAGTTGGTCGTCTTGAAAATGTGATTGGTTGGTACCATAGCCATCCTGGTTATGGTTGCTGGTTATCAGGAATTGATGTGAGCACTCAGTTATTAAATCAGCAATTTCAGGAACCATTTTTGGCAGTGGTTATTGATCCCACTAGAACTATCAGTGCAGGAAAGGTAAACATTGGTGCTTTTCGTACATACCCGAAAGGTTATAAACCACCTGATGATGGCCCTGATGAATACCAAACGATTCCTTTAAACAAAATTGATGATTTTGGCGTCCATTGCAAGCATTATTATTCCCTAGAGATGTCTTACTTTAAATCAACTTTGGATAGAAAACTGTTGGAAAGCTTGTGGAACAGATACTGGGTATCTACTCTTAGTTCTTCAAGCTTGCTAACGAATGCTGAATACATGACTGGACAGGTTGTGGATTTGTCTGAAAAACTTGAACATGCTGAAGCGCAGCTCAACAGATCAACCTCGAATTATTCTTTTGATCCTCATGACAAAAAATCTGAAGACAAATTGACTAAAGCAGCAAAGGATAGTAAAAAATTAACTATTGAAGCTGTCCATGGACTAATGTCTCAGGTTATAAAAGACCACCTTTTCAATCAAGCCATTACTAAGCAATAATAGTGCCAGCAATGTAGAATTTGTTTGATATTAAAAACTTGTAACTGTTTTGTGACAGTTCTTTACGTTTCATAAATTTGTGATAGTAAATACCAGTACCATATTCAATATCCATCACATCACATTTAGTTTTAATAATATATAATTATAGTATGTTTACAAACCTTTTCGTATAAACCATTACTTTGTTTTTTGTCTGAAGTTGTTACCAAAATTTGTGATTTTTTGTGTTAGTGAAAGGTTGCATTAGACCTACCGGTATTCTTGTGTTATGTTGCATTAGCACAATTTTGATTTGAGACTTCATTTTGAATAGCTGTTGACCTTTTCTGAAAATTTGGCATTAGCTTGCTTTTTAGTTTAATCCCCCTAATTTTTTGCCGTGTGAATTATGAAACTAAAAGATTGTAATCGTTAACACACATTTTTTCGTTGAGTTTTGTATTGAATTTGTAGGGTTCGATGTGACTTTGGTTTATAGCAGTCACTGGCCATTAACCGTGCATGTGGTGAATTTTCATAGTGGTGAGCAGTATCTGTTTTAACCAGGTGTTATTTTAATGACTCAAATATTAAAGCACAATTCTTTGGAAATAGTTCAAGACAAATTCATAGTTAAACTTTGTGTAAGAGCAATAATTGTTTTTTAGTATTTAGAACACTGCATCGTCTTTATGTTAATATTATCAGCGTCAGTTTATGACTGTAAAAAAATTGTTTCCTGCATTTTGACGTTCTTTATTGCTAAGCGCAAACTAAATGGTTTGACCATAAAACTACGAATAACATGCAATTATATCGATGAAGATGTTTACAATATGTGTTTTACGATGCTATTTCGTTTGCAGTTTTGATAAGTGACACCACTGGCATGGAGCTAGTTTATGATAACTTACGATTGCATGTTAGTAACGATGCTTTTTACGTTGAGTCTTTGAACGCTGGAGCAAATGATGTGCTTGTGATTGATAGAATCAATCATGAAATCAATCTACAATCTAACAAGGAAGATATCCCCCCTTCTTTAGCTGAAAGCGAGGTGTGTATCTAGTTTATACATAAATTAAAGTTATGGCATCAACTCTTACAAATTTAGCATGAATTAGCTAATCTTTCTGTTCCTAAGTACAATCTTGTTGTATATAATCTTTATACTTGTGTTAGGCTTATGTCATAAAAGTGCGTTCTCATAAACTTGAAGTATAAATTATTATATACATAAAAAGTATTAAATATTAATGCAGTTTTTATTAAAGCGACTGTAGTGTTTATATAGAATACCTGGTTGACTTTTAGCTTTAAAATGCTTTGCGTTAGGTGGAATTTCCATTGTATGAAGAGTTTTGTCACTAGTAAAGAGCATTGTTGGATGAAGCGTAAACGTTTTCAGTGAAAAGCTGCAACCTAAGGAGTTGTTAGTGTTTTGTTAAACTATTTTTTAAAGCAATTTGGTTGTTGACTCAACTGGAATTGCTCTTTAAGAAGTTTGATTTCATAATACATGTATAGTGAAAACTGAAAAGTACTTTGGTTTTTCAGTTTAAAAATCTTGCAGTTATGTAAATTGCAGCGACTGTTTTTATATCTTTTTAGTTGATTTATGGAATATTTGGCATTATTCGATTGGTTGGTGGACCATATCTTATTGTCATTACTGAACGATCGCGTGTTGGAGATATTCAAGGTCATCCAGTGTGGAAGATTACTAAAACTGAAATATTGCCTTACAATCGATCACTGCTGAATCTGACTGAATCACAAGTTAGTAAATTGTTTTCTTCAAATTGACTACGAGATGATTTCTTCAGCCAATTTGTTATAAGCATGAAGCGTTGCTATTATGACCTTTCAATGTTTACTGATGCGGTGACAAAATTTAAAAGCGGTTGAAAATTAATCTTTGAAACAAATTAGGTTCAAATTAACTGAAACATACTTGTATCGCCATTTTGTTTGTTTGTCAAAAAATGATAATGATCAGGTTTAAATGTTAATCCATCTGGTTATTAGAGTAAATTTTGCTAAAAATTTAAAAAGAGTCTAATATCAAATAAAATTCAGATATCAGACAATGAAACCTACATATCCATGTTGGAGTACGTTCTTTCCACCGAAGCGTTTTACTTTTCCACCAGTTTTGATATCACGCATTCTATGCAACGTCTTGCTTCAGCTGACGAAGGTTTCCAGTCTGAATCTTTAAGCGGCAGAGCTGACCACAGGTGCGTAAGGAGGATTTGTTGTGCTCAAAATTTGTGGAAAAAATCAACATATTTTTTTGCACATTTTATCTACCGTGGGGATGTCTATTTCAGAATAATTACGTATTCTATAATAATTTCGTATCTTTCCGAATCCTTAATTGGTTCCTAAATCTGTAGAATGGCTGTCAGTACTGTTTTGCTGTCAGTTCAGCACACAACCGCTCGACTACTGCAAAACAAAAAAAAAAATCAACCATTTATTTCATTTTTTATGAATTTATAGCCAGCACAAGGAATGCAGCACTATAAATTTGAAGCAAATATATACGCAGTGGCGTAGTCATGGAGCTAACTGCGGGCATGCCCCTCTTAAATTTTAGAAACACGTGAAAAAATACGGCTCCAGTATATATGCTTAAGCGGTGCATACTGCTTACGACACTCATTGCCTCCCACAAATTTTTTACGGCCTCCAACGAACACCGCATAATCACACACACACGAGGCCGAACGCTTACTTGCGTTTATGCGCAACGTCTGAAAAGATTTATCACGCGCAATTCTTGTTAACAGTTAAACCGAATCCTAAAACGGAACCTATTCAAAATAGAAACCGGTTTCGTAGGATTTAATGAACTTAGCATGGTTAGGTGCCCGACTATTATTGCAGAATTCAAAAAAATTGATATTCGCACAGCTTTGTCATTTTAGTTATCTGAATTTCTGTATGAACTGTAAAACTATATACTTTTTGTTTACTTTACGCTGCAACGTATTTAGATTTTTTTGGAACCGCTACGCTCTACAAGAACTGCTTGACCGCCCTGAAGTGAACAAGTTTGCTACTCCTATCATGCATGGGTTTATATCTATAAACTCCTGCTTTGTCAAGGGAAGAACGTTTGATGTGATTTTAATTTCTCGCCGTAGCACTTTGAGGGCTGGCACTCGCTACAACGTGAGAGGATTGGACAATTTTGGAGATGCTGCTAATTTTGTTGAAACTGAACAAATACTTCTCTACGGTCGGCATATTAGTTCATTGGTGCAAACTAGAGGCTCTATTCCGCTGCTGTGGTCACAAAAAGCAAACTTAAAGTGAGTATTTATAATACCCACATAAGTAAAAAGTCTATTCGTTCGTGGCTTTACTTGCTTACTTACAAAACACGGTTATACATTCTAAACTAACAAACGTGTTTTATCTAGACCAGGATGTTTAGAATTTTGTGCACAACTTTTGCAATTGTTAAACTTGCGATGCGCTTTCGTTTTTTTATGATTAATATTTCGCAACCCCTCTGGATTTATCAGAAAAATTCGTTTTGCAAATCTTTCTACTGTTTTATATTTACAGATACAAACCTTCTCCGCGGATTATTGATGATCGTGAAAAAAATTTGAAAGTGTTTCGTCAGCATTTTGATTCGCAAATTGTAACTTATGGAAAACAAGTTAGTGTTCCATTTTGCAGTGTCTTTTTTTGTAGGAATAATTATAGAAAAGCTTTTTATTTTCCATGCTCATAAGTCCTGATATTTAGATTTGCAGGTTTTTAAGAATCGTTTTTGACCAGTTGTTTTATCCCAAATCATTCATGTGAGAAATAGCTCGATAAGTTTTGGAATTTACTTTTTTTTCTTTTGTTGTTAGGTTGCTATCAATCTAGTTAATCACAAGGGCTCGGAGCTGAAGCTAGCCAAAGCATTCCTGGAGGTTCTTAACCAAGCAAAAAGTCCTGATGTGACATACGAAGCTTTCGATTTTCACAAAGAGTGTGGTTTGAACCGATGGGACAGACTCAGTATTCTTATGGATAAAATTGCGTTAGACCAAGAACAATTTGGTTACTTTATGCAGGTATAGTATACACTAAATATGGGACGAAAATAGCTTAAGGAGGAAAAGTATAGCCACAATAAATCTCAGAACTGGACGTTTCGACAACATAAATTCAGCTGTCATCATCAGCAGTGTATGCAAGGAAGTACAAAACTGTAAGAACTAGGATTTACAATATTCTAACTAGAATACAAGTTATATATCGCGTAACCCTGGCATCAGGTCAGAATAAGTTAAGATTTACTGTGGTTTTACTTATTCTTTCTTTATGCTGGTAGTTTGTTGCATCGTACAAAGTGTTTCCATAAACAGTAGTTGGTAGCCGATACTCGGAAGAAGAGAAGTGGTTTAGTAGCTATTTGCGTCGGAAAAGCTTTATTATTTTTAAGGAACTACTTAGATGAGAAGCATCACGATTATCGATCTGTAGTTCTAGTTTTAAAGTCTGTCGATCAGTTGTTGTTTTGTTTTCAGTGTGCAACAATTTGCTCTTGTAGGTTATGTGCTTTGATGCGATCCCTTAAGCTTACATGAAACATTCTAGAACGCACATTTTGCTACGAAATAGTATTATTTGGAATTATTATTATTTTTTTTTTCGGTACATTAGCGCCTGGTAATGAATATAGATGTCTATTGTCTATGGATAATTTCACTTCTTATCATACTAACTATTCTTACTGTAATGAGGTTATTATCTAGCAAGAACGCTTAGTACAGCATTTTGAACATTTTTGATTTATGTTGTCGCTCTTCCACTTGGTCATTTTTGACATAAAGCATTTTTAAGTGACCAACGTTCAAGAATAAAGATGTGTCTGATATAGTATCGTTACTTCCTCAGGACAGCGGCGGTGCTGTGTTCATGCATCAGACTGGTGTGTTTCGTACCAATTGCATGGACTGCTTGGACCGTACCAACGTTGTTCAGTCTTTAATCGCTCGAAGATCGCTGGAAAGTCAATTGCGACAGTTGGGAATTTTTAACGTCAATGCAAAGATAGAAGATGAGGTAAGCAGTTAGCTTTTTTGTGTACAAAATATTCGAAAAATTTTTTGTCGCTAAGGTGGTCGTTTGAAAAAAAGCGTGTTATTAAAAATGGACCAGGTTTTTCAACGAAGTCAAGTATAATATGGGTGTACCCTTTGCTATTGCTGGTTTTTAACCAGCGCCATGGCCTAGTGGTTAGAGCGTTTGCTTTGGAAGTTGGTAGACTGGGTTCTATTCTCAGTCGGGTCAAACCAAAGACTTTAAAGCTGGTGTCTGCTGTTACACTTGCTCAGCAATTTAGTGTAGCGCGGAGGATGAAATAATAAAATACGTCGGTGAATTCTTGACAAAACTTGGTCCTGGGGCTAAAGGACCTTAGTAGTTATAAAGCGCCATAAAACCACACAACTTTTCATTTCAACATTACGAGAGCATGTTAATATTAGCTCATGCCATAGCAGAACTATACTGTAGACCTAAATAAAGATTTCATTTGACGAGTTCGATTCTTGACTGAATGCTTTTGATTAAAATTTATTTTTTGATGACCGGTACCTGGAATTCATTTGGTTGTCGCAGTACTCTATTTAAATGTCACTTTACAACATTGAAAATAATGGTTCAACTAGAACATCATCAAACCTGATCTTTTACTCTAAAAATCCATCTATTTTCCAACATGTGGTGGCACAAATCGATTTAGCGCATTTTTTGCTCCTAAGCGTTGCAGCAGAATTCTCCAGAAATACAATCTACATTGCTCTGCTGACGCTGCTCTTTAGTTGTTCTGCTGACGTTCTCCAGAAATACAATCTTTAGTTGTTCTCTTTAGTTGTTCTCCAGAAATACAATCTACATTGCTCTGCTGACGCTGCTCTTTAGTTGCAGGACGCTGCTCTTTAGTTGTTTACAATCTACATGTTAATTAAGATACCCAGAATGGCTTTTACATTTATTGATTTTGATTTTCAGAGAGAATTCGATTTTCTATTGAAGCAGATATGGGCAGATAATGCGGATTACTGCTCAGTTCAATATGCTGGGACTGGAGCATTAAAAACAGATTATACTCGAACTGGAAAACGTACTAAATGGGGATTGCTCAAGGATGGCTACAACTCAATGATCCGTTATTACAAAAACAATTTCACTGATGGATTTCGCCAGGTTCTCAAACTTCTTTACTCATATTATGTTTTTTCCCTGTTTTTGTTTGTTGTCATTTAGTTGCTTATGCAAGGGTAAGTTTTTGACTTTGTATCGTTATGTCATATTAATTTATTCTAAATAACATAATAAAATTGGTGGTTTTAATTGGCAATTTTAACTTCTAAAAGCTACTTGTATCAATCAGTTGTGCTTACCATTTTTTTTTTGGGCAGGACTCAATCGATTTGTTGCTAGGCAATTTCACTGCCGTGGATTCAGCTACGTCACCATTTCCGTCACCTCAGCAGCGAAGACGTCCAACTATTCTTTTCTCAGTTTATCTTTTACTTTCCGTTTGTCTTATTATAGCTATCCTCTCAGCTGTTGAAATGAGCGAACAGCTTGTTTATTTACTGCTTTGGGTTGTCGCCACTTTAATCGTCTCTCTTTATGTTCTTAGACATGGCCCTGAGTTTGTGAACTATCCAAGTCTTGTTCATAAAAAACTGAAAGACGTCTAACGTAATACGTATTAGAGCATATAACTCTTGAGTTCTTTTGCTTATCTTATATATGATTTTTTGTAAGATTTTTGTGTTGCTATTAGGCCTAGGTAATTCGCCCTCAGTTGATTGTTATTGCATCAAAATTTATGATGCTGCAATTTTTTTGTTTCTTATTTCAATGTTTTTTGATTATTTTATTAAAATTGAAGGTTTTTTCAATGGCGAAATCAAAGATCAAACGTATTCAATTTGGCTCTCAAATTCTTCGCTATATTTCTCACCCAAAGGCTAGCTTGTCCACTGTCCTGTGTTTATTTCTTTACGTGGACACTGGGTGGCGCAAATACGATTTAGGAGACTTGATCCAAGTCGCGCAAATTGAATCAAAACAGCGCGAGGATTAGATATTAAAAGTCAATAATTTGAAGTTATATTTGTGGGCCTACAAATAAAATCATCTGTAACTTAATTTTGATAATACTCGTAAGGAGTAATTGCGGCAAACGCAGCGTTTCTGTTTTGGGAAAGAAACGTTGCAACGTATTGTAGTTATGTTTGATACAGCCTATGAATGATTTCATGTTGTGCAAGTTCTTGTTTTAAACTTACGGAAATATGTGCGAAGCAGCAGCTGTATGCCTATTAGGGTGTTTCGTTTTTCACCGTTTTTGAAATTAAAAATGCTTGGGGTCGCATGTGATGGAGTTTTGGGCAATGAATCCAAATATGAAAAAAACTTAAATGACGTCATTTAGGAGGGCAGGCCGCGCTATAAGCTTTTTTCGGGGGGGGGGAATTTCCCTAACTCGAGAACGGAAAAAGATAGCGCTTCGATATTGGAATCAAAATGCGCAGAATGGTCGATTTCCTATACCCTTCGAAGAGACGTCCTATCTCTAACTTTATTCAAAAACGATTTATTTCGAAAAATCAAATTTCATGTTATTTTTGACTTCAATTTTTTATAGTTTAAAATTTGTTTTTTCAAAATAACATGTGATTGGATAAAGTTAGAGCTATGGAGTCTCTAAGAAGGGTATAGGAAATCGACAATTCTGCGCATTTTGACTCCAATATCGAAGCGCTGTTTTTTTCCGTTCTCGAGCTGGAGAGATTCCGCCGAAAAAAGCTTAAAGCGCGGCCTGCCGCCCGTAAATGACGTCATTAAAATTTTTTTTTCATATTTGGAATCAGTGCCCTAAACTCCATCACATGCGACCCCGAGCATTTTTAATTTCAAAAATGGTGGAAAAACGAAACACCCTAATGCCTATGCTTATTATCGATGTATTGTTTATTTGGGTTGTTGGTATACGTGTGTTGTCAGATCCTGCTGTGCACCTGATGGATAAAATTTGTGAAACGATAGTAATCTGCAATTAAAATAACAAAAAAAACAACTTTTTATTATACTCGCCGAGTAGCGGTATCACCCCAAGCGTGTAACAACGTGTAGCGGGGCCCATATTTTGCAATGGTTTTCAGTGAAAAAGATAGAGCTCGATGGAAATGCATATAAATACAAAAATTGTACAGGCAATTGCATCAGCGGCGTGGTGTATCAGTCGGAATGCAGGACTGCTACGCTTCGGGTCTGGGTTCGATACTGCTATAGGTTTTGATTTTATTTTCAACGTAGCCTACGTGGGTTTTTATGTCTGTTTCGGGATGGGGTAGAGTGGTGGTGATACAGTAGAATAAACAAAAAAATTTCTGTAGAACCATTCCGAAATATGCAAGCGAGGCACATCTCTGCATCGTTGCGCCCGGGCAACACAGCACTGAAGATTGAAGAAACTTTGCAGTGTTGGAGAGACGTGAGCGACACTGTACCCGATTTGACCCTAAAATCAAATCATGACCTTCTGCGTCGTTAGCGTTTGTCTTTAACCATTAGCCCTATGCCCACCGACCTGTTAATTTGTAGGCCCCTACTAGTTTGAAAACTTTTCTTTTCGGAGCTAGTTATGTGATTTGTATGCCAATAAAACGGAAGGTTATGCAACAAATCCTACATTAAAGTTTTACGGCATATTTTGGGCTGATTAGGGTGAACCTGCAGCTGCAACATATTCTACCTACCTATTTTTTCGTTTAGTACGTGCAATGTGATTTTGTTGAGATGCCGTACTTTCAAGTCGTATCGTGGCTTTATGTTATCATACTACATCAATGACTTGTCAACCGTTGCAAATTCTTTGTGGTTGTTAGATTTTTATTATCCCGATGTCTTGAAACAGTAAAGACAAATCGCTTTTCGTAGTGAAGTTAGTTGCATTCAGCAGTCAATTTGATAGGCCGGATAGCTACAATCTTCCAAGCTGAAAGTTTCTTGGTTCCATCAACGAAAATATTTAGTTGACAACAGTCAAAATTACTCTTAATTCTTTTCTCGTTAAACAACTGTATAAAATCAATGGGGAAATGCTAGCGTACCAGCTGGGAGAGGCACCAGGGTCCAGCCTCCTTTTTAAGACGAACCTGAGTTTGAAGTATAGGTCTTACATTGCTTTAAAAAACACCGGAATGTTTTGTAATCTTTGGCTTAGTATAATTTGGCCCTCCCCCATATTTCCCGTGGCTATTTCCGGTACTTTCCTGGTACGAGAAAATAAGGAAGTTCATTAGGCCTATAGTTCAAAAGTGGTTGAGCACAAAATTTCCGCTGTATTACGACTAACTACCAGGGCCGGCGCAAGGCTATTTGATGCCCTAGGAAAGCTTTAATTTTGATGTCCCTTGCATACATATTTACCTTTAATAAGCGAGCAATAAAAGTTGAAGTTACGATTTTTTCGAAGCAAAAAGTATTACTATTCTACCAACGTGAAAACGCACATCGTGAAATAGTGAAACCGAACAGCAATCCTTTTACATCATGACTACAGCTCGTACTATTGCTGGTCTGTTACGTCACTCAAGCATTTTTGAAACCCAATTTCTGCGATACCAGCAGGCTATCTCTGCCAGTGCCAACTTCCTCCAGCCTTCTGTGGTGTAGCATTTAAACCAGGGGTGGGCAAGCTTTTCATACGAAGGGCCAGATTTGGAAAAACTGTTGAAGCCGCTGGCCCCACGGTGATTGGAAAACAAGGTGAAGACCTTTTTTTTTTGAGATCACGGTCCACGTGTGAATGTGATCTCGAAAGTAAAAGAATTTCACCTCGTTTTTTATTCCAATGTTGCACTGTTGAGGCTTATTTTTTTGAAAATCACTGCCATCCATGATCTCTAAAAAAAAGGTCTTTTGCTCAATACACGGTAGGAGTTTAAATTTGTGTAAGTGCCGACGAGCCGGATGAAAGGACCGGCGGGCCAAATCTGGCACGCCGGTCCTTAATATTATTATTGGCATGTTTATCCTCTTATCACGAGAAAGCGAAGAAGCGCTATGCGAGCTCGCTTAGGAGTTGCCGGCCATCTGTTTACCACACTAAGATAGGAGAATTCCGTTGAGTGCCTTTCCCAACGGCACAACAAGTAGGGCGAAACTTGCCGACTTTCTCCACACTGTCCTGCTGAACGTCAAGCAGGGAAACTGTGAACAACAACTTTTTATTTTTCTTACTTAACAGCGCGGTAATGAATAATCGCAATTTATAAGTTTCAAACAATTTTTCAAAAGACTGGTAAATAGTTTTTTAATAAAACAAAACATTCCGAGTTCGAGTTCTCTAATTTAATTTTTACGAATTCGAGTTCGGCAAAAATAAGCTTTTTCGAATTCAAGTTCGAGTTCAGGCAGAGGAATATCCAAAATCGAGACAACTTTTTTACCGCCTGTGCTCATGCAATTAAAAAGATAAAAATATAGGTCGCATTGGCGTGAGCAAATAAACGACATGCAGCTTTTCTTTTGCTAAAATCATAACTTCAATTTACACGAATTGTGACTACTTGAGCAACAAACTATATTTCGTAGTGATCTTTTATTTCTTTTCAACAATTTGAATGTCTTTCCAAAGAACTCGAACAGTTTTATTCGAGTTCGAGTTCGGCAAAATGATCGAGTTCAAGTTCGAGTTCGCAGCCCTGGTCACCTAATCAAACGTAAGTTTGATTAAAGTGTAAAGTTTAACTGCGAAAAATCAAATTGTTCTCGGTACTCGTACTTGTAGTATTCCTACTCGAAGTCAACCACCAGTACTCGTACACGAAGATTCTCAAGGCAAGTACTCGGTACTCGAAGGTTGAGTACTCGACTCCATCACTGACTACTACCCCCAAATATTTGGTAGAATCTTTACACGAAATTTTATGGCCACCTACATCAACAGCAAAGTTCAGAAAGTTACGTTTTGGATAATTAACAAAGTAAGAAGTTTTACTGTAATTCAGAGACAATCGATTAGATTTCATCCATTCATCTACAATCTTAAGTTCATGATTATCCAGAACCTAAAGATGGGAAATAATTTTGTCTTTGAGTATTAAAATAGTATCGTCAGCGCATACATTAATATGAAAATTAACATGAATACCAGTGATCTAGTTAAGACCATCACCTACAAGACCAAAACCTTGCAAATTTTTCAATACAAAGACCGTCTTTGTCAAGCCCAAGACCTTTGATTTTTTTCAAGACCAAGACTATAAAAATGGGATGAAAATTAACAGTTTATCACTTATTGCTATTTTTCTACAACAAAAAGAAAAAACAGGCAAAATAGCCTATGTACAGAATATTAAAAGAAATAAGAACAACACAATCACATACACGCTGTTGGATACTTTTTCTAGCTGTGCAGGATCACTTAAATTTTTTCTAAGTTTAGATGCTTTTTAGTTCTTTTGGTCTTAAGACCAAACTAAATGGTCAAGACCAAGACCGTTTTGCCAAGACCAACAAGACCTTAAAAAATGGTCTTAAAACCTTCATCACTGGTGAATTCAATTTTTAAATCATTGGTTTGACCCGACTCGGAATCGAATTCCAAGTCTATCGATCCAGAAGCAGACGCACTATACCACTCGGCCATCTGATCGGTCGAAATGCAATTGTGACGTCGTAAACACACAGCATTCACAGATTAAAATGACCACGAAAAAGGCAAATGCAGCATGGTAGTCGCTATGCGTTTTTTAAACAATGCAATAGTCAGTGGCGTAGCGAGAAATTTTAAAGGTTGGGGGGCATAATTTCCATAAACATATTTTCAAATTAATTTTTTTCGGCAGAATTAATTTGAAGCTGATTGAGAAACAAGTAAGGCTCTCCGGGAGTGGGCCCAGGCCTCCGGGGCATGCTACCCCAGAAAAATTTTGATAATTTATTTGCTGTAATGGCTATTTTAGTGCTTACTTAAGGCGTAAGGTGTAATGGCATATTTTCTTAAGGTGTAATGGCATATTTTCGATTATGCTTGCTTAAGGCGTAAGGCTTATTGCTATCGAAGAGGTTCGAAATTATGGAAAAATAATATGCATCAAAAACATTTTTGAAAATGGCTGGTGGGAAAATGCATGCTCCTCATCCTACTCCCTGGATACGCTCCAGGCCATAAGCTTGAGAAACCATCAAAAGAGTCTGGCATAATAATAACAATGTATTTCCCAAATCCAGTGCACACATGGCACTACGGGACGTGTTTCAGTCAGTTCTTTTTACTAAAAAGACAGAGTCAGAGGGGGCGTGCATGGTGCAATGGCTACCGCTAGGCTGACTCCGAGATCAGGGCCAGTGTTAGTACGGGAGACGTGGACCCTACAGCGGTGGCGCGCCGTTGGCGAATCTGTGCCTGATTTAATCAGCGCGGAAAGCGAACCCCAAATCGCCCGCACCGGAAGCGATATCGTTACCACTACGCCAACCGGCCATTGCTTCCATATTCCAACTTAGCCTACGTATTAATCGGTAATATTTTAGTTGGGCCTTACCATAAGCGCACGCTGGAAAAAGCCACGGTGCCATGCCCCCCCCTTTTGCCCTGTAATAAGGTGCTAAAACCTAACTTTCAGTTTATATTTTCTCAAGCTAATAATGGTTGCAGCCTCTTTATTTTAGCCAAGCTTCTGCTTTTAGTTATAAGCTGCGAAAATATTTTTGCATTGTCCAGCATGAGGACTGCACTCACTGCAAACCTTTTTTAACAAAAAAGTGTGTTAAAATGAGTGTTTTTTGTATGTAAAAACCGTAAAAGTTCGTTGGCGGCTGGGGACTACGCCCCCAAGCTCCCTTAGTTTCCGGCAGCCAGGAGTTTCACCCTCCACATCCCCGGTTGTGCTCCCCCCCTCTACCAAACTCTGGGTGCGTTACTGTCCCTTACACAAAAAAACAAATTTAATTTTGCATGCTTAGACTGATGTTGATTGACTGTTTTTAAAGTTGATATTTTAGGGAGTAAACGAAAAAATTTGTCCCCCCCTGAGCTTAGTTTCTGGTTACGGGCCTGGTGAGATATGAATGGGTAACGACTTAACGTTAGGTTAACTGTTGATTTTAAGTGTCAAGATTTGTCACGTTGCATTTCGATAACGCGACCTCTTGCCAATTCTTGCTTCCAATATAATGTTTACCTCCACGTTCTTTCGCAAGTATCGACTGATGCGAAATAAATCAACCTGCATGTGGTATAACTTAAGTAGTATCAACCACCCCAGCTGGCCGTAAATTGAGAAATTTGATGTGCGTTTCAAATTGCAAATGTCGGGTAAGCACATACCGGCTCTTAATTTAACACAGGCATGTTTTGGATGTGTCTCATAATCGCTCTATCGAAAGCTGCCGTTCTAGACCTTTCACAGAAGTCGTTTTAGGGGAGTCAAATCTGTAAAAATTAATGTTTTATAGGACAGATTTGGATTCGCTAGAGGAGAAATGAAGCTCCTGCTAGAATATGTCGAGTAAACACGCAAAAGCTTCAAGTGTCGATGTGTGAATAAGCTTAATTACTACTAATCAGTAGGCGTAATCACGACGCTTATATTTTTCATTCGCTTGCTCAAACTTGTGTGTGTTTGCTGCTGTAATTTCAAGTTATGTATATTTTTTTGGTAATCGTTACACATAAAATATTCTTAACAAAACATAAATAACTACATAAATGGCTTAAAAAGAAATGACTACATGAAAAATTAGCACAAATTATTACAAACTGAACATTTAATCACTTAAAGTTGGGCGCATTTGCTTGACTATTTTCTTGTGTCACATGCAACGCTAGAGGGTTGGTAACACGAAGAAAAAGTGCAGCAATTAGAAAGATATGAATACTTTAGAGCCAAAAAAAGAATAGTTTTGATGCATATTTTCAACAACTGTCTTGGTTAAATAAAAATATATTGTTGTTAAAAGCATGCAAGGATGTAAATGCTTCACTTTCTAAGATACAAATACGTTGCCAGTGAACTGGCGTACAAAAAAGATAAGATACAATCAGAATTATTTCATGCATAATAACAACCACGTGCTTAAAAACTAATAATGTGTAACGGAAGCGACAAGCCGAGATGATAAAATTAGAGTTTTATTAATTGCTTGTAGCAAGGTCAATACTGGACTTGATAAAAAAACAACCGTTTCAAGGCGTACAAAACATTGACAAATTTTACTTTCATTATCTCCAAGCAATGATGATGAGTAATTTTGGTGAAAGCATCAATATTGATTGCTCTTATATAACTTATAAAAAAATTTGAAATATTTTTTGTTTAAGTTGTTTATCTGTGAATGCTCATGCACCATACAACACGCCGAAATGGAAGCAAAAACTGATTGGGCCAAATGAAAATATCAGTGAGATGAAAGTAAAACTGAAAAAATTGAAGCAGTTTTACGTAAAATAGTGTCCGCTTTTTGCTTTATTATGCCTTTGGGCCGGCATGCTAGTTGGAACAGATAAAAAGAAAATATAAAACATTTGAGAAGTAAACACTAAGCAAGTCAGTAGTAAATTAACTGCTTATCATTTAACAATTGTGATTTTTGCATCCATGGGCAATAATTGCAAATTGTTTCACCAGCTTTGTAGAGCTGTAGTAGTTACACCAGAGTCGTTGATATAAATTCGTTGATGACAGAGTAACAAGCTTTGTAATGATCCTGAAAAAACAAGAATAAATAAGCGATAAATACAACAGATGATCAGCGAACACCTGCTGGGAGAGCGAATTAACGTATACCCCACATCTGAGTAGGACGTAGAATGTTGGCCTGGCTCACGTTTCGTACATCTGTGACTTTTTCCAATAACTATTCACCGCACAGAATAAAATTTAAGAGACGGTCAAATCAAAATCAAATCTTCATCATACTCGCCGTATTACGCTGAAGTTGCGGGGCCCATCTTCGAGTTGCGGGGCCCATCTCCGCGGCTCAGCGCCTGGGCAACACAGCTCCGCAGAAACGTCGCAACGGTGGCGAGCCGTTGGCGACACTGTGCCGATTTGACCGGCCCGGGAATCGATCTCCAGACCTCCCGCACCGATAGCGTGCGCTTAGCAACTGAGCTAACGGCCGGTTCTTAAAAATAATTTTAAGAATTAGTAACAATTATAAGAATAAGTGACGGTGATTATTAAAAATAAGAATTACCAGCTCATTGATCATTCCCGGTCTGTGATCTCTCAAATCTTTTACGGTTCGAAACACGTCAATTTTCCTCTCGCTCTTTATGCGTTCAACTAGCATAGCTACAGCTAGTAGAACTCCAGTCTTGTTGTATCCATGTCTGTGCAGGAAATATAAAAACGTAGCCAACTGCATAAATCATTTACGTACAGCCATTTAACAATTCCTTTTCACAAACATTTTGCAATATGAAGCTGTTAAAAAAAGACGTAAAGCTCACGTTTTGCGGTTTTCGTTTCCATACGCTGACTCGCGATTTTATGCTCTTCGTAGCGTCTGGCCCCGAGGTTATTCGTTTCTTTATTCAAGAACAGATTTTTTCCCGTTCGATTTGATGCTTGTAACGGTTATAGTAGTCTTAATGCATTATTTTTTTTTTGTAATTTTACTTCACTGCTGAATGTGCAAAACTGCAAATACATATAGAGTCTAGGTCGCAGATAATTTATCTTTTTTAATCAAATTGGAATCAGCTGTACCGGTGTGGTATAGCAGTTATAAAGAATGTGCAAGGGTAAAATATTTTCAAGCTGAACACCTGGTACTAGCTAGTTTACTTACGTCATATCACGAGTAATAACACTGTAATACCGTTACGAAATTAAAGTAAAATCGTGTTTACACTGCAAAATGATCACCTGCAATAAACTAAGGCTGAAGAGTTCACGTTAAAATCCGTCGAAGCCTTTATTTTTCGAACAATGTCGAATATAGTTGAGCTCAAAGCAGCTTCTTCCTCGTGAGTTTTAGCAAGCACATACGTGACGTCAAGTGATTCCTGGAAAATGTGAATTTTATTCTTTTTTACTCTCTTTTGATGCTATCTGTTCAATTAATTATGTGTCTATGAATGTAAAAAAATAGTAAGGCCGTTGCTAAAAAAAATAAGATTCTACAATTCCATGCCGAAGGTATAAGCCAGTGGCGTATTTTTTTTTTCAGCTCGCAATTTTGATTGATAGGGTTATTTAAGACGCAGAAATATCAAAGATTATTCGATGAACAAAAAATTTAATAAGCAGTTTATTACGTTGAGAGTGCCAAGTGATCATAAATAAAATCTACGATACCTAACTAAGTTTTCTTTTTCTGTGGTGCTCAGTAGCTACAAACAAGACTTATTTCAGACAATAGGTTACTTACTTCTGCATCATTTTTTAAGCAAACTGTTAGCTGTTTCACCAATATTGTTTTATGATCAGTAGTGTGTTGAACAGATATTATAATGTTTTGAAAGTTCAACTCCACATCATTGCTGGTGTGATTTTGGCTTAATGAATCGTTGGCCTAAATCAACAATTAGTGATCAGATTTAAAATATGCAAAATCTGTCCAAGACTTACCAAGCTTTCCATTGCGACCACAATGGAACATTTTTTGATCAAAATCATCTCCCAAAATTCTTCTTCTTTGCCGGCTTGAGGTCCAGCAGAGGCAATAAAAGCACCAGCATAATAGCCACTCTATGAAAAAGCACGGGGTTGTAATTTTTCGCAAAACACAGTAATTTCGAAATATATCTCGGAGAATAATTGCTTTGTACCGTTCGACTTACTTTAATGCAATGAGCATTCATTGTCACTTGTTTTCCTTGAAGCTTGCTGTAAAATTTCACAACAGGAGACGAATCTAAATATATCTTACCTACAATATAGTTTTATAATCAAGGATCTACGACGGGTAGAAGACAGGATTCAAACTCCTTTAGTGCTTTGCTGTAAGAGGTCTGAAAACTTTTTATTGATCACATTTATTGACTTTTATTTTTAATTTGAAGTTCAGGTAGGTGTTAGTAATATTGCTAGTTTCATATACTAAGATTTGTTGATCGTTGCATTTACAATCATTTTTGACTGTCTATGCTTATTTCAACTAATGTGTTCTTGACATTTAAACACAGCGTGGAAATACGTTCAGCTAAACATGACTTGGCATGTTTAAGTCATTGGATCAAAAATTCATTAGGAATGCGGCCTAAATTTTGCAAGTCACTTCCATGTTGATTCACACAGTTCATATTTCAGGTTTATTACGATACTAGGCAATTGGCTACTTATAAAAACTGTGTTTTACCGGAAGCATCGTTGAGATAAACACTTTCTGCCAGCTGTGTTGCAGCTGCTGCCAGTTGAGTTGTCAACACAGGGTCTAAAAGAAGATGGAACTCACTGCTGACAGTTTCCAACCTGAAACGTAATAAATGAGAGATGTTTCAAAATAGTGGATCTTCTTACTAGCTCAAATAACCTCAAAAATGCGTTAGTGAAATTTATGCACCAAAACATAATGCTTAGAGAAACGCTAGAACGCACGAGCAGTTAAAATAAAAGCTACATCTCGAGTGACAGCAGCCGAAATGGGATTCTTGCGAACAATTAGCGGTTTGTCCTCGTTGAACAAGGTTAAAATGCCGATATTCGTCAGTCTCTAATCGCCGTTTTTCCGCCTACAAGGTCGTGACTGCGTTGCGACACGAATCTCCCAGGAAAGAACAGCCCAAAAATGCTGTGTTCAACACCTTTGGTTGAAAGCCTAGAGGCTTTCCTAGAAACTGATAGCTAAGAATACGTTGGAGATTTTGGTGCGAATACGTATCGCCGTGGCGTTGCACCAAAATATCAACCATTCGTCGCGTTATTTTTTACAGCATTTTATCGTTTACTTCGTACTTTTTATTACAGCATTTTTGCGACATTTTTTCGGATTTTTTGTTATTACATTTTACCAACAGTATTTAATTTACTGTCGGTAAACAAAAAATGTCAAGTTTTGTGTATGCTCGAAATAGTTAATTCTTATGAAAATCAACTTTAATTTACCAATGTGCTTTTGTAAACAACTTTGAAAAATCATCGAGAGTCTGATCTGTTTTGGGAAGAAGGTGGTTTTCGACCAAAATTTTATGCAGCCACAGGTATTGATGCTAAAAATACAATGAACTTGCAAGACAGCCTTTTTCTGCAAATTAGATTAGCAATGCTGCTGTATTTAATATGTTGGTCTTTTCGTGAAGTCCACATGCAGAGTCTTCTATCACACTGAACTTCGGTACGGTGCGGATATTTACCTGATCATCGGTACCGGTATATTTTTAACAGCAATCAATGTACGCATTATCTTTGAGGCTTTTGATAATGACTTCAAGTCATTATATTTATTGCAACACAGCTAGCCTTTTTGAAACGGCTCTTGCTCAAATCACATATTAGGCTATTATTTTTTTTAAAATTCTGAACAAATCTTCTAGCAAAACTAAACAACAGTGTTTTGTATACAATACATGCATGTTTTCGTAATTCAGTGCAACAAGCAGTCAATAAATCGGACCGCAGCATTGCTAATGAAATTACAACGACTTACATCAAATTGGGTTTTATAGGAAGCTCCTTTGATTTGTTTTTATGCATACAGTATATAATCCAAAAACAATACGTAATTATTTTGCAAAGGAGTTTTTGTCTTACCAAGTTTTCAACCATATCTTTTCCGCATGCTCTCATCTCCAACACTTTTCCCATCACATTGATATTCTCATTTACACAAATTTCATCAGACAATGCATCAAAGGCGATGTATGTGCCAGTTCTGCCTGTTCCAGTACTATAAACAATAAACATGCTTGTTTTAAGCAGCCCAGTAATGAAATCAAAATAACACTATATCCTACTTTCAGATTATAAAATGCACTCACTTGCAGTGCACAATGATCGGCCCGCCCAATGTGCTGTTTTTAAATTCCTTATTGAACAGATTTCGCAGATAAACGAATGAAGAGGTAGTGGTGGGAACACCATGGTCAGGCCAATTGGTGAAGTGGAACTGAGTGATTGTTCGTTTTTCCTGGAATGAATGACATTTCAAATCGTATTTGCGTCAGACAGAAGTTTGTATCACGCTTGGCAAAGCTCTGTTTAGGAATAATGGACAGGCTGTAATGGGTTCTTAACTGTTCGGATACCACAGAGCTTTCGGACCACAAGATCGTGATATTGGCTTGACTGCACGTCTCTTTGAACTTCCAAATTTTTTTCATGAAGCGAAAAAATAACGAGTTTTTCGTCAGAGTGGACTTGCAGTTCACACATTTACCTGATTATCCATATGTTTGAGCAGGAATGTTCTTTTTGTTATTTCGCCCAGATTCCGTTCAGATTTGCCAGTGATTTCTAGCCGTCCCCGTCGCTCTGTCATGGAAGAAACTGGCCAATACATTTCACATTCGGTCTAAAAGCAATTAGGAGCCATGTGGAGTAAACGGAAACAAAGTCAACGAATTACAATACTTCTTTTTACAAATTTGTTGTCATGTAGGAAATAATGGTCAAAGTCGCAAGCAGATCTCATGTCATGATTAGGGCGATTTTTTATTAAAAAATCTCAAAAAATTTACCTTATTTTATCAAAAAAATGACTTTATTGACCAAACGAAACAATGAAATGACAGAACCAGTCCATAAGAAAAAAAAAACACCTAAGTCACTTCAGTTAGTGCTTAGATTATAATGTACGCACATATAATTCAAGTGTTTTGCTATTCGCTGTATTGCAATCTGTGTAACATCAAAGTATGTTCGAATAACTAATGCATTGTCTTTTCAATTATAGTGTTTTTGACTACCGGCACGTAGCGACAAAAATATGCAACAAATGAAAACACATCGAAAAGCTTATTTCATCATAATCCAACTTGGTAAGATTGCAATCTTGCAAAGCTGTCTGAACAGATCTTTACAATCGAAACCAATCAAATCACATCAAGCATTACATGAATAAATTAAGCATGTGTAAAACTGTAATACCGGTAACAGTCAGGCGACAGCATGCACCTCCATGGTACCACCAACAGTTACGAACCTCCATCTCTAAATTATCTAAGTCATCTCTTTTTAAGTAGGCTATGAAGTAGAAACGCATAAAAAAAGCAAGAAAACAAAAGTTGACCCAATAAAAAAAAAATTGACCAAAAGAACAAAAAATTGACATTTATTGACTTTATAACTTCATAAACACTGATCCTACGACCACAAAATTTTGTTTCCACATTTTTAGAGTTATTTTCTACATCCAAAAAAAATTGACTTCATTGACCGTGAATCGCCCTGGTCATGATATATTGAAATGATTTGAAAACAACAGCAAACTTATATTGCGTTTTAGAGTGTAGTGCAATATTTTACACCTTTTTCAGCCTGCAATTTTTCAGATTAAACTGCATTTGCGTTATTATTTTACCTTTAGCGCAACTACACCGAATAAAATTTGCACAGAGCTTATTTTGTACCTTTCCATTTTCGACGCATTTGCACAGCATTACGATCGTTGATGTCTTTTTGATCCACACCGTTTTCCAAAACTCAATTACAGTTTGTGGCTTAGGGCTTTTCATTGCAATGTAATTTTTGTCCTGAAATCCCTATTTGCAAGATAAATAATTGATGAAGCTTTGACATTTATCATGGAAGTTTTTACACATTGCAGTAATTACGCAGAGAAGTGACTTAGTATTTCAAAGATAGTGCGTGATAACAATTTGAAGCTATAAACTTCCTTCGAATCCTACCAACAGCAAAACGCTAGTATGTAACCGTTTTTACTGCAAATAGACAACTAAGACCGAAAGTTATTAAAAAATTTCTCGACGGTAGGCATAATGCAGGTAATACGAGGCTACTCAGTTGCCTGATTTTTATGTTCGTTTTCCGTAAAGCAAAAGGCTGTAACCTTTCTCAAAATTTTGATGTAATAATCTCATGATCACTTTTTCTAATCTAATGTCGAAAATTTGGTTGATATGCAAAAAGCTCACGCGCTTTAGCCCATATATGTACGACCTTTACTGGATATATGAATAAGTCTATTAGTTTTGTATTTGATGTTAAATTTGACTTTTCGTGTAGACTGAATTGGTATTTATTTTTTGGGCAGTTCCATCAATACTCAACATTGAAAATTGAGTTGCAGTGGAAAGATATCAAACCGAACCATTAATGAAGTGCAAGCATGTGAATGCATTGTTTGTTATACCTTCTCTTTCCTTTTCTGATACACACGTGGGCATTGATCATCCCCGAATACAAGTTTTGATTAGTTCAGTACTTACTTTCACGTGGACTACGTCTTTATTCATAATTGTGTTTGATGCAAAGCCTTCTTGTTTTTTCGCAAAACTTGTTTGAAGTATCTTCTGTTCAGATTCAATTGTGTTTAGCGTAAAATGATAAAGCAAATCTTTACACGCTTAGATTTAAAAAAACCGGTGCCTTTCTTCATCACCATAAAAAAATTGTACATACTACCGGTAGCAATATTTCAAAAAAGTTTGCTCTCACAAAATTTTGAGAGGTGGACAGTGGGAAAATCACAGACAATCGCGATTTCCGGAAAGGTGATTGCCCAATGCCCATATTGTTATGAACATGAAGTAGTAGGCGTAATACTGCGTACGAACTTTAACACCGAAGATTAATCGTGCTGCCAAAACCAGCTGCCGTTGATTCATCTATTCAAAGAAATCCCAATAAATTAACTCGATTGCTATTATATTTTAAACCTGAAGTATTAGATTGAGCAGATTAATCTGAGGTAAGGTGTGATGAAGTTTCATTCGCAGTTGTGCCCCACATGCTGATTCTGTTGAGGTTTTTTTACTAAAGAGAAAGAGCTCAGGTAATTGAGAGTGGTAAGGTTTTGCAAACTTATATTAAAAGTAAAAACTACAGTTAATTGGGCCTACTATTTTCATAAAGTTAAAAATTAAGCAACAATTGCACGAAAAAGTGCTATTTATTACAATGGTGTTTCATGCAACTCTGGTACTAGCTGAAAACAATAACGAGACAATTTCTACAATCTACATGTTAACTAACTTAATATGTTATGCTGTTGAGCAGTACTCTAGAAGCTATATTGTAGAAAAACTTACTTCGAATTGCTCCTTTGTTTTTGAAAACCCGCTCAGGCATTCAGAAACATAATATTCTTTTAAATTTGTCAGGTCAATCGAATTGCCGACTGCAATATTTTCTGCATAAATGTTGATGTTTAGTGTTGTAACGACATCTATTGAAAGTTTGACTAACTGAAAATTTAACTAGATCAACATTGAGAGTACACAAGTACAAGCATCCTTGAGCATTAACGTAACTAACATGATCTGTGTATAATGGCAGATAATTGAAAGTTAAAACTCAAAGAAGTTGGGAGTTTATTTCAACCCAAGTAAAGCTCAGCGATCACTATGTGTATTGAGGTGCACAAGCGAGCGATTACTGATATTTAGTTTTCTTGTTTTTTTTCACATGGCGCAATGACGTTGTTGGTTTTTATGCTTACCAAATTGAAATTTTTGTACCACATTAAGACTAATTAAATGATTTTGATTTACAGTATTACTTTTAACAACCGCTAATCTATTTTTCAAACTTTTTAAACACATGAACTAAACATCAGATGGTTTTGCAATCAATTAAGAAAACCTTATATTAATGTTGTGAACGATTTTTTTTAGAATTTTTGAAACTTGTATGTGCATGATATATGCAACACTTACCATAATTTGAAAAAGAAGTTGTTTGGGTAGAAGCCTGAAACAGTCAAAAACGTTATATTTGCATATATAACGATTGTACGATGTTATCTCAGTAATACTCTGCAATTGCTGGTAATCCATATGGAGATTATTAAAGTTATTGGAACTGCTTTAAAATTTTGATAAGTCAGATCGATTACAACTATACGTACAAACGTAACGTATTAGATCAAGCAAACTATCATTGGATTTCTGTTTGGCTGCACTTTCAAAACACAAGTTGTTTTATCGGAATCAAATATCGCGTTTGCAACTTGGGCTACTAAGTGGAACTTGGGCCACTTTTGAGTGTAAAGTAATGGCAAGCAGTGGCAATTACCAACCTTGTTCTGAGTGGATGAAGAAATGTTTTGATTGATGGTGATTGTTTCGTAGTTGTGATCAAATTTAACGAGACCTCCTGGATCGCAGTTGTTTTGAGATCTTCCTGCAAAGTTGGAGAAGAGGTTGATAGACTTCCCAAATAATAATTTAATATTATATACGTGCCGTTAAGACTCAAGACCTTAAGCAAAATGTTAAAATCGGTCATTATTAAAGAATGTTTGACACAGTACAATATTATCTAGCATTGCTTTACTTATTTTGGAAAATGAAATGTATCCATTTTCATCTTCGGTTGTGTGATCAAATGAAGGCCTACTATCGACTTTGCTGGCGAAATCATCAATTGGTTCTGATTTGGAAAACTTTCTGTTAACATAAATTTCAAAATGCGATTGATGAAATTAAGAAAAGTTGTAATATCACATGTTATAAGCTAACCCGTTTCACTAAATCTTTTAGCACTTTATTTCCTCCGACAAGTTGAAACAAAGCATTTTAAACATCAGCTGAGCAGAAAATCAATTTAAGACTTATCTTATAGACTTTTAACACTCGTCAACTGTTGAGGGTGCACTCAATTAGTTTACCTTTATCATTAGAAAAGCAAATCTGATAAATTGAAAACCTAGCTAAAAAGTTGAAGTACCGGTACCTTTTACGAAGCGAAATTCCAGCTATAACAAGAATTAAAAGAATTCCGAAACCAATTCCAATTCCAACCCCAATAGTTGTATTGGAAGTACTCGCATCCTGATCGGCTAGATGCGAGCATGTCCCGCTGATTTCTTGAAATTCACTTTCGCAACTTTTGTATATGGTTTGGATCTATGAAAAATGAAATGTCGTGTTAAAAATCTTTAATCTACTTCTTGTATCTTAGCTAAGCTGCAGTTGACTCGCTGATGAAAAAACAAGTAATGATTTGAAGTAACGACGTTAAGTTTTCGATTAAAAATGTAATTTCTGCTTTCCGCGTGATAGCAGAAAATTATGTACTGCTTTTTTTAGGTTGCGAAAAATCAGTTAGTAAAAATTCATGACAGTGACTGAATGTTACGTTTGTTTCAAAGAGATGTTGGTTCACTTTAAAAAATTGGCAGCATATGTTTAAGAAGATAATTGGTATTGCGCAATTTTATACCAATAGAATTCTTTGTAACTCAACAAGCACAAACAACCACTGTTTACCTCGAACGAAAATTCCAAATTTTCTTCAAATCTAGACAAATCGATTTTATACTGAAATGTTCCTGGAGGAAGATGAACAAGAGAAGACTTGTTTATGTTTACAGTGAACGAAAAAATGTCATTTCTAGCTCGAATCTAAAAACAAAGATAAAATCTTTTTCCGAGGTATAGTTCGCACAAAGCTTACGTGATTTTATAAATAACTTAGCTCTTGAACAAAATTTTACGATCCAGTTTGTAGAACTGTCATCAAATGTATTGCAATATTTGTGAATGTGCAGATGTTTGTTTCAAGGACTTTGTTTTACTCGACTGCAATTTATGAATTCAATAAAAGCGTTGACTCATATGTAAGTTATAGATATTTGTGCACAAAGCATACTTTTGTTTTTAATCTTGGATGTCCGAAAAATAGCGATTTCTCAAACCTTATAGGAGGTGAAATTTTCCAATACAACTTCTTGAGTCCATTCTATCATGCAACCTGAATCAACACCCGGGTTATTGATGAAGCCGTTGAACAAGCCGATTCCTGTCGTTCCATTTGGTATCCAGATATAGTTGGGACAACTGTTACATTCCAATGATACCTGATATTACCATATACAGTACTTGCATCATGTGTTAATTGAACTTTATTGATTTAGTTTAAAATGTACAGCAATGGAATGCTTTATACCAGTGCCACTCAAACGTGTTATAGGGTGCCTTCAGCGCAGTTTCTGTTATCCGACGTACCTGTCACGCATTTCAAACGAAAACAAAAAATAATAATAATCAACAGAAGCAAGTGTAATATATTAAGCAACAAGCTTACAATAAACAAAATGAAAAATTTTTGTTTTTTGATCCCTTTAATGAATTTAGGGTGGAGCGAAAAACCTTTTTTTTGGAAATTGGAGGTTGGGGGGGGTCTAAAAACCTGTCAAACCATCTAAAATCAATTTCGACAACATTTTTTTTAGGTTGGACCCCAAGCTCACCCACCTACCTCCCTAAAAGTTTGCTGAAGGAGGTCAAATTTCTTACAACACATGTAACTTTTGATCCACACACCGTAGACAGCTGGTTTTGGTCATAAAAGCTGCGAAATATTTGTGTTTTTACCTGCTCTGATTAAACATATCGACGTGCTATCAATGGTTTTTGAGTTATTGGCAAAAAATCGTATTTTGTTGCTTTTCTTCTAAGTCAGTGGTCGGCAACCTGTGGGCCGCGGTTCAACTGTGGGCCTTTCAGCAATTTTTGTGGGCCGTGGGCTATTCAGTTTTACAAAGTCTTAGTGGGCCGCATGCTAGCTGCAAATAAAAAATAAGCCCATACAGTATATGCAAATAATAATAAAAACCTTCTCTTTGATCCTCTGCGCGTAAAACAACCCAATGCTTTTTTTCCGGCAGTACATGACTACAAAAGCAAAACTCGTAGTACCATGCACAAAAACGGGGGCTGTGTGTCTGTATTTCTTTCATGCACTGCTCGCTTTGTTCCTCTGTTCTATCGATGCGAGCAAGAAAAAAAAAAAGCACGGGTATTGCATTTTCTCTGCGTTTAAAACAATGCAGCGTTTTTTTCATGTTGTAGTCGTGTTGTACTGTATATTCATTTTTTAGTCGTAGTCTAAAATTAGGTTTGCTATACGTCCTCCTTTTTAACCAACCAATATTGTCCTACGAGTTCGCCAAAAAATGCCCAAATGTCCCTTTTTGGCATTATGAACAGTGAAAACATGTTAAATCATTTTTTCAGGAAAAATTTTGGGAAGTTTCAGTACAACTATATGGCCTGCGGACGTCATGACCCTTTTGTTTGGTCTTCACTTGATTTTAGGCAAAAAATTGGACATCTGCGGACGTGATTTCACCTTTTCTTTTTGGTCTTTACTTGATTTTGGCGAAAAATTGAACATCTGCGGACGTGATAACCCTCAAAGAACCTATCCTTCTTTTGCTTAGTGAAAATATGATAAGCCTCTTTTAAATGTAGTGGGCCTTCAATAGCTATTGAAAGGGTGCTCTGGGCCGCGTTAGAAAAAGGTTGCCAACCACTGTTCTTAGTGGTAATTATATAATATGATTTTTTGAAAATAACTCAAAAGCCATTGACTATACGACTAAATGTTCAATTAGATCAGGTAGAAACATGGACATTTCGCAGCTTTTAAGACCAAGCCAGCTTTTTACGATGTGTGGATCAAAAGTAACAGGTGTTTTGAAAAATTTGACCCTCTTCAGCAACTTTTAGTGGAGTAGGTGGCTAGGTTTGAAGTCCAACTTCAAAAAATTGCTATTGGTGTAGGATTTAAGGTGATTTGCCAGGTTTTTGGACCCCTCAACCTCCAATTTCCAAAAAAATTTTCACCTCACTCAAGAAATTTGACCCCCTACAGCAATTTTCGGGGGTTAGGTGGCTGGGTTGGGGGCCAACCTCACACCATTGTAATTGTTGTTGGTTTGCCAGGTTTTTAGGCCCCTCTCCGATTTCCAGAAAAGAGTTTTTTCACTCCACCGTATTAATGATAGATGAACATGAAAGCCTAGAACAGTATGTGGAATTACGTTAACAACGAAAAATACTCAGAATATCTAGCAAAAGCGTGCTGATCAATGTAAAATAATACTGGACATACTTATTTTATTTTCCTACTGACCTCGTACCGGCAGTTCATAGCTGGTGCACTTGCACCGGTGCGCATACTACAGTTTGCGTAGCACTGCTTTGTACAATACATTGCAACTAACTGGAAAAATAATGTTAAAAGTAACTTTCGCATGGAGAGTTACGGCACAAGTGTGTAAGGTTAACACAAGCAGAAATACTTCAGCTCGGTGATTTGTTTGAAATTGTAGACCGTCTATAATAAAATATTGATGATTGAAAGGAACGGAATAGGATTGACTTGTTCCAAGGAAATTAATCTGAAATCAATCAAATACCATTTTGATTTATGTAGAAAACCTGTATAATATTAATCCCATTTTATGACACGGTTTTACTTGAAATGACGTTTTTACGTAAATATTACACACATTTAACATAGTTAAATCTACTTGTTTGAGTACTGGGTATTAAATTAAACTCAACATAGTAAGATTATAAAAAGTTTATTTAGCTTCATTGTTGCTGACGACTTGGAAACGAAACCCGAGAATCAGCTTTCATACCAGAACAGTAACTTCTTCTTCAAGAATATTTCCATAGTTCCAAGACAGATTCAACGCTTTTGCGTTACATTCGACTTCTTTTAAAGTAAACCAAACTGTAAAAATGCTTTGTTAAATAGGTTATCAGTGTTTTCACTCAACTAATATTGAAAGGAAAGGTTTGATATTCCCACTTGAGGACGCGAAATCGTTTTTTTTAGGGTATCTTCAAGCTCTATATCAAAAATGGGGAACCTGCGATCCGCTTTAGTTTTGAAGGTGGCCCGCATCAGAACTTTGTTAAGTGTACAACAAACTAATAGATTAGAAAACGTTAGGGTTTCTTAAAAACTGTTTTACATTCAACTACATGCTGTTTTCGCGGAGTAAAAACATAAAAACAGCCGCGAAAAGCCTCTGTTTTTCGCAGTAAAGAAACAACTCAGCATGAATGCTTAATAAATTTGCGACGCGCTATTGTGTATTTTTAAGACAAAATTTTCAAATTGAGAGTGAATGTGGCCCGCTGAAAGTATCATGCAATTAATGCGGCCCGCTATGCTTCGCCGGTTCCCCACCCCTGCTCTAGATTATCAACCAGGTGGTTAAATATTGTGGAAGAGCAATATGGCTTAATGATGCAGCAGGTCGTTTTCAACGCTATCACAATTGCAAAATTATTGATTTAATTTCCTCTCCAGCTCGTTGTACCATTCGTGAAGAAGATGTTTTAAAATGATCCTCTCCTCTAGGTAAATTCAAAACAAGCAGCTAATTAAAAAGGTAATTTCCACCCTATGAAGTAGTGAAAACGACCTGGTAACTTTTAACGGCTCTGGGGGTTTTCTACCCGCATACGCTTTCTCGTGACTGAAAAATAAATCCGATGAAATCTACAAATTCATCAGTGTTTGATTTTGTGGTAGTTCAATTAATGGTGCGATTGTTTGCAAACCAAGACTTTTCGAAACATGTGTAGCAGGATTAAAAAAATTTTGCAAAAACGGAAGACTGTGTCGTTATTACAGCTAACAAGAAGCATGTAGAATTTAGTATCAAGAGCTGTATTACAAAAAGAATACAAAATAGCTTAAAAATATTAGAGCTACACAATTACATGGCACTTCACAGGCAAAATATGCTTCGTCATTTTCACAACGTTTCGGCAGCAAATTGATTCCATCATCGTAAGTTAATGGCGACGACATTTGTTCACAAACAGACGAATCCGATGTTGGATAGTTTGAATCATTCACCATCGTTCCATTTTCCCAAAACCAGTTTGTTTGGTTAACATCAGATCGAGCTCCAATAAATACACTGACATCTGGAATGGCGCGTAAAGTAACTTACGTATTGTACTTGTCTAATTTGATGTCCTATCGCAAACAATTGCTCTTTACAAGTCTTTTTTATGCTCAATTTATTTGAGAATTCATAAGTGAAACTGTCTAACTCCGAATGCTGAAAAAGTTCGACGTAATCTACCGGCCAATTGTAAACACTTTATCAAAAACATTTTAAAATTATATTGTATAAAGCCATTTTAGCTTTTATATTCAATTTGTAAAATATTTTCATGCTTTTAATTATTTTTTTCATGGTTTGATCGAATTCACACCTGGTATGTAAATTGAAGTAGGTATTAGTAACACCAAATCCGGTGAAATGCTTTCTTCGGCAAAAAGCAGTGTAGTTGAAAGTAAAGCAGCAGATTGATTGCGATAGTTGTTAACTTGAATGAAGTTTCCGTTTGAATTACTTCCACCAAAAAGATCAAAATTCGTCATTCGTGTTCCCGAGCAAGAGAATACAATTGTATCTAATGATATTTCTTCACAAAATTTCACTCTTGTATTTGAATAACCAAAAGGTCTGCAAAAAAATTTAGCACAATGAAAAGAACCGGCCGTTAGCTCAGTTGCTAAGCGCACGCTATCGGTGCGGGAGGTCTGGGAATCGATTCCCGGGCCGGTCAAATCTACACAGTGTCGCCAACGACTCGCCACCGTTGCGACGTTTCTTCGGAGCTGTGTTGCCCAGGCGCTAAGCCACGGAGATGGGCCCCGCAACTCGTTTCACGCTTCAGCGTAATACCGCGAGTATAATGAAGATTTGATTTGATTTTTGAAGTTTAATCTTTCCAATAACTATAAAGTTTTTTGATGTTCATTCTTCCTCAGCTACATCATCGATAAAGATTTTTGCACATTCAGATGAGCATAAATTATTCAATATATTACATGCTCTAGGAAGAAAAAAGTTTTAAGCACAATCATAGTCTAATTACTGTAATGCTGACAGCAAATACATAAACAGGAAAAATCTTCATAGTCAAACTAAACCTAATTTCTTTTTCACTAATATGATTGAGCATTTTAAAATTATTGAAAACCTAGAAAAATTCATCAAAGGAAACAGAAAATTCATCAACTAGTGCATAAATTCAACATCGATTTGTTAGATTCCTTTTTGTGGTGTTAAAGTCTTCAAAACCGCACACAGTGAGTGTAGAACACTTTTTATAGCTGTTTTTTCTAAAGCTTCACCCAATCACTTTTTTCCAAATCCATTGGTGACATTACACTTTACATTATTGCGTTTTTGCTCATTGATAAAGAAAAATGGCTGCGCTGCAAAATCTTTTTTCGTGTTAGTTCGCTTAATTATTAAGTCTACCGGCACTACTGCACTTTGTTGAATATTATCACCGTTACTGCACAAGTGCTTTTCATTACCTTAAATTGCTCTTACAAAACTTTTTGCTCTTACTTCTTATAGAGTCGGAAACTTCGCAGTGATCCTATCATTGGTACATTCCAATCTAAAACATCTCTCCATACACTGAAGTTGCGGACTTGAAATCTGTAGTAATTCTCAGATCCTTTATTTGGATTTTGAAAGATTTCCACTTTGGCCAAATCTGAAAAGAAAACGCATTTCAGATAAACTTTTATATCTGAACGCAAAGCTGCAGTGTGATTTTCGGTGTGATAATTTCGAAACTGGTTCAACCGTTTCAACTTTTGTTAAATCCGAAAAAAATACTTGGAAAAATCAGCTGATATATAAGAAAGAACACACCCAAATAGAAACAATGTGAATGATTACTTTTTGGGAAAAAATCATATCTAAAAAGGTCACGCTATTATTTTTTTTTTTGGTTTGGTACAACTGTGATGGTTTATTCTATCTTGTTTTTTATTTTTTATATTTTTGTTAAGGATAATTTGGACGTTGATTCTGCTTTGTTCCACAAGTAGTCAATGCCACATAGGCCTATCACCTTTAACATAAGCATCTTGCAATATTAAATAAGTTTTTTTGGAGAAACCATCTCTTTCAATTGAAGCAATGTTTCCATTAAACCTTTTGCAAACCGTATTTGCTGTTGCTATTATTTCTTTTGTTGAAGACAATAATGTTAAGAAGTTGTCAGAGGCGGCGAGAACTTGCTTGAATATTTCTGTAACAAGAAAAAAACAGATCACTTAAAGAAAATCGAGGCGTTTTAAAAAAAGAATTAATTCAAGTTTTATGTTTCATGGTTAGCATAAGTGGATTTTCAACAGTGATGGTTTGGTGTTTTTGCCCTTTTAATGACATTTTAATTGCTAAATGAACTCCAAGACATGGCTCGTTACTTTGACATTGCTGTTGTTTTCCTGAATGCGATCCACATGCACTTATTGTAGGCTTAGTCTTTAAAAAGCAATTGCAACAGTAGTCTTTAAAAAGTAAAAGCAATATTTTAAAAAGCAATGGTTACGCGTCATTCAGAGGCACCGCCTAGAAAGACTTTAAACAAGCCGGAGATAAATGCAAGCTGATATTTTTTCAGTTTCAAAAACACAAAGCCTTTTTTTCTTTTTCTTCATTTTCTGCGTTTGATGGTCAGGAGTTCTTCTCAAAAAAAACCTAACTGTGTTCACTTTAAAAGTTGAACATGCTTATAATGGAGTAAACAGGCGTAAGTATCTTGTCAGTAACTGAAATATAAGGGATATGTCTCTATATTTTGTCATACAAACTTACATCGGCTCTACAACTACATATTTCAGTATTGTCAGTAACTGTTAAACCTCGCGTTCCGTGTAAGTTGTTGTATGGTAGGTAAAATAGGACATTATTAGTTTACTGACACAAGACGCTGAGAGAGGCATATTGCATAAGCAGTATTTTCATATATAGTAGAAAGCAAGTATTTTCACCTTGCTTGATTTAACCATGATGGATTCTGAACTAGAAAAAGCTCAACATTTTCTAGAATGTTTTGTTTTTGGAAAGGATGTTTAAGATAATTGTGAATTGTGTTACTCACGCAGATGCGATCTACTTGCTTAAGCCGCCAAATGTTTTTACACTCCTATCATTCCTAAGCAGTCTCTATCACGGTACTTCATATTTTTTTTTGTCACCAGAAAGACAGTGAATCGATACTGGTTTCTATTTTTCTCCAATCTGCTCAATTTGTGCATAAAGTTCATCACAACAAAATAACTATCTCCGACCGTTAATTGACACAATAGCAACTGATTTTTGTTATAATGACGGATGCTCGGATGCATAAAGAGGGCGCGAATTTGGATTAATGTTAAGGAGGGGGGAGGCGGCTCAAAAAGTTTGAGAATCTCTGATTTATATCAGGGCTGCGAACTCGATGGAGTTTTATTCGAGTTCAAGTTCGAGTTCAACCTATATTAACAAGTCCGAGTTCTCTAATTTAATTATTTACGAGTTCAAGTTCGAGTTCGACAATAATAAGCTTTTTCGAGTTCAAGTTCGAATTTAGGCAGACGAATATCCAAAATTGAGACAACTTTTTCACCGCCGGTGCTCATGCAATTACAATAAAAAGATAAAAATATTTCGCTCGTGCGGTAGGTTCAAGACTATACCTTAGCTGTTTAGTACCATCGAAAATGTCAGTGTTGTGGTCACAATTGAACAACAAAATATAGTTCGTAGTGATCTTTTATTTCTTTCTAACAGTTTAAATATCTTTTTAATGAACTCGAACAGTTTTGTTCTAGTTCAGAAAAAATATTTTTTCCAATTCAAGTTCAAGTTTGAGTTCGGCAAAACGATCGAGTTTTTTCGAGTTTGAGTTCGCAGCCCTGATTTAAATACTAATCAATATTTAGTTGTTTGTCTAGGCTTATCGTTAGATTACGGGCGACTTATGTAAATAAAAAAGAACTGTTTGTGAGCAACTTACTAGGTGGTAGTGGACTGCTGCAAGTTCCATTCACCGTTACCGCCACACTCAATCCACATCTGGTACCAGCTCGTATCTAACGAAGAAAAAATTCAGAAGTTTGAACATTTGACTAGCTGCTGGAAGCGCAATATACTCTTAATATCTTTCTTTCAAAACCATACAAATTATTTTTGATGTTTAAAAAAAAAACTGTTGTAACTGTCAATTTCTGTGTCTACAGAGATTTCACTACTGCAATATGCTCATAATCTGTTGTACTTACCGCAAACGACAGGGTAGTATTTGGCGGATAAAGGGACCAATCTACTGTATATTGAAGCAATCTCTCAACTTCAGGTGTATTGCTGTCAGAATCGGATGGGTGGATAATTGCATTATAAACAACCAAACCAGTACTTCCGTTTATAACTTGCAGCTGTACAAAGCCATAATCATAAATTTAGTAATCTTTTAAAACTGCCTCAGGTCTTCAAAGATGAATAATGCTTCCCTACCTCATAACGAGTTGGTCTCACAAACGAGTCACTTTCAGATCCTTTAAATAGCCATTGCACAATGCACGAGCTTGGTTCTGATTGGTTGATGTAAGCGATCTCTACTGGCCTTGCAATAGGGGATTTATCGGTGATTGTGTGAAGTGTAGATGACAAAATGGATCCATCAGCTCGTGAAAGAGGAATCGAAGTCTGAAAAATGTAGATTTTTGATTTGATTTAATCTAGATAAAGTTTGATGGTATTTCTTGTGGCAAGTCAAATAAAACGATGGCAAAGTTATATCAAGATTTCAAGAGTAGCCTGGAGATGCTGACTATTAACTGCTGTCTAGCTACACAATATTTAACTAAGAAGATGGAAATTTGAGGAATGACATGTTAGTTGGTGATGCACTTACAGATATAATTTACAGTCCACGACAAGTGAAGTTGGTTTTTCAATTTTTTTGCGTCATTAACACAGTTCAATTTGTGATCAGTGAAACTTCAGCTAGTTTTGATTGAAACTCACCGTCATCGTGTAGTTACTGTGTTTTTGGAGGTTGGTAATGCGTAAATTTGATTGGCTGAACGGAACAGATAATAACTGGTTGGTCCCAGCGGCACCTGCAATTTCAACCTGCGAAGATCAAAAATATAACGATGGTAATAATGACCGGGATTACATGTTGAATTCAATGTGCAGTCTTTAATATTGTACTTTGATCAGTTAGTGACATTAAAATTGAAAAAGAAAATCTGTCATTATCTTGCTATGAGCGCAACTGATTTTTGATGGTGCTAGTCCACTAAAATCTATTATTCGATTAAAAGACTAATCCTAATCGAAATCGATACAAATTCACATATTTTTTGTAAACCAGTCACTTTAAATTTCAATTTTTTTTAATCGTACGTATAAATTTATGTGATAATCTTTACAAACTTACTCTTAAAAGACATTCAGTCCAATCAACCTCTATCTAACACTTGTAATTTTTAAAGTTAAATCATAGTTACGATTTACACACACTATTATATAAAAGCTATTATATATACATTAATATCGCTCATACTAGCTTACTAATCCAGCGCAAGGGCGTTGGAAGGTAAGGACTGAGGGAAGCTGAAGCCCCCCCTATATTTTTTCAGCCCCCCCATAGAAATTTCTGCCCCCCTTCAGCCCTCCTTTTCAAAAATTTATAACCACAGTACACCCTATTGAACATCAACGATGGTCTACGGCGTCACTTGTTATTCGTTTCTTTTCTTCATTGATAGCATCAAACCATCGTACTAACTTTTGCAACTTTATGACAAAAGTGCACAAAATCGAAAAAACTGTTGGATTTCCTGGTACCTTCGTGCTCAAAGCTTTTAGAGCTTTACTATGATATCACAGGAAAATATCCTCCAATTTTAATGGAAACGTTTGGGCAAATAACAGCGAAACAACGAAATATCAAATTAGAATTAGCTAGCTTATCCTAATAGCAGTGACGAATCGAAAAATTTAAAAGGGGGTGTGGAGCCATAATTTCCACAAAAATTTCAAGCGCATTTTTTTTCGGCAGAACAAATTTAAAGCTGATTGAGAAACAAGAAAAACTCTATCCGGAGGCATGATCCCCAGAAAATTTTTTGAAAATTTACATGCTCCTAATGGCCATTTTAGCGCTTTTTGAATATGTTTCAGGCAAATTTTGTTTAAAATTTTGACCCCAATTTTGAGTGCTTCGCGAAATGATTATTATCCTAAGCGAGGTCGTATAGCGCATTGATCGCTTTTTCGTGACAGGAAGATAAATATGCAACTGAATACAAAAAAATACGATGCATTTTGCTCGCACATTTTCGATTATGCGTGCTTAAGGCCAGGAACGTATTTAGGAGGTGGGTAGCGTTGGGCCATGACCCCCCTTTGACCCTGCTTTTTAGTAAAGAAGAACAAAATTAATGGTGCCAAGGGACTGAAATATGCCACACTCTTTTGATGGTTTCAGTAGCTTATATGGCCAGGGGCGGATTAAGGGGGTAGGATGAAAAGTATGCATCTTCCGACCAGCCATTTTCAAAAATGTTTTTGTTGTATGCAATTTTTCCGTAATTTCGAATCTCTTTGATAGCAATAAGCCTTACGCCTAGCACACACCACCGAAAATGTGTGGACAAAATGCATCATATCAGACGAAGCACTCAGAAATAGGATCAAAAAATTTAAACAAGTTGTGCATGAAAATTATTCAAAAAACACTAAAATAGCCATTACAGCATGTAAATTTTCAAACATTTTCCGGGGAGCATACCCCCAGATCGCCCCAGAGTATTTCCTGTTTCTCAATCAACTTTAACTTTGTTCAGCCGAAAAAATACGCCGAAAAAACGTGGAAATTATGGCTACCTCCTTTTGAAATTTCGCGCTGCGCCACTGTTTAAAGCGTAGGCTTAAGGCTTAACGCTATCGAATAGGTTCGAAACTACAGAAAATTTTATTCATTAAAAACATTTTTGAAAATGGCAGGTGGGAGAGTGCATACCTCTCATCCTAGTCCTACCTCCCTGGATCCGCTCCTCAGCCGTGAGCATAAGCTACAGAAACCATCAAAAGAGTTTGGCATATTTTAGTCACCTGGCACCATTAGTTTTTTTTTTTTTACGAAAAGACAGATTCAAAAAAAGGAGGGGAGATGGCACAATGCCTGCTTTCTAAATATACGCTCCTGCCTAAGAGCCTGAGACTAGGAGCTTGTGAACAGGTATTAAGTTTATTTAAGGAAGGTTTACTAGTTTACAAGCGTCGATCTGGCTACTGCGTGCTATGCTAGCTAAAAGAAAGCTTGATCTCATCAAGCTGTCTTCAAGTAACTTTTACTGAAATTAAGTGCATGGTGCGCTTGACGTGAGTTGCGATAACAAGGAGGAGGGTCTAGGGGGTTTCGCCCCTCAGACGTTGGTATGGTAACACAAATTTCAACCCTCCTTATTTAAAAGTACTTCCAACGCCCTTGATCCAGCATTATCTTAAGGTTAGCTCCAATATGGCGAAAGAGCTATTGCAGTGGATTTTTTTCAGTTTCATTAGTTGTTGAGGTTCACGTTATCAGAAAATGTAATCGAGTTTTTTAAAACTCTTCTACCTGAAGTGTAATATTTTCGTCAAAAATATTCCCCAAGTTCCAAGACAAGATTAATGCAGTTGCATTGCATCTTATTTTTTCCAAAGCAAAGTTCACTGAAAAATAAAGAATGAAGTCATAAAAGATATCAACAGCATTATCTCTGCTTAGGCCTTGTTGATCAATTACAATCATTTATGGCTATTATTTACAACCAGCATCAGAAACACCAACTTTGAAATGTAGACTAAGTCGAAAACGGAAGAAAAATAACACTCCCTTCAAATTTTTGTGTAGTTGGTTCTTTTACCGCCTCACGTTAGCAAAAACAAACGCAAAATGTACAATGTAGCCGTTCAAAAATGTAGTCCAATAATCCGTATTATATAGGCTGATTACTTAGGCTTGTTTCCCAAACGCGGTTACGCACTATTAAGTTGATGTTAAATTCGTGCTGTGACAACGGTTCTTATAGTTGCTTTCTCTTGGCAAGAAAGTCGAAAAAAAAAGCAAACTTTGGAAATAATCTTAAAAGTGAATAATCTTTGGAAAACAACAACGAACTTTCACGAGCCATTTGTTAATCGTTACAATTTTACTACTTGAAAAATATTCATAGTTTTCTAATGTTAATTTGTCTCATTATACATTGAACTTCACAGGCGAAATATGCTTCGTCATCATCACAATGTTTCGGCAACAAATTGATTCCATCATCGTAAGTTAAAGGCAACGACATTTGTTGACAAACAGAAGAGTTCGATGTTGGATAATTTGAATTATCCACAATCGTTCCATTTTCCCAAAAATAGTTAGTTTGGCCTTCATCGGATTGTGCTCCAGTAAATACACTGATATCTAAAACAGCACATTACCTGCTCGTCAAACCAAGCAGCTTGCGGTAAAGCAACATGAAACTGAATAGACAATAGCTTAGTGTTGAGTAAAAAAAAAAAGTCCAAGTTATTTATTAATAATTTAGATTCAAAGCTACTTAGTACTCAGCCTTTCTTTTACTCTAATTTTTTCTTTAATATAATTATTAAGGAAATTTTCCTTGACAATTAAGGAAATTTTCCTTGATAATTATGAAAGGACAAGTCGCCAAAAAATTGAAAATATATCTCACTTGTTTGAAGTTATGCGAGTAAAGTTAGCAAGTTTTTCACTGCCTCTACGCTAAGGTATAGTTTGCACATATTTTATAATTTTTTTACACATCAGCTTCTGATAAAATAGTAATTTCTTTAGGCATTTTTTTTTTAGAGAGCAGCAGGACCGGATTGGGGGGTAGCAGCACCGAAATTTCCCGTAATAAAAAATTCCCCGGTTAGGGGTGTACAAAAAAGGTCGTTAAATCGCGTCCTTTAGAAAAATCTGCTATAGGATCAATATCAGATCCGCAAAAAAAGCATCGGTTTCCAAAAAATTATCCTAGGTGCCCCTAAAGTCTTCATACAGTTCTGCCTACAAGAATTGGGTAATCATAGATGGCATAGTATGTACCTGGTATAAAAATGGGATTAATTGCATAGGAAATTAATGTGAACTTATCGGTAATGTTGTCATCAAGTAAAAGATTGCTTGCTACAGCTGGACTTCCTATACGAGCGTAATTATAAAGTTTAATTGTTGTATTGAGGTCTTCTGTTCCACCAAAAAGATCGAAATCTGAATTCCAACCAGTATCACACATTATGCGGCTAAAGGAACGTCGTGCCCCAGCTGCTGCATAACAAAATTTAACTCGTTGAGTGAAGGAGCCGAACGGTCTGCAGAAATAAAAGAATGGCTTGTTAATTACAATCGACAGAAAGTTGAAACCAAATCTTCATTATACTCGCAGTGTTATGACGAAGCGAGTTACAAGTGGCCGAGTCCACCTCCGCGACTTAGCGCCTGGACAACACAGCTGGGAAGAAACATTACAGCTGTGGCAAGTCGTAGGCAATACTGTGTTCGATCTGATCGGCGCGGGACCACACCTCCGACCTCCTGCGCCGCTAGCAATGTCTTTACCTACTTTACGCCAACTAAAGTTGTTGAACTGTAGACGTTTTTCGTAATAGTGGATAAGTGTTCTTGTTACGATACACATACATTCTATGCAATCGAAAACTTCTCAATATTCCAGTCTTTGGTTGATTCCAACTGGAAACATCGTCATAAATATACGGAAATCCTTCTGCACGGAATTTGTATGTATAGTCGTGGTTCGGGTTTTGGAAAATTGTGACCAAGACCAAATCTAAAAACCAAGTTGTTGTAATGAAAATCACATAAAGCTTGTTCGTTGTTCATCACATGAAGAAACCAATTTCGACGGGAATAAAACTACAGCCTCACTTTGTTTTCATTGCGAAAAAAAAACGTAGTTTTTCAATCTGTCATTTGGCAAACAGTTATTATATGCACGTAGAAATAAAATATTTTGGTATAGCACGAAAATACAAGCACTCAGGCCGTGACTGTATATGTGATGAGGTTACATTTCATGGCGATTCAAAAAATATCGACTTGGGCAACAATGGCGTCACCCAAGCTAGTTTTTGTGACAATTTTGAAGGTGATTTTGTGTAGGCTATCGCCGAAATAGTAAGGACTAGAAAAACTGTCACCCTGAGCAGATTCCGTTGTGACAAGCTTTATCGATAAAGAGCGAGAATGCAAGAATTTATTTTCATCACAATTTCAAAAAAAATACACAGTTCAAGAAAAATTAAACAAGAAATTGACCCTACCGTAGGAAATGCGATAGACCATGACAGCGAGAAACACTAATGATATAGGTGTAATGCGTGAACCGATGTGCAGTGTTATAATGATAAATTGCATGTACGCTAGCATGTTAGTCGCTGAAAGTTTTAATGAAGTACAAGCCTCAGTTGCTGACTTGTTAGTAGTAAATGATTCTGACTACAATGATCGATGAGTCAAAATTAATCAAATTTGATAAAAGAAAATAATTCATCGCTAATAATAGAAAACAACACTATTTTTTATGCGATCACCCCAGAGTATCTTGAACACATTACCTTTGACATAAGTTTCAATTAAGACTTCCTTTACTCTTTCTGTATCGTAATTATCAAAAACAGCTAAACTTCCTTCAAAACTTGAACATATTCTTCGTGCTTCAGTTGCATTCTTTTTGGTTGATGACAACATGATCAACGTGTCATTTGAAAGAGCATATGATCGTTGAAAGGTCTCTGATAAAGAGGATAAAAAAAAGTTAAAATGCTGCCTATTCATAACCAGCCTCTACAATTACTGATAGTCACAACAAGTGTAGGATACTTTTTATCATTTTTTTTTCTATGCTATTGCTCATCAACGTTGATTTGGTTATGGTCAACACGCTTTCGGACCAGATAGTCTGCAGTATCTGCTTGCGGAAAAGTCTGTCTGCGTGTTCGTTCAAAATGCAATTCTATATATCACCATTGACAACCAGTAATCCCGAAATTGATTGGCCAGTTGAGTTTAATTAATTCATTATATGTCGCAGCTGGACTACACTAGATGCGTACAGGTAGAATAGCTTTAATCCCAGGTAACTTCTTTTGATTAATTATCAAAACAATAAAGATCGTTTACTTATTTGTTTGGACGTTTGACAAGTTCCATTCACCATCGTCACTTCGCTGAAACCACAGCTAGTTCCCGCTCGTATCTGACATATGCAAAATTCAATAACTTGGTTCGATCTGTTAGCGTTTAAACGAAACATCATAAAGCTTCTTAATATTTTAATTTCATCAATTTTATAATAATAATTCAATGCAGTTTTTGTAGACTGTTTGTTTGCATTGATTGGTTTGAATCAACAATTAAGCCAAAATTTCAAATTTAACACCGTTAGTTTTTATCTCGAAGTATTTTTGTTTTGTAATTAATCCGGAAACTAAGATTTAATGAATGGAATGTGACAACAAAATGTAACCGATACGGTGAAAATGTCAATAAAAATGAAATAATTTTGCACAAGGCAAGTAATTTCACACGGTCCTTTCTATTTGCTATATAATGCAATGCTTCTCAACCGCCGGTCCGCGGACCGGCAGCGGTCCGCGACTCCGCGTCTACTTTTCTGCCGGTCCGCCAAATAAATTCCAGTATTATACTGCAATTTATTCGAAATTGGGCTTTGTATAACCCACTGTATAGGTTTATAGGCTACACGTGCACAATACTTATTTTCATCGGCCCAGAGACATGCAGCATGCCGATTCATTAAGTTTTGCATTTTTCTTGAAAAAAAAAAAAAAAAAACGTTGGAGACGAGATGAAGCTTACGCGTAACCACTCATTTAGGACAAGCTGTTGTGGTAGTATATGAAATCTAAGAACAAAGTTTAACTGAAATTCACCAGTATGATTAAAAGGAAACAAACAAACAGCCAAACATTTTCTTTTCTTCCAAAAACACCAATAGCGAAAATCAAACTGGTGGTTTTAGCACTTGGTTTTAACACAGTCCCTAAATTAGGTTTTAACATGACGTTTTTGGTTAGTTTTTGGTTAGTTTTCAAGGTCCACCGGTTTACCAAATTAATTTCGAAATTTTGCCGGTCCGCAACCTAAAAAGGTTGAGAACCACTGATATACTGTGCGACCATTGACCAGGTGCTATTGATAAGCAACATAAAATGTTGTCCAGATTAAATTAATCCTTAAGCAAACCTTAACCAGTTTTTGCCTCCCGTTACGTCTCACGGGAATACTTCTGCAATCTAGTATTAATAAATGCACGAAAACTAAAGCAATCTTTTCGAAGATATTGGTAAAGCCTAACAAAATTTTAAAGAACGATTTTCCTTTTACCGTAAAATTCAAAGTAATGTTGAGTGAATAAAGTGACAAGTCCACAACATATTGAAGCGTTCGCTTTGATTTGTTTAGTTGTTGGTCATCATCAGGAAGATCGACCCTGACAACGTCGGTCATTCCTTGCTGGTCGTGTATTTGGATCTAAAAGAAAGTTAAATATGCGCATAGCAATTTGGATATTTCCATAATCTAAAATTGTTTACGTAGCCTACAACTTCAGTCCAGTCATATGGATATAACACATTTACTGCGAACTAATTAACATCATCGCTAGTAGCTTAATTTTGAATATCCTTTTAACTAGTCGCTTAATCCAGAAAAACGTAAATTAATTTATCAAGCTATGCATACATTTTACCTCATAAGTAGTAGGTTTTTCATCAGGATCATTTACAGACCATTCATGAAGCCATTGAATGACGCATGAGCTGGCAGATGATGAGTTGAGATGAGCAACTTCTACTGCTTGAGGAGGCATTCTGCTCGTTCTTCCAATTACCGATGAAGTAAGTATTGTTTGAAAGGGTTGGGTAATGGTTGCTGTTGCCTGTTAAGAAAGAGAAAGCCAATTAAAAATTTTTAAACGGAAGTCGTTTGATTTGAACTATTTCTGTATGAATGCTATGATTTTGTGACGATACCAATATTTTCATGGTGTCATTTTATTACTTTTCGCAACAATACAAAAAAAAATCTCCAGCCCTTTGCCAAGACAGTTTAATTATTGTTGTGCAAGCAATTAGTTTTTCCAACGTCAGTAAAAGTTTTTCATTTGCTGCGTAAAAATAGAATTTATGAGACTTTGAAAGAAAAGTGTACAGATTACACCGCGTGCAACTGTAATAAAACTGATCGGTATAGATGCAACAAAAAATCGAACTTACCATTATCGTGTAATCGGTATTTCTGGTTAAGTTACCCAACATGTATGGTGACTGGTTGTATGACACATTGTGCGAAATGCCAGTGTTCAATACTTGGATCTAAATGAAATAGTTATTTTATGTAGAATTATGAAATAGAAGTTTATAACACTATATATCTAACGACGAAGAGCATTCTTATTCGAGACGTTTATATTGAACCACAGTTATTTTCAACTTTGTATTGAAATAAAATCATTTTGCAATAATGACTTCGTGCTAGACTTTTTTCCCTTAGACACCACAACATTTTTGTACGTGGTGTGTTTTTTGGAATCAAATTTGATCAAATATCAAGCTGTTAACCGCAATGAAGATAAATTAATTTAAAACATGAAAACCATTGAATGGTATATGATGAAAGCTATTAGTGAAACACCAAGAACCACCTGCATGTAACCACTACTATCTGTTTCCAAAACTTTGTCATCGCCAATGTTCCATGAAAGTTCCAAAGTAGATGAGCAAGACAGAGGCTGAACCGACACAGAAACTAAAAAAAAAGAAAAATGAATTTAAAGTTTTGGTATTATATTCCGCACATAGCAGAAATTTTCGAAGCACAAGAAAAAACTAACTCCATGGTAAAATTAGTGAGAAATTCCTTGAAATTTGATTAAATAATGACGTCAACACTGCTTTCTCACAAAGGTTTTGTCGAATATTGCTTTCTTACAAAGGTTTTGTCGAATAAAACAATTTTTAACCACTGCTGATTCTAGCAAAGCTTAATATTAAAGTTCTAACATGTTAAGCTGGACTTGCTAATGCTGATTTTGTGGTTGCGAAACTTGCGTTAGAAGATGAAGGCACGTAAAATTGCTAGAGATCGATCACAAAAAGAATCAAACCCGTCACGTAGGATCTGTCACCTGTGCGCGGCAACGCTAGACCATGTTGCGGACAACCATAATTAAAAAGTGATTGTGGACTTGCGCAATATATGAGCTATAAAACGCTCCGATGTCCAGCACTGTCAACTAGCTTCTTTTGACGCGAAATACTTCTGTTGACGCGTAGTCAACATTTAAAAATTTCCCTTCTGTGCGTAAGCCTCGCGTAGATGATTAGGTATCTTACATGGAATCTCGCACACGTAATGAGCTTCGTCATTTTCACAATCTTTCGGCAACAAATTGATTCCATCATCGTAAGTCAAAGGCAGCGACATTTGTTGGCAAACAGATGGATCCGATGTTGGATAGTTTGAATCATCCACCATTGTTCTATTTTCCCAAAACCAGTTGGTTTGGTTTACATCAGATCGTGCTCCACTAAATACACTGATATCTAAAATGCACAAATTAAACTGATAAGTAGCAAAAACAATAGCTTCCACAATCCACATGTTTTGAAAATACCTAAGGTGGTTTTGTAAAGCGTATACAGCTACTTCAAAGCAAAAAAAGTTTTATCTTTTATTCTATTGTATGCGCTTTAACAGTGCAGGGAATGCGATATCGTTGCGATTCATGATATGCGGTAAGCACAGTCGGGATGATCACAAAATTATTAGGCCTTGATTCATAAACCAGATGTATTGCAGCAAACTCATAAAAATTTAGAATATGATACCAAGTTGTAACGTTTCTTTAATTTTTACCAAATTTAAATCAAAACAAAAATGAGGCATTTTGAATCCTTTTTAGCATTTGAATTTTACACAATCACTTTTACACAAAATATCGTCAATTGGCCAGGATGTGAACAACTGAACATTTGTGTAAAAGTGATTCAAAATGTAAGCAATTTAAAGCTCTCGCTAAAACTTTCCAAACGATCTTTTTGTGCGAGGTATTTTTGATTCAAATGCTGAATCATGTTATGCTGAGTTTGCTCACTGAGTTGTAAAGCATCCTTGCTGAAGCAAAGCCGGTGTCTCTGCGTGAGTAGGCAAAATGAATTGGTTACGTCCCTATCGAATTCTCAGGGCACAAACTTCATATAATACAAAAATACGTTATATAAGAACATTAGCAGTGGTCTAGAAATCGATGTAGTTCAATATAATTACAAAAAATATTTGAACCACTTCCTTTCCAAAACCTTGTTCCTGTTTTCTTTTTTTCACTACGTAGTGTAAATGACGATGATTGAATTTATATTTCAATTTTTTCAACTTATTTTTCCTATATTTGAACATTACATGTTGTACAGTTTGCTTACCTGAAATATAAAGCTCTTCTTTGATTGACCTGTCATAAACATCCGGAATAATTTCGTTTTGAAGATAAACCGCGCTTGCACGACGTTCTAAATGAGAGGAATTTATATCATGTAAATAGATATTGTTCAGTTGCAATGCTTGGATGTCTGTGTTTTTCGTTGCGGCATAAAGTTTGAAGTTGAATGGCCAAGCTGTCACATTTAAGATTTCAGTGAAAAAAAGGTCTCTGCTTGTAGGCCCATTTGCCTTCAAAGCATAAAAGTTCACTTCTTGTGTATATCCAGGATGTGCTCTGAAAAATAACGGCTTCAGTTTAAGATGGACTGACGAAGTGAGCAAAATTGATAATCACACGATACTACTCATCTTTATTCATTTAATGGTTGGATTTTTAAAAATGAGCTTTAAAGCTAGAGCTGAAAATAACCGATTTCAAATCTTCACCTGTTTAATTGATTTATCATCAAATTTAGCCTAAGTTCTTAATGATCGTACCACGCGTTATGAAAAGTGTTACAAAAGAAATCAATGTTTACTTAACAAATGGACACCTTTTTACTGTAAAAAATAGTACCACAAACTTCACATTTTTGTATGAAAAGTTCTTGCTAGAACTGTCGCTAACAGTACGATTTCGATTAAGGGCCCATCTCTCTTTGATATATTTGTAACCATGGCATTGTAGATAGGGAAAATGATTGGTAGGATAATATAGGGAAAAGACGCATAAATATTTACAGTGGCGAAGCCAGCCAAAATTTTTGGGGGGTGGGGCAACAGTATACTTTCAACAATTTATGAAGGTTCTGCAATGGTCGATATCTAAATAAAGGGTTTGTGATCGCACTAAACTGCTTTTTTGCCCCCCCTCCAGGATCAAGATAGACGTAAATGTTTACATTACTAAGCCTACTTGAAATATTTCGAGGGAACAATTGCCCTCTTTGCCACTCTTCCCTCCCGCCTTCGCTCCTGACATAACACTCCGCGCAGTGACCATTTTATTTTAGTTAGTTAGTTGCATATTTATCCTCGTATCACGAAAAAGCGATCAAAGCGCTATACGAGCTCGCTTAGGAGTTGCTAGCCATCTGTCTACCACACCAAGATGGGGAAATCCCACTAAGTGCCTTTCCCAACGGCACAACAATTGAACTTGCCAGCTTGCTCTCCACACTGTCCCTTTAATGCTGAGCGTCAAGCAGGGAAGCTGTGAATATCAATTTTAAAGTCATTGGTTTGACCCGACTAGGAATCAAACCCGAGTCTACAGCTCAAGAGACAGACGCTTTATACCACTCGGCCATCTGAGCTGTTGTAAGCTTTATCTTTTCTTACCTTTATCTTCTGCTATCAGTATGCAAATATTAGGATTTAAGCTGTTTCTACCTGCATATTAACTCAGTGCCAAAGAGCATTTTTTTGTCAAAAAATATCATGTTGCTAGTAAAACTTACTTCTTCTTTTTCTTCGTGGGGGTGCGATGTTGTATCGCGAAATAGCATCTTTCTATATGGTTGGGCACGTATCAGACAGCCACCTTGCCAAGCTCTCGTTCGCATTGAGCAAACCCCAAATTCCATTTGGATGGCGATATGTGGGACAAGATGCTATAATATGGTCTGCAGTCTGCTCCTCTGCACTGCACCACACTCACAGGACGCCGTAGAAGCCATGCCCCATTTGGGCATTGATGACAGAAAGAGGCCCACTCCAGTACGGAGACGGTTCAGCCGGACCCAGGCGGGTTTGGGAAGCCCCATTCCAGATGGAAGGGCGTCTACATCATCAAAAAATGAATGCAGACGAGAAGTGCCCTCTCGCCACCCAATGCTCCACCCGTGGTCCGCCCATCTTGCTGCACCAGTACCCAGTTCGCTTGCATCTCTGAGCAGTTCCAGAGCAGCAGGCACAAAGGGGTGTCTTGACTTAAGCTGTCGATGCCCTCCATAAAGGTGGGACGTCAGCCGATCATGGAGTAGATGACCAGGCTCCTGGGCACGACAAGCCAAAGACAGTGTATACAATAAGACTTATATACAATACCTACTCTTTGTACATTCGGAAACTTTTCAATCTTCCTGTGGACGTGTGGTTCCAACCTTCTATACTTTGCTTGTCTGTGGAATTGTTGGTTCGAAATTTTAAGTTGTAAAAGGATAAGGGATTTTGATAAATTTCAACCAAAGCCAAATCTGAAAGAACCAGCAAACTTTTGATTACGTTTTGCATCCTTGTAAACTCCGTAAACAAACTTTACCCCAGCCCAGGTCTTTGGTTTCTTTTCATTTCTTCATTTTGTTAAGCACATTAGATTTCTATGACTGTGTGCGGCCTGACTAAAATTTTTTATTTCTCTATCACTACTTACTACTTACTGGGGCTACTTAGTGGGGCTGATTTGCTCACCGGAAATTTACTAATCATCAGGTCTTCAAGTGGGCCTGTGCTTTCACGTAAAATCGCTTTAACACTTGAACTCTGACTATTTTCGTGCGCTATTAAGCGTCATAATAATAAATTAAAACTAATGACAAACGGCCAAGCACAGTATAACATGGCATGGGAAAAAGCAGGAGAAAAGTATCCTAGAAAATCATCAATCCATTTGGCAATAACCGGTACTTAGAAGAAAAATTGAAGTTTAAAGTGGGCCTATCTTAAAGTTAGAATATGTCATAAATTTGAACTTTTGGCGATCCGTTTGACGAACCGATTTTGATCCACTTTGCTTGCGGAGTCACACACCCCTAAGGCTTTTGTACAAAAACCATGGTTAACGTACAATCTTCTAAGCACCTACCATGTACGATCTCCTTCGAAGCAAGGCGCATAAAATAGGGAGTTAATATTGTTGCTATAACTTGTATTTCATAAAATGAGTATTTTTGACAGAAGAAAATTATGCTTTCGTTCATTCAACAGATCAAAAAAATCGTTTACATACCGTACAAGTGACTTTGCCTACAGTAGCCTACATTTCAAACAAGAGCGGCGCAATTTTGGAGTCCAACATTCTTCAACACCCCCTGCCCGTCAGCACTGTTTTACCCACACCTTCACAATCAAATTAGCCTAATGTTGCGTCGTAACACGTGCTAAAATCATTTCCAAGTATAAAAAACGCCGCAGGGCTCAGGGCGGGCCCGTGATCAAGCCTGGCCTCCCCCGGTCGGAGGGTTCGGGGGGCGGTTCCGCCTGCCCCGCAACGACTACTCCGCAACCCTCTGGATATCAATCCACGGAGACAGCGGGGCTCTACTTTGCAGTCGGTAGCTGGGAATATTATCAATCAAATCATTGGTATCGCTTCACCGAGTATAGCCAACTAAGTTTCTCAAACACAAAGTAAACTCGAACCACTACGTTAAATACAAGATATGGGGCCCCCGCTGCTAACAACATCTTCCGGAATTCAGAGAATCATCATCTGAAAGCGGTAAAAGCGCTATCTCTTTTGTTTCGGATCAATTACGGCGGGTCGGATGTACAAGTATCACTAACCAGCATTTTCCTGACGGACGGAAGGAACTATAATTAACTTACGTCTTCCGTTTTTGTCAAGTGGTTTATGCTCTACAGCACAATGACCAAAACGGAGTTCTGTTCCGTGATGTTTACCATTTGACCTACGTAGAACTCTTGACCTCTAGCACCGAAAACCATGTTGTTACCACCATGCCAATAGACGAGTTATTGAACAAAAATAAGCAGCAGCATCAACCGCACTGAATATTAAGTAATTACAACAAATAGCGTTAGGTTAGAATACAATAAAAAAATAGGCCTACAATTGAGTTGAAGACAGAAGAAAGTAAAAAGTTGTGAGCTCTTGCGAAATCAATTATAGGCGTTAATATTGCGAAAAATGAATCAAAACCCTGATTAAAAATTTAGTCGCATCATGTACCAGTAATCCAAATTATTTGGCGACGCCCTTTAAAAACTAAAACAACGCACAAGGACGTCGCGACGCACAGTTTGAGAACCACTGCTTCTACAAATCGAGAGGCTATGCGTGAGCTTAAAGTCTGTAACATCGGTAAGGCCTTACCTTTCTGTCCAGTTCCCACTTATCTGGGGGTCAAACTGGACAGATCGCTCACATATCGTCCTCACCTGGAAGCATTGCGCAAGAAGTTATGTGCTCGCGTCTCACTGTTGAGGCGACTTGCTGGAACAGGTTGGGGTGCTAGCGCTAAGACATTACGCACAGCTGCCCTGTCTCTGGTCTACTCGACTGCCGAGTACTGCGCACCAGTCTGGTGTCGCAGCGTGCACATACGGCTTATCGACAGTGTAATAAATGACGCCTTACGCATTGTCACTGGGTGCGTGCATCCCACTCCATCGGTCTACCTTCCGGTTCTTTCAGGCATCCAGCCAGCTGAGCTTCGCCGCCAAGGAGCGACACTCTCCCTAGCCAACCGCAGCTCCCTGGACCCTGACCACATTTTACATGGCCAGTTTCATGAGTCACAGGAGGTATGTAGGGAGAGATTGAAATCTAGACGCTCATTTGTACCTGCTGCTCGGAAATTGCTAGATAGTCTTTCTGAGATGGACGTCCGTGCAGCCGAGTGGACGAACACGAAATGGGACATGGAGTACTCTGCCAACGCATTGTCACTCCACGCTTTCATTCCCAAGGCTAGCTCCAGACCCTTGGGTATGGGTCTGCCGAGGGCAGCCTGGGTCAAGCTCAACCGTCTGCGTTCTGGTGTTGGACGTTTCTGTTCGTCCATGTACAAATGGGGTCTCGCTCCTCTAGCGAATTGTGAGTGTGGTGCCAGTGAACAAACCGCAGATCACATCATCTCACAGTGTCCCATACATTGAGCACCCCGAGGTATGTTTGGTCTAAAGGTTTTGGATGACGAAACAAGATGCTGGCTGAAGTCCCTTACAGTCAGCATCTGACCCAAGCAGTTTGGTGGCCAGGGTGGTAAAAGGATAAACCCTCGGCCTTGGTCCTTCCATCTGTCTTGGAAGAGATGCCCCGCCAAACGACGACAACAACAGAACCACTGCCTTAATCAAATGGAATACCGTTACGCACTTATACCTCCATTACATATTGTACTAATGTATTCAAGAAATATGGTAAGGCTGCTTGCGTTTTATCAACTTTGTAACTATAGAAGTTATACAACTGTCGTTAAAACAACCGCTGAGTACAGAGAAATTACGCTAGTGAAATGTTCGCGGTTTTAGAACTAAGCAAAGCAACGCATTTTACTACAGTAGAAAGTTACATTTTTTTTTGTCATAGGAGTTACCAGCCCGTAACAAATATTATAAATAGATTAGAAACAATTGAATGTAAAAATGAATACCACACAGTCTGACAATTAAAATTGTCATGCCGAAATTATATTTTTTTCGTGCAATACCCTGTAGGACAAAGTTAGTAATTTTTATTTTTAGAATTTCTCGTATAGCTAGTTTCATTAAACAAACCTTTAAAATACTTCAGTCAAAAAGCTTCGAATTGTTACATACAAAGTCGTGAATTTTGCTGCAACTAACTACTTGCAAAAAATCTCCATCAATAGATATTCGTGCCAAAACTGAGAAGTTCTGCAAAACCTTTAAAGTAGGCTACGAGGAATAATATTGAAAAGGTATTGCAGAACAAATTATTCAGTTTAGTAATACTTTTGCTGAAAGCGCTAGTTGACATATTCATCATGCTCAGCCTGATTTAATAAATCTTATATTGTTTAATTCAACCGGCCGGTTAGCTCAGTTGCTAAGTGCGCGCTATAGGTGCGGCAGGTCTGAGGTTCGATTTCCAGGCCGATCAAATCGGCTCAGTGTCGCCAACAGCTCACCAGCGCAGCGACGTTTCGTCGGAGCTGTGTTGCTCAGGCGCTAAGCCGCGAAGATGGGCTCCGCCACTCGTTACACGCTTCGGCGTAATACCGCCAATATAAAGAAGATTTGATTTGTTTAATTTGCTGCTCGTTATCATCCGCAAATCACTCTTAAAGTATCTTACAAACTTATCAAAAAGCCAAAAAACTTATCAAACTTATCAAAAAGCCTTATCAAAAATAACGCATGTATTTTTCTGTTTTATGATATTCATCGTGCATTTACATGGTTCATATCAGTGTTGTAGTCGAGACCACATGTTTCGAGACCGAGACCAAGACCGAGACCGGATAATTTTTTCGAGACCAAGACCGAGACCAAGACCGGGTGTTTTTCGAGACCCATGGTTCGAGACCGAGACCAGCAAGAATCGAGACCGAGACCAAGACCGAGACCGGCAATTATCCGGCTTACTAAAACAGATCTAAAACACCCACAATAAACTGTATAGCAAATTTTTATTTTTCTAAAAATTGCGAATTACACTTCAAATAAACAAGCATCTCCAACATGTCCGAAGAGAGCCTTGCTCGGTGTGGCCGCATCATTAACCCACCCGCACTAAAAATTCGCTCAACGGGAGCTGATGAAGCGGGTACACAAAATGCATGGTTAGCAAGTTTTAACAACGCAGGAAATTCATTGCTCTTTTTTTGCCAAAAGTCAAAGATGTTTGAAGGCCCTGCAGTCATGGTTGCCACTTCGCTCAAATACTTCGTGAGTTGTGATCTTGGGTTCGCAGTTTGATTTACGGTCTCTGCAGTTCAATTTCTATTCTGTAACCCGAGGTCTATTCTACCTAGCTACCGCGTAAGCCATTGACTATATGCAGCTAACAAATGTTCACGTTTGCACTATAAATTGTCTAGAAGTAGAATGCCTACCTTCCGTCAGAAAAGAAAGCATCGGAAGTTTGTCATTACATTATTTTGTAACCTAAAATAAATCGTTCCTGCTATTAATTAGTTTCGCTGTATACGAAATCAGTGGCGCGGGAACGTTTTTTAGACAGGGGGGGCTCAAAATAGTAAGATCGTGTCAACGTCTGGGGGGCGAAGCCCCCCCAGACCCCCCTTTTTTCGAACGCACGTTTTTAAGAGCAGGACACTCAGCAGACCTATTTTGATAGACATCAATTGCATGCCGCTCAAGTGACCGGAATTTTTTCAGGATAATCTTTTATCATGGAAAACAAGATTGCTTACTACCATTAGGCTTTTCTAACCATGCTCGAATTACTACTCATGTATTTGTAAAATGCAAATATTAAATTATTATGTTAAATTATTATTGGTGACTGTGGTGTCACCCAAACTGAGCAAACATACAGCCTAGAGACCAAGCGATTAATTGTAATTTAAGCATCTCCCATTGGTTTCTGTATCAGGATGTGAAAAATACCACATTAAACTTGGCGAGCTTGTTGGTAATGCGACTTTTTCCAAGAACTGTGGGTTGGCTTGTTTCAGTTTGTATTTTATACAAACAACATGAATTGTATTGTACCAGAACATTTTAACTAGTCATTAACTAAGCAAAAAACAGGGCAAAAAATTTTTCGCGCCCCCCTCTTGGTTGCAGGTCTTAAAAACAGTAATACGTACAGGTTGATGCGACTTGTTTATGATAAAAACGAAGATTAATACCTCAATTTCGGGTTATACAAAGAGTTTCTTCGAATAATTTTCCATCACACATTTAGCAGATATTTACAAATTTTTACCAAGTTTACTACACAATGAACACCTATGCATGCACGTATAAATAGCTGATTTTTTTTAGGGGGGCAAAAACCTTTTCAGGAGAGGCAAAGCCCCCTGCGCCCCCCCTGGTTGCGGGCTCGCCTCACAAGCTGTTGATGCAAACGCTTTTATGCATAAAGATTGAAGAACTTATGGAACTTTTAATTCATTTAATTCATGGAATTTATAATTCATGGAACTTTTAATTCAAGGAACTTTTAATTCATTTCAATACTGCCCTTGTACCACTTTTCAGCATTGGAAAAGACGTTAATGCCGAAACGCAGGCTGTGGGCTTAGTGATAATCACGTTGAAATGTTAGTGTTTTTGGAAGTCAATTAATCGTTATTACTGCAGCGTTTATCATCGTATCAGAATCGCACTTTTGTTTGGTTTCAATACGAAGATGAATGACTTTGGTTTGAATAGACACCATGCAGCTCTACATGCTAAGAATCGATAGTGGTTTTTGGTTTTACGGCTTGCAAAAAAAGTAACTGTAACTAGTCACTTTTTTAAATTTGTAACTGTAACTTTTTTACGAAGTAACTTGTAACTGTAACTAGTTCCTTTTTAAAAGTAACTTGCCCACCACTGGTTTTAGGCTATTAGGCCTAACAACGCATGTGAAATGTTTTCTAAATTGTAACTATCCTACAAATCAAGAAGCTTTAGAAGAATGTTTTTATATACACTTCAGATTAAACTTCGTCAAAAAGAAAGGGCCAGTGCCCCCTCCCCCCCCAAGCTACGCCACTGACAATATTGTGCAGCATATTCAAACCTGAAACATATTCTTTTAAAATGAAATCTTCAAGCTTGTCCCTTTGCATCAATTTCCCGCCAGCTGATGAACAAATGCGTACAGCTTGATTAGCATTAGCCTCAAGCCTTGAAAGAGCGAAAAGCGTGGAATCTTTTGCAACATACTTTCCGAAAACTATGGAATGCATCAGTAATTTGTCCACTGCAAAACAACACGGCTTCGTATGTTCCTGTTTTTTCACAAATTTTGTCTTTAAGGCTCTCATAAATTATGTACCAAAATGCTATTTTAACTGAACGCACGGCCAAAAAGTATTTTTTGTATTACCGCAAAACGAATTAAAATATGTAACTGTTCAAAACTTTAATAATAAAAATCATCATTCGTTATTCTGCACGGCAAAAAGACCTGTACAAAGTTTTACGCGATAAAATTAGCCTACTTCTAATTTTAACTTTATTGATATGTTCAACGAAAGCGATTTTAAACTTTTTACTTACGTTTTGCCTCACACATGAAATACGCCTTATCATTTTCACAATTTCTCCTCCGAAGATTGACCCCATCATCGTAAGTCAAAGGCACCGACATTTGCCGACAAGCTCCTGCGGCAGTTGGACTATGGTTTGCTTCGACCACCCTCGTCCCATTAGCCCAAAACCAACCGGTTGTGCTCGCATCACTTCGGGCTCCAGTGAAAACGCTGATGTCTAAAATTGTGAGCAATTTCTATCAACATATTTTCTTTGTTTACTTCGAGTTGTAGTGTACTGACCGGTTTACCGGCATTTCATCTCTCGACTGTTAATCATGCGGCACTTAATCTTTGACATTTCATTACAAAGACATTTAGTGCCACACAGATCATCACTTGGACATGCAATAAGTGAGCATTTAGGCCTACCAAACCACATTTTTAACATGCTAACCCAGGGGTGGGCAAACTTTTTGCACGAAGGGCCGCACTGGAAAAAATTTTGAAGCGGAAGGCCGCACTGCTTGGAAAAGCAAAGTGAAAAAGGTCACCACGACCGCAGATGTCCTATTTTTTTCCCGAAATCAAGTGGGAAGCAAAAAAACATCACGTCCGCAGATGTCCTATTTTCCTCCCGAAATCAAGTGGGAAGCAAAAAAAGTCATCGCGTCCGCAGATTCCCTATTTTTCTTCTGAAATGAAGTGGGAAGCAAAAGAACATCACGTCCGCAGATGTCCCATTTTCCTCCCGAAATCAAGTGGGAAGCAAAAAAAGTCATCGCGTCCGCAGATGTCCCATTTTCCTCCCGAAATCAAGTGGGAAGAAAAAAAAATACATCACGTCCACAGATGCCCTATTTCCCTCCCGAAATCAAGTGGGAAGCAAAAAAAGTCATCGCGTCCGCAGATGCCCTATTTTCCTTCTGAAATCCAGTCAAGCGCAAAAAAAGGTCCCCGCGTCCGCAGATGTCCTATTTTCCTTTCGAAATTACGTGGGGAGCAAAGAAAGGTCATCACGTCCGCAAATGTCGTATAGGCCTATGCAATGTCAGTAGGGTATAAGGTTCATGTTTCTGTAAGTGCCCGCGGGCCGCATGAAATGATCTCGCGGCCCGCGGGCCGTAGTTTGCCCACCCCTGCGCTAACCCATTTTTTTGCTAATTTGAATTAAAAAGAAACTTTTCATTTAGCCTACTTATTTTTATACAGAGTGCTCCAAAAAATGTTGACTATTTTTATTGGCTGTAAAAAATTCATTTCAGCTAACACAAACTTCTTCTTTTCAGGCCATGCAGTCACCTATGCTGGATTTGTGAACCTGAGTCTGTTTTCTTTATTTTTCAAGCTTTGATAGTTGCTAGCATACAAAATGTCAATGGCGCTGCGAGCAGTTTTAAAAGCAAGGGCCATATACTAAAAGCTATCAAAAGAGTCTGGCATATTTCAGTCACTTTGCAACAACTTTTCTTTTTTACTTCAAAGCGAGGTCAAAAGGGGCGGGCGGGGGGGGCGTGGCACAACGCATTTGGTTCAACGTGGCACAACGCAAATCGCATTTGGTTTAATGGTGAAAGATACTTTCGTTTCAATGGCGCAGGTAATAACCACAACAACAAGTTTTGAAAGGAAAGTAGCTCGAAAGAAATCGGTGATAAGCGCCGCAAGGTCATTGCGTATGAGGCAAAAATAGTTAAATCAAACCTTCATTAAGGCTGGTTTACACGACCAGCTGAGTTGAGCTTAACGTTAGTTTGTTTTATTAAAGCTGACTTCTTTTTTTTTTTTTTTTTTTTATTTTATTTTATTTTTATTGTTGCAAAAAGTAATAATAAAATGGGTATCAACACGAAAACAACACTATACTATTTTCAAAGTCTAATAATTATGGAGTTACAAAATAACGTCGTTAAGCACATACAGGTACAGTAGCAGCACGATTCAATAGATATTCCATTTTCGAAAATGTTTTTTCAAATCCCCATTACGTTTAGCAATCAAATATTCTGTTTTTTTTTGCAAATTAATGGTACTTATAAATAACATGATATTTGGTTTGGTTTTTTCAATTTTACATCTATAAATCAAAAATCTTGCATTGAGTAAAAAACAATTAATCAAATCCGTCTTAGTACAATTTTCTAACTCTTGAAATCCAAAAATCTTGTTAAAATTGCAAAAATCTATGTCCTGTTTGAAATGACAGCATATCCAACTAAAAACTTCATACCAAAACTGATCTACAACTGGACAAAAACAAAATAAATGCAAAATTGTTTCAATGCTTTGCGCACAAAATGAACAAAAAGGCGAATCCACAATGCCAAAACCATGCAATTGCACATTAGTTACAATAGCTTTTAGATTTAATTTTATTTGAAAGGATCGTAATTTAGTTTCAGTAGTACAGAAATAATTATTGCAATAAATGGTTTTCCAATTGATTGCTCTACTATCTATAGTCAAATCATTTAACCATCGAGTTTGCTGTTTTATCGGTCCTTCGTGATTACCAGTTAAGTGTAAATAAACGTTTTAAGTAGAAACCCAACTATCTAAAGATTTTTTTTTCACAATATTTAAGAAATCAACATTTGTATTATCAATCAGAGTAGACGATGCTCTATTTTCCCAAGTTTCCGGTATAGCCAAATACAATGTTACGTAATCCTTGTTTGTTTGAGAATCGGAATTAATTGAAAATTTGCAAGCAAGATCCGAAAAGCGCATGTAATTGCCATTTCCATCAAGCAGCTGTGCATGAAAATAAATACCAGCATTAATAAATTTTGAAATGAATAAGGGATTACGCTTATATTTTACGTTTTTATTCAGCCATAGAAATTTATTTGCTTCAGTATTGTAAGGAATTAGCGTTTTAGCTGCCTGAATACCCATCTTCAAAAAACGAAACGGAATGAGTTTTCGCAGTAAACGATGTTGCAAGGTCAAATTAGAACTTAATACGCATTGTAATATACAATCACTAACACAAGACTTCTCAACGTCCTTCCACAAAGGCGCAGCTGAGTCATTCAAAAAAGCTTGCATGAACTTCCAATGCAACGCCGTTATAAAAGCTGGTAAATGTAACATATTTGCACCACCTAATTCAACACTCGAAGTAAGGTTTACTCTGCTAATTCTTTCCCATTTGGATCCCCAAAGAAAACTATAAACAATTTGGTTCAAAGATCTTAAAAATGGTGGAAAAATATGTGATGGAATCATGGAGAGTTTGAACAGCAATTTTGGAAAAACGAGGCATTTCAAAATTGTTATTTTACCAAGTAAAGTGAGACCTCTTGATTTCCAAAGATTTAAGATGGTTTGCAACTTAGGACAGTATCCGTCAAAATTCAATCGAAAAAGCTCATATTTATTGCCTTTCGGCTTAGTAGGAATGGTCAAGCCAAGATATAATTGTATAGTATCATCAGGCCATTGCAAACCAAAGTGAGACAATGGCTTTTTTTGCCAACGTTTGCTAGCTCCTATATAAAAGGCTTTAGATTTATTCCAGTTAATGGTGCAGCCAGAGAACATAGCGAATTTGGTAAAGATAGCAGAAACTATTTCAAATTCTAACAACAAATCACCTGGGCCGGATCGCTTTACTGCTGAATTTTATAGAACGTTTTGGGATGACTTGAAACCTTTTTTTTTAGAATGTGTTCGCTTTTCTTACGAGAAGGGGCAACTGCCAAACACGCAAAAAGAAGGCATTATTATAATGCTCCCAAAGCCACAAAAAGACTTGTTGTTACCATCAAATTATCGACCTATAACTTTGCTTAACGTTGATTATAAGATAATCGCTTCCGCCATCAATAATCGAATGAAAAGTCATCTGAATACTTTGATTAAACCCGGTCAAAATGGCTTCATCAAAGGCAGACACATCGGCGATAATATTCGCCTTTTGTTTGATGTCATTGATTTCGCTGATTTGAACGATACTTTGGGTGCAGTTTTAGCGGTTGATATATTTAAAGCGTTTGACTCCCTTAAATGGAAATTCATTTACCAAGTGCTTGAAAAATATGGGTTTGGATGGTCCATTTTACACTGGATAAAAACGTTGTATGCCCAGCCAGTTTGCAGACTGACAAACAACAATTTCTTGTCCGATTCATTTGCGGTACATAAAGGTGTTAGACAAGGTGATCCTCTTTCGCCGACTCTATTTGTTCTTTGTATTGAATGTTTAGCAAGTGCTTTAAGAGCTACAGGTAGTAGTCAATATGTGGGCCTCCAGCTAGGAAGCTCTAATGTTAAAATTTCCTTATTTGCGGACGACACCATCATATATTTAAAGCTGACTTCTGCTGATTTCAACTGTTGTGAGTCAGCTTTAATAAAACAAACTAACGTTAAGCTCAGCTCAGCTGGTCGTGTAAACCAGTCTTAATACTTGGGGTATTACGCCGAAACGTGTAACGAGTGGCGAGGCTCTTCTTCGCGGCTTAGCGACTAAGCAATACATCTCCGAGGAAGCGTCGCAGCGGTGTCGACTGCGTGCGATTTGAGTGGTTGGGAAATCGAATCCCAGACCTACCGCAACGACAGCAATGTTTTCAACCACTACGCGAATCGGTCAGTCAGGTTTTTAACGCAAAGTACAATTTGTTGCATGGGATCTTTCTGGATCAAAGAAAATGGACGCACTGCTATCATCATTACTAAACATTACATAGGGCTAGCTTTTCTAGATCGAATCACAGTAATCTTACACAGAGACCAAACTTAAGGCAGTTGAGACTGGCTTAGTTCATGAAAGATGACGCTAAACCTCACACAGCCATGCATTACGGCATCAGCTAACGACATTTTTCACAATCGTTTGACCCGCCTCAACGTGGATTGTAAGTGGACCCATTTTGTCCAAACTTAAATCCAATTCATTTCTGGTTTTGGAGAGCAGCAAAAGAAGAGATTTGCCCAAAAAGACCTCAAACGTCCGTTGATCTGAAACAGAAACCTTCAAACTATGCAGCAGAATTAACCAACAACGCATGAAAAAGAATATGCCAAAATTTTTGTATCAGATTGAAAGCATGTACTCACAGAAAAGGAATTGTATTAAAAATATTAATAGCAAAACGTTTTTTTACCTTCAGATACAATATAATCTACTTGGCTGCTTGTATCTTACGTTTTACCAGTAAGTCAGATACCATACAATCCATTTGGCTGCTTGTATCTTACGTTTTACCGGTAAGTTTACTGAGCAAATAATGGGTGAACAGTGGCAAATTAAAGTACCGGTAGTTACGTTTTTGGAGCACCCTGTATTTTCAATGATTTTTTTTTGCAATTTTTTTATATGGATGAATGTTTATAGAGTCACTTGTTTACCTGGAATGTGTATGATAAAGGAACGGCTCTCTCGAAAAGTATGAAAGAGTTGTCCGACGACAAAGTTAGTTTCAGCTTGTCTGTAAAGCACATTGTAAATAGGAATCGTATTGATTGTGCTTGCTGTTCCATCGTATAATTTTATTCCAGTAACCAATCCCAGGCACTGTGACGTAACTTGAGATTGAATCGCAATAATGTCTCTTGATTGATGAGTGCAGATTTGCAACGCTCTGGTAAATTCGCCAGTAGAGCTGTTAAAGAAAAAAACTGCAAAAACCAAATAAAAAACGGTTTCATTCAAGTTAATCAAAAATGTTTATTTCCATCAGACTTTGGGCCCATTAAAGTTAATTCGTCGAAACTGGCAGCATTCTCGCATATAAATCATGTTTACTCTAACTAGAGCATTTCTAGCCAAGCTCTGTGGCTCACAGAAAACAGTGCCGTGGCTCATTGCTGGGCCATCGCTCATAGGTTGAAAACCTCTGCTCTAGAGCATGCTTACTCAACTGACGGACCTCGGTCCAAATCTGGACTTTCTGAATGTTGAATGCTGAAGCTGGACCCCAATAAAGTCATAGCATGGTTATGGAATATTTTTCAAGTAAAACTTTATCATAACTACAACAGAATAAACCTTAAAAATGCGTGAGTCTTTAATTTGTCCCATTGTGATTTTCTACGTGGATGTGATCAAAAGGTTACGCGGCTATAATATGCATTAATGGTAAAGGTACGGGACAGCGGGTGCAAGCACACATTGTTAAGGCCATTTTCAATTGTCGGCCCATTACAATTTTCAATCACGAATGATTGAACGCTGTTCAGGGACATACATCACGAACAACACATACACAAAACCCTTCGCACTTCCGCTTGTGCCGAGCGCCTGGCGCGAATGCTGCGAATACTATGTTTAAAGTCTTTAGTATGACCCGACTGGGAATAAAACCCCAGTCTACCGGCTACCAAATGGACGCTCTTAACCAATACACCAAGCGCCGGTGCTATATGCATCAAGTAACATAAAATTTTATCCAAAATCAGCCGGATAGCGCCTTGGAAGCTGGTAGACTGGGTTCTATTCTCAGTCGGGTCAAACCAAAGACTTTAAAACTGGTGCCTGCTGTTACACTTGCTAAACGCTCAGCAATAGACCTTTTTCCGGCGCCCCTAGTGGCGAAAATTTGTTGCTACGGTGGACAAGCTATCAGACTTCGCTTAGTGAAAAGCATAGCTTTTGTAGTACGTTGGTTGGAAAATTGCAGCAGAAAGATTAATTGAAGATATCTGCTTGGTATTTCAATTGTGCACATCGATTAGTGCAAGCATAGGGTGAAGAGTGGACGATTAGCTGGAATTTGCTCGAAAATATTTTAAGCTTAGGGCCTAGACTAGTGGGTTTCATAGGACCAACTGCTGCAAACCTGTACTAGGCTGTACTTTGTGTATGTACTGCAGCTGTACAACACTGGTTGTGATATCAGCTGATGTTATAGCCTAGATGAAATATTTTCCTCTGGACTCTCCTAATTGCAAACTAACGTGTAGTCAATGCGTGATAAATAAACCAAAGTTTTCAATGGATGATGCAAAAACTGAAGTAGGCTTACCGTAAGCACTGTAGATGAAGTTTACAGGTTAGCAGCATAATATGGTTTGCAGGCCTAGCTCAGCCCATATCCTACCAGTTTCATTTTATTTTTCTGTGATGATCGGCGTCCCATGGCTTAAGTTAAAAGGCATTAGCTAAGGTTACATGACCGTAGCATTTGTCACTTTGGTTTATTTTATTATCCCTTCACGCTCTCCCCAGTTGTACCAGAGTGACAATAAAGCAAAGAGACAAATGTTACGATCACGTAACCTTATCCACTTTGAAGTTAAATCTAATCTATAGCCAGGGTTCTGAGAGTATGAGGTACCAGTAGGCAGTTCATAAGTTTGTTGCAGTCAAACTCAGCATTGACTGAACGCTAGTTTGCTATTAGGATAGTCCAGAGGAAAGTATTTCATCTAGGCTATAGCATAGCTGATATCACTATCAGTATTGTACTGTACAGCTGCAATACATACTAAAGCACAGCCTCGTACAGTTTTGCGCCGGTTGGTCTATGAAATCCACTAGCCTAAGCCCTAAGCTTAAAATGTTTTCTAGCAAATTCCAACTAATCATCTGCTCTTCATCCTATGCTTGCACCAACTCGATGTGCACAATTGAAATATTAAGTAGATATGATCAATTAATCTCTCTGCAGCAATTTTCCAACCAACGTTTCATAAAAGCTTTGCTTTTCACTGTGCGAAGTCTGATAGCTTGTCCACCGTAGCAACAAATTTTCGCCACTAGCGGCGCCGGAAAAAGGTCTATTAAGTGTAGCGCGGAGGAGGAAATGAACAGAGAACAAAAATACGTTAGTGAATTCTTGACAAAACTTAGTCCTGGCGCTAAATGACCTCAGTAGTTATAAAGCGTTATAAAACCACTCAAAATTTCATTTCAGCGTGGTGGTTAAGGATAGCGTTATCGCCATGGCAAGTCTTGGGTTCGATTACCGGGCTAATTACATTGAGCACAGTGTTGTCATCTGCTCGCCACCGCTGCGATGTTTCTACGGAGCTATATTGCCCAGGGGCAAAACCGGGGAAATTGGCCCCAGCACTCGTTACACTCTTCGGCGTGATACTATGGGGCGCCGTTTGGAAAAAAACTATTCATTTTGTGAACCATGTTTTTTGAGCTTATTTAGATCATAGTTTGTCCGATATGTATGTTGGAAATATCCTACTTATATATCGGACAAAATGTACTCTAAGTCGGACCAAAATACACGCGCAAAATGAGTCGGACAAAATCGTTTTTTTCCAAACGGCGCGCCACACGCCTTTTGGAAAAAAACGATTTTGTGACCCCTGTTTTTCGAGCTTATTTGGACTATAATTAGTGCGATATATACATCGGAAATATCCGACTTATATATCGGACAAATTGTGCTCTAAGTCGGACCAAAAAACACACGCAAAACAAGTCGGATATTTCCGACTTATATATCGGACAAATTAGCAGTTTGGAAAAAAACTACACGTTTTGTGAACCATGTTTTTTGAGCTTATTTAAACCATAATTTGTTCGATATGTATGGGGCGCCATTTGGAAAAAACTATACGTTTTGTGAACCATGCTTTTTGAGTCTAAACAAGCTCAAAAAACATGGTTCACAAAACGTATAGTTTTTTTTCAAACGGCGAATTTGTCTGATATATAAGTCGGAAATATCCGACTTGTTTTGCGCGTGTTTTTTGGTCCGACTTAGAGCACAATTTGTCCGATATATAAGTCGGATATTTCCGATGTATATATCGGACTAATTATAGTCCAAATAAGCTCGAAAAACAGCGGTTATAAAATCGTTTTTTTCCAAAAGGCGTGTGGCGCGCCGTTTGGAAAAAAACGATTTTGTCCGATATATAAGTTGGACATTTCCAATATACATATCAGACAAACTATGGTCTAAATAAGCTCAAAAAACATGGTTCACAAAACGAATAGTTTTTTTCCAAACGGCGCCCCATATGATACTCCGAGTAAAGCGAAAATTTTGTTTCAATCAACGCCTTGTTTTACAGCGCGTCAAAGAAAGCGACTGCGGCACATTTCATTTAATGATAGTATATTAAAAGAAATAATGAATCTTAATAATGACGACAAATGCGATGGAGATCGTCGGTGTCTATCGTGTTTTAAGGAAGTGCAGGATTTTCAACGTTAATATCCGGTAAAAGAAAATGAGGAATGCTAAAAAGATGGAGAATGAAGTTAGAGAAAAATGTAAAAAGTAAGTAAGTACTAAGAAAGGAGATGGTCGACGGGCTTTCGGCAAATTGTTAAAAAGAATAAGTGCAATGTTTCTCAATAAAAATCGGATTGAACCCAAATTATCACACCACTTTCTGAAGAGCAATTTACTGTGATATTATTTAAACTATAAAAAACTATAAAAACAAATCGCTTTTTTTTTCAAAATCAAGTCTTACAGTCCTCATGATATTACGCCGAAGCGTGTTACCAGCGCGTGCGACGGGGCTAATAGCGCCTGGGCTACACGTCTTTGAACTTACAGGGACCATCGCAGCGGTGGTAAGCCGTAGGCGACACTTGCCCTGTCCACTTGTCCAGTTTAAGTGGTATCAAAAGCCCACGGGTTTTCTGCATCACAATTGAATTGTTGATATCATAATTACGCGTACCATAGAGCAAGACTGCGCTGTTTTGGGCTATATTAGCCCTCATCAGCCGCACTCGGGTACTGCAACTGTTTGCATCTGTTGGTGATGTAGGAAGTTCCATCCTCCGACCCAACACGTGGAAGTACAGTAGTGATGACTTCCCATTCAGCAGGCCCGGAAATGACTACTTTTGTTTTATTCACTTGTTTTAATTATGACATCAACAATTTGACCATGAACCAAAAACTTCATTATGATGCAGAAGCCCGTCGGCCTTTGGAACCATTTAAACAGGACATGTGAAGGATAACTATGTACCATTTGGCAGGCTTAGAAATTGAACTCGAAATCTCCCGGGCCGACAACAATGTGTTTAATTACTCAGCCAACCGGCATGGCTTTGTTTCGTTTGTTTTTTCGCTGGTGTTTTTTTGCTGGAATCAAACCAGACATATATACATTCTTTTTTGGACCTTTGCAATTAACAAAGTATTCTGGCTGGACTCACCCTATTTATGGTTGAGTTAGCCTTGTCCTGGAGGCTAGATTTTACGCTGACGCCGTAACATTTCTGCGTAGTTTAAGTTTACTCTGACGGCGACAATATTTTTTTGCTTACGCGCTGCACACCACTGTTGCTAGGTTGTAACAGATAACTGACGCACCTAACATATACCTGTAACCAAAAATCACTTACAGTAGTCTCGACTGCGCTAAAACTGAAAAAAATATCAAAACGCTTTTAAAAAGCTTTCACAGATTGCTTACTTTCTGTATAAACGAAAACTTTTTAAGTTTCCATTCGGACGGGTGTTCCAGTCATTCAGTTCGGTCAGGTTCATGTCGCTTGTTTGATATTTGAAAAAAGCGCTGTTAAATGGATTCTGATAAATCGTGATTTGAATCAATTCTGGAAAATGTCAACATCAGCTTTCAGCAAAATAAAGAAAACCACAGAACTGCGGAAAGATCAAATTTTGAATTTGCCAAAAGAAGACTTTGTCTTAATAAGAGTCAGTAAGCAACTGATTAGAAGAAAGCACGTTGACTTCGCAGTTCACCTTCATACACCGTTGAATTGTCTGTTCAATGTTTTACAAAGCATCACAGTTAACTATTTTTTTTCTATTTTAGAATTAGCTTCTTGAATTTTACTAAATGCTGTTTTGTGGAATGAATGTAGACCTTATCGATGTGACTGAAAGGCAATTTGAAATTGTTGCGAGCAACACCAGTGTGTAACAGCTGCTGGCTTTAGAGATTTGTTTAAAGTAGGCTAATCCTCAACTAAGGATTTGATACAATAGGTTTGAGATTTAGTATTTAGTTGCATATTTATCCTCTTATCACGAGAAAACGATCAATGCGTTATACGAGCTTGTTTAAGAGTTGCCAGTCATCTGTCTACCACACCAAGATGGGGGAATTCCGTTAAGTGCCTTTCCCAACGGCACAGCAAGTAAACTTTCCGGCTTGTTCTTCACGCTGTCCCTTTAATGTTTAACGTCAAGCAGGGAAGCTGTGAATACCAACTGTAAAGTCATTGATTTGACACGACTCGTAATCAAACCCAAGTCTATAGCTGCCGATGCGGACGCTCTTATCACTCGGCCATCTGAGCTGACGAGATCTACGATTCATTTATTATTACTTCCAAACGATACGAGAGATGTTTAAATTAAATATTAGCCCCATAACTTTACCCTATAACCTTAAACCTAACTCACCTTGCAATTATAGGTCCATCGAGTTCGAATTCTGGGCAAATGAATACAATGATCAATACCAAAAGAAAATCAACTCATTAAATATTCAAATTATTAGAGGTTTAAAAATTCATAACTATTATCGCATTGCAAAATCTTTTACCTTCCGGTATATATTCTTCGATCAGCCTCGGTAAAGCAAAGTTTCTCATATCTTGGTTAGTGAATTCAGCCAGTTTTCCGCCGATATCTTCGCAATATTCTATCGCTTCATTTGCTGATGTTTTAAGGTTTGATAAAACGAAGAGTGAGTCATCTTTGAAGAAAGTGCTGCTAATAAAACCTAAAAAAATTGTAGACCCAATTATTAATGAACACAGTTATTTTGAGCAGTGCAGCGGTAGAGATGATTTTGGCGTATTTCACTTTTTATTTGCTGTTCACGAAATTAGCGAAACCGTAATGAATCTCATATAAATCATTTATCAGCATCACTTACTTGGGGTTTGCGCTTTGGCGGCAGTACTGCAAAAAATCAAAAATGACAACCATTTAAATTTTATAGGACAACTCATTATTTTAATCACTTTGCAAAACTGCAATAAGATTAGGCTACCACATGAGCCTGATAAAGAGATAGGCAAATTGTTCTGTTGAAATAATACTACGTTTCAGTAGGCCTTACATTGATTTATAACTGATGTACAATGTACATAAAGTCCGATGTACATAAAGTCCGATGTACAATGTAGAGCAATCTCAGTAATGTAGAATACTACAATCTTCATTTTTTCATGTCAGTCTTTTTATTCACCATACAATGTATGCGCTGATGATCTTTCGGCAAACTTAATCGTGTTATACATCAACATGTTCAGTGCGCAAACTATTGCGTTAATGTCGTAACAGTAGGGTGTAGCAAAAAAAACTTGTTTTGGAATTTCAAAAAAGTGGTTTCCTCATTTGTGGCAAATGGGCCAAAAATGACACTGAAAATGGTTTTGGGCTGTTGCCCCCCCAGATGGCGTAGTAACTGGGCCAAATACCCCCTAAATTAAAAATTGCCACAACTTCCTAAGCGCTCATGTTTGGTGGTTGCTTGATAGGAGTTCTCTAAGTTGACCATTTTATAGCAAGGTTATAGAAAGTAGACCATTATATAGAAAAGCACAAGTGAACAATTGGTGCAATTTCGAGATATTGAAGGTTGCTCTCAGCTGAACTTGTCGACACTGCTTTGCATATCCTGGTATAGGTTAATAATGCCGATCCTGACTCCGATCATCGACCACTTTAGGGTAAACTTCTGGAAAGCATGAAATTGGAATGCTCTTAAACTGTGAGATCTGGTAGTCTGAAACAATTCCATCTTATTGTTTTTGCAATAGGATATGCAAATGCTATTGAACTATTTGTTGTATCCATCAAGATGAATAAAAATATGGCGAAGAGGAAAATGGAAAACTAGGCCATTAAAACTATCCATGGCACAGCCAGGCAGTGGAAGAACATGTTAAGGTTGTGACTGGAGCTTCTGGTAATTGGTAGGATATGGGAAAAGGAATGCGCCATTTCGTCAAAAACCGAAATCGCGCATGATCATAAAGAAGTGTAATGCTTTAGCAACAATTTGTAATTGTACCAATGAATACCAACCAAGCATAACGTGAATAAAAATTGTATTGTTTGATTTGGCTGCTTTTACTTTTGTGTATGCTTGTGTAACAGTTTCATTTAAGGCAAAATTAATGTCTATTGCCAGATAATTTCTCGATGATATTTGCAATAGCATGGTTTTTGGAAAATTGTAGGTGAAATTTTGGCCAAAAATTGCACTCCTCAAAAATTGAACTTTTTAGGTGTCAAGAAAGGGTCGTCAATAGCTTCAAATTTAAATCAAAGCGTATATTTCCACAAATTTTTAGCCCTAACTCGACCTTCTAGCATGAGCGGTTAGGAAGTTATGCCAATTTTCAATTTAGGGGGGTAGTTGGCCCGGTTGCTAGGCCATCTGGGGGAGCAACAGCCCAAAACCATTTTCAGGGTCATTTTTGGCCCATTTGCCACAAATGAGGAAACCACTTTTTTGAAATTCCAAACCAAGTTTTTTTCACTACACCATATTGTAACAGAATTGTTAAAAAATCCAATTTTCCAGATCGCGTCAACCAATGGCGCACCCAGGGTAGGGATTTGAGGGGTCGACCCTCCCCCTTTTGAAACCGAAATCTTCTTTTTAAAGTGAAGTGTCTAAACTGTGCAAGTGCAGTACGTGCTGTTATTTCAAAACAGCTGTAACAGAATTTGCCGCACATCATACTGAAGCCAAATCGGCTGGGTGGCGAAGTGGTAAGAGACATTGTTATCAGTGTGGGAAGGGGCGGATCCAAGGGGGATGTGGGAAATACAATTTTTCCATAATTTCGAACCTTTTCGATAACAACAAGCTTTAGACCATAACAGCTTAAGCATGGCAGCACATTTAATCGAAAAAGTTCGAACAAAATGCATCATACTGTATTTGGTGAAACATTCAGATTTAGGGGCAAAAGTTTAAACAAAATTTGCCTAAAAATTGTTTAAAAGGTACTAAAATGGCCACTACAGTATGTAAAATTTCAAAAGTTTTCCGGGGGAGCAGGCCCCCGGACCCCCCTAGAGCCTTTTTCATTCTCAATATGCTCGAAATAACTCTACCGAAAAAAAAAACTACGCTTGAAAATACGTTTGGTGCCCCGTCCCTGAGAAAATTTCTGAATACGCCGCAGACATGAAAATATTTTACAAAGGGCTTTTTGTACCTTTTTTGGGTCTAACGTCTTTGTAGCCTATTTAGATAACATTCAACTTTATACAAAATTTCATCCCCCACCAAAATTTTTTGGATTCGCTCCTGACTGTGCAATGGAGTATTTTTAGAACCCCCCTTTTAAAATATGCTAGGTGCGCCCCTGACGCCAACACAGAAACAATAAATGTTTAACTCTGGCTCTACCGTGAACCCAATATAACTGCACAACGTCATTTAACTTAGCGTTTTATCATAAGAACAAGACGTATTGTATCATTGTATAAATAGTTCATAATTGTAATCTGACATCATAAACTAATTGCAGCTTTATAGTTTATAACACACATAATTTTGTTTTGGTTAAGTCAATAGACAGTTTATACTTATGAATTTCATGGTAGCAACGCATAGCCTTAGTTTTCGGCACAGTTTTAGCCGAGATCAGTTGACGGGACAGTAAAATTGTGGCAGCTGTAGCCCACAATCCTTACTAGTTTAAATTAACTGATCATGCTAATCTAATTTAGCGCGTTGCAGCTATTTATAAATAAGCTCCAGTAAGTGCAACAGGACAAACCTAGTGAAAGCCGCTGTAAATCTCAAAACCGGACGTTTCGACAACATAAATTCAGCTGTCATCATCAGCAGTGTATGCAAGGCAGTACAAAACTGTAAGAATTGCCTTGCATACACTGCTGATGATGACAGCTGAATTTATGTTGTCGAAACGTTAAGGTTTGAGGTTTATTTTCCTCCTTAAGCTATTTTCGTCCCATATTTATTGTATCCTAGTGAAAGCCTTTGTTAAAAAAGTAAAAAAACCACTGCCTTAATCAACCGTAAAGCATAATAGAGCATTAAAACCCCATAGTTATTGTTAGGCCACCACGATGAAACGTGATGCAAGCATCCATTCGAATAACTAAGTAAAAATAGCATATTAAAATATATTGTCACAAATAAACAGCTACATGGATTTGAAATGATAGATAGCGATGTTTGTGTATTTTGCTTGAAAGAAACCGAAACTTTACTTCATTTGTTTTGCGAATGTTCGATTGTTGACCAATTCTGGAACAATGTATTTGATTTTATTTCAATCAAAAGTGGTATCGATTTAATTTGTAACAGTAAACATAAGCTGTTTGGATTTCAAAAAATGGAAAATGAATTTTGTTTTACAAATGGATTACTTTTGTGTGCAAGATTTTTGATTTATCGGTGTAAATATTCCAAAACCATGCCCAACATGTTACAATATTTCAATGTGCTTAATTGTATGAGAGCATCCGAAGATTGTGTTGCAAAAAGGAATGATAAATTGACGTCACATATGAGAAAATAGTCCCTTCTATAAATTTACGAACATAATGTTGAGTTATTTGACCGCTCATTTGTTTCGTTTATGTATGTCTTGTTTTATTGCTTTAATAAATTGAAAAAAATAAAAAATAAAAAAAATTTATATTAAAAAAGATCTTTCCAGTATTTTATACGAAATTAAATTTCTTTTTTTTTTGCGTTTTTTTAGTGCAATTATATTGCAACTAAAGTGAGGCCGCAGAACTATCAAACCGTTTGATCGTCCTCTCTACTCTATTCAGATGAGTTTAATTTAGAGTATGGGGCGCCGAATGTAAAGCAATAAAAATGCGCGTTTTTAAGCATTTTTTCGTGTCAAATTGCATATTTAACCAAATACGCACAAAGGCACCGCCAAAATGCATATTTAACCAAATATGCAAAATGGCACATGACAAATTGCATATTTAGTTAAATTTGCATATTTGGTTAAATTGCATATTTAGTCAAATATGCAAAATGGCACCGCCAAAACGCCAAAATATTTGGTTAAATATGGAAAATGGCACATGACAAATTGCATATTTAGTCAAATCTGCCGTGATATGGAAAAACCTAACAAGTGCATTTTTGGCGAAATTCGTTTTTTTGCATTTTTAAACTAAAAAAGTTATTTTCCATCGTGTGTGTAAAAATTAGCCGTGAAAGTAGTGTAATTGCGGAGATATCGCTGTTTATTGAGTGGATGGAAAAACCAAACAAGTCCACTGTGATGTGGAAAAACCTAACAACTTCACGATCTGAATGGCTATTGTTTTGCGACAACGAAAATTACCATCGCCATAATGGAAACAAAATTTCAATTACAATGCGTTACCATTACTGATTGCAGCTCATAATCAATAACTTACTTATCGGGTTAGATTCAAGTTTAATTCATTATTTGAAATTCTCCACACGAAAATGCCTAAGCTTATCGTTTGTGTTATGGTAGTTTTTTTACGTATGATGTTGAATTTCGGAACATTTAAAAGATATGGAACATTTAAAGGACTTTTAGCACAAGAAAAATGCAGATAAGTAAGCATGAATAAGCTTTAGTAAAACATTGGAGTTGTTAAGTTTGGAGCTCTTTTTATATTTTTCTTATCATTACGGGATACTTTTCACAAAAACGAGGAAAAGTGCACTGCTTTGGTTTCGACTAGCTTTAGAAATTTGAGCCATCATTACAAGAGCGATTCAATCAAGGTCGTTGAGAGCAGAAAAATCTTCTTCCAGTGCGAGACCTTTACAGAACGCATATTTCTATTTGGTTCTACTCTCCACAGAAAATTGTTTGTATATTCTACTACCACCACTCTACCCCATCTCGAAATAGACATAAGAAAGTGCATAAAATCAAAAACCTAGAGCAGCATCGCATCCCGACCCTTTGCGTCGCGGTCCAGCATACTGACCGATACACCACGCCGCTGTTGCCGAAATCAGTGCATTTTTTCTATTTACATGCATTTCGATCGAGCCCTATCTTTTTCAGTAGAACCATTCCGAAATATGCTTCCGGGCTCCCTCCCTGGGGCTTATCTAGAAATTATCTCTAAGTGGGATTAAAGTTTTCAGAAAAAAATTTTAGACGGCAACGTGACGTATGCTAGGTAGATCGGTGCGTCATTTTTATGACACCATGATCGCAACATTGACGGTTCAATTGCCACACAAGCAGGAGCGGATCCAGAAAATTTTGCTGGAGGGGATGCAGTTGCAAATTAAGTTAAATGTTAACTAAGGAATTTAAAAATGAGGGGGAGAAATTTTGTTTGTTACGTCTTGGTCACACATCAGGCTAGATAGCCTTAAACCCATGCTTAAACCTGATTTAAATCTTCAGCTACCATTACTAACAGACCTGGATTACGCTCATGAATAAAGTTTTTTGTTGCATATCGCATTGAAACTTCAAGACCAGCGAAAAACGAAATTGAACTCCCTCCTTCAGAACTAGCTTTGACATACTTTTAATGCCGGAGTAATGCTGGCATTCTGGCTGGACATTTAACAATTAGACCTACGTACATCGGGCTGGGTTCGCCCTTATTACCTTAGATGCTTAGACCCGGGAAAAGACGTAAATACGCCCTTTGAAAACGTTTAATGTCAGGGACATGTCAAAGATTCTTTAGGGGGGAGAGCACCAAATTTTGACATTTTTTAAGCGTAGTTTTTCCGGCAGAGTTACTTTGATGCATGCTGAGGAACAAAAACGGTTCCAGGGGGGTCCGGGAGCATACTTCTCTGAAAATTTTTTCGAAAATTTACATATATACTGTTAAATTCATTTTAATGCTTTTTGAACAATTTTAAGGCAAATTTTGTTTAAATTTTTTATTCTTAGTCCTTCACCATATATGATGCATTTTGTTTGCACACTTTTACTTATGGTTGCTGGAGGCCTAAGGATTATTGTCATTAAAGAGGTTCAAAATTACTTATTCAACAAAAACATTTTATTATTTATATACAAATATGTTGCGTGTTTGTACTGTATAGGTACTGAAGATGGTTCATTAACCGAAATCGATTTAATAATAAATGATTTGTAAGCAACATTATTGACTAATTTTGTATTATACCTACTATTTCGCAAATAATATTAGAATTTTGATGGAAAATCGTTGATTACATATCTCTGGACTGCTGGCAATTCTCCTCACCACCACCATGGTTCACACTCCGAATAAAGAAGAGATAAAGGAAGTAATCCCTCAATCCACCAGTGGTATGCCGCTTTTTAACATCTGCATGAAGGTCGTAAAATTCCAACAAAAACGCATATTTCTTAATCTTTGCGTCAAACAAAATGTTTTATTACGCTCACAACTTAAGAAAGGCGTTGATTACGATCTGTTGCTTACTCAACAAGCACGCAATATTTCCAACTCACTGAAAGAATTAAATAAATTCATTTCTGTAAATCAAAGCAAAATTACCCATTACCTCAGTAACATTGAAAAGAAAAGTTTGAAGAAAATTGAAAGATCTTACAGATATGAATATATTAAAAAATTCAACTGGATTCATGAAACAAGTTCATTTCATTTTGAAAAACAAACTAACAACCAGAAAGAAAATTAAAAACGAGAAAGACACTACCAGATACAAACGACGAAAGAGAGACAAAAATCTGAACAAGAATCAAAGAATGGCTGAAGACATGATATTGAACAAGTCGGGTTATGACATTAAACTAAAACACAAGCTTTTACTATTGAAAGGACTGAACTTTGTCCCCACACCTAATTGGTCAGGAAGGACAGAAGATGAAGAATACCTGAATTTCCTCTCACATATTCGAAGAGTTGAATGGGACAGTGTAATAACTTAAAATGAAGATCAATTTCAAACTGATAAAATACCTTCCAAGTTACAGATCAAAAAATTCAATCGTCCAGACAAAGACTTGGTTGATGCTAAAACTAGAGCTGACATTAATTCGATACATTCTAAACTAAAAACCATCGAAGTGTCAAGTAAAAATTCTTACCGAAATAACAATAATTTGAATTTTAATCAACGTATGGCTCTTGATTATTTACAAAATTTAGTTAAAAAATGTAAAATTGTCATTTGCAACTCTGACAAAGATGGAAAAATTATTATCGTGAATTTTAAAAATTACAATACTATAATGGAAAAAGCTAACATTACATTACATAACATCATTTGGCCTATTGCTCAGTTTTTACAGCGAACCATTATATTCAAACGATTCATCGATGATATTATCTGGATATCACAAGGAGAAAAACTAACCAATTCCGTAAAAGAGAAACTTACGAGCACATTTCAAGAAGGTGGCCTGAAACTCATTTTTCGAAAGATATCAACGAACGAACCAGCAGGCTCATGCGTTGAATTTTTAGATGTTAACCACCGGAATTGACGATTGTGCGCCGGGAGATTTTGTTACAACTGACTACATCAAGCCCACAGTTCGTGGACGTGTATTTCTTAATGGTGGCTCCTTTCACCCGACGCACGTATTTAGATCTATTGTCTTCGGTGAGGCAATACGCGTGAGACGTCTTAATGAATTACAACAGGATTATATAGATAGTCTGCAACGGCTTCGCCTCAAATGTGCCAAATCTAATTTCAGGAAAAGCATTTCGAACAAAATAATTGATTTAGTTAAAACCTGGAAAGAACGTTTTGGTCCGAAAAACAAAAATAGCCAAGACAGAAAAAATAAAACTAAACGATTAATCTGGGCCACACCGTTTTCTACTTTGCTTACTTTAAGCCAAAAGGAGAAAAAACTTATTCCCAATGCGTGCATCATATACAAAAAACCGGCTACAATCCAATCCATGTTTACAAACTATAGGAGAATTGCCCTCAAGATTCAAACATCAAGTAAGACAAGAAATGGAAGTTCATCCCCTTGCAACAAATGTGCTTTGTGTGGGAATCATGGTCAACATAGCTCTATGGTCCAAACAGTTAATGCAGTCACCAACAAAGATGGTGTAAGCATACATCTTTTTCAAAATTTGAATTGTTTTAACTTTGGCATTTACGCAGCCCAATGCACAATTTGCAACCAGCTCTACATTGGCCAGACCAAAAACAAATTTTCTGTCAGATGGACGGCACACGGGTCTTTTTGGAACAATAAGTTTTCAGAATACAACAACACGGATCAGGTAGCCCTACTCAAACACTATCATAACTACCATCACTTGACACATGCCAATAAACCCAAAATTTCAGATTGTTATAATGTAATTTTTTTTGAAGAACCACAAAACACAAACAGGTTAGACATCTGTGAGAGTCGTTGCATACGCAAACTCAAGGCAGAAATTAATATTAACCAGACTATTTTACCTATTTACCGCTGATTTTCTTGGCCCGTATTTATTTTTGTAAAAAATTTTTTTATTTACGAGAGTTTTCGTGTATGCACTAGATATTACTTATCCTATTTGCGAAGATTTTTCTACGTAATTTTTATTGTGTTTAGACGTTTATGATTTCATAATCATCCTTTTATTTCATTTTCATACGTAGGCCTACACCTCCTTTCACTTTGCAGTATTTATTCGTTTGATTAGAAGCTTTCAGAATTTCTCTCGCTCAGTTTCAGGTGGTTTTAGATTTTCTTCGAGATTTCTTTACAATAGTTTGTTTTTTTAGTTTAGTCAGACTATACAGTAGTTCTGCAGTTTTAGATTGTTACAGTAGATGAGATAGTTAGTCAGCTTCTAGTTCAAACCGCTTAGATTTAGGGAGAAAAAATAAAGCCTCTGTAAATCTCAAAACTGGACGTTTCGACAACATAAATTCAGCTGTCATCATCAGCAGGATCAGCAGTGTATGCAAGGCTGTCATCATCAGCAGTGTATGCAATCATTCAATGGAGAACTTTTTGAGCAAACTGACGGTGTGGCTATGGGTGGCAGTTTATCTTGTCTTATGGCTGATGTCCTTATGAACCATCTAGTGGACAAAGCTCTGTCGAGAACGCTTTCAAATCATAAGCCATCAATTTTTTACCGGTATGTGGATGATTGCTTTGCTGTTTTTGATAGCCTTGATTCCATTAAAATATTTTGTGACAGTTTGAATGAAGTACATCCTAACATAAAGTTTACCACTGAAATTCAAAATAACAAATGTATTAATTTTTTGGATGTTTTAGTAGATAACAGTTCAACGGCAGTTACAACCAGTACATTTCGCAAACCGACCAACACTGGATTATATTCCAAATGGAGCAGCTTTGTACCACGCCGCTATAAATATAACTTGGTCAATTGTTTGCTCGATCGTGCTTACAAGATCTGTAGTTCTTATGAAAGCATTTGATCAGAGGTGGATAATATCAAGGTTATGCTTGGTCGCAATGGCTATCCTGCTTATTTTTTAGATAGTTGTGTCAGGAGATTTTTTAATCATAAATATGACAAGATGTTGAGTCACCTTGAAAAACGTAAAAATTGTAGAACAGTTATTGCTCGGTTGCCCTTTTTAGGTGACATGTCAATGCAACTCAAAAAAGAGCTGTCCGCCTTAGTGGAAAAGCATACATGAAACCGAGTTATTCTACGGATTATCGACACCACCTGGAACATCGGACATAACTTTCGTCTGAAAGATAAGCAAAAGACCTTGATGAAATATGGGGTTGTATATAAATTAACGTGTTCTTGTAGTTCTAGCTATATAGGACAGACTAGACGTAATCTTATTAACAGACTTAAGGAGCATTCCAGTTCGGATAAATCCGAGGTGTGCCGACATTTAATGGACAATCCTGACCATAAAGTGGACTTTGCCAAACCGAACATTCTTAGTAGCTCTGGTGATTCCGCACGCTTATTAATTCTTGAGCCACTTTTTATTCAAAAATATGAGCCATTGCTTAACGTTGACTCCATATCCGCTCCTCTTTACTTATTTAATTGTTGATTTAACTCCGTCAGTCTTTTTATTAGCTTTTGGTTTATGACGTTATAATTATAATACTTATTTTGACCCGTTGCCTGGGTTATGCTATTACTTGTAGTTAGAATTGTAAATTCTAGTTCTTACAGTTTTGTACTGCCTTGCATACACTGCTGATGATGACAGCTGAATTTATGTTGTCGAAACGTCCAGTTTTAAGATTTACAGCGGCTTTATTTTTCCTCCTTAAGCTATTTTCGTCCCATATTTATTGTATTCCGCTTAGATTTAGAGTTTCTTTCTGGTAGTTATCTCTTTCGTTAGATTCAAGGTAAGTCTTACTTAAATCGGAGGATTCCTTTTCGCCCTTAACCTTTTCCACACTTCATATTATTGTAATTTTTCAAATTTTTGATTTTGTTCAACCTTAAAAGTAGTTTTTAGCCCTATCAGAGTCATTAAATACCGTATTATTTTATTTTCTTAGTAACTTTGTTCTTACCTTCACCCGTCCTTGTTTCGGGGAGCTTTATGACGTTACAATTGGTGGTTACTACGGATTTACTGTATTATATATTTTTCTAAGGATTTAATAAAGATTCATTATTTTTTTTCCCGCCATTTATATATAATTTTTATTCATTCATTTATTTGTTTCACTACACTGTCTGTTTAATCTATGGGTATCTTCTTTTCTTATTTCTCCTTTTTCACGCAAGATTGCATCAAAGACTTTTTGGACTCTTTACTTTCTTCAATTTCCGTTCTTAGCAGTCCATTTAATTATTCCAATTTTTCCACTACTTATTATTTATATACAAATATGTTGCGCGTTATACTGTATAGGTACTGAAGATGGTTCATTAACCGAAATCGATTTAATAATAAATGATTTGTAAGCAACATTATTGACTAATTTTGTATTATACCTACTTTCAACAAAAACAATGTTGAAAATGGCTTTTCGGGGGAGGGGAATGCATTCCTCACATCCCCCCTGGATCCGCTCGTGCACTTAAGTCTCTTTGCTGTTTTCTTGAAGAAGATGGTTCTGGATAGCACTCCCTGTTACATGAATCTAGTAGCAAGCAACAACTTAAGAAAGTCAAAAGCAAACTTAACCGGTAAACTCGCAAAGGAAACTTCTTAACAAGTCTGGATTCGACCTATGTACAACGTCTCCGGAGAGTAGTTTTCTCAGAAAAGAGAATAAAAATGAAGAAATCGATCAATCAACGCACTCAGTTTTTTTTCGGTAGGGGCCAAAAATGAAAAAGTTTGTCGCTTGTTCGAATTTTTGCCCCTAATTCTGAATTCTTCATTAAATGAGATACGTACATTTTTGCAAACACATTTTAGATTCATTTGTGCTGAGGAATCGAATGGATTTCATATTTTGGAAAAATCTTATTCGCAATGAAGTAATTTTTAGCACGGCTTTCAAGATCTTACCGTAACGGTCCTACTAAACACCGCAAAGGACTGAAACACTGCAAAGGACGACAAAGGACCTCAAATTGATGTAGGCTACTAAACTCCGCAAAGAACTACAAAGGACCTTAAATTGATCTATTAAACACCGCACAGAGATGGGCGCGATACTCAATTTTTGAGTAAATCGATATGGATGCACGATACTTGAAAATAGAGTTAATCGATACCGATACACGATACTTTGAAGAGGAGTTAAATCGATACCGATATCGCTACTCGTATCGCCGATACAAGTATCTCGATACAATATCAGGAAAAAAATCAATTAAAAAAATTGGTTTACAAATGAATTAAAAAAACTGCTACAAGTTTGCAATCTGCGGACAATTGCAAAACGTAAAAATGTCACGTATTTTTTTGTTTTGTTGCGTATTTATCCTCCTATCACGAGAAAGCGATCAATGCGCTATATGAGTTCGCTTAGGAGCTGCCAGCCATCTGTCCACCACACCAAGATGGGGGAATCCTGCTAAGTGCCTTTCCCGATGGCACAACAAGTGAACTTGCCGGCTTGTTCTCCACACTGTCCGTTTAATGCTGAACGTCAAGCAGGGAAGCTGTGAATAGCGATTTTAAAGTCATTGGTTTGACCCGACTCGGAATCAAAACATAATCTACAGCTCTCGAGGCGGACGCTCTTACCACGCGGCCATCTGAGCTGTTAATTTGGACGTGTTGTAATTTCACGATTAACGTCGTTCAATGGAGTTACGAAACAATTGCAAATAGGCAAGTGATAAGAGAAATTTGCGGACAGTACGTCTCTCTGAATCAATGAGGAAATTTAGCTTCATTTCACATTCTTCAGAAACCGTAAATGAACACGCAGTCAACACCTGGTAAGATTGATCTTGCTCAAAAACAGTATCGAGATACTTGTATCGGCGATGCACAAAAACATGCTTAATCGAGTTTCAGAATAACAAAAATTTCAAGCATTATATTCCAAAATTTAATTCTGATGAATTCACGGACCCTTTACACTTACACGAGCCCCGGTGCGGCGCATCGGTTGCACCCCCTCTTGTGGAATCTGAATTCAAGTCATGGCTATTGCAAATATCCTTGAAATCAAAAATTTTCGGTTAAATTCATGAGAGATTTAGTCCCCTTGTGTGTTAAATTTTACGCAATGCAAGAAAAAAGTTTAAATGCGCTCGACAAAATTTAGTTAGCTAATCTAACCTTTGTAATTTTGCATCTGTTGATCCGACATATTGCCCAAAATTCTTGTGAAGAAATTTGTCTTCCTGTATTAGCAATACTTGGTGTTTGTGCATCTAAACGAGATTAGGCAAAAATCCCGAAATGAGAACTAGTTTTATTGCAATATTTTGACATTCCTTGTTTGAACAATCGATCGACTTTGTGATACACAATTGTGATATTTGTCTTAATTTACAGAAAAGTAAAATATAGTCCTCTCCTATGGATTGTATAAAATATAGTCATGATATTTGTCTTAATTTACAGAAAATATTTGTCTTAATTTACAGAAAAGTAAAATAAAAAAGTAGTGATATTTGTCTTAATTTACAGAAAAGTAAAATATAGTCCTCTCCTATGGATTATATAAAATATAGTCCTCTCCTATGGATTGCCACCTTAACGTGGTGGGGAGGTTTGAGTTTTCAATGATCCTTAGAGCAACGCCGTCGGTAGTGTTTAATCACTTCCATCAGGGTCACCCATGGCGGTAAGGTCGAAGGAGAGAAACAGACCAAGTAGCAATCCAATGCTGTAGCTAAATGGAAAGTTGTAATAACAATATTCATGCTGCATCGGACGGCGCGCAGGATAAAAAGGTCCGCGTTCGAGTTTTAGGCAGAGGGACTCGTACGAAAAATAAGCTACAGTCTCCCCCACAAGCTGACCGTCAGCGGAAACCCACCAACGCAGTCGCTAAGCGTTTGGGGAGGCAAATGGGGGCAGCGCACAGAAAACGTACTCGAGTTGGACCAAACTGCCGGGATCTAGCTATCGGGAACTGGAACGTTTCGTCACTGACAGGAAAAGAGCAGGAGCTTGTTTGCGAAGCCCAACAGTATTGCCTTGATGTTGTGGGAATTTCATCAACAAAGCGCCGGGGTTCTGGAGCTGTCGAGTTGAACGATGGGTGGAAAATTTTCTACTCAGGTGTTGATGCAGCAATGTCTGCTCAAGCTGGTGTTGGCTTACTTGTGAGCCCCAACATAGCTGAATGTGTCGTTGACTGGGTACCACTAGGAGGAAGGGTTTGTCTTCTAAAGCTAAGGCTGCAGGAGCGATCTCTGTGTATATTGCAGGTGTACGCACCTAACATAGAATCACAGTACGAAGCCTTTCTGGAGGAAGTTGAGGTTGCATTGGGAAAAGCAACTTCATCAGAATCCCTTGTCCTTTTGGGCGATTTCAATGCACATGTGGGCATCGACAATGCAACCTGGAAAGGTGTTATTGGGCAACATGGTGACCCTGACATTAACAAGAACGGAAGGTGTTTATTGCAGTTCTGTGCCACCAATGGGCTGTGCATAATGAACACATTTTTTCAGCACAAAAGAATTCATAAGTACACCTGGTACAGAGACTCTCTGGGACAACGCTCCGTGATTGATTTTTGTATCGTTTCGGCGGACTTGTTTTCTACCGTGTCTGATGTCCGTGTTAAAAGAGGGGCTGAGTTGTCAACTGATCACCACCTAGTTGTCTGCACTTTGAAAGCCTTGAAACCCTTGAAAAAACGAAAGACTTTTCGACCACGAGAAACTTATCGAATCAAATGGGAATCATTGGCTGACAAAGAGGTACGAACTGCATTTGCAGACAACATTGCATCTAAGTTCAAAGAACTTCCGACCTCTACTGAAGACATTGAAACTGAGTGGTGTTTGTTTCGAACAGCAGTCATTACGTCCGCTACTAACTGTTGTGGACGTAAGCGTGTTGGAGGGACGAAGAGTAGCGAGAAAAGAACTCCTTGGTGGAACCAAGAAGTTAAAGAAGCTATTCGTGCGAAAAAAGTGGCCTATAAGGCCTGGCTTGCAAATAAGTCATCACTTGAACTTCGTTCGCAGTACTCTGAAGCACGTAAGACGGCAGCCACAAAAGTTAAACTGTCTAAGGAAAGGGCCTGGAAGGAATTTGGAGAAAGGTTAGACGATGATTTCAAAACGGCAAACAAAGTGTTCTGGCAGACCATTCGCCGTTTGCGTGGAAAAAGATCTCGAGCCGCTCTCTTTATCGAAGATTCAAATGGTGTGACTCTGAAAGATCAAGATGCTATTTTGAATCGGTGGAGAGAGTACTTTAGTGATCTTTTAAACCCAGTTGATGCTACACCGATACAAATTCACGAAGAACAGGTTGGGGAAGATATTCAGATAACCGAAGCAGATGTGAATGCAGTAATCAAATCATTGAAAACTGGAAAAGCACCTGGTGAGGATGATATCAGACCTGAAATGTTAAAAGCAATGAACATACATGGTGTTCGTTGGCTGACTCGTGTTTGTAAGGTGGCGTGTAGTACTGGGCAAGCACCAAAGCAATGGCAAACTAGTGTGATAATACCTATCCACAAGAAAGGAGACAAGAGAAAATGCACCAATTATAGGGGCATATCTCTCATCAGTGTCCCGGGTAAGGTCTATGCCAAATGCCTTGAAAAGAAATGCCGTGAAATAGTCGAGCCTAAGCTAATAGATGCTCAGTGTGGCTTTCGTCCTGGCCGAAGCACAATGGATCAGATCTTTGCCTTGCAGCAAATCTTTGAGAAGTCGTGGGAGTATGCAAAAGAGGTCAATGCATGTTTTGTTGATCTTGAAAAAGCATATGATCGCATTCCTAGAGACAAGCTTTGGGCGGTGCTGTTGCAGTATGGCATTGATGGCCAGTTACTAACTGCCATTAAGTCGCTGTACATGCATTCCGAGGTCTGTGTTCGTGTTAACAGTGCAACGACGAAACCTTTCAGAGTAAGTGTGGGACTACGGCAAGGCTGCTCTCTTTCACCTATTCTGTTCCTTATTTATATGGATAGAATAGTTAAGAACAGTGAGTCTTGTGGCGGAGTAAAGATCGGTGAATACACTGTACAACGTCTGTTATTTGCAGATGATCTCGTGCTACTCGACCCTACCCAAAATGGTCTCCAGCAAGCTCTTGACAGGTTTTCGGATGCATGCTCTGTTGCCGGAATGAAAATCAGTACAACAAAAACAGAAACCATGTGCCTGTCCAGACAACCAAAGCAGTGCTCTCTCCAAATTGATGGAGTACCACTAAAACAGTCAGAGAAATTCAAGTACCTCGGCGTCTCATTCACAAGTGACGGCAGACAAAATAGCGAATTGGATATCCGCATCGGAAAAGCAAGTGCAGTAATGCGCCAGCTCCACCGATCTGTGGTACTGAAACGGGAGCTTTGCACCAAGGCAAAGCTATCCATTTTCAGATCGGTCTATGTTCCTATTTTGACTTATGGCCATGAGTGTTGGATCATGAATGAGAAAGTGAGGTCTCGAGTTCAAGCAGCCGAAATGGGATTCTTGCGAAGAATTAGCGGTTTGATCTTGTTGGACAAGGTTAAAAGTGCAGATATTCGTGAATCTCTAAACATCGAATCGCTGCTTCTCCGACTAGAAAGATCGCAACTGCGTTGGTATGGACATGTGACACGAATGCCCCAGGAAAGAACAGCCAAAAAACTGCTCTGTTCAACACCGATTGGTCGAAGGCCTAGAGGCCGTCCCAGAACTCGATGGCGAGATTACGTAGAAGATCTTAGTTGGTCTCGCCTTGGCATCCCAGCAGAGCATCTATCCTTTGTTGCAGAGGATCGAGATGCTTGGAGGCTCCAACTTGAGCTGCTGCCCCCGCGACCCCCCAAGGATAAGCGGGTCCAGAAAATTGATTGATTGATTGATTGTAAAATATAGTGAAAACTTGATTGTTTACTACACAAAGCTATGTAGTATCCAAATTATATTGTAACGAAATTCTCGAATTAATGCGGTGACTGTAGTCCAGAAGTTACCAGGGGCTACAAGCGCAAGATTTATAATGGAAATTAACCACTTAATAGCTAGCGGACGGCCGTTGCTACCACAAATGAAATACCTACAAAAATTTTATAGCTGAGCAGGGGGTCACTGGTGTTGAGAGTTTCTAGAAGGGTGCCACAAACCATAAAAGGTTCAGGACATCTGCTCAAGTCGCTAATCTTGCTGCTGCAACTCAACTGAAATTAGCGTGATAATATTTTGATTTTTCATCTTTATCTTTCATTATAAGAAAGTGTCCAAAGCTTTAGTTGATTTTCTCAAAACTAACTTCAAGACGAGCGAGTAGAATATAACTAAAGAGTTTATACTAATATAACGGAGTTTTAATATATAGAAACCAAACATTTCCGCTTACTTCAGCTTGCTTCACTTTCAAATTTTCATTACATTAGTACTGTGAGAAGTGGTGTTGAGTTAAAGCATCAGAAGCACTCTGAAGTTACAGCGATTAAAGAGGAAGTTAAAATGAGTGGGCGCAAGTCAACGTGCAATCAAGTCGGATAAGTTTTATACAATGTGTAACTACAGTAGCTATTTTTAATTTTAGTTTCCGTGTAGGTCTGTTTAAGCATTGCTGCTATTTGTAATTTGAGTGCAGTGTATTTCTTGCTTGAACTGCTTTTTATTGAAACCTTACTTTGCTCAAATCAATATATAAACACGCCGTTAGGTTAGGCGGTGTGTTCTGGAATTGAATCAAATTTTTTGAGCTCACCCGTCTTCATTTTTCTTACTGCAAGAACGTCAAAATTACTTATCACCACAATAGAAACAATGGCGTGTGTCCAGCTAAAGACATGATCTCTTACGAACAGGTTCCAGTCATTTTTAAAAGTCTTTGAAATAGGTTACTAGCATTAAAAGCGTTTTGTAGTTTTTAACCACTGAATATGCTAAAAGTGTTTTTGGCCCATGACTTCGCTTGAGAATATGCCCCGATTGCTAATAAAACGTCACTAAATCTTTGAAATGACAACAAAACTTTTTTCAATAGCATTACTTTAATATTTTGACCGCTGGAGTTACCAAAGTGATTTAGTCCTTGGACCCCAAGTCGTTTCTGATAATAATGCCCGATTGCATATAAAATACCATTAATTCTTTGAGATAATAACAAATTTTGCCATTATTATTGTTCCATATTTTTCCACTAGAGGTGCTAGAGTGTATTTTGTCCTTGGTCCCAAATCGTTCTTGAAGATAATGCCCCCATAACTTATAAAACACCATTAAATCTTGGAGACAATAAGAAATTTCGCCAATATTATTCTTTTACATTTTACCACTAGAGGTGCTAGACTGTTTTTGGTCCTTGGCCCCCAAGTTGTTCCTAAAGATAATGCCCTAATAATTTACAAAGCACCATTAAATCTTTGAAATAATAACAAATTTTGCCAGTATCATTGTGTTTTGTTTTCACTACTAGAGGTGCCAGAGAATATTTGGCCCAAGGCCCTAAATCAACCAGAAGAATATGCCCCACTTATCAAACACCGTCGACTAAATATTTGGCAGTATAACAAAATCTTTATCATAAAGTTTGTTCCAAAATTTTTACCACTAGAGGCGCTGAAGTGAGTTTCGTCACTCCCCACAAACCTAACTGGACCCCCGACATACAATTTATGGTTCTTAGATCAGAACCCATTCTAAAAAAGTTTAAATTAAGTCAATATAATTGAAAATTTTTTTATTTATAGTTCGCCACTAGGTGGCGCCATAGAAATTTGGGCCCTCTTTATCTGATAGGTTCTCTTTTTTGATGATTTCCAATTTGACCCATCCTTCCCCTGCTTCAAACGAAAGACATCGAAATAGTAACGCAGCAACATGCCAAGTGATTTTAAGTTGTTAGGTTTTTCCATATCACAAGTCACTTTATTGATGTGCTTGTGATATGGAAAAACCTAACAACTACATAAACACAGTTATTTAAATAAACAAACAAACAAAAATTCATCCAATTGTTTCATATGACTTGTTTACTTCAAACTGAATCATTTCGATGCAAAAATGATGATTACCCACAGTTTTCTTCTCGATATTTAAAAATATAACAAAAGATCACAAAAAGTCGATTATCTCGAAAACTTGAAAATTGCAGTTGATAGGTTTTTCCATATCACGGCAGAAATATGCAAAATGGCGCTTGACAAAATGCGTATTTCAATAATCATGCAAAATGACCCCCAAATATGCATTTTCTTATCAAAACAACTCCTCAACTTACGAATTGGATTGTCACGCATTTTTGTACGTTTACAATTGGCGAGCATTCGCCAAAGGTAAGCTCGCCAATTGTAAACACACAAAAATGCCCAAAACTAATATGTGTGTCTTTGACGTTTGGTGCGCATTGGCAAAAGTGTGGGGAGACATGTGGAGAAGTGTATTGGGGTGTGGGGGGAGGTGAAGAGAGATGTGGGGAAATGTGTGGGTAAGCCTGTTGAGGTGTGGGAGAGGTGAGGGGAGGTGCGGGGAAAGTGGGGAAATGTGGAGGAAGGTGAGGGGAAATGTGTTGGGGTGTGGGAGAGGTGAGGAGAGATGTGGGGGGAAGTATGGAGATGTGGGGAAGGTGCGGGGAGTGTGGGGAAATGTGCAGAAAGGTGTGGGGAAGTTGGTTGGGGTGTGGGAGAGGTGGGGAAAGGCGTGGATAGATATGAGGATGTGGGGGAAGTGCGGACGAGTATGGGAAATGTGGAGAAAAGTGTGGGGAAGTGTGTTGAGGTGAGGAGAAAGTGAAGGGAGATGTGGGAAGAGATGTGGGGAAGTGTGTGGGGTGTGGAGGAATGTGAGGAAGCTCCCCACACCTCTCTCCACATCTCCCTTCACTTTCCCCACACCCCAACACCCTTCCCCACACTTTTCTCCACATTTCCCATACTCCTCCGCACTTCTCCCACATCTCCATACCTACCCACGCCTTTTTTTTTGTACTTGTTTTTTTACCTCGTTTTTTTATGTTTTTTTATTCATTCCTTCTTGAAAAATTAAAACAAATTTGTTTTTAATATCAAGCTTAGCAAGCAGCATCAAATTGTGTTAACACATTGAACATGACTGTAGGTCGTATAGTGATATTGCTTCATTATAGTTTGTGGAGTAGTGCGTATCTAGCTTAAAGCTTATCATCTGGGCCTATTTTGCGATTTGCACAGTTCTGCCGTACTAAATTTTGAGTTTCCCCAAAATATAACCCAACCACAACGTTGTGCTATTGAATGTTAAATCAGGTTAAATTAGGGTTTAGGCCTTCATTTGACCTACTTAGTTTGCTTGCGCTTTGGGCTATAGAAGAGTTAGGGTTAGGATCAAAAACTACAAATGTAAACTAGGCCGGAGCCTATCTTCTCTACAAGAACTGGAAAAACTACAGATACTCATTTAGATCAACAGGAAAATACTGTGCATTAATGTGTACAATCGACCTTCGCTTATCCATAATTTATTTAATCTACCGGAATCTATTGCGATTGTTCTTTTTTATTTCTTATTCTTCGCATTGTGAAATTAAAACTGGCTACACCTTTCTGGTAATCGGTAACAACAAGCATGCAATCCATGATGGATTTAGGAGACGGAAAGGTCGCTCGTTGCACTCCCCATTAGATCCATCACTACAAGAAGACCTAACAATACTCATCATAGCGGCCAATACTCATATTTAGTTTAGAATCGGACTCGAATTCGTTTTCAAAAACAAGTTCGTTTTAAAAAAACAAGTTTTTTTAGCTAGGTTTTTTTTTGTAAAAAACACACGTCTTTTTTTAAAAACAAAGGCAAAAAAAAAAACAATTTACATCACTAGTCAGCCTAGTAAACCTTTGCGGCACAAAGAAAAGTTAGAATACCGGTACATGTCTACATAGAAAAGTAAGTATACCGCGCTCGCGCAGGTGACAGATCCTACGAGATGGGTTCGATTCGCGGCTGGAGCCTATCGCATTTGGCATATGTAACGTGTGGCTGCTGACTCGAAGAGCGCAAGCTCACTTCGCAGTCTCTCTCAATTACTGTCGATTTTTCAGTTCAATATAATTTCAAAATAACCTCAGTTATGTATTCATTTATTTATATTTGTAAGCTCTTATTTGTACTCTTTTTGTAGATTTAACAATTATTGTTCGTTCTTATTTTCTAGTCGCAGGTTTTAAGGTTGAATGTGACGCACTACGCAGCCTAATCTAATGCTTATTAAGGTGAACGGAATTGTTTTTAATCTCGAATTCAACAAACTTCATCGTGCGCAAATTTCGAAAGCTCAGCATGCCTACGATTAGGAGTAGCTGAGCAATGTAACTATACAAACAATGCAACCACAGAACAACTTTACACTTCGGGCGGGGTTGGGGCTCCTTGTTTTTTTCTTAATCCAGCCTGACTCTCCGTCTTTCTGCAACGTGGTCAAGAAATAAGAACCTGCCTTAACGCGGGCACGTAGCGTTGTTAATGACCCCGAAAACGTTCACCCATGTATTTTTAGCTGTTTCTTCTCGGAAGTATCAATCAATTCAATTTTAGTATTTTTTATTAAAAAAAAATAGCACTATACAGTACGGTAGTTTTTTCTTTTTTTTCGCATTTGAAGATTTACAATGAGAGCGAGAATTAAGTACATAACGTAGGCTATCTAGTATCTATGTACAAGCTACAGCCATGCACTTTCGAAGATTTTCGTCAGCGCCTTTGAAAAACGTAAACTCAATTACAAATTTAATTATATCGATCAACTTAACTTTAGCAAACGAAAAAGCGAAAAACTCAAAGTTGATCGTTGACTAGAACTTGACAAGTTCTCTTCTTTTTATATCTTACCTGTATTTTGAGCACCAGCTTGAAACAAAGCAAGAAAAACGATGAATAATTCCAACAACACCTTAATGCACATACTTGCATTACATTTACGTTAAAGCTTATAATGTTAAAAATGTATGGTAGCGAATTTAATATTCACTAATACTGAAGCGGGGTGTTAAAATTTTGGCAGCGGTGAGGAAAAGTGTAAAGGCAGCGATCTTAATCGTTCATTCCTTTACAGGTTTACTGCATATTTCGCCTAAGCAGCTGCAATTTTTTGCCTGATATAAGCTTTTTTGCTTCGACCACCGTGAACGGTGTTACATCTCAGCTATCAAACAGTAGACAATAGAATGAATCAAGTCTGGCCCACTATCCGCCCAGTAACTTTTGCGTAGGTGAAGTGAAGATGGCCTTTTTACAGGCAGGTAGTCTCAGTTCCTGAGTTTTTTTTCAGCTGGTTGCGCTTGCTTTAGTATTGTATTGCATATCTTAAAACTTCAAAAAATAGTCAGCAGTTTCTTCGTGTAAAACAATTGGTGCTTTTATAATTGTGATAATTATTGTTGATGCTTGTTTTTAATCATTCAATTTTGTTTTGTTCCTCGATCGCATCGACAAAGGTTAGTTATGTCAAAGCTCTGGTGATCATCATTATGTTCAATAAACTTAAATAGTTCGCATATTTTTTGGATACCGGCAGTCATGATAACATCACAATAACAAGCCTATTTGTTGCTGTTTGTCTTTGCTACATTTTACAAATAAGTATAAAGCAAATAAAACCTTACCAACCGGCAACCGTCTACATTTGCGTGTGCGAAGAATATAGGGATTCTTCCAGACCTGACCCAAGCATAAAATCTCGACTCAAGGGCCGAAATTAAGGCAGAGAAGTTGCTGCGTTGACGATCGTTGCAGTGTCTTCCATTTTAGTATGTCGCGTGAATGTGTATGATTCGCGCCGCGCTCCAGCAGACTTCGATGAGAATATAAAGAAGAGTTTTTACAGGTACATTTCGCATAACCAAACGCACTGTGCTATTACAAACTGTGTTTGCATTAACTGAAGAGTGCCGGCAATTAAAATTTGACCGTAGTTCATTGACTATGATCGAGAGCTTACAGTCAAGCAGATATTCAATAAATCGGCGAACAGCAGTTGGAGCTAGAGAGCAAAAAAATAGCGCTTTATAAAACAATTGAAATCAAAATCGAAAGCATTTAATTAGCGAAGTTTAGTCTAGATAACCAATTACCTTTGTTCAATGCAGTTTCTCAGTTCTGATTTTGAAACTGAAAATAGGCTTGCATCCAGAAAAGGTTTAGATTGTAATCATAATCTGTAATTTGGAATCGATTAGGCCATTTTCAAATAATTTTAATCGTAATCGAAAATTGATCACATGGGTACGTAATTGTAATCTATGGAATCGATATAATCGAACCTTCTCTAAAGACAACATCAGTGCTTCGGATTAAATTTTTGGATAATCGTGGGCACCACTCTTGTGTGTGTGTTTGTTTCTACGGCCCAGATTTGCAAATCATTTCTTGAATTTTGGCGAAGCGATGTATTCGCAATTATAATAGTAATTGTGACGATTACAACGTGAAATAATCGCAATCGTAATCGCAAATCGATTACATGGGTGCGCAATTGTAATCGGTGGAATCGTTATAATCGAACCTTCTTTGCTTGCAACCCCAGAAAAAGTGATACCCAGCAAATCAGTATCGATTTCGTGATGTTAGATATAATGAATAACCTACTCCTCATAATTAAATGTTTGTATTTAGTTGCATATTTATTCTCCTCTATAATCACGAGAACGCAATCAAAGCGCTATAACGAGCTCGTTCAGGAGTTATTGGGCACCTGTCTATACCACGCTGAGATGGGGGAATTCTGCTAAGTGCTTTTTCTAACGGCACAATAAACAAACTTGCTAGCTTGTTCTCCACACCGCCCGTTTAATCCTGAGCGTCAAGCAGACAATGATGGACACGATAAACCTTTCTGAGCTAAAGCGATGAAGATATAGATAATTTCAAAAAGCTCTGGGCGGTACCGATATAATTGATAAATCTCAATTTCTTAAAGCGATTTCGGCAATCGATAAATAATATTGACGCAAAATTGTCAGACCATCAACCCCTGCTTTGTGAGCAAGATACTTTTTGTTATTAACATGATTTCGTGTTTTTTTTTTGTAAATCAAATTGCAAAAATGTTATTGTAGATTTTTCAAGAAAAGAAAGCAGTTCCCGAACTCTGCCGTATGTGGCACTAAATAAAACAAAGGGAAAATTTTAAAATGGTAACAAGGCTTGATGGACATCATGTATTTTTTCCATAGCGCTGACGAACACTGTGCATAAAGAGTCGTTGACCGCCATAATTTATCGGCGATAACAAAATAGGATTCGATAATCAATAAATCAAAACTATTTTGAGCGATAACGGTAATCGGTGACGGTAATAAATTATCGCCGATAAATTATTTCGATAATTGCCAATCTCTGCAAGCAGGGAAGCTGGGCATGTCAATTTTAAAGTTATTGGTTTTACCTGAGTCGTAGGCAAACCCGAATCTATGCAGCTCCGGAGGCGGACGCTCTGTCCTCTCCGCTATCTGATATGTTAAATGAAGCTATTAGCCTACTTTGTCTTCCCACATCGGTTCATATAACAGCGCAGTCTCGAATATAAGATGGAACAAAAAAGCGAAAAAATAAGCATTAAAGAAACGAAAGATTTATTTTTGAGAATGTGCCCCAGCCTGTGGTAGCTTTTGTAACGTTACATGGAAAGTTTGATACCGGTACTGAACGTTCATATTAAGGTCTAAGGGACGTATTTCCAGCGATGTAGTACTCGAGTAGGCCTACTGCACTCGTACTTGAGTACACTCGAGTACAACTTTTCTGAGTACTCATACTAGAAACTTTTAATCTCAAGAAGTACTCGTACTTCAACCTAAAAGTACTCGGGCTCGGTCTAAAAATCAGTCGAGTACACGAGTACTTTGATTTCTATCATACTTATAATTGTATACTTATAACAGAAACTTTCGTCGAAATCTGCTCAAAAGTTCCGTAAAAATTAATGTCGACTATAAAGAGCTTAAAACCAGCGTTCAAAGTGCTAATAAACATCTAAATAAACAACTTCAAGAAAAGTGGTCCCAATATATGCAGCAAATGCCTGCAACTGATTTTGAAGTGTAAAGTTTGACTGCGAAAAAGGTACTCGGTACTCGTACTCGAAGTCAACCACCAGTACTCGTACTCGAAATCAACCACCAGTACTCGTACTCGAAGATTCTCAAGGCAAGTATTTGATACTTGCACTCGTTCTCGAAGGTTGAGTACTCGACTCCATCACTGCGTATTTCTATCCCTGAAGCGATGCGGAAGGTTATATCTTGAAAAATAGTTACTAAACTTGGGACCAGAGCGTTGGGTTTTTTGTTCTTTACTATAATTGAAAAAAAGGAAACCTTAGGTTAGCGTACCATTAAGATTCAAACCCTCATGGTTCGTGTTTGCCAAAAACTTCATACACTGTAAAAAAATGCTTGTTCAAACAGCTTTACTAAACTTTAAGCTTTTTATTGCAGAAAAACTGCGGCTTCTATTCGCATACTAACTGTTTACAAGTGGTATGGCAATTAGCACTGCTATGTCCAGTACAAATATCATACTCAAAGCTTGCAATCTTCTCACGACGAAAAACATTGTTTCCACTCAAATCACATACAGAAGGTACACCCTTTGCAACGCAGGTAAAATCATACGGTGGGCTAATTGTACTGCGAGTTTGTTTCTCGCCGCGCCGCCTCGATTTAACAGCTTAGATGGCCGAATGGTAAGAGCGTCTGCCTCTGGGGCGTTGCTGTCGACTCGGGATTGATTGCGAGTCGGGTCGAACCAATGACTTTAAAACTGCTATTCGCAGCTTCCTTGCATAACGCTCAGCATTAAAGGGACAGCTTGGAAAACAAGCCGGCTAGTTTGCTTGTTGTGCCGTTGATAAACGCTTGGCGGAATTCCCCTATCTTGGTGTAGTAGACAGAAATAGCTGGAAACTTAAGCGAACTCGTTACAGCGCTTTGGTCTCTTTCTTGTGACAGGTGATAGGAGAATAATATGAGACTAAAAAAAATACAAAATGCATACTGCTTGATGGTGCAGCATCGTACAAGACAATTGAGATTTGTGGGCAATAAATCACTCGCTCCTGATTCAATGTCAAAATTAGATATTTAGGCCATTGCACCCATAGAAAAACTTTTCTATCCAATCATTGTTTTTGTTTTGGCAAAAATTCAAACCGTTTTTACTCTTCGTGCTTGCATAAATTCGTTAAGTAAAAGTATAATCATACTGTTCAGTGTTTAGTCCAAGGCCTACTTTGTTATCAGGTAGGTGTATTCGTTTCGCATTGAAAATACGGTTTTGGTTAATTTCCTTGTGTAGAGACAGCTTACGTCACAATGATTACTGCAGATACGCAGGAAAGATATTAACGTAGCGGATAGTGTGGGTTAAAACGAAGAAGTTCGTTGTGTTAAAAAGATTCATCACTGGAAGATTGAGAAATAGAGCAGAGAGCATCAGCAATAATTCATGACGAACAATACGTTTCAAAAGGCATTGTCAAATTTTATTGTTACTACTAACGTGCTATTCATGTTTTTGGGTTTTACAAGTTTAGCTGAAATTGGAAAAGATTGGTTTGTCATATTCAATCGAGCCAGGGGCAGTTCCAGAAAATTTTGGTGGGGGGTATGCAGTTTTGAATTACAGTGAATTTCAACTGAACGCAAAGATGTTAAACCCGAAAAAGAGCGTAAATAAACCCTTTTTAGAAAATGTATCCATGTGAAGGGAATATGTTCAAAACTTTTTAGCACCAAATTTTGACATTTTTTAAGCGCATTTTTTCTGGCTAAGCTAAATTTGAAGCAAATGGGGAAAAAATGATTCTAGGGGGGTCCGGGGGCATGTTCCCCCGAAAAATTTTTGAAAATTTACATACTGTAATGGGCATTTTAGCGCTTTTCGAACAATTTGTAACGCAAATTTTGTTCTTTTGCCCCTAATTACACCAAATACTATGAACTGCATTTTGTTCGCACATTTTCGATTTATGCGTGGTTAATAAGGTCTGTTTGCACTAAATACGATTTTAATCCGATTTGTTGTCGTTCGAAATTTTATCCATCCATTTTTTGACGTAACAAGTTGGTGGAAATATCTCCACACTACTCGAACCCCAACAGTTTTGCTTTTTATCGGTTATTTTGTAAAGCACCTTACGATTGTCTTTTTAAAATGCCGTGCAAAATGACGTAGTTTTACGTCATAACTTGTAACTGTTTCATGTCCTACGTCATCTTACGTGCGGAAAGTCGCATCGCATTCTGTATTAACACACCTTTAGGCGTAAAAATTATTGTTGAATCAAAGAAATTCGAAATCATGGAAAAATTTTATTCATCAAAAACATTGTTGAAATTGGCTGGTGGGAGGGGATGCATCCCACACATCCCCCCCTGGATCCGCCACTGAGTCTAGCTGCACACATACGGTATTTTAGTAAAGCAATCCAGCTTTTCCATATTTTGTTTTGTACTGTAGAGCGTAAGCAAAAGTTTACAAACGGTACAATTGAGGATTTGTTAGTAAGTTTATCACAACCAATACAGCTAAGAAACAGTTTCGTGGCTGTGTTGCTTGTAGTAAGAAAAAGATATTTTGTAAATTAGGAATCGATTATTTTGATAAAATTAGGTTGGCCTTTATTTTTAACATTATCATCAAAACAATAGACAATACTTTTGATTTATTTGGACATACAGTATTTACGCATTGCCAAGTTTCGCAAACAGACAACAATCGTTGATTTTTGATATGGACACTTTTATCTAAGGTTTCAAGATTTGTTTCCGCTATTTGATTGATTGATTGCTTTCTTCATCTTTATCCTCCTATCACGAGAAAGCGGCGGAGGCGCTATGCGTAGGACGAATCCAGACTCGCTTAGGAGTTGCCTTTGTTTCCAAGTTTTCTGGTCGAATTTTCTTCTGACTTCCTTAATTTGCTGCTTGCTGGATTCCACCAAGCAGAGACAATCATCGTGAAGCATCTTATCCAAGGACGCTACAACGAGACCAGGTTGGGAGTTGAACCATTAACCTTGCGATCATAATTTCGATTATTGAAAAAATATTTTAAATTGAAGAATTATGTTCGCAAAAGCAAAATTGAGTTTCGTGCTTGTGCGAATACCTCTCTCTATACCTGAACGCGCTCCGCGCACACAGGCGCCATTTTTGAGGAAATGACGCACCTAACTAACTTGCCTTCTCTTAAAAAGTGTTAAGGTGTGTTTACCGATACGCGGCAAGCGGCAATGTGATTACCATTACAAACCACACCTGCCTGCGACTACCCGCGATTATGGCGATATAAAATTTGCTAACCTGCTTCAAGCAAGCTGGTTGTTCAATGATGTCGTAACAATCCAACGTGCATTGCCTCACTCCCGTCGTCAAGGTTTTCTCAAACAATTTTTGAAACCTGGCGATGAAGTAATAGAAGTTGTTCTGGTACAACGTACAATTCGTTGATATCGCGTGGTTTTTGCCGCGTTGTCGCACCTAAGTTTGACGTCAAAAGAAGTAAACAAAAAATATGTAGTCGCTTTGCCCCTTGCCGCGTATCGATAACACGTTTTTCTTTGCAACAACGACTGAATGCGTTTAAAAATCTTGTGTAGCGCTTTGATGATATATTTTTTGATCTTTTAAAGTCCGATGTCTATGTTCTTAATGTTGATGTGCTTTTTCTGCGACATCGTGAAACACTTGCAAAACTAACATCGCCTAAAAGTTAATTGTAGGTTTTTTTCACATTAGGTGGTGGCGAAAAAAAGAGAAATATTGCATGTTGCTTATGTCATAAGTTGTATTTACAGAGAAATAAGAGAAGCTTCAAACAATACATGAGTTTATTTAACTGCTCTCTATGCATGGGGCGCCGAATGTAAGGCAATAAAAATGAGCGCTTTTAAGCTTTTTTTTGTGTCGAATTGCATATTTAACCAAATATGCAAAATGGCACACGACCAATTGCATATTTAGTTAAATTTGCAAAATGGCGCTTGCCAAAATGCATATTTCAATAATCATGCAAAATGACCCCCAAATATGCATTTTGTCATCAAAACAACTCCTCAACTTACGAATTGGATTGTCACGCATTTTTGCGCGTTTACAATTGGCGAGCATTCGCCAAACGTATGCTCGCCAATTGTAAACACACAAAAATGCCCAAAAATAATATGTGTGTCTTTGACGTTTGGTGCGCATTGGCAAAAGTGTGGGGAGACATGTGGAGAAGTGTATTGGGATGTGGGGGGAGGTGAAGAGAGATGTTAGGAAATGTGTGGGGTGTGGGTAAGCCTGTTGAGGTGTGAGAGAGGTGTGTGGAGGTATGGGGATGTGAGAGGAGTGTGGAGAAATGTAGGGAAAGGTGTGGGTGTGAGAGAGGTGAGGAGAGATGTGGGGGGAAGTATGGAAATGTGGGGGAAGGTGCGTGGGGAAATGTGCAGAAAATGTGGGGAAGTTGGTTGGGATGTGGGAAAAGTGAAGGGAGATGTGGAGAGAGGTGTGGGGAGCTTCCTCACATTTTTCCACACCCCACACACTTCCCCACACCTTTCTCCACACCTCAACACACTTTTCTCCACATTTCCCATACTCGTCCGCACTTCCCCCCACATCCCCATACCTACCCACGCCTTTACCCACCTCTCCCACACCCCAACCAACTTCCCCACATCTTTCTGCACATTTCCCCACACTCTCCCCGCACCTTCCCCCACATCCCCATACTTCCCCCCACATCTCTCCTCACCTCTCCCACACCCCAACACATTTCCCCTCACCTTTCCCCACACCTCCCCTCACATCCCCATACCTCCACACACCTCTCTCACACCTCAACAGGCTTACCCACACCCCACACATTTCCTAACATCTCTCTTCACCTCCCCCCACATCCCAATACACTTCTCCACATCTCTCCCCACACTTTTGCCAATGCGCACCAAACGTCAAAGACACACATATTAGTTTTGGGCATTTTTGTGTGTTTACAATTGGCGAGCTTACCTTTGGCGAATGCTCGCCAATTGTAAACGCGAAAAATGCGTGACAATCCAATTCGTAAGTTTGAGAAGTTGTTTTGATAAGAAAATGCATATTTGGGGGTCATTTTGCATGATTATTGAAATATGCATTTTGGCAAGCGCCATTTTGCATATTTAACTAAATATGCAATTTGTCATGTGCCATTTTGCATATTTGGTTAAATATGCATTTTTTGGCGGTGCCATTGTGCGTATTTGGTTAAATATGCATTTTGGCGGTGTCTTTGTGCGTATTTGGTTAAATATGCAATTTGACACGAAAAAATGCTTAAAAACGCGCATTTTTATTGCCTTACATTCGGCGCTCCATACTCTATGTTAAACCCATCTGAATAGAGTAGAGAGGACGATCAAACGGTTTGATAGTTCCGCGGCCTCACTTTATTTGCAATATAATTACACTAAAAAGAAAACGCAAAAAAAAAAGAAATTTGATTTCGTATAAAATACTGGAAAGATCTTTTTTAATATAAATTTTTTTTATTTTTTATTTTTTTCAATTTATTAAAGCAATAAAACAAGACATACATAAACGAAACAAATGAGCGGTCGAATAACTCAACATTTTATACGTAAATTTATAGAAGGGACTATTTTCTCATATGTGACGTCAATTTATTATTCCTTTTTGCAATACAATGTTCGGATGCTCTCATACAATTAAGGATATTGAAATGTTGCAACATGTTGGGCATGGTTTTGGAATATTTACACCGATAAATCAAAAATCTTGCACACAAAAGTAATCCATTTGTAAAACAAAATTCATTTTCCATTTTTTGAAATTTAAACAGCTCATGTTTACTATTACAAATTAAATCGATACCACTTTTGGTTGAAATAAAATCAAATACATGGTTCCAAATTGGTCAACAATTGAACATTCGCAAAACAAATGAAGTAAAGTTTTGGTTTCTTTCAAGCAAAATACACAAACATCGCTATCTATCATTTCAAATCCATGTAGCTGTTTATTTGTGACAATATATTTTAATATGCTATTTATTCGAATGGATGCTTGCATCACGTTTCATCGTGGTGGCCTAACAATAACTATGGGGTTTTAATGCTCTATTATGCTTTACGGTTGTATTAAGGCAGTGATTTTTTTACTTTTTTAACAAAGGCTTTTACTAGGTTTGCCCTGTTGCACTTAATGGAGCTCATTTATAAATAGCTGCAATGCGCTAGATTAGATTAGCATGATCAGTTAATTTAAACTAGTAAGGATTGTGGGCTACAGCTGCCACAATTTTACTGTCCCGTCAACTGATCTCGGCCAAAACTGTGCCTAAAACTAAGGCTATGCGTTGCTGCCATGAAATTCATAAGTATAAACTGTCTATTGACTTAACCAAAACAAAATTATGTGTGTTATAAACTATGAAGCTGCAATTAGTTTATGATGTCAGATTACAATTATGAACTATTTATACAATGATACAATACGTCTTGTCCTTATGATAAAACGCTAAGTTAAATGACGTTGTGCAGTTATATTGGGTTCACTGTGGAGCCAGAGTTAAACATTTATTGTTTCTGTGTTGGCGTCAGGGGCGCACCCAGCATATTTTAAAAGGGGGGTTCTAAAAATACTCCATCGCACAGTCAGGAGCGAATCCAGAAAATTTTGGTGGGGGATGAAATTTTGTATAAAGTTGAATGTTATCTAAATAGGCTACAAAGACGTTAGACCCAAAAAAGGTACAAAAAGCCCTTTGTAAAATATTTTCATGTCTGCGGCGTATTCAGAATTTTTTTCAGGGAGAGAACACCAAAATTTCACGTACTTTCAAGCGTAGTTTGTTTTCGGCAGAGTTATTTCGAGCATATTGAGAATGAAAAAGGCTTTAGGGGGTCCGGGGGCCTGCTCCCCCGCAAAACTTTTGAAATTTTACATACTGTAGTGGCCATTTTAGTACCTTTTGAACAATTTTTAGGCAAATTTTGTTTAAACTTTTGCCCCTAAATCTGAATGTTTCACCAAATACAGTATGATGCATTTTGTTCGAACATTTTCGATTAAGTGTGCTACCGTGCTTAAGCTGTTATGGTCTAAAGCTTGTTGTTATCGAAAAGGTTCGAAATTATGGAAAAATTGTATTCCCCACATCCCCCTTGGATCCGCCCCTTCCCGCACTGATAACAATGTCTCTTACCACTTCGCCAACCAGCCGATTTGGCTTCAGTATGATGTGCGGCAAATTCTGTTACAGCTGTTTTTGAAATAACAGCACGTACTGCACTTGCACAGTGTAGACACTTCACTTTAAAAACAAGATTTCGGTTTCAAAAGAGGGAGGGTTGACCCCTCAAACCCCTTCCCTGGGTGCGCCTCTGGTTGACGCGATCTGGAAAATTGGATTTTTTAACAATTCTGTTACAATAGGGTGTAGTGAAAAAACTTGCTTTGGAATTTCAAAAAAGTGGTTTCCTCATTTGTGGCAAATGGACCAAAAACGACACTGAAAATGGTTTTGGGCTGTTGCTCCCCCAGATGGCCTAGCAACCGGGCCAACTACCCCCCTAAATTGAAAATTGGCATAACTTCCTAACCGCTCATGCTAGAAGGTCGAGTTAGGGCTAAAAATTTGTGGAATTATACGCTTTGATTTGTGGAATTATACGCTTTGATTTAAATTTGAAGCTATTGACGACCCTTTCTTGACACCTAAAAAGTTCAATTTTTGAGGAGTGCAATTGTTGGCCAAAATTTTACCTACAATTTTCCAAAAACCTTGCCATTGCAAATATCACCGAGCAATTATCTGGCAATAGACATTAATTTTGCCTTAAATGAAACTGTTACACAAGCATGCAATTTTTGTTCACGTTATGCTTGGTCGGTGTTCATTGGTACAACCACAAATTGTTGCTAAAAGCATTGCACTTCTTTATGATCATGCGCGATTTCGGTTTTTGACGAAATGGCGCATTCCTTTTCCCATATCCTACCAATTACCAGAGGCTCCAGTCACAACCTTAACATGTTCTTCCACGGCCTGGCTTTTAATGGCCTAGTTTTTAATTGTTAATGGCCTAGTTATGGAAAAATTGTATTCCCCACATCCCCCTTGGATCCGCCTCTTCTCGCACTGATAACAATGTCTTTTGAACAATTTTTAGGCAAATTTTGTTTAAATTTTTGCCCCTAAATCTGAGTGTTTCACCAAATGTGATTCAATTTGTTCGAACATTTTCGATTATGTGTGCTGCCGTGCTTAAGCTGTGATGGTCTAAGGCTTGTTGTTATCGAAAAGGTCTAGTTATCGAACTTTCCTCTTCGCCATATTTTTATTCATCTTGATGGATACAACAAATAGTTCAATAGCATTTGCATATCCTATTGCAAAAACAATAAGATGGAATTGTTTCAGACTACCAGATCTCACAGTTTAAGAGCATTCCAATTCCATGCTTTCCAGAAGTTTACCCTAAAGTGGTCGATGATATGAGTCAGGATCGGCATTATTAACCTATACCAGGATATGCAAAGCAGTGTTGACAAGTCCAGCAGAGAGCAATTAACCTTCAATATCTCGAAATTGCACCAATTGTTCACTTGTGCTTTTCTATAAAATGGTCTACTTTCTATAACCTTTCTATAAAATGGTCAACTTAGAGAACTCCTATCAAGCAACCACCCGCGATTGAAGAACTGTTTTCTGAGATTTCATGGATAATAGCCCATTAAAACTGGATCATCTAAGCCACAGCCGGGTCGTGGAAAAACATGTTAAGGTTATAACTGAAGCCTCTGGTAATTGGTAGGATATGGGGAAAAGAGATGAGCTGTTTCGTCAAAAACCGAAATCGCGCATGATCATTAATAAAAAAAGTGCAATGCTTTAGCTACACTTTATGGTTGTACCAATGAATACCGACCAAGCATAACGTGAACAAAAATTGCATGCTTGTGTAACAGTTTCATTAAAGGCAAAATTAATGTCTATTGCCAGATAATTGCTCGGTGATATTTGCAACGGCAAGGTTTTTGGAAAATTGTAGGTGAAATTTTGGCCAAAAATTGCACTCCTCAAAAATTGAACTTTTTTGGTGTCAAAAAAGGGTCGTCAATAGCTTCAAATTTAAATCAAAGCGTATAATTCCACAAATCAAAGCGTATAATTCCACAAATTTTTAGCCCTAACTCGACCTTCTAACATGAGCGGTTAGGAAGTTATGCCAATTTTCAATTTAGGGGGGTAGTTGGCCCGGTTGCTAGGCCATCTGGGGGGGCAACAGCCCAAAACCATTTTCAGTGTCGTTTAAGTTATTGGTAGCCTAACTAGCCCACATCACTAGAAGCCCCCATGGCAACCCACTCATTTGCAGCTGCAGACGCGTTTCGACCGAAACGCTGCAAATCTGCAGCTGCAAATGAGTGGGTTGCCATGGGGGCTTCTAGTGATGTGGGCTAGTTAGGCTACCAATAACTTAGTTTGGGGTTAGTAGTTATAAGCTCTTTCATTGGATATTGTTGTTTGGGGCCAGTCGCCTGCTTAAAATTAGGACACAACCTAGAAAAGAGATGAAGTCGAGATGTCCAGGTAAAGCAATGCAAAAAAGAGTATTTACTGTCTGGAATGAGTTTAGTCTGGATTGGCTGTGCGTAGCAAGGCTGACGAGACTTTTGTTAATAGTCGAAATATTAACGCAATAGTTAGCGCCATGAACATTTCGATGTATAACACGATTGAGTTTGCCGAAAAATCATCAGCGCATACATTGTATGGTGAATAAAAAGACTGACATGAAAAAACGGAGGTTGTAGTATTTCACATTACTGAGATTGCTCTACATTGTACATCGAACTTAAAAAAAAACCTCTCTTATGAAGATCAGCTGATGTAGGGTAAAGATCATTTTAACTTTATGAAAGTTTACGTGAAGAATCGTTTTACAGTGGAGAAGTTTACGAACGAACATTTTACCACTTGTGTTGGAGTTAGAGCGGTGTTGAGCAGTAAAATACACACAGGGGTGCTTCTATACCCTCCTCATCGCAGGCTTTTCCGATACACGAGAAAAACTTCAGCGTTCTGATTCTACTGAAAAAATCGTGCCTTAATGGTAGAAACTCGTTTACACCTCCCCCTCACTCGGAAGATTAAGAAAGGAAAGTTTTCATAGTTTTCATTGCGGACAAAATGCAAAATATATAAAGATACCGGCAGTTACGAAGGAGCGAATTTTACAAATTAGGAGAGGAAAATAGTTTGATTATATTCATTAGATTTAAGTCTGGAGCTAGCTGACTGCTTCGTGAGATAAAAATTGGAAGCGTTTAACGGTTGATGTTATCTTACGTAAAAAGTGTTTTGGCTTTTGGGCAGTCGATAGTTGATTACGGTAGAAAGAAATTATAAATCAATGTAAGGCCTACTGAAACGTAGTATTATTTCAACAGAACAATTTGCCTATCTCTTTATCAGGCTCATGTGGTAGCCTAATCTTATTGCAGTTTTGCAAAGTGATTGAAATAATGAGTTGTCCTATAAAGTTTAAATGGTTGTCATTTTTGATTTTTTGCAGCACTGCCGCCAAAGCGCAAACCCCAAGTAAGTGATGCTGATAAATGATTTATATGAGATTCATTACGGTTTCGCTAATTTCGTGAACAGCAAATAAAAAGTGAAATACGCCAAAATCATCTCTACCGCTGCACTGCTCAAAATAACTGTGTTAATTAATAATTGGGTCTACAATTTTTTTAGGCTTTATTAGCAGCACTTTCTTCAAAGATGACTCACTCTTCGTTTTATCAAACCTTAAAACATCAGCAAATGAAGCGATAGAATATTGCGAAGATATCGGCGGAAAACTGGCTGAACTCACTAACCAAGATATGAGAAACTTTGCTCTACCGAGGCTGATCGAAGAATATATACCGGAAGGTAAAAGATTTTGCAATGCGATGATAGTTATGAATTTTTAAACCTCTAATAATTTGAATATTTAATGAGTTGATTTTCTTTTGGTATTGATCATTGTATTCATTTGCCCAGAATTCGAACTCGATGGACACTATAATTGCAAAGTGAGTGAGGTTTAAGGTTATAGGGTAAAGTTATGGGGCTAATATTTAATTTAAACATCTCTCGTATCGTTTGGAAGTAATAATAAATGAATCGTAGATCTCGTCAGCTCAGATGGCCGAGTGATAAGAGCGTCCCCTTCGGCAGCTATAGACTTGGGTTTGATTACGAGTCGGGTCAAATCAATGACTTTACAGTTGGTATTCACAGCTTCCCTGCTTGACGTTAAACACTAAAGGGACAGTGTGAAGAACAAGCCGGAAAGTTTACTTGCTGTGCCGTTGGGAAAGGCACTTAGCGGAATTCCCCCATCTTGGTGTAGGAGACAGATAACTGGCAACTCTTAAACAAGCTCGTATAACGCATTGATCGCTTTCTCGTGATAAGAGGATAAATATGCAACTAAATACTAAATCTCAAACCTATTGTATCAAATCCTTAGTTGAGGATTAGCCTACTTTAAACAAATCTCTAAAGCCAGCAGCTGTAACACACTGGTGTTGCTCGCAACGATTTCAAATTGCCTTTCAGTCACATCGATAAGGTCTACATTCATTCCACAAAACAGCATTTAGTAAAATTAAAGAAGCTAATTCTAAAATAGAAAAAAAATAGTTAACTGTGATGCTTTGTAAAACATTGAACAGACAATTCAACGGTGTATGAAGGTGAACTGCGAAGTCAACGTGCTTTCTTCTAATCAGTTGCTTACTGACTCTTATTAAGACAAAGTCTTCTTTTCGCAAATTTAAAATTTGATCTTTTTCTTTACCGGTAATTTAACATTATGCGTTTTGCTCCCTTATGAGGTTACCGCAGTTCTGTGGTTTTCTTTATTTTGCTGAATGCTGATGTTGACATTTTCCAGAATTGATTCAAATCACGATTTATCAGAATCCACTTAACAGCGCTTTTTTCAAATATCAGACAAGCGACATGAACCTGACCGAACTGAATGACTGGAACACCCGTCCGAATGGAAACTTAAAAAGTTTTCGTTTATACAGAAAGTAAGCAATCTGTGAAAGCTTTTTAAAAGCGTTTTGATATTTTTTTCAGTTTTAGCGCAGTCGAGACTACTGTAAGTGATTTTTGGTTACAGGTATATGTTAGGTGCGTCAGTTATCTGTTACAACCTAGCAACAGTGGTGTGCAGCGCGTAAGCAAAAAAATATTGTCGCCGTCAGAGTAAACTTAAACCACGCAGAAATGTTACGGCGTCAGCGTAAAATCTAGCCTCCAGGACAAGGCTAACTCAACCATAAATAGGGTGAGTCCAGCCAGAAAACTTTGTTAATTGCAAAGGTCCAAAAAAGAATATATGCATGTCTGGTTTGATTCCAGCAAAAAAAAACACCAGCGAAAAAACAAACGAAACAAAGCCATGCCGGTTGACTGAGTAATTAAACACATTGCTGTCGGCTTGGGAGATTTCGAGTTCAATTTCTAAGCCTGCCAAATGGTACATAGTTATCCTTCACATGTCCAGTTTAAATGGTTCCAAAGGCCGACGGGCTTCTGCATCATAATGAAGTTTTTGGTTCATGATCAAATTGTGATGTCATAATTAAAACAAGTGAATAAGACAAAAGTAGTCATTTCCGGGCCTGCAGAATGGGAAGTCATAACTACTGTACTTCCACGTGTTGGGTCGGAGGATGGAACTTCCTACATCACCAACAGATGCAAACAGTTGCAGTACCCGAGTGCGGCTGATGAGGGCTAATATAGCCCAAAACGGCGCAGTCTTGCTCTATGGTACGCGTAATTATGATATCAACAATTCAATCGTGATGCAGAAAACCCGTGGGCTTTTGATATCACTTAAACTGGACAAGTGGACAGGGCAAGTGTCGCCTGCGGCTTGCAACCGCTGCGATGGTCCCTGTAAGTTCAAAGACGTGTAGCCCAGGCGCTAAACAGCAGAGATCGGCCCCGTCGCACGCGCTGGTAACACACTTCGGCGTAATACCATGAGGACAGTAAAACTTGATTTTGAAAAAAAAAACGATATGTTTTTATAGTTTTTTATAGGTTAAATAATACTACAGTAAATTGCTCTTCAGAAAGTGGTGTGATAATTTGGGTTCAATCCGATTTTTATTGAGAAACATTGCACTTATTCTTTTTACCAATTTGCCGAAAGCCCGTCGACCATCTCCTTTCTTAGTACTTGCTTACTTTTTACATTTTTCTCTAACTAACTTCATTCTCCATCTTTTTAGCATTCCTCATTTTCTTTTACCGAATATTAACGTTAAAAATTTTGCACTCCCTTAAAACACGATAGACACCGACGATCTTCCATCGCAATCGTCGTCATTATTAAGATTCATTATTTCTTTTAATATACTATCATTAAATGAAATGTGCCGTAGTCGCTTTCTTTGACGCGCTATACTGTAAAACAAGGCTTAGATTGAAACAAAATTTTCGCTTTACTGGGAGTATCACGCCGAAAAATGTAACGAGTGCTGGGGCCAATTTCCCGGCTTTGCGCTTGGGCAATATAGCTCCGTAGAAACATCGCAGCGGTGGCGAGCAGATGACAACACTGTGCTCAATGTAATTAGCCCGGTAATCGAACCCAAGACTTGCCATGGCGATAACGTTATCCTTAACCACCACGCTGAAATGAAATGTTGAGTGGTTTTATGGCGCTTTATAACTACTGAGGTCATTTAGCGCCAGGACTAAGTTTTGTCAAGAATTCACTGACGTATTTTTGTTCTCTTTTCATTTCCTCTTCCGCGCTACACTTAATTGCTGAGCGTTTAGCAAGTGTAACAGCAGGCACCAGTTTTAAAGTCTTTGGTTTGACCCGACTGAGAATAGAACCCAGTCTACCAGCTTCCAAGGCGCTATCCGGCTGATTTTGGATAAAATTTTATGTTACTTGATGCATATAGCACCGGCGCTTGGTGTATTGGTTAAAAGCGTCCATTTGGTAGCCGGTAGACTGGGGTTTTATTCCCAGTCGGGTCATACTAAAGACTTTAAACATAGTATTCGCAGCTTTCGCGCCAGGCGCTCGGCACAAGCGGAAGTGCGAAGGGTTTTGTGTATGTGTTGTTCATGATGTATGTCCCTGAACAGCGTTCAATCATTCGTGATTGAAAATTGTAATGGGCCGACAATTGAAAATGGCCTTAACAAAGTGTGCTTGCACCCGCTGTCTCGTACCTTTACCTTTAATGCATATTATAGCCGCGTAACCTTTTGATCACATCCACGTAGAAAATCACAATGGGACAAATTAAAGACTCGCGCATTTTTAAGGTTTATTCTGTTGTAGTTATGATAAAGTTTTACTTGAAAAATATTCCATAACCATGCTAAGACTTTATTGGGGTCCAGCTTCAGCATTCAACATTCAGAAAGTCCAGGTTTTCACCGAGGTCCGTCAGTTAAGTAAGCGTACTCTAGAGCAGAGGTTTTCAACCTATGAGCGATGGCCCAGCAATGAGCCACGGCACTGTTTTCTGTGGGCCACAGAGCTTGGCTAGAAATGCTCTAGAGTAAACATGATTTATATGCGAGAATGCTGCCAGTTTCGACGAATTAACTTTAATGGGCCCAAAGTCTGATCGAAATAAACATTTTTTATTAACTTGAATGAAACCGTTTTATATTTTGTTTTTTGTAATTTTTTTCTTTAACAGCTCTACTGGCGAATTTACCAGAGCGTTGCAAATCTGCACTCATCAATCAAGAGACATTATTGTGACTCAATCTCAAGTTACGTCACAGTGGTGCCTGGGATTTGTTACTGGAATAAAATTATACGATGGAACAGCAAGCACAATCAATACGATTCCTATTTACAATGTAATTGACAGACAAGCTAATAACATTGTCGTCGGACAACTCTTTCATACTTTTCAAGAGAGCCGTTCCTTTATCATATACATTCCAGGTAAACAAGTGACTCTATAAACATTCATTCATAAAAAAAAAATTGCAAAAAAAAATCATTGAAAATACAGGGTGCTCCAAAAATGTAACTATCGGTACTTTAATTTGCCACTATTCACCCATTATTTGCTCAGCAAACTTACCGGTAAAACGTAAGATACAAGCAGCCAAATAGATTGTATGGTATCTGACTTACCGGTAAAACGTAAGATACAAGCAGCCAAATAGATTGTATGGTATCTGACTTACCGGTAAAACGTAAGATACAAGCAGCCAAGTAGATTATATTGTATCTAAAGGTAAAAAAACGTTTTGCTATTAATATATTTAATACAATTCCTTTTCTGTGAGTACATGCTTTCAATCTGACACAAAAATTTTGGCATATTCTTTTCCATGCGTTGTTGGTTAATTCTGCTGCATAGTTTGAAGGTTTCTGTTTCAGATCAACGGACGTTTGAGGTATTTTTGGGCAAATCTCTTCTTTTGCTGCTCTCCAAAACCAGAAATGAATTGGATTTAAGTTTGGACAAAATGGGTCCACTTACAATCCACGTTGAGGCGGGTCAAACGATTGTGAAAAATGTCGTTAGCTGATGCCGTAATGCATGGCTGTGTGAGGTTTAGCGTCATCTTTCATGAACTAAGCCAGTCTCAACTGCCTTAAGTTTGGTCTCTGTGTAAGATTACTGTGATTCGATCTAGAAAAGCTAGCCCTATGTAATGTTTAGTAATGATGATAGCAGTGCGTCCATTTTCTTTGATCCAGAAAGATCCCATGCAACAAATTGTACTTTGCGTTAAAAACCTGACTGACCGATTCGCGTAGTGGTTGAAAACATTGCTGTCGTTGCGGCAGGTCTGGGATTCGATTTCCCAACCAGTCAAATCGCACGCAGTCGACACCGCTGCGACGCTTCCTCGGAGATGTATTGCTGAGTCGCTGAGCCGCGAAGATGAGACCCGCCACTCGTTACACGTTTCGGCGTAATACCGCAAGTATTTTTGAAGGTTTGATTTAACTATTTTTGCCTCATACGCAATGACCTTGCGGCGCTTATCACCGATTTCTTTCGAGCTACTTTCCTTTCAAAACTTGTTGTTGTGGTTATTACCTGCGCCATTGAAACGAAAGTATCTTTCACCATTAAACCAAATGCGATTTGGCCAGCTGGAAGTTTGGTCAAGGTCTACATTCCTGAGTTGGACAATTTTAATTTTTGTTATTTCGTGTACATCTCGCAGGAGCGTATTTAGAGTGTGCCACGCCCCCCTCCCCTTTTGACTTCGCTTTGAAGTAAAAAAGAAAAATTGTTGCAAAGTGACTGAAATATGCCAGACTCTTTTGATAGCTTTTAGTACATGGCCCTTGCTTTTAAAATTGCTCGCAGCGCCATTGACATTTTGTATGCTAGCAACTATCAAAGCTTGAAAAATAATGAAAACAGATTCAGGTTCACAAATCCAGCATAGGTGACTGCATGGCCTGAAAAGAAGAAGTTTGTGTTAGCTGAAATGAATTTTTTACAGCCAATAAAAATAGTCAACATTTTTTGGAGCACTCTGTATAAAAATAAGTAGGCTAAATGAAAACTTTCTTTTTAATTCAAATTAGCAAAAAAATGGGTTAGCGCAGGGGTGGGCAAACTACGGCCCGCGGTCCGCGAGATCATTTCATGCGGCCCGCGGGCACTTACAGAAACATGAAGCTTATACCCTATTGACATTGCATAGGCCTATACGACATTTGCGGACGTGATGACCTTTTTTTGCTCCCCACGTAATTTCGAAAGGAAAATAGGACATCTGCGGACGTGGGGATCTTTTTTTGCGCTTCACTGGATTTCAGAAGGAAAATAGGGCATCTGTGGACGCGATGACTTTTTTTGCTTCCCACTTGATTTCGGGAGGGAAATAGGGCATCTGTGGACGTGATGTATTTTTTGCTTCCCACTTGATTTCGGGAGGAAAATGGGATATCTGCGGACGTGATGTTTTTTTGCTACCCACTTGATTTCGGGAAAAAAATAGGACATCTGCGGTCGTGGTGACCTTTTTCACTTTGCTTTTTTAAGCAGTGCGGCCTTCCGCTTCAAAATTTTTTCCAGAGCGGCCCTTCGTGCAAAAAGTTTGCCCACCCCTTGGGTTAGCATGTTAAAAATGTGGTTTGGTAGGCCTAAATGCTCACTTATTGCATGTCCAAGTGATGATCTGTGTGGCACTAAATGTCTTTGTAATGAAATGTCAAAGATTAAGTGCCGCATGATTAACAGTCGAGAGATGAAATGCCGGTAAACCGGTCAGTACACAACAACTCAAAGTAAACAAAGAAAATATGTTGATAGAAATTGCTCACAATTTTAGACATCAGCGTTTTCACTGGAGCCCGAAGTGATGCGAGCACAACCGGTTGGTTTTGGGCGAATGGGACGAGGGTGGTCGAAGCAAATCATAGTCCAACTGCCGCAGGAGCTTGTCGGCAAATGTCGGTGCCTTTGACTTACGATGATGGGGTCAATCTTCGGAGGAGAAATTGTGAAAATGATAAGGCGTATTTTATGTGTGAAGCAAAACGTAAGCAAAAAGTTTAAAATCGCTTTCGTTGAACATATCAATAAAGTTAAAATTAGAAGTAGGCTAATTTTATCGCGTGAAACTTTATACAGGTCTTTTTGCCGTGCAGAATAACGAATGATGATTTTTATTATTAAAGTTTTGAACAGTTACATATTTTAATTCGTTTTGCGGTAATACAAAAAATATTTTTTGGCCGTGCGTTCAGTTAAAATAGCATTTTGGTACATAATTTATGAGAGCCTTAAAGACAAAATTTGTGAAAAAACAGGAACATACGAAGCCGTGTTGTTTTGCAGTGGACAAATTATTGATGCATTCCATAGGTTTCGGAAAGTATGTTGCAAAAGATTCCACGCTTTTCGCTCTTTCAAGGCTTGAGGCTAATGCTAATCAAGCTGTACGCATTTGTTCATCAGCTGGCGGGAAATTGATGCAAAGGGACAAGCTTGAAGATTTCATTTTAAAAGAATATGTTTCAGGTTTGAATATGCTGCACAATATTGTCAGTGGCGTAGCTTGGGGGGAGGGGGCACCGGGGCACTGGCCCTTTCTTTTTGACGAAGTTTAATCTGAAGTGTATATAAAAACATTCTTCTAAAGCTTGTTGATTTGTAGGCTAGTTACAATTTAGAAAACATTTCACATGCGTTGTTAGGCCTAATCACTTAAAACCAGTAGTGGGCAAGTTACTTTTAAAAAGGAACTAGTTACAGTTACAAGTTACTTCGTAAAAAAGTTACAGTTACAAATTTAAAAAAGTGACTAGTTACAGTTACTTTCTTTGCATGCCGCAAAACCAAAAACCACTATCGATTCTTAGCATGTAGAGCTGCATGGTGTCTATTCAAACCAAAGTCATTCATCTTCGTATTGAAACCAAACAAAAGTGCGATTTTGATACGATGATAAACGCTGCAGTAATAACGATTAATTGACTTCCAAAAACGTTAACATTTCAACGTGATTATCACTAAGCCCACAGCCTGCGCTTCGGCATTAACGTCTTTTCCAATGCTGAAAAATGGTACAAGGGCAGTGTTGACATGAATTATAAGTTCCATGAATTATAAATTCCATGAATTAAATGAATTAAAAGTTCCATAAGTTCTTCAATCTTTATGCTTAAAAGCGTTTGCATCAACAGCTTGTGAGGCGAGCCCGCAGCCAGGGGGGGCGCGGGGGGCTTTGCCTCTCCTGAAAAGCTTTTTGCCCCCTAAAGATCACTTATTTACACGTGCATGCATTGGTGTTCATTGTGTAGTAAACTTGGTAAAAGTTTGTAAATATCTGCTAAATGTGTGATGGAAAATTATTCGAAGAAACTCTTTGTATAACCCGAAATTGGGGTATTAATCTTCGTTTTTATCATAAACAAGTCACATCAACCTGTATGTATAACTGTTTTTAAGACCTGCAACCAAGAGGGGGCGCCGAAAATTTTTTGCCCAGTTTTTTGCTTAGTTAATGACTAGTTAAAATGTTCTGGTACAATATAATTCATGTTGTTTGTATAAAATACAAACTGAAACAAGCCAACCCACAGTTCTTGGAAAAAGTCGCATTACCAACAAGCTCGCCCATTTTAATATGGTATTTTTCACACCCTGATACAGAAACCAATGGGAGATGCTTAAATTACAATTAATCGCTTGGTCTCTATAGGCTGTATGTTTGCTCAGTTTGGGTGTCACCATAGTCACCAATAATAATTTAACGTAAAAAAATCAATTTCGTTTTGCATTGCACTCATGTTTGCGAGTGACTGAAAGTATTGTAGAGGAAAAAGTGGATTCTGGGTGGCGTAGCAGCAAAGCATTTGGCTCATGGTCGTTAGGTTAAGAGTTCGATGCCTTTACCGTTGCTGCACATTTATGGTCCCTCTGTTTATGTTGGCATTGTCCTACGTCGGTGCTTCATTTCTGTTCTCCGTTGTTTTTCCTTTTTAATGAAGAGCTTTTGCACAATCAAGATACGAAAAAGAGAACTTACACGGGTAGATACTAATCAGTGTAATCAGTGCCTCTGCGGTTTGGAAAACCCTATTTTCTTGATAAACAAACAGCAAAGTGTGCGGACTTCGGCTTCCCGTATATTTCGCAGCAATGCGTCAAAGTTGAATCAAATTTCTGCCGAATGGTTTGGTTATTAACAAACGTTTCGTTTTGAACAAAAAAAAACAAACTTTGGAACAAAAAAAAAAACTTTTCGTTCCGTTTTTATCTATGATGTCATGATCCGACATTGTAAAAGCTTGGTTTCTGGCCATGACCTTGCCGGACGAAGTCTACTTTCTTGATTACTGCTGGATTGGATAGCCATCGATAAGCCAATTAACGACGCTTTACGCCTAGCGACCGGATGTTTACGACCAACACCAACTGATGGCTTGTATGCCCTTGCAGGCATCCAGCCATCCGAGCTTCGACGCAAAACAGCCACGCTGTTTCTTGCTCGCCGTGCACAAGACGCAAAGCACATACTTCATGAGAGGCTCTTGTCCCCTCCTTACGGAGGTCATCGGCAGATCAAATCCAGACGCCCTTTTGTTCCTGCTGCACTAGATTTGCTAAACGACGCCGATGCTTTGAGCACTAGTGCGGCAGGTAGTTGGGCGGATCACAAATGGAACACGGAGTGGCAGGAATGCGCCTCGCGACTCCATGGTTTCATTGCCGACGTCAGTTCTCTGCCATCGGTAATGCATTTCCCCAGACCCGCTTGGGTCAGGCTTAATCGCCTTCGAACCGGCGTTGGCTTACTCCGCTCAACGATGCATTAATGGGGTATGGCTCCCTCATCACCGGCATGCGAGTGTGGGGCGGATGAGCAGACTGCAGACCACCTAATAACATCTTGCATTATTTATCGCCATCCAAAGGGGGCTGGTGGTCTTGCATCGGATGACATGACGCTGAAGGTTTGGCTTTTGAACACATGCCCAGATGTATGAATTGGGTTTCTCAAGGAAAGATCGAGCCCATACGAAGAAGAAGAAGAAGGATGGCCAAATAGACAAGTTTGTCACCAGAATTCCTTCCTCTGCAAGATCTTTCTCTATCGCGGCTTTATAATTTTTTTGTCATCGCGAAACACACCGAACAGCAGCTCGACCTCAGCAACATCGATTTTTTCTTCGCAAAGACATCAGGATCGTTTACTACATGGTCTGCAAGAAGACGCTCCTTCCAAGCTAAATCTACATGCCTATCCAAAAGACAAATACAATTAATTGTTCCTTCCGCAATTTACTAGGCCAACAAAAGTGCCAGTGCATGTTCTGCTTTACAAAGTAAAAATCCGTTACACCTAATCGGCTCTGGGCAGAACATTTGTCAACAAGAAACCGCCAAACCCGCTTGCCGATAATGTACTATCTATTGCTTTTGCACTAAACTTTGCTCGTCACTTTTTTGAATTACATGTACATTTAATAACTTAGAGCGTATAGCCTTCTACAAAGCTATACGCAGTCAAATCTTTCTGTTAGGTTGTAAAGTACTTTCCTACTCTTCCTTTCGAAACTGGTTTAAGAAAGCGTGATGAAAGTGTAAACATCAGTCTGGAGCAAAGTGGATGTAGTTCTTTTAAACCAACTTTGCCTAAAAATTTCTCGCCCCCCTGGCAAAAAAATGTGCCACCCTTAGCAATTTTTTCTAGCTGCGGGCCTGTTGTGATGGTGGGGCGAAAAGAAACTCCTCTACTTTATAGACATTGCTAGATCTCCTCGCTTTGATTGTGCGAACAAACAGCCAAACAAACTGTCACTTGAGCTTGCATCACGGTCGTTGCCTGTGTCACTACTTGTCGAAGAATCTAGTAGAGCTTTGTCGGTTGCCTTGTTTAGCACATTGATCATTTTTTTTCAATTTGGCCTCAGTTTCAGTGGGCTCGTCAAAGAACCAAGCTCTTTGTTATGAATAGCGTAAAATTAAAAAATTTTTTTCTGTTCGTTTAGCGGACGAAGCTGCCCTATAAAAATAACTGTAACTTTTATGGTTCTAAAGTGGTAACTAGTTACAATTCCGTTACTTTTGCAGAAAAGTAACTTAGTTACAGTTACTAAAAAAGTGACTAGTTATACAGTAACTTGTTACAAAAGTAAGTAGTTACTGCCCACCCCGGCCTGCCTAAAACACGCCTATAGGCTACACGTCATTCCATCATATGCGTCAAAACTTAAAATGCTTGCAGCCTTCTTTCATTGATTTTAGCCCAGCTTCTGCTTTTAGACATGAACTACTAAAATATTTTGTATTGTCTGACACTATAATAATGACTGCACTCACTGCATGTATCGGTATGTCCTTTTTCGATAAGAAAGTGTGATGAAACGAGGGTTTTTATGTGAAAACCGTATTTATTCGTTGACGGCTGGGGGCTCCGCCCCCAGACTTACCTTGCCACGGGCGGCTGGGGCTTTGCCCCCATCAATGTCCTCCTCGTTTTTGAAACCGTGGGACCACACTGAACGCGCATAATGTCCGTAATTAAGGAGCGGTTTGAGGTACCGGGGGTATCAAAATAAATTTCGATTTATTATCCAAAATTTGGGGTAGGCTTGTCACGACATATTTTGGTATCTTTTCGTAACTTCCTTTTGTTCGTAATGTTACTCAATGCTAAATACGGTTTTTACAAAGGTTGTGATCAGTATCTGTTTAAGTTGTTACTCGGGCCCCTCCAAAATTTTTTGCTGAACGACGCCTCTGGCCCCGCTCTAATAAAACTTTTTTCTTTAGAGACATACGCGAAGAAATGTAGGAGAAATAACGTCTTCGCTATGTTATCATTATTATTTTTTTTAGAGACACCCAAAAAATTTTTGGAGCAAGACCTTTCTTTTTCTTTTTTTTTAGAGAATTAAATTTTGGTATCGAGAGGGGCGGGGGGCCCGAATCATATCTCTGCCGCGGGGCCCGAATTTTCTCTCAACGGCCCTGTTTTGAAGTACCGTAAACTTTGTTTCAAAAGCTCCCTCATCCTTACCACCTTTTTCATTTACGAAAATTACGACTAATTTTTGCGCCATTTAAATTTCGTCCTTTAAATTTCGTCATAATTTCTCCACAAAACAGCGCCTGTTAAGCATTATTCTATCATAACAGCGCCATGGGATCAAATTGTTAAGTGTAAGTGCAGAGGAAAAGCAAGATTGTATCGCAAAAAGGCAATCGAATGTGACAAGCAAAAGGAAAGAATGTTCAATATTATCGAAAATTATTTTAAGAAAAAGAATAGGAAGCAAGCAGAGCAGGCGGCAGAGCAGTTGATTTAGGGGAGCCAAGCGTTCATCAGGGGGAGAGGGCAAAGTTTGAAATTAAGCACAAAAGCAACTGTCTATAAAAGAGTAAGCTTGTGTATTGGGGGAGCCAAGCATGTCGAGGGGTACCAGGCCCCCCTTGGTGCCGGCTATGGCAGCAAGAGCAGGAAAGTGTTGTAGCAGTTGCTACGAATGCTTTTGGCCCAGACTATAGTTCTAGTAACATACCATACACCAACGGTGATGGTGACAAAATCGATAGATTTTCTTAATTATATATTGCCGGGCAGAAGGCAGTTTGATTAGTATTAGGGTAGCGATTAGCGAAGTTATGGATTATCTGCCTAGGTCTACAGTAATTAATTTACTCCACATTGATCCGTAAACAAAATAAATACCAATAACTTGAAGCAAAAATGGAAACACGGAAGACAGCGTGCGCCTAACACCTTGGCCAGAACAGATCATTTCTTTGTTTGAAGTTCTTGGCTTATTGTAATTTGCCCCCTCTCAAATATTCCGCTGGCTACGTCCCTGAATATTGCAGATGTATTTATTGGTAATGTTTTATTATTGGGCAACGCAATCGCTTTGCTCTAAGGTTTTTGCGTAGCTTTTATACTAATGATGTGCTACTATAAGATTAAAACAAAATTCAAACCAGAAATTATTGCTTCCTTTTGTAATTTTTTTCAATTTTATCAAGTTTGCATTGATTAATTTCACTTAAAGCTTTTTCTTAGGACAGCCAGATTTATAAGCGAAAGTACCCGAGAACCTGTACCCTTTGATCGAATACAGTACTACTTTTGCTGCCCGTCAGAACTGAATTGTTTGCTTTCGCTGTCATTGTACGTGCCGGCATCAAGTGCATGCTTGGGTTGTCTGGAAACCTACTGCGGCCCCGACTTTGGACAACCCTGATTTTAACTTGTTCGAAGTCCGATGTAGCTATAATATTTTCAGAAATTCTGGATTTGCAAGCAAATTTTATTTTAATAATAATACGCTTCCAGTCATTACAATTGATGTAATATTTTACTAAGACCATCACACTGAGCGTTTTGTGAGGTGCACTTTTCACCATGGTACTGTACTACAAAATATGTGCGTAAACATTTGTGCTTTTTGCCGCATACGGTTGTTTTGTGTCATAATCTTTCACGTCATACTTGCAGATAAAAAGCAGCAGCTGGGTTCGTCAACATGCAACATCGGGCAAGCGACGTGCGATATACGATTTTTAGGGCTCACTGTTTTGGCTTTTCTTAACTCTTTTTGTATTTTCACATTTTCTGCCTGTGTGCTCTTATACGGCTTCAAACGAAAATTTTGTGACGCTAAAGCATAACAAGAACAGCCAAAAGGCTGTCGCTATATGAACCATGTAAATGCACAATGAATATTATAAAAAAGAAAAATACATGCGATATTTTTGTAAAAGGCTTTTTGGTAAGTTTATAAGATACTTTAGAATGATTTGCGGATGATAACGAGCAGCAAATTAAACAAATTAAATCTTCTTTATATTGCCGGTAGTACGCCGAAGCGTGTAACGAGTGGCGGAGCCCATCTTCGCGGCTTAGCGCCTGAGCAACACAGCTCCGACGAAACGTCGCAACGCTGGTGAGCTGTTGGCGACATTGAGCCGATTTGATCGGCCTGGAAATCGAACCTCAGACCTGCCGCACCAATAGTGCGCACTTAGCAACTGAGCTAACCGGCCGGTTGAATTAAACAATATAAAATTTAATAAATCAGGCAGAGCATGGTGAATATGTCAACTATTTGTTTTTAATCTATTTATAATATTTGTTACGGGCTGGTAACTCCTATGACGAAACAAATCTAACTTTCTTTTCTACTGTAGTAAAATGCGTTGTTTTGCTTAGTTCTAAAACCGCGAACATTTCACTAGCGTAATTTCTCTGTACTCAGCGGTTGTTTTAACGACAGTTGTATAACTTCTATAGTTACAAAGTTGATAAAACGCTAGCAGCCTTACCATATTTCTTGAGTAGGCTACATTAGTACAATATGTAATTGAGGTATTAGTGCGTAACGGTATTCCATTTGATTAAAGCAGTGGCTCTCAAACTGTGCGTCGCGACGCCCTTGTGCGTTGTTTTAGTTTTTAAAGGGCGTCGCAAAATAATTTGGATTACTGGTACATGATGCGACTAAATTTTTAATCAGGGTTTTGATTCATTTTTCGCAAAATTAACGCCTATAATTGATTTCGCAAGAGCTCACAACTTTTTATTTCCTTCTGTCTTCAACTCAATTGTAGGCCTATTATTTATTGCATTCTAACCTAACGCTATTTGTTGTAATTACTTAATATTCATTGCGGTTGATGCTGCTGCTTATTTTTGTTCAATAACTCGTCTATTGGCATGGTGGTAACAACATGGTTTTCAGTGCTAGAGGTCAAGGGTTCTACTTCCAAACCGGTCAAATGGTAAACATCACGGAACAGAACTCCGTTTTGGTCATTGTGCTGCAGAGCACAAACCGCTTGACAAAAACGGAAAACGTAAGTTAATTATAGTTCCTTCCGTCCGTCAGGAAAATGCTGGATAGTGATACTTGTACATCCGACCCGCGGGAATTGATCCGAAACAAAAGAGACATAGCGCTTTTACCGCTTTCAGATGACCATTCTATGGATTCCGGAAGATGTTGTTAGCAGTGAGGGCCCCATAGCTAGTATTTAACATAGTGGTTCGAGTTTACTTTGTGTTTGAGAAACTTAGTTGGCTATACTTGGTGAAGCGATACCAATGATTTGATTGATAGTATTCCCAGCTACCGACTGCAAAGTAGAGCCCGTTGTCTCCGTGGATTGATATCCAGAGGGTTGAGGAGTAGTCGTAGCGGGGCCGGCGGAACCGCCCCCCGAACCCTCCGACCGGGGGAGGCCAGGTTTGATCAGGGGCCCGCCCTGAACACTGCGGCGTTTTTTATGCTGGGAAATGATTTTAGCACGTGTTACGACGCAACATTAGGCTAATTTGATTGTGAAGGTGTGGGTAGAATAGTGCTGACGGGCAGGAGGTGTTGAAGAATGTTGGACTCCAAAATTGCGCCGCTCTTGTTTGAAATGTAGGCTACTGTAGGCAAAGTCACTTGTACGGTGTGTAAACGATTTTTTTGATCTGTTGAATGAACGAAAGCATAATTTTCTTCTGTCAAAAATACTCATTTTATGAAATACAAGTTATAACAACAATATTAACTTCCTATTTTATGCGCCTTGCTTCGAAGGAGGTCGTACATGGTAGGTGCTTAGAAGATTGCACGTTAACCATGGTTTTTGTACAAAAGCCTTAGGGGTGTGCGACTCCGCAAGCAAAGTGGATCAAAATCGGTTCGACAAACGGATGGCTAAAAGTTCAAATTTATGACATATTTTAACTTTAAGATAGGCCCACTTTAAACTTCTGTTCCAAGTACCGGTTATTGCTTGTGCGATTTTCTTTTTCTTGCATTGATGATTTTCTTGGATACTTTTCTCCTGCTTTTTCCCATGCCATGTCACACTGTGCTTGGCCGTTTGTCATTAATTTATTATTATTATTATGACGCTTAATAGCGCACGAAAACAGCCACAGTTCATGCGTTAAAACGATTTTACGAGAAAGCACAGGCCCACTTGAAAACCTGATGATTAGTAAATTTCCGGTGAGCAAATCAGCCCCAGTAAGTAGTCTTCTCGTGATAGAGAAATAAAAAATTTTAGTCAGGCCGCACATAGTCATAAAAATCTAATGTGCTTAACAAAATGAAGAAATGAAAAGAAACCAAAGACCTGGGCTGGGGTAAAGCTTGTTTACGGAGTTTACAAGGACGCAAAACGTAATCAAAAGTTTGCTGGTTCTTTCAGATTTGGCTTTGGTTGAAATTTATCAAAATCCCTTATCCTTTTACAACTTAAAATTTCGAACCAACAATTCCACAGACAAGCAAAGTATAGAAGGTTGGAACAACACGTCCACAGGAAGATTGAAAAGTTTCCGAATGTACAAAGAGTAGGTATTGTATATAAGTCTTATTGTATACACTGTCTTTGGCTTGTCGTGCCCAGGAGCCTGGTTATCTATTCCGTGATCGGCTGACGTCCCACCTTTATGGAGGGCATTGACAGCTTAAGTCAAGACACCCCTTTGTGCCTGCTGCTCTGGAACTGCTCAGAGATGCAAGCGAACTGGGTACTGAGTACTAGGAGAAAGCAGTTTAGTGCGATCACAAACCCTTTATTCAGATATCGACCATTGCAGAACCTTCATAAATTGTTGAAAGTATACTGTTGCCCCACCCCCCAAAAATTTTGGCTGGCTTCGCCACTGTAAATATTTATTCGTCTTTTTCCTATTATCCCTACCAATCATTTTCCTTATCTACAATGCCATGGTTACAAATAAATTCAAGAGAGATGGGCCCTTAATCGGAATCGTACTGTTAGCAACAGTTCTAGCAAGAACTTTTCATACAAAAATGTGAAGTTTGTGGTATTATTTTTTACAGTAAAAAGGTGTCCATTTGTTAAGTAAACATTGATTTCTTTTGTAACACTTTTCATAACGCGTGGTACGATCATTAAGAACTTAGGCTAAATTTGATGATAGACCAATTAAACAGGTGAAGATTTGAAATCGTTTATTTTCAGCTCTAGCTTTAAAGCTCATTTTTAAAAATCCCAACCATTAAATGAATAAAGATGAGTAGGTATCGTGTGATTATCAATTTTGCTCACTTCGTCAGTCCATCCTAAACTGAAGCCGTTATTTTTCAGAGCACATCCTGGATATACACAAGAAGTGAACTTTTATGCTTTGAAGGCAAATGGGCCTACAAGCAGAGACTTTTTTTTCACTAATATCTTCAATGTGACAGCTTGGCCATTCAACTTCAAACTTTATGCCGCAACGAAAAACGCAGATATCAAAGCATTGCAACTGAACAATGTCTATTTACATGATATAAATTCTTCTCATTTAGAACATCGTGCAAGCGCGGTTTACCTTCAAAACGAAATTATTCCGGATGTTTATAACAGGTCAATCAAACAAGAGCTTTATATTCCAGGTAAGCAAACTGTACAACATGTAATGTTCAAATATAGGAAAAATAAGTTGAAAAAATTGAAATATAAATTCAATCATCGTCATTTACACTACGTAGTGAAAAAAAGAAACAAGAACAAGGCTTTGGAAAGGAAGTGGTTCAAATATTTTTTTTGTAATTATACTGAACTACATCGATTTCTAGACCGCTGCTAGTATTCTAATATCGCGTATTTTTGTATTATATGAAGTTTGTGCTCTGAGAATTCGATAGGGAAGTAACCAATTCATTTTGCCTACTCACGCAGAGACGTCGGCTTTGCTTCAGCAAAGATGCTTTACAACTCAGTGAGCAAACTCAGTATAACATGATTTAGCATTTGAATCAAAAATACCTCGCACAAAAAGATCGTTTGGAAAGTTTTAGCGAGAGCTTTAAATTGCTTACATTTTGAATCACTTTTACACGAACGTTCAGTTGTTCACATCCTGGCCAATTGACGATACTTTCTGTAAAAGTGATTGTGTAAAATTCAAATACTAAAAAGGATTCAAAATGCCTCACTTTTATTTGGATTTGAGTTTGGCAAAAATTAAAGAAACGTTACAACTTGGTATCATATTCTAAATTTGTATGGGTTTGCTGCTATACATCTGGTTTATGAATCAAGGCCTAATAACTTTGTAATCATCCCGACTGTGCTTACCGTATATCATGAATCGCAACGATATCGCATTCCCTGCACTGTTACAGCGCATACCTTGCCAGTTGTTATAGAATAAAAGTTAAAACTTTTTTTGCTTTGAAGTAGCTGTATACGCTTTACAAAACCACCTTAGGTATTTTCAAAACATGTGGATTGTGGAAGCTATTGTTTTTGCTACTTATCAGTTTAATTTGTGCATTTTAGATATCAGTGTATTTAGTGGAGCACGATCTGATGTAAACCAATCCAACTGGTTTTGGGAAAATAGAACGATGGTGGACGATTCAAACTATCCAACATCGGATCCATCTGTTTGCCAACAAATGTCGCTGCCTTTGACTTACGATGATGGAATCAATTTGTTGCCGAAAGATTGTGAAAATGACGAAGCTCATTACGTGTGCGAGATTCCATGTAAGATACCTAATCATCTACGTGAGGCTTGCGCACAGAAGGGAAATTTTTAAAGGTTGTCTTGGCGTCAACAGAAGTATTTCGCGTCAACAGAAGCTAGTTGACAGTGCTGGACATCGGAGCGTCTTATAGCTCATACATTGCGCAAGTCCACAATCACTTTTTAATTATGGTTGTCAGGGACATGGCCTAGCGGTACCGCGCACAGGCGACAGATCCTACGTGACGGGTTTGATTCTTTTTGTAATAGATCTCTACCAATTTTACGTGCCTTCATCTTCTAACGCAAGTTTCGCAACCACAAAATTTTAAAATCAGCATTCGCAAGTCCAGCTCAACATGTTAGAACTTTAATATTAAGCTTTGCTAGAATCAGCAGTGGTTAAAAATTGTTTTATTCGACAAAACCTTTGTTAGAAAGCAATATTCGACAAAACCTTTGTGAGAAAGCAGTGTTGACGTCGTTATTTAATCAAATTTCAAGGAATTTCTCACTAATTTTACCATGGAGTTAGTTTTTTCTTGTGCTTCGAAAATTTCTGCTATGTGCGGAATATAATACCAAAACTTTAAATTCATTTTTCTTTTTTTTTAGTTTCTGTGTCGGTTCAGCCTCTGTCTTGCTCATCTACTTTGGAACTTTCATGGAACATTGGCGACGACAAAGTTTTGGGAAAAGATAGTAGTGGTTACATGCAGGTGGTTCTTGGTGTTTCACTAATAGTTTTCATCATATACCATTCAATGGTTTTCATGTTTTAAATTAATTTATCCTCATTGCGGTTAACAGCTTGATTTTTGATCAAATTTGATTCCAAAAAACACACCACGTACAAAAATGTTGTGGTGTCTAACGGAAAAAAAGTCTAGCATGAAGTCATTATTGCAAAATGATTTTATTTTAATACAAAGCTGAAAATGACTGTGGTTCAATCGACACGTCTAGAATATGCTCTTCGTTGTTAGATATATAGTGTTATAAACTTCTATTTCACAATTCTACATAAAATAACTATTTCATTTAGATCCAAGTATTGAACACTGGCATTTCGCACAATGTGTCATACAACCAGTCACCATACATGTTGGGTAACTTAACCAGAAATACCGATTACACGATAATGGTAAGTTCGATTTTTTGTTGCATCTATACCGATCAGTTTTATTACAGTTGCGCGCGGTGTAATCTGTACCCTTTTCTTTCAAAGTCTCATAAATTCTATTTTTACGCAGCAAATGAAAAACTTTTACTGACGTTGGAAAAACTAATTGCTTGCACAACAATAATTAAACTGTCTTGGCAAAGGGCTGGAGATTTTTTTTTTGCTTGTTGCAAAAAGTAATAAAATGACACCATGAAAATAGTAGTATCGTCACAAAATCATAGCATTCATACAGGAATAGTTCAAATCAAACGACTTCCATTTAAAAATTTTTAATTGGCTTTCTCTATCTTAACAGGCAACAGCAACCATTACCCAACCCTTTCAAACAATACTTACTTCATTGGTAATTGGAAGAACGAGCAGAATGCCTCCTCAAGCAGTAGAAGTTGCTCATCTCAACTCATCATCTGCCAGCTCATGCATTATTCAATGGCTTCATGAATGGTCTGTAAATGATCCTGGTGAAAAACCTACTATGTATGAGGTAAAATTAAGGCGTAGTTGTTGAAATTAGCTCACGTTTTTTGAATTAAAGGGGAACTAATGTGTAGACTTAGTTTTTCGCAACAGATGTTAAAAAATGGAAGGAATTCAAAACTTGCAGTAAAATTTTGAAAAGAGTTTAGTTGACCGAAAAGGGGGGGACTTGGCCCCCAAACGTGCCCCCATCTTTATTTTGATCGGACTTGCCCCCATCTTTCTTTTAAAAATTATTGCATGTGTCAATTTTAATAGTTTGTCCCACGTGAAAACAACTTATTATGTGGCGAGGCGCAACAGGCAGATTGTTATTTACCGTACCACGATAACAAGATTGTTGGTTCGACTTCCACCAATAACACCATTGCTTCCTTGGATTAGTGAATGCTCAGCTTTACTACGTTTGTCTCTTTTGTATCTAACAAGCAGTAAATAGCAGAAATAGTTCTAAATTTAATTAAAGCATTCACATACAGAAAAATTTTACTGGGGGGGGTGTTTTTGTCTACAATGTTGCCTGAATTCTGAACCCAAATAACAAGACAATGTTGCAAAAATGATATTTATTGTTCCTGGGGCGATGCAGTGGTGTAGCAAGAAATTTTAAAAGGCATAATTTCACCATTTTTTTCAAGCGTACTTTTTTTCAGCAGAACTAATTGAAGCTGATTGAAAAACAGAAAAGGCTTTAGGGAGGTCCGGGGGTATGCTTCCCCGGAAAGTTTTGAAATATTACATGCTGTAATGGCTATTTTTGTGCTTTTTGAACATTTTTCAGGCAAACTTTGTTTTAAATTTTTGACCTTATTGTTCTGTATACTTCACCAAATATGATGCATTTTGTTCGCTCATTATCAATTATGCGTGATTAAGGCGTAAAGCGTATTGTATTTATCAATAACGCAATTGAAAAAGGCTCGTGAGGTGAATACATACCCCTCATTCCCAGCGATGACGGAAACATTTCTAAAGTGGGGGGGGGGGGGGCAAAACCAATGACCAGATTTTCTTCACCTACAACCAAGGCCAGCAGTGGCGTAGCGAGAAATTTTAAAAGAGGGAGGGGAATTTCCACATTTTTTGTGAAACGTATTTTTTTCGGCAGAACTAATTTGATGCTGATTAAGAAACAAGAAAAGCTCTAGGGGGGTCCGGGGGCATGATCCCCCAGAAAATTTTTGAAAATTTACATGCTGTAACGGCTATTTTAGTGCTTTTTCGGGCAAATTGTGTTTAAATTCTTTGGCCCTAATTCTGAGTGCTTCGCCAAATATCATACATTTTGTTCGCACATTTTTAATTATACTTTCTTAAGGCGTAAGGCAAAAATATTTTTGGAAATGGCTGGTGGGAGGATGCAAATCCCTCATCCCACCCCTATGGATTCCGCCCTGCCATAAGCTACAGAAACCATCAAAAGAGTCTGACTTATTTCACTCACTTGGCACCATTACTATATTGTTCTTTTTTATTAAAAGGCAGAATGAAAAGGGGGGGAATGGCACAATGGCCCTGCCCCTAAATACGCTTCTGAGGGCCGGATTTACACAATGAGATACCCTAGGCTATTTGTTCACACTGATTGGAAGAACAAAAAAAGGTATACACGTTCTTAGATGTTCTGTTTTCCACTGAAAGCATCAGTGAATAGAAAAAAAAGTCTTGATTGTTCGTGATGAAGCTCCCCATTTTCTCCGAAGCCTTAGGTTTCAGCCTGCTTAGCCTATACGTAAATCCGACCCTGTGCCTACAATCCATATTTAGCCTGTCCACATGTGACGTCTCCAATTTATGTGGGCTTCAGACCCACGGTTCTTGCTTCTAGTTTCTGTTTCCCCCCACCCCACAAACAAAATTTTAAAGAATACATCTCTGGATTAAGCTCTTTCCTAGGTTTTAATTTTGATGGTAGGCCTAGTAAGTTTCAAGTACATTCACGCAGAGGCAATATTGGAGAAATAAACGCAAAAATCAGGGCCCTCGAGGGCCCCTCCTGAAAAAAAGTGAGGGGGCCAGAGCCCATCCGGTTCCGCCACCTATGCTCATCCCATGCCCCCCCTAAATACGCTCCTGGGGCAATGTTGTTGGTCAATGACCAAATTAAAACAGTGGTGGAGGGCGTACTACGTGTTTGCATACCACTAGCATGATGAACAAAAATTATCAACGGTAGAACAGCGCTCTTCAACAGGGGTTCCGCGGAACACGCAGTGGGGTTCAGTGAATTTTAAGGGTTCCGTGGTAGTTCCGCGATGATGTATCATTTTTAGAAAGATAAGTTTTGTGCTTCAGTATATTCTGATGCGTAATTCTGAAGTTTCTGCATCAACGTACCGCGTTCATACTGTTAATACTTCAACAAGTGATTGTGATATTTGTTGCGACACTTATAGTTCATTCTCATGCTTTTAGCTAAAACGTAGTTGCTGCATCACACAGCTTTATGATGGAGCCGATCACAGCTGTTGAAGCAACAGTAGAGTAGGCAACAGACTGGAGCTTCTGTTGAGAGTTTATGAGAATAGTGTATTTGTAAAAGCCGTGTCTGAGAATGGCGTACACGTAAAAGCATTGTTTAACCAAATCATTATTGTTTAGTCGAGTTAAATGAGGCGAAACAACGAAGTAAATAATTTTCTTAGGCCTGCAAGCAATTCATGGCTTCTTAATTTTTGTTGGTGAGGTTCCGTAACAATCGCCAAAATACATCAGGGGTTCCTCGCTGTTAAAAAGGTTGAAAAGCACTGCGGTAGAATTTTAGAAACTTCATTAGCTTTGTTTTAAGCAGGTTTTTGTTTGATAAATAAAGCAAGGGGCTTGGGGGGAGAGCAGTAAGCTACCTCAGCAAGGTCCGGGGCGGAGCCTCGGAAGGTATAGCATTTTCTTAATTCATACTTTTAATTTCAAATATGATCCTAAAAGAGTTAAGGAACCGCCGTTTCAACCTTCGTCCGGCGGCATGGGTACAATTGTACCTTTTGCGATTTTAAATAGCAATAACTTGTTTGTTGTTAGCCGTAGGTACCTGA